>JARFIW010001226.1:14149000-14843000 GCA_036346225.1 Platerodrilus igneus | reverse complement strand
AGAAAGGTTAATAAAATTTCTTTTGTTAGTATTAGGGTAAAAAGATTTAAAAATGAATGATTTGCGAGGGGGCTACGACAATGGAGCAAATATGTGGGGCGAGTACAATGGTTTACAAAAATCAATTTTGGATTTAAATCCAAAAGCATTCATTGGTTCCATGTTTGAACCATAACTTAAATTTGGTGTAAACTATGCTGCAAAATCAAATGTTTTGTTCATACGTGTTTTCTCTACATGAAGTGGGGAGAAGCTTGCATAATGGCACTATAAACGTTCAGCAGGAGTCTGGTCAGTCTCTATCGATATCCCCTTGCTTATTTTATGTACATAATCTTCCGTTGTCGTTCTCGAAAAATTATTTGCAATAACCAGCTTGTTTTTGTATAACATCATTAACCGCTCTCCAACGTTATTTCTTTCTCCCAATCCAGGTGTCCTTACAATTACAATCTATCTTAATTTATCGAATCCTTTCATTGTTATTGAATTTTTATTTTCTTTAATGTATTTTAACGAATCTTCTATTTCTACATAAGTTCCATCTTTGCATCAACGTGACCAGCTGCTGCTATGTGAACACACGCTATTATATTTAGTGTGGACTTTAAATTACGGTTATTTAAAATAATTTTGTTAGTGAGTTTTCAGTAAAGATCTACCGGTTTTAGATCTACCGCACCTTAGCTGAAAATTGCGAACTCTCTTGTATCTGCATTAATCAAAAACACTTCTATATGCAGCATTATTCCAGTTAATAGTGAAGCGTTAAATGTAAGAAAATAATTAAAGCAAGCTCAAATTCCTACTCCATGTAGGAAACTATTGTACATAGCTGATTACTTCTCAGTTTCTACAATTATTGTGTTCGGAAACAATGAATTTTAACAAAAGCAATTTATTGCTGAACGCAAACGTGCTTCAGAGAGAAACAGAAGCTATATTATTACACGAGTACATCTTAGATTTTCGAGACCTTCTCTAAATCTTCCACTATTACATAACGGGTGTTTCCAAAAGAGCGCAAGGTGTATTTGGATGACATAAATGTATTACAGAGATATTAAGGTCAATAAACTATATATGCCGAAGTATTCAAATACTGCAACGTATGAATTTCTATTTTATTAATATTTTCCTGTTCCGAATGGATTTGCACCTTGAAGGAGTTCTAGATTACTAGAACAGGTAGAATGGCTTGCGCGTTTCACTGATCTAAAGAGTCAAACTATAGGTTCAACCAAATTAGTAGGGTCCTTAGTGAGGAACCAGACTAAGACAGGTTTCCGAAAAAGGGCAGCAGCGCTTTTGGTACTTAGATTGGCAGAGACCATAGGGGTCGGTATGACATTCTAAGACACACTATTGCGATGTGGAAGGCAACGGGAAACCACCACATTACCTTCAAATCACACAGCGTATTTAAACTGTAATTAAGATTCCGAAGTTAAAATAGTCCGTGCTTTTTACATTGCCAATGCTCCACCCGAGGGTACTACATTGGCCAGGAGACGAGTTTTTTGTTGCCTGGAAATTTTGGATTTTGCCGAACCCTTGCCGTTCCAGGCAAGGTAGGGATCTTTAACGTTGCGTGACAACACTCACACACGGGACCTCCATTTAACCTCTCATCCGAATGAGGGCTAATTTTTGTGAAAAATGCTCACCAGCCATTTTTCAAGCAGTCGGTCGTGTCGAGATTCGAACCCAGGACCTTGGGATCCGTAGTCTTACGCTTACTACATTGATCCACGGCGACGCCAGTTAAAATAGTTCCCCATTCGGATTTCAGAGAGGAAACTATTTCGGAGGATGTGATCGGAAAGCTTAGAGAAAAAACCTGGAACATTTTGTGAGTCGGAGCATGGAATGTCAGAAAAAATATGAAGCAAATAGGTAAGCTAGAGAACTTGAAAATTGAAATGACTAGGTGAGCATTAGACATAGCAGGGACCATCGAAGTTCGGTGCCCAGTGGCGGGGGACTTTTGGAGTGTAGACTTTAGGGTAATTCATGCAGGATCAGAGGAAGGAAATTCGGGCGTGGAGACAGTTATGCGAAAAAAAAAGGACATTGTGTAGAAAGCTACTTACAAAAGAACGAAAAAATACCCATGGTTAGATTAGAATATAAACCGGGAAATACCGCAATAATACAACTATATATTCCTACCTCTAGCTACAGTGAGCAGCAGGTGGAAGCGATCTACAAAGATATCGTAGACATACTAAGATACGTATAATAACATGAAAATTTAATAATTACAGGGGATTTTAATGCAGTGGTAGGTGAGGGTAGGGAAGGAGCGGTAGTAGGATTATTTGGTTTAGACACGAGAAACGACAGGTAAAATAGGCTGGTAACATTTTGCGACAAGAACAATTTAACCATCACAAACACATTATTTCAACATCATGCTAGGAAGACGATACACGTGTAAGACGCCAGGAGATATAAGAAGATATCAAGTAGATTACATTCTTGTTAGACAACGGTTTAGGAATCAAGTAAAAGACTGCAGAAGCTCCCTAGAAGCAGCTATAGACACTGACCACAGCATCGTAATTATGAAGGCCGCCCTTAAATTTAAAAATTTGAAAAAAAAATGGAAACAGGCACTTTGACTTTGAGAAACTATAAGATAAAAATATCCACCAAGAATTTGAAAAAAAGTCAAATGAATTGCTAAAAGATATTAGGAAATTTTTTATACTGAGGAACTAGAAACAGAATGGACTAACATCAAATCCAGCTTAGACATGCGGCCAGAGGTACTCTGGGTATAAAGAAAAAGATAATAAGGAGCCATGGATAACAAATAATGTTCTGAATTTAATAGAAGAAAGACGAAAACACAAAAATAGATCAGACGAAACAAGAAAACAGATATAAAGCCATAAAATGGGAAATTATTTGCAAATGCAAGAAAGTTAAAGAACAATGGATCGATGAAAAGTGCAAAGAGGTACAAACTAAGATGAAAATAGGAAAGATAAACAGAACATACAAACTAATTAGAATGAATTTTAGGGATATAAAATGGTATGGCAAAAATATAAGGGGGGTGGGAGGAAACGTTATCATAGAAAATGTAGAGAAAGTAGATGCCAAGAATATATATGGAATTTATATGCAGGAGAGGAACTAACAGCATTAGAACAGGAATCAGATATTGAGAAGGTTAACTTGAAATATCCTATACTTAGAGACGAGTTGGAATTAGCCTTAAAGAGTGAAAAATGGTATGGCACCGAGTACAGATAGGGTGCAAGCTGAAACTCTAAAGGCCGCTGGACAATCAGTAACAGAACGTCTCTTCCGACTTGTAAGCTATATGTATGAGACAGGCGAGATAGCCAAAGATTTCAAACGTAACATCATAATCACTATACCAAAAAATATAGGCGCAGGTAGATGTGAAAATTTTTGAAAAATAAGTTTGAAAGCACATGTGTCAAAAGTATTAACTAGAATTGTGCAAAGACGGATGGAAAAACGAGCTGAAGAAATACTAGGAGAAGAACAATTTGGGTATTTTAACTCTGAGGGAGAAAACAATAGAAAAAGGGGAAAGCGTGTATATAGGGTTTGTAGATCTGGAAAAAGCATTCGACAATGTAAAATGGTAAAAAATATTCGAAATATTCAAAAAGATTGTAATGCATTTTAGGGATAGACGTATAGTACATAGCTTATACAAAGAGCAAACAGCGGTAATAGAATTAGAGCAGGAACGTAGAGAAGCAAATATTAGGAAAGGGGTGAGACAGGGATGTGCCCTATTCCCATTACTTTTTTAACTTGTACATCGAAGAGGCAATGAATACTGTCAAATGCAGGAAGACATTTGAAATTATTATGCAGGGACAAAAGATTGATATGCTTAGATTTGCAGATGTTATAGCGGTATTAGCATCTAACAAGGAAGAGCTAGAAGCAGGTTAACATAAATAATACTAAAGTAGCAGTATGTAAAGGAGGGAAAAATAAATCGAAAGCAAGAATAAAAATAGGTAATGAGAACTTACAAGAGGTTAAAGATTTCTGCTACCTAAGAAGCCAAATAACGCAAATGGGAAGAGCGCAAAAGATATAAAACAAAGATTAGCACAAGATCGTGCTACATTTAACAACAAAAAGCAACTACTGTGTTAGAAGACAACAAACATACAAACAAGGAAAAGATTGCTTAAAACATATGTGTGGAGCACAGCACTGTACATTTGTGAAACGTGGACAGTAGGTGAAGTGGACAGGAAAAAGATAGAAGCTTTTGCAATGTGGTGCTACAGACGTATGGTGAAGATGTCATGGACAGACAAAAGTAAGAACAAAGAGGTACTAGAAATGGTAGGGGAAGAAAGATATTTGTGGAAAACAGTAAAAGATAGGAGAGATAGGATGATATGTGTCACCACATAATAAGGCATGAGGGAATAGTGCGGAATATATTAGAAGCAAAGATAGGAAAAAAGAGAGGTAGAGGTAGACGTAGGTTAGACTATTGCACACGGATAGTGAAAGATGTAAGATGTGGAAATTTCACAAAAATATTTAGGCTAGCTCAGAATAGAAATCAGTGGAGGACGCGTCCAACCAGTTTTAAAATGAAAACCTAATGACGAAAAAAATAACTGTACTTGAACCTGATGATTATTATAAGCAACTACATGTAGTGGTTTTGCAATATTCTCAACTAATGTTAATTGTGCGTAAGGATATGTTGGAAAACTATTAATTCGGCAAATGTCTAGGTGTTGGAAAATCTTGGTAACCACAAGCTGCTTCACATACCATTGAATCTCGTTGAAATAGGTCATATAATTAGAAAACAGTAGAAGGGGAACCGAGCTGTATCTAGGCTGTGGGAATTTTAGGTGTAGGCTAACTCAAAATAGAAATAAGTAGAGGTATGCGTCCAACGAGTTTCAAGACGGAAAACCTAATGATGAAAAAAATAATTGCACTTGTATCTAATGATATTATAAATAACAGCAGGTGTCTTGAAGTATTTTCAACTAATGTTGATTGTGCGAAAGGATTTACTGGAAAACAATTAATTCGGCAAATGTTGAAGTGTTGGGGAGCTTCGCTACCGCAGGCTACTTAACCCCCTTCACTTACCACTGAATTTCAGGGAAATAGGGTATATATTTGTAAAATAGTAAAAGAGGAAGTGAACTGCAGGGAACAAGAAAACCAGCAGCTATGTTCTAAGATAACAAAACATTGTAACAAGGGAAAGATTGTTGAAAACATATGTGTGGAGCACAGCACAGTACGTCTATGAAATAGGAACAGTAGGAAAAGTAAACAGAAAAACTGTAGAAGCCTCTTGGAATATTTTGCTTCAGATGTATGATGATAATAGCATGGACAGACAAAGTTAATAAGGATGAGGTTATAGAAATAGTAGGGGAATAAAGAATCTGTGGAAAACAAAAAAAATTAGGAGAAATAGAAGAACAGGATAAGTTCTAAGGCATTTTTGAGGAATAGTGTAGGATACAGATGCAGAGATAGAAAAAAAAGAGGTAGGGGTAGAACCATATCAGATTATTGCACGCAGATAGTGAAAGATGCAGACCGTGGAAATTTGAGAGAAATGTGTAGGTTAGCTTACGATAGGAAACAATGATGTACGCCTCTAACCAGTTTCAACACTGAAGACCTATTGATGATGAATATTTTCGTTGTCTGCTGTTTCATAGCCTTTCTTTTTCTTATATGCATCTAGAGCAAAGTATTTCTAATCTTATTCAACAAATCTGCTTAAAAGCACAATTTAGATTTTGCTCTTAATATTTACATCGATGGCTGATACGCGGACCTGGCTTTATCATTATCACACATATTGGGAATGCGTGGTAATTAGTTTCAGATACTATTAATATGTTTGTTGTTTTCCGACTTAATGCTTTTGCTCGTAATTTAAAATGTGGGAAGTGTTTTTGTGGTTAGTTTTCTAGCAATTGGAATTCGCCCTTATTTGTACTATTTGTATTATCTCTTGGAAGGAACTGCCTAACAGCCATCTTATCTCTCACTGTTCAGAGTGTACGGATTATCGGATTTGGAAAACGTAACTACGCTACTCGCTTTTCTGTTGGTATATTCAACTAGGTCCGGAAAGTTGCTTTGATGTCTGTAGCTACTTGGTGATGAACGCTGGCATTATTTGGAGGAGGTTGCTTTGCTATCTCTGAATGAAACAGGTAAAAAGTAGTATTAATTCATTGTCGCCTTGCTGTCTCAGTACCTGGCTATGCATTAAAGACAGTGCGTTTAATCTCATGGTGAATAACTTAAGTATTGAATTTGGCTCACTTCGTACCTGATAATGATCTCTTAGTTCAAAAGCTTTTAGAGTTAGTTTTATTTCAAAATTTTTATGTAACTTAAAAATTATACTCACATTGCATTACTGCAATGCATGAGTGCTTATATTTTAAGTTAATTATTGAATAAAGTATTTAGATAAGGCCAATGTTAATTAAAGGAGTTAAGAGAGATCAACATTGATGCATTCTTAAATCAGATGTTACATTCTATCTTGTTTTTTTTTAATTTTCTAATACCGATTATTAATTATATTTGTTTTTACTATCGAAATTACATTTGTAGAAATTGTGCTTTGTAATTGCATATTTTGGTGTTGTATATGCACTTGAAAAGTATATATTTTACTTTTGTATGTATTACTTGCTCCTTATGGCATAGCTTTTATATTAGTGAGCACGTGTATTTGAAAAATGCGCTTACGATCTATCATTTACAGTACTTCTTGGGTTTGTACTGGATTATTTTTTTTACGTTTTCTTTTTCGTAACTGTTTTGTGCCTATTATTCTTATACCAATTCTTAGTTTTGGTACGACCTTTTTCGGGACTAGTTCTCAAATTTCTGAACCGTTTCCCTTTTTGGTTCCCGAAGTTGTCGTGTTTCAATGTAGCCAATTTTAAAGTAGATGTTCAAAATGATTTCCTGTGGTCCAGAAGCATGTTCGTACGCCTATTATAACGCTTACATCCAATTTTTGTGATGTTCGCAGTAGATATGCAAATGTAATTCTTTAGTACTTCTAAAGGTAGTAAATAGTGGAAGGACAGTCTGTAAAGATATCTTCCTGGACGAGTGAATCGGATGTTCTTCTTCCATCTTTCTGAACTTCCACATTTGACAGTGATAGTAGACCCAACTTTTCGTTCAAATACACGCGAAGTATTAAGAAATTTATTAATCAAACGCGATATTGTTTACTTGATTGAAATATGCAACCAACAATACTCCTAACTAACTGACCAATAAGCAGGCAGTATGCACATATATAGCATGCACGCTTAACACCCCTAGAACAATAATGAACTCGTCTGATACCCCTCGAATTACATAATAGAATCGTACGATTCTACAATACACACCCAGGATATAAAAGGAGCTGCAAACGCTATAGCAAATTACTTCTTAATTGTTCCTTTTTTAAGGTGGTCATCAAGCTTCTTGGAGAGAACCCAAAAATAGTGCAAACTCCTCGTGCACTAAAGATTTTCCTTCAGATTATCTCTTTGTGACCAGGACCCGCTCCACCCTCGAAGCCATCAGGGCTACTTCCTTGAGCATGTAGCGTCACCACCTACGCCAGGAAACATTTCGCCAACAGCTCGCTTCAATTTATACCAACTAAAAACGTCGCTGGTATACAACCATTTCCGTCTACCAGTCGCAGGGTACCGAAGCATGGAAATCCCATCCCAGTTACCGCCGCTAGGTACCGCATTGCATTCAGCTTAACGACGAACATTATTTACACACAACACCAGATCCAGGTCTTGGTTATGAAGCCGCAAAATTCAATTCTTCACATCTAGTAACTTTATAAATTAAAGTGCTTTCGGTGTTAAAAGATATTTGTAATAATTACGCACACAAAAAGTTTTGTAAGTATTTTTTTGTGCGTCATGCTTTTAATGTATAATCAGTTCAAATTTTGAACTTGTAAATAAATGTTTTCTTTGTTGCTACGAAGCTTTAACAGGGTGATCCCAAACAAAACCAGAACACTACAACTTATTAGGAACTTTAGGAAATTTTGAAGCTTGTCTTTCACTTTTTTGTAAGATTTATATGATTTCGATAACAAACACATTTTTGTACTTGGAAAACGAGATACAATTGGGACGAATGAATTCTTGTTTAGCACTAGTGCATAAGGACATTTCAACCGTTACAATTTGTTTACCTTGGATACAGTGTGGTCAACAGACATGTCCGAGAAATACAAATTTACCTAAGCGTAAGTTCTCTCCCTAGAGTTGCCAATTTTTTGAAACACCCGCTAGAACCTTTGAATAACTGCTGTCACTTAACGATTTTCTTACGCACTTTTTCCTAGCATTTTCATTGTATCAAAACAAAGTTATCTTCTTTTATTTTATACCAATTTTCTGGAAGATTTAGGTAGCTATACATTCCTAATTTCTCATTAAGGAATACTAATCTGATGTGCCAAAATTGTCCGATAAAACTCGAGCTCTTGAAAAATAGCGGAAGGTTGAATCAGAGCTTACAAGCTGAAAACGTGTTTAAATCTACAGGGATTAGATTGAAGCAAACGTTAAAGAGGGTTCGTCATTCAATGCACGAAATAAAGTTTGTGACAGATTCAATCTATAGATTAGATCGTACGTAGTGAATACATTTGTATAAGCGTTGCGTAAGTCGAAATTGAAGCAAGCTTGTACGATTTTGAAGCTTGGTAAGAGTTTAAAGTGCGTTATTACTAGAAGTATAAATCTTATGTTTCACTTAGATTGGCTACAAGTAACGATAAAAGAAAAGAAAATTTGTTTTTCCAATACATTTCTTCGTCATTAATAGTGACGGTATATTGAAAACTACCTCGAAAATTTTTCTCTAATACGATTTGTATACAGGCGCTTTACAATCTCTTTAATGTTTATATTTCCAGCTGTATCGCTCAATTGCTTTTGCATGCTTTTAGGTAAATAGCGTTTACGCAATCAACTACATAATACATTCTGGTAAATTAAAAAGTGTGATCCAGAAATTCATTTAAAAATTCAGATCTACATCGACAAAGGCGTACTGTACGTTTTGAAAATTCTTATCAAATTATTGATCATCATCATCATCATCATCATCATTATGTCTTCAGCCCTAGAACTGGTTGGACGTGTACCTCCATTGTTTTCTATTCTGAGCTAACTACACTTTTCGCTATTGATCGTAGGACCTATAAATTTTTTCAATACATTTTAATCAGTTAGCCACGAAATTTATTTAATGTCTGTAATTCATCTACGAAATGTTTTTTCAATATGCTATAAGGTTATTAACCATTAAGACAATTTAATCAAGGTAAAACCCGTTTTTGAACAACGGATCTTTAAGTCCAGAAAATAACGCACGCGCGCGCGCGTACTTGGTATACGTATGGGCGTAAGTGTGTGTATGCGTGTGCGCGAGCATTTGCAGGCACACGCATGCGCGCGTGCACGTTTGTGGGTATATATATATATATATATATATATATATATATATATATATAGCCGTGATATGCCTTTTTATGATTGGTGTTGCTATTTTTATTGGTGTGAATATCAACCCCTCTTAATCCCCACGTTGGTGGTTTATTAATATTGCTGTGATAATGCCCTTACGATTGAAGCCCCTACATTGGGTGTCATTTAAGTTGCTGTGATACACTCTTAATTCCTTTTAATATTTTATGATTTCTTGAATTTGTTTTTCCACGGCTAGCTTTATCTATCAAACACAGAATGCCCTACTTCACAACAATAAAGATTGTTTAACCCCTTTACTTTCTATCTGTTGAAATAATTTAAATGAAGCAGTCCAAAAATTACACAATATAATGATCGATAATATGTACAGTTTTATATCATTCAAAAATTAGCCCCTGAATAAAATATTAACATTTATGTTTTCCGCCAAATTTATATTTCCTGAAAACCAGCAAAAATATTTCTGTAATTACACTCAAGTACCTTTGAACGTTCAAACGATACTTCTTTATTTTTCAAAATCTCACATGACTTTTTTGTTGACCTTTACAGATATTTGATATATAAAAGATATTAATATTGAAACAGTCTTTTACTAATAATAATAATTAAACTCTCTAATCTGTGTTTTCCTTGCTAGGAACTGCCTCTAAATATCGGTGGTTTGCACCCCTTGATTGTTACAGCTTGCCTTGCTTTACTTGTTGGCCAGAATGATTTATTAATGGTTGCTTGAATTTTTCCCCTCGAATTTCTAAATTAACTTTGAGTATCTTGTAGCCCAATTTGAGTATCTTCACGTTTTATAATATTTTCGAAGTATATTTGGATATTTAATGAATACGTTTATTTAGACGCATATTTTACGTATAATTGGATATTTAATTCTATGCTTAAGTAGACATATAATTGAAGGTATTATTAGAGGTACAATTTGGAGGTATTATTATTACAGGTGTTATTACAGCCCTAAATTATAAAATATTAGAGTACACACCTACTGGATCACCTCCCCGTTCTGCCGTACCGGCATCGGAAAGTCGTCGCGTTGTAACGTATTTTTTTTACTCAGTTACACTTCCTTTATTAATCTAATATAATATCTCAATAAAATAAAAATATAATTTATAAATATCTGATCACTTAAAATAATTCATAAAATATATAATGGGATATGCGCTCCTTCGCTTTAGAGGTCTAAGTTCCTATAATAAGAATCGTCAGTCTGTCATTCCGTGTCACTTTTCTATCAGCGTTCGAACAGGTAAGCTGCTATCCGCAGCATAGAAAGGTCAAAAATGGTATCCAGGCACATAGTCTGCAATACAGTTCGTAAAAGGTTTAATTAATTTAACCTTCGTGTCTGAATGTGGTTCCTGGCAGCTGTTGGGTGATGGTTTTATTTGGTATTCCACCTTTAGCAGCTCAGTCGATTCCTGCAGGCCGAAAAGATAGAAGTCCCCCCCATCATTAAAACATGCAATATCATTAATACCATAAATACTGCTGAAATGAAAATTTAGTTGAGATTTAAAATACAAGAAAATAATAGGACGTACTTAATGGAGATCTGGTTTGATTAGATAGTATTTTGTTCAGAAGATCTTTTATAATTCCAGCGTTAAATGCATTCGTAATGGTGTGTTTGCTGTTGCGTGCATCGCAGATGTATATGGAATAGTCCACATCTGGTGTCATATGGTTATAGACTAGAAGTTCAAATTTTTTTTATTGCACTGTACTTCGACACGTGAGTGACATTTAATCTTTAATTCCAGTTATATTTATTTAAATGTTTTAGGAATGATAGAAGGTTGAAATTTTACGTTGATTTAGTTATCTTAAAATTCACTTAGAAAAAGTAAGATCCCGTACTAAACTTGAAACTTTGCAAAATTTTAAAGATGCTATGTAGTTTGCGTATCGTAATTGTTTCACAAGCAGACAGCGTGAACTACACTGAAAAAATTGTTATTGACATATGATGTCAAAAATTCTGCGTTATTTTAAAAATATCTTTAGTTATTTTGAGGTCACGTAATTTGATTCTTAAAGTACATGATGAATTGATTTATAAGATATTAAGTAAAGCTAACTCTTTGTTGAAAGATGCAATTTTAAAAGACGTTAAATAATTAATTTTTTTTGTGAAGTCGACGTAGTACTACAGATGACTATAATTAATATATAAAATATGAATTATTAAGAAAACATAAACTTTACAGTAAATTTATGTAGAAGTATTCAATTTAGAGATCTTCATGTTTTTTTTTGAAAACAGAACCATACTAGTTTCTTTTTATGTATTGTTTTATTGTATTGTTTGTTACTCCAAATATGTTGGATTTTTATGTAAATATGATATTCCAGTCACGTGCTCATCTTTCTAATAATGACGTATTTGAATGCGTTTGCTTAATTATGCGTTTGCTTAATTATGCGTTGATATTTTAGTAATATTGTTAGATAGCTAGTATGCGAGTTTGTTTATCTTTACCGATTGCGTGTTTATTTTGATGCAATCCATTGTGTTTAAAACCTTATCTTTGTTCGTTTCGTTAACTTAAACGTATTATACGACGTACACATTATTATTTTAGCTAAATAGTATTTAATTATTTCAAAATGAGCTTCTTTCTTATGCATTAAATTAAATATAATTTATATACAGTATGCTCGCTATTGACCTTTTGTAAAATAGTCGATTTACTCCTACTAATGGTGGAATTATTTGTTTTTTGAGGTTAATTATATTTACATTTATCTTACGACCCCTATGACTTAATCTACCCTTAAACTACCTTCGTATCATAGCAATATATATAAAGCTGTGATAAGGGGTTGTTTAGGGGTGTATTGAATAGCAAGTGTCGTGTAGTAACCATAAATTGCGATAGGACGCAGAAAACTGCATTTATTTAGCAGAAAATTAAGTATTTTGTATATTATGTAAATAGCAAGTATTTAATACTTTGTATATAGACCGTTATTAATTTTAAGTAATGCCAGTAAGCATATCTTTCAACAAAAGAACGCGTATTCAGAAGAAATGATAGTACATGTAATTAAACACGCGTTGAGAGGTGTCTAATTAGTTACAAAACAAGTACGAAGATAAGAGATAAAACCTAACAAAGCTTTATATAATTACGCTGAAACAATAAACATGTTTGATAAGAAAACGCAGTTTCAAACACGCATAAAAGTACATAAACGAAAACAGCATTGAAGTTACATCATTTATGTTGTTCAATAGTCGATATCTATACAAAACAACAGGCTTAAAGTTGAAAGTCTGGCAAAGATAACAAGGCATCTATAGCAAATAAACATTACACGGAAAACCAAAGAAATTACATCAGAAACAACTTTGAAATGCAGGGAATATTAAAGATCTGGTTGCTTGAGATATCTGCAAGACTGCTTGAAAACCCAGCCCACATGTAAGTGGGAAGAGCCTATAAATAACACAGAGCAATGATAAGACAGTCAGTTTACAACTCATGCAGGGCGAAGCTGCGTCACTGTCAACCAGAAAGTCACGCGTAATTTAAATATAATAGAATATCAAGTGTATGTTATAGTGCTAATAGTGCAACGATTACGAAGACTTCTTTTGCTGTTTAACGTGAGTAGAATTTGGGGTAATTGATTTAAACTAAATATTTATAATAATAGGGCTTCAAATGTGTGGTGTAATTCAAGTCTGCGTTGACAATAATTCGAATCTATGATATAATATTTCGAATCTATGATATAACATTTCGAATCTATGATATAACATTTCGAATGTGTGGAGTATTTCTAGATAATTCAAATCTGGGTCAATATAATCTTTTTAATCAACGTCGACAATTATATTTTGGTACAATTCTGGTACAATTTTGAATTGCGAGATTCAAGGCATATAAATTAAAGAAGCACGAAGTAATTTATGGAAAACTAGGGGTTCAACTCAGCCGAGCAGTAATAGACGAATGAGGGCAACAAAGGGGTGTTGATGCACAATCCGAACAACCTGTAGCTGGTCAGATCTATTTAATTTTAAGATATTTTTCTATTTAAATTTCAATACTGAATTTATTCAATTTATATAAAAATTGTAATGAAGTCAACAACAAACATTGCATACGTTAAACTTACGTAATATAGTATAAAGGGGGTCTAGAACGTTTCAGGTTTCTTTGGTAAAAAGGTAGTTTTTGGTGACTTTAGATTGAATTCAAAGTACATAAATTTTGGGATAAATGAAACATATGATATTGATTGATTGAAGGGTGTATTTAAATATTTTCAAAAATTGTAAATAAAATTTCTTTTCATTATATAAAACTAATTGACTTCGTTTTATCAATTCAAACAAATAGGTAATCATAAAGGGGTGGAGAAGAGAAAAATTGATCATCGTAACGTTGTGCACTCTGTGTAGATTGAAAAGGGCTAGCCGTGGCATAATAATAAAATTAGTAAGATTAAATTTGGTTTGAGAACACAGAGCGGTGGAGTTATAAAAAAAAGCCATAACACCGAGTACGGCGTTATCATATCAATGTATATTGATGTGAGGGATTTTTGCAGGGGGCATACTTATGAGTTAGAGGGACACAATATTGCACATTTTATTTAAAATTAAAATTAAAAACAGGTTACAGTATGTGACTTATTATTATAACTGGATCAAAGACCCAAGCTTATGATTAAAATGTTAGTTATGAAATGGTGATTTTGAATAAAATGAAATTCACCACGAGTAGAAAAAGTTACTCAAGCAGGAGAGAGGAATTTTATTTGTTATTAAATATCAGATGGGGGCTTTATAAAGTGAATTTAATGGTCAAAGCTTATTTATAGCATATAAGTGGGATAAAAAGCGCACATTCATGACTTAATTTTCAATACATATGTTAAAATGACAAGGCGAAGCAGTTTCAATTCAGAAATTAATCTTTAAGCAATTTTGTTACTATTGACTTCAGAAAAAGACCTTATTCTAGCAGATGAACGATTCCAAAATAGTTGTTTTATGAAATAAAGCATTGTCATACCATATAAAAGTATGTTTCTACGAAATAAAGTAATTTTAGGAGTTACATTATCATAAAAGGCATATTATCAATGTTATAATATATTAACCAATGAAATTAATTCATATATATTATTGTAATTTATCAATAATTTAAAAATCAGGCGGTCTTCTATAAATGCATTCTGTGTAATTTAGTTTAAAAGTAATATATTTGAATTTATGTACAAAGATGACTAGATAGATAAAATTTTGTGGTATCCTAGATTACAAAGTTATTAAAAAAGAGGTTACAAAATTTTTGAAATTAAAGAAATTGTGTTTTCTTATTGCTTCTGAGTTTTATTTTAAATCAAAGAGAAAAATTTGGAGTTTTTTTGACGACTGCAAATCACCTAAAAGTTATTTGTTAAATACGTCATTTTGTCTATTCGATTAAATAAGTAAATATCGTCATTAAAATAAATGTTTGTATTGGGATCATGTAGCCCAACCATAATGCAGAGATTATCCTCTAGTGCTAGTTTGCTTGCTAACAACAGGCGTTGACTGTTTGAATAAATACCTCAATGTCAAACAACTTTGAAATATCGTGCGCGGTGTGCCTGCCATCAAAGGCGGCTCCGTGGCGTAGTGGTATGTGTGTGACTATTACGCCCTAGGTCCCGGGTTCGAATCCCGACACGGTCCGCTTGAAAAATGTTAGGCGAGCATTTTTCGCAAAAATACACCCTCGTTCGGATGAGAGGTAAAATGGAGGTCCCGTGTGTGAGTGTTGTCACGCACGTTAAAGATCCCTACCTTGCTTGGAACAGCAATGATTCGGCAAAATTCAAAATTTTCAGGTAAAAAAACTCGCTTCCTGGCCAATGTAGTACCTTCGGGTGGAGCATTGAAAATCACATGTAATGTGCCGGCCATCAGTCTGGCTTGGGCATTTGATAAGAACACATCATGCAGAAGAATAGTTTTCTAGCCAGCAATTTGCGTGTGGCCTTACGCCTAGATGTTTAATTCAAGTGCAACATGCACTTGAATAAGTGTGTTTAATAATGCACTCTTCTCTTCAATTACACCGTAATATTTTTGATTTAATATGAACCTTCTTCGATTAGACCGTAATATTTTTGATTTAATATGAACGTTCTTCAATTTGACCGTAATAATTTTGATTTAATATGAACGTCCTTCAATTTAACCGTAATATTTTTGATTTAATATGAATGTTCTTCAATTTAATCGCAACCATTTTGTTTTAATTTAAACGTCCTTCAAGTAGCATTTACGATAATCTTTTAATTGCCATGATGTTTTATTCGAAAAAAAATGCTTGGCAAATGTCCGGTATTTACAAGTAATAAAGTGGATAATTACGGTCAACATAATTGTTTGATAACCAACGAAATGCCGTAAAAGAAGGAAGCATAGCGTTTTTGATAGCTGTTGGATTGGATTTTGGTTTGTTTCATTTTTGCAAGGAAGAAATACACTTCAAGTTTGTATAATTGGGTCCAAGAGGCGTACAGTTGGTTGGCTGCGTCACAACATGTGGACAGCAACGTCATTTGTTTGTCGAGGCACAGTATGTAAGCACATCTAGTTTATACAAAGCAACACTGTCACATAAACAAGAACCTGGATATACAAGGTAAGCCTTCTTTATTATTTTCACATGACGTTCGCATTTGGCCAACATTGATACAAGGCAACATATTAAACATAACATTGTAATGACCTACGATTATTATTTTGCTTAACAAACTATAAAGGACTTTTGATGTTTTGTATTTATCAACATTTAAATCCAGGGTTGTACCTGTTATTATTACAAACGAACTTAAGCACCTTAATTGAGTTCTGATTAAGTTTTCATTATGTGTGATTATACTTAAAGTAAATATGAAAGTTAAATTATTAGATTTTTGAAATTTTCATATACACCTGCAAATCAAATTACAGATATGATATTTTGGGTATTGATTTGAGATAGTTTTGTAACAAAAAAGAAATGCTTAACATGTTTGATATTTTATTTGATTTTATTATTCTACATTTGTGTAGAAGAAATTAAAATACAATTTTGATGTATATATTTTGTACATACAACCTTTTATCATGAAGCAACATTTGATTAAATAATCATCATTTAATTCATTTAAGTAATTGTTTTATTTGGACAAGCGAGTTCAAGAATAGGGTAATTGAATCAAGGAGTAAAAGATATAAATACCTTCAATATAATGATATTTGTAGCTTCCATTTGACGAAGGAACACTGATTGAACTTTCAAAATTTGATGCCTAATATTTGTGTCTATAAAAGTGTGTGCATAATTGATATTTATAGCTTTTTTTTTATGAGGTAGCAAAAGTACACCTCTTGTGTCCTCCCTTGTTAATTTAAACCAATTTTCTTTACAGCTCTGCTTAAGCAGTAAATACAATATTCCTCTCTAAGGACTCCAAAGTCCCCGTTTGGGAAACTCTGTGTTAAAATTTAATGATTTGGTGGCGCCCTCCCCATACCCCTATTTTGGTATAAGTTGAGTCAGTAAGTAAATAATGTTTTGTAAAAAGAACCACGACCAATCCTCATAAGCTCTACCCGAGGAATAGACCCGTATCATAGTCGGAAGTTAGTTGCGTTCCATGATTTTAAGGAAATCCTTTCTTAAAGTTCACTGGTTTTATGAAACTATATTAAAAAACCCAGGAACTACTTTAATTATTTAATTAACCAAATAAATAAAGTAGTTTAAGTAAGAGTGGTACAAAGAGGAACTCTGAAAGCACATTGTAGTCCCAGGATAGAAGCAGCGTGTATTTAAGTATAATCTGTATCGAAGTTCATATTTTATTATTTATATTGCGTAAATTTGAGTCCATTCTGAAAACTGAATTTTCATAATACTAAAAGTACTTTATAATAGGTATTCCCATTTTACTTGAGTGGAACTGTGTAGCCAGATTCAATCAATGTGAGAAAAGTTCATCCAGACTGAAATTAAAGGTATTTATTATTTATTATAGTAAAAGTTCTTTAAAAGATATAATTTTGGGCTTTGAAACTGCTTATTCTAAATAATCGGAGCTTAATAGTCGTTTTATTGTTGGTATAGGTAAAACCTGTAATTTATTCTTATAAGAGTATGTCCTGTTATAAAATAGAGAGGGCGCTCACTGTCCTATTTGTGGTAGCATACAATTTTATTACTAGCTCCAATATAATTGGATGCTAGTAGTATTCTCTTATCAAAATTTAGCCTGAGAAGTTTTAGTCTAATTTAATAGCCGTGGTATTTCCAAATGTTAAAACAAAACAAATGGCTAAAGAGGTTCTAATTTCTTAGTGTGCGTGAGAGCCATCTAAGAGGATAAATAAGTTAAAAATATTGAAAGAAGTTGAGAGTAGTTTTGGTGGCCTACATTCTAGTGGTCTAAGCAGAAGCATTAAAATTAAAAGTAGGTTGTACATAAAAGTACATAGTGTACTCTGTTTAAATTTACAAAAAGTGGCACCCAACGTGAGGATCGATAGGACTTGATAGGACTTACGATTATTATTTTTATAGTTTGGTGAGGCACGCAGGGTAAGATTGTTTAGTTTATTTATTTCAAACTTAACAAAGACATGACTGACGAAAACAGGATCACTAAATCGGGCAGGAAGTATGGTATTGAAGTAGGGTTGAGTGAGCAGCCAGTGGCGCAGTCGAATGCTGCAGTAAATGTCATGGATGCGTCTAGGGTGTATTCTGGAGAACAGGTAGATGTCGGAGATATTTGTGGGATGAGATTGATAAAAGGGTTTTTAGAAGAAGATTCTATCTTTTAGATTATTAAAATTCTCTGATATTTCATCTTGTGAAGATAACTTCGGATTTTATATAAATTAAAAGCACTTATCTGAAATTTATTTTGAAAAATCAGTTGTTATTATTATTAAAACCGTAAACGAAAGTTATTTAATTTGTATTCATCATATTAGAACATTTGTGTTAGTGTACAAAGCATTTTTTTAATTAGTATGAGAGGTTAAATTTTTATATTAGGGTTCTATGTTGTGTACACATCCTTTAAGTGCTGAAATAAATAATTCTTAGAGTTGGAAAACAATAATTTAAGTTGTGGTCGAAATTCAAAGAACCTACTTGAACAAGATTCGTAGAACTGTGTAGTCGGCAAACTTCTATAATCTGTATTTTTTTGGATTTATTTGCGGAATATTTATCCGCATTTGAAAAGCTAAGAACTGTCTTTATGATGTACAATTTCAACCTATATAAAGCTGAGAATTTTTAAAATTGATCTCGCGAGTCCGTCTTATTCACACAGCTTCTACATTTTAAATTCTACCGATCACCCGATTGTTAAAATTCTTGTTAAAAATAATAAACATTTTCTCGCACTTAGTTTTACTTCTGACATTGATTATCCTGCTTATAATACTGTAACCTATTTTTTTTATTCAGTTACACTTTCCTTATTAATCTAATATAATATCTCAATAAAATAAAAATATAATTTATAAATATCTGATCACTTAAAATAATTCATAAAATGTATAATAGCATATGCGCTCCTTCGCTTTAGAGGTCTAAGTTCCTGTAATAAGAATCGTCAGTCTGTCATTTCGTGTCACTTTTCTATCAGCGTTTGAACAGGTAAGCTGCAATCCGCAGCGTAGAAAGGTCAAAATGGTATCCAGGCACATGGCCTGTAAGTCGGTCCGTAAGAAAGTTTAACGAATTTAGCCTTCGTGGCGGGATGTGGTTCCTGGCAGCTGTTGAATGATGATTTTATTTTGTATTCCACCTTTAGCAGCTCAGTTGATTCCTGCTGGCCGAAGAAATAGAAATCTTCTCATTATTAAAACAGTTGGTATAATTAATTAGATAAATGTTATTAATGCTTTCCTCGTAGTGCAATATCATCCATACCATAAATACTGCTGAATCGAAAATTTAGTTTAAGATTTAAAATACAAGAAAATAATAGTACGTACTTAATAGAGATTTGGTTTGGTTAGATAATATTATGTTCAGAAGATCTTTTATAATTTCAGCGTTAAATTCATTCGTAATGGTATTTTTCCTGTTGCGTGCATCGCAGATGTATATGGAATAGTCCACATCTGGTGTCATATGATTATAGTCTAGAAGTTCAAATTTTTTTGATTGCACTGTAATTCGACACGTGAGTGACATTTAATCTTTAATTCCAGTTATATTTATTTAAATATTTTACGAATGATAGAAGGTTGAAATTTTACCGTGATTTAGATATCTTAAAATTCACTTAGAAAAAGAAAGATTCCGTACTAAACTTGTAACTTTGCAAAATTTTAAAGATGGCTATGTAGTTGCTTATCGTAATTGTTTCACAAGCAGACAGCGTTAACTACACTGAAAAGTTGTTATTGACATATGATGTCATAAAGATCTATCTATCCAATATAACTATCACATGTTGTTCTGCGTTATTTTAAAAAATATCTTTAGTTATTTTGAGGTCATGTAATTTGATTCTTGAAGAACATGATGCATTTTGTTATAAGATATTAAGTAAAACTAACCCTTTGTTGAATGACGCAATTTTATAAGACGTTAAATAATTAAATTTTTTGTGAAGTCGACGTAGTACTACAGATGACTATAATTGAAATATGAAATATGAATTATTGAAAAAGCATAAACTTTATAGTAAACTTATGTAGAAATATCCAATTTAGAGATCTTTATGTTTTTTTTGAAAAAAGAACTATACTAGTTTTTTTTTATGTAAATTTTTGTTGAAAAAGTTAATGTTAAAACAAACTAAGAGAATTTAATTGAATAGAATCCATTTTGCTTAACTCTTTTATTATTAAAAATTTAAGTAAAATTTATAGGCTCTTAATGAGAAAAAATTGTGTCTAATGATAACAAATACCCTGGGTGTATATTTTCTTGAAACTTAAATTAAATTATATTATTTTTGATGAATATTTTTAAGGACACAAACGGTGTCCATGTTGTGCATTTGTTTGTTAAGTCGAGACATCTGTAACACATCTGGTAATTGAGATTTTGGTAAGTGCTTTTCAAGGTTGATATACAGGTTTTGTGGCTATATAAGCGGAGTAGATTTAAAGTTTCCGCATTCCCCTAATACAAGTACATGTATCTTTGTATGTCGTTGTATTGAAAAATACGGTGGTGCTCTATATCTATATTTTTGGTCAACAGGCAACCCATGACCCAAGCTCATGATCTACCCAGAGCTAACACTCTACTAGCCGTTTATCTCTAAAGAGTTTTTCTTTTCCTCAAACCGTTTTCCATCCAACTTTGCCTTGAGCTTCCATCATTAATAAGAAATTCTCGACCTTGTGATATCAGGTAAGGGTTTATGATATATGGTGGTCCAATTTGCTATCTGATATTTACGAGGGAAATTAGAACCTTTCAATACAAGCTTGAGAATGATGTAATTAGTAAGTTTTATATTTTGTTAATTTTTGGCGTCTCACAGAAACACGAGTTTATAAATAACACAGCATACGAATCACGAGTGCAAAATTTTTTTACGTGTTTAGTACAAATTACTATTGATATAGCTCAAAAACAAACGAACGCACGCAAAATACTTAAAAGAAGCTTCTAAAACCGATGAGGAGCAATCCTTAGCAATGCTCTAACGTATCGTATAATTAATAAAACCAAAACGTACCAGCATATAAAATACGACAATAGAGCGATGTCATACTTTGCACGCATGAAGCAATACTGATCTGCAAAACGAACGGACCAGCAAGAAAGGAACGAAATCAGTAACGGAAAGATCACATGAATTACGGCTACAAATGAAAAAAAATATAAACGAATGCTATGCTAACACCATCTGAGATTGGGGATTCACTCCAGGACACACGACCTAATCCGTTCTTTTTAGAACATCTGTACCTGAAATAATAATTGAACACAAAACACGTGTAAAATATAACCATAATAAGTACTTCTATTAATTTAGATGGCAAACAATATTTAATTTCTTGTTTAAGGACGAACATTTGAATTTTTCATTCCTCGCGTACAAATATTAAATATTAATTATATCTAAGTAACAATCAAACTAAAGTGTGTTTAGCGTTTAATAACTGTAACGAATAACATTCTGCATTTGTATAACATACAACAAATTAATTACAATTATACAACGGTTAGAAAACAATAACATGACATATTCAGATTGCGTCTATTGAACTCGATAGTACATGGAAAACATGATGACAAGCGTTCAACAATTTTAAATTCTAAATACGCCAATAAGCCTAGATAACTATAAACGCAAACCTTACCTAATTACTAACTAGGTTGACGCGATTGAATTTGCCTCAACTAGAAGCTACTAAATATAGACAGAAAAGAATACATATTTACAATAATGCGTTTAGGTGCAATTAACCAATCAATACCAATAATAGTCACTAACATAACCGATGGATAATTTTCCAATCAATCTACAATTGCGAAACCAATTAACACAGTTATTCATGAATCTAAAAACATTATCATACCAAACTACTCTAAATATGACAGTATTAAATATACAACAATGTATTGCTCATTATTTCTAAATATTTACTTACTACCATCAAATCCACGTATCGTAAGTAAATAAAGCAAACGTACCTGTTGGCATTTAATAATGTTTGTTCGCGTAGGCTTTTGAGAGTCTTATGTAACTACAAGGTGCTTATCTCATCATAACTTTATCTGCATACAACGACAGCCAATCGAAATGTTTGGTAACAACAACCTGAAATTCCCGTGGTACGACCAATTAGGCATTAGTTCAAAGAACCTAAGAATGTGAGAGTAAACTATCTGGCTAAGAATGTACGTTAAAATCAGGGCTGATCAAAATTTCTATTAAAAAAACATGACCCTTTAATTACCTACCAGTCACGTAAAAAGAAAAAGCACGTTTTTCACCATAAAAATTTTGTAATTGTCCAATTGAGTTTATATTATTATCACAGATAAACTCGTGCAAACCAACACTCGAAAATATAGCGACAAAGATACAGAGTGATTTCCAATTTTATTTAAAATAGCAACTTTCAGACAATTTTTGACTATCCAACACATGCCTAGATAGGCAACTAGAAAGTATAACAAGTCAAATGCTGGCTTGTAAATTAAATAAAGGGAATAGCAAAGTTGGTTACTTTACTGAGCTCTTAGAAACTTGAAATAACGAAAGTGTAACGAACCTGTATATTTAAATAAGTAGAAATTGAAATGGTCTTTAAATCAAGGAGGCAATAAATTTACAAGTAGAAATTTAACGTAGCACAATATATTAATTGCTAGAACGAATAGTTTCCATCATTTGCAGGTGTCGCAGCACTGAATTGTAGCAGTAGGCATCCAAGAGCGTGTTATTACATATAATTCGTCTCGTTATTATGCAAACATCTCAATCTGAATTATATTTGGTATTTTTCTTCCTTGGTGTAATGTACAGTACTTGAATATGAACAAAATTGTTTACTCTAACTTAACCAAGTGGTGCAAATGTTCCATTACTACAAAGTAGAAGCCGTTGCTGATATTAATTAGGAACGTTTAGGCTTGGAATCGTTCAAGCAATTATTCACCAAGTTAGTAATTTATATTCAGTTGCATCCATGCATGTAACAATAGTACTAGCTTCAAAATAGAACAAAGTCTCAGCTGTTAAACGCCAATTGTCAAAATATAAATACAATTAAACATAAATGTCACTGCTAAATTGTGTTTTTTTAAAGGAAACTATTGTAAGGGCCAATTATTTCACACTTCCTATATGTGTTTTGTACTCGCAAACAATGAATTTCAATAAAAGCCATGTTGTACTGAATGTATACAAGCTCATGAGAGAAACACTGAGCTACAGCGTTACACAAGCCCACCATGTCTTTCGAGTTTCTGATTAAATACTGTTTCAATGGCTTTTTAACTACGGCATTATACGCCATATACACCATATCTTTTTTTATTACAGTTTCAAAAATATTAGATAAAAAATTTTCGGTTTGTTTTTTAGACTACTTTTCCAAAAAAATAGCATATCTAAATATTTCTTTTAATTTCTCATTAACCCTTTACCAGTCCATTTATGGCACGTGACTTTTAAAGAAAATATTGCAACACTTTCCGACGGTCTAGAAATGAAGGGAATAAAGTCATTAGGCGAACAATGGATTGATCACTAAGGGTGCATTTAAAGAACCTATTGATAGTGAATAAAAATGATAATTCGATTATGATTTCATAATTTCTGGAAAGGCATGTAAGGGTAGGTAGTCAGATATAAATATCGTTGCTGCTGGTAATCAGTTCAGTCTGCGTATTAATCCTTAAATGGTATGAAATAAATTATTGGATCAAGTTGCTAAAGTAAATACGTTTAGTATCGGTATAAATTAAGACCAAACAGTTAGTCAATTAGTGTTTGTCTAAATAGTGCGTCAATGTACGCAGTTACATTATGGGAGACCTTAGTGCAGTAATTATTGTTATAATAGTTATTGACAATTATAAATTCCTGTAGAGGCATGACAAAAGGATTCTCTATTTATGAAATAATAAACTTATATCGAAGTGAATAAAGAGCTAGGTGTGAATGGAGCACGGATAATAGTGTTAAAAACGCAACGATATAAATAATGCAAATATCGTAAAATAGATTTTCGACAACACTAAGTTTGAAACTGATCTCTATTTACGGCGTTGAGTGTCTGATGGCGCAAAAATATAAAGAGCAGTGGTGGTTTGTACGCTAAATTTTCGGAATGCTAAAGTATTACTTGGTATTTAAAGTTAAACTACTGATAATATAGAAATCCCTTTTAAATTTGTTTATACTTGAGGTCTATCCTTCTACCTTCTTAATTAGCAAAATTAACTGTATAACTTCTTCTCTAAAATTTTTTTTCGAAGTTACTCATGCTTTCTTTACATTTAACACTCTTATGACATTCCTTTGAAATGTTTATAATCAAATTTCATTTTAATAGTTTCTTGATTGGTAAATTCACCATTACGATTAGGGTTATTTCTCTTAAGAAACGCAGTTTTAGTTTACATGAATTCTTAATCTATGAAAGTATTATTTTAGTTTACTATAGTAATCTATATTGTTCATACTCAAATGTTGTTAAATTCTTTATGGTGGTTTTAAGGGTAGGAATGATATTGTTAATTCTATACCATTCCAATTTTATGATTTATTGTTTTGATTAATAGTATATAACGGTGGGGTCTATGACATTATCGTGTTGGAACGAAGATGGTGCACACGCTAAATTATATCGATTCAGGAAATGATCAAGTTCCTTCTTTAGTCCAGATTTATGTTTTATAAAGACAAGTTTAAAACTGTTAGATAGAGAAAAACAAAAGTTATTTCAGTTTGCAGGCCTAATTCATTTTCCGAATTCTGCCTAAGATAATTTCGTGTGCGTTTTATTAAAAAGAGATCCGTCTGCTGGTCACTTTGCAAAGAGCATTGAAAGAGATAACATGTAACCTTAAGTAAATACAGTTAACCTTTGAATAATTAGGTATCCAACTTGGTTGATATGATTAGTCAAATAAAGTTTGGAATTATATTTTACCGGGTTGGTGAATTTTACTTCTACGAAGAATTGGTTCTTCGTGTTAGAAAGGCATGTTGACTAAGAAACATCCTAGTCTCAACCAAGTCATAGAATCAGTAAGATCTTATTAAAACAGATGGATTGAGTTCGCGATAGTTATTTTCGAGGTATTTACAGTCAAAATTACTCCCAGGGTATTCATAACACAAACTTTGAAACTAGAACCTACTGTCACTTTTAATTACTGAACATTTTAAACTGTATAAATCTATAAACGATTCACAGTACGTTCTTGTTATTAGTTTTAAGAAATTAGAATGTAACTTTGTTTTCCGAAAACATTTTCCATTAAGATAAGTGTTTTGATGTGTTTCGATTTGCTTAAGAATGTTTGTATGTACTCATGCTTAAATTTTAATTGTGTAAAGAGTTTTATAAATTTGTGTTTTCACAATTAATGTAACGGTATTAATTTCCAGCCATGATATACTCGAAGATATTGCCATTACGTAGAAGCATGTTTAATATATTGCTAATTTAGCATTTGACTTTGGGAACCTTTTTTCTTACAGTTAGTAGTGTTAAATGGTTATATTAGTGTTGACATCTTTACGTTTATTTTAAATTAGTTTTCTCAATTATTATTGATGTGAATTTTATGCCAGAAGCTCTTTCCTGATCTCGGATTTTCGTATCCTTTTGGTGGTCTCTCTAGGGTTTTGCTCTAGGAACTCAGTAATTCGAGATTGGGTAGCGTCCAAAATAATTTCCAATTGAGGCTGGTATTTTCCCACGCGATAGTATTATTGGACGGTCTGTGAATACACCACCCTTACCACTGAGTTAGTCGGCAACCATTCTTGTTTGTAAATTCGAAGTTTTCGGTACTTTATTGAAACACAGAATTTTTAGCGAGATACTTCTTAGAGTTTGTCTGTGGATTACCTGCTAGCTTTTCGGGGCGAAAACTGTATGTAACACTTTGTCATGATTATTTTATTGTGTTTCTTATTCTTAAATATATCTTTATACGTCTAGGGTTGGAAAACATTGTTCACTTTTAACGGTGGTCATTGGAGTTGATCATAAAATTTTAAGTAATTTAACACTTTTTGAAAAGGGTTAGACAGGATTCACAAGGTTTCACAGCTGTAGAATAGCAACAGTTCCTGCATTGTTATAAAAGGTTTAGCGGCCATACATAAGTTCTAATTTTAATTTTAATTTTATTGTGTTTACAGTGGGGAAAGTTCGATCGTCTCAGAGCGAAAAATTTCGTTATAATCAGGAAAATTTTCTGACTGATATAACTGTCAAATCATCAGGTAATCAATAAAACTGAAGCCAACCTTGATTTTGGAGCGAATAATATTACAAATCTGAATAAATCTGAATAAAAGGACGCTACGATTTCAAACCTTTCTCTATTTTTCTGCTTTTACGCGTGCATATTGATTCTCTTTCTGTGGTATGAATATCAGCAATACTGTTGTGAACTTTATGTGTTTTGGTATTGAAATAGGAAATTGATATTCTCAAAGAAATTCATTCTAAGGAGCGTTTATTTCTTTCTAATTTCATGAGAAATCTTCAATTCAGTACCGAAGAACGAAGTTGTAAACAAATTGATCAAGGCAGCAGCATCATAATTGTAATTTCAGTTAATATAAACTAAATACACATCTTTTAAAGTAAATAAAAATTATAACCATATATGTCTATTTACTTAACTATCCTAACGGTTTGTGGCCTAAAACCCTACCCAATGGTTTATTGGTTACTAATAAATTTTTAAGGAAAATGTATGTACTGATTTACAATACCAGAAAAATGTGTAGCCCAAAAAAAGGAAGTGTCAGTAGATGCCTTATACGGCGACTACAGGAAATTTTACTTCCATAAGAAATACACATGCAAATCCTTTTCTTTCCCCCATAAGAAATACACAGGAAAATTCTTTCGCGATAATAGTACATTTCTTTATCTAGATATGTTTGCCAAATTTTAGCACATCTAGTAAGTGAATGGGTTCAATATATTTTGCAATTTGTGGCATTCGTCATACTATTTGTAGTCCATAAACCTTTAACCCTTTTGCTAGACCTGTTTGCCATGTTAGTACATCTAGTATCAATGGTGTTGTATATTTTACAATTTATGGGTGACGTCACACTGTTTGCAAATCATAAGTTTTAACCTTTTCACCTTTTCTCTGATCTGTTTAAAGACGAGGGAGTTTCAGTAAGCACGTTAATAACACACTTGTTACATAAGGTAAAAGAATACATTGCTAATTATTAATACATCTAAACGTTCACTTCATACGTTCCAGTGTTGCCTATATTCGTATACATTTTTCATATTTACATGGTATACTTTCCAATCTTTAATTTTAAGCCTTAACCCTGTAACCCATTTGTTAGAGCTGTTTCAATTATACTTACGAGGGCTATTTTTTTCAAGTTCCCTAAAAATCGGATGAACCAGTGCGCAGATGTGTTGCGCAGCGTCACTAGTATAGCTATCAATCACGTCGCGTCACTTCCGTTTAACTGTGTTCACGTAGGTAGCACGTAAACATGTCTACAATAGCATCTCTCGCCAAGTGTGAAATTTGTGCGGTAGTTCGATTCCTTCAGGCTGAGGGGTGTAATGCAGCCGAAATTCATCGACAAATAAGTACTGTGTACGGTGAAACTTCAATGAGTGACAGCAAAGTGCGACAATGGTGCAGAAACTATAAAGCAGGAGGTACAGATGTTCATGATGCAGCCGGTCAGGGAAGGAAGTCAGTGTCAACCAATGATATCGTTCAGCGAGTGGATGTGGCAATTCGAGAAAATCGTCGGTTCACACAGCAGCCTCATACAGCGTGACTCTTCAACGTCTACGAAGGGCAATTCAGAATAAGCGGAGAGGAATGTTGCCATCAGGCATTGTCCTTCTCCACGACAATGCTCGGCCGCACACTGCAGCTTCAACAAAGACACTCCTACAGTCTTTTCAATGGGAAGTGTTTGGTCATCCACCATACAGCCTGGACTTGGCTTCATCTGATTTTCACCTGTTTACTCACATGAAACGCTGGTTAGGAGGACAACATTTTGGCACAGACATTGAGCTGCAAACCAGCGTTCAAACATGGCTGAACACACAGGTTGCTACGTTCTACAACGAGGGTATTGGGAAGTTGGTACCACGCTACGACAAATGTCTAAATCTGAGTGGCGACTATGTAGAAAAATAGAGTAATTATGTAAGTACTTGTTACAAATAAATAATTTTTGATTTGTACTGTGGTTTTTATTTTGCGACCAATCGGACCTTGAAAAAAAATAGCCCTCGTACATTCCGAGGGAAAAAGTGAATAGACTTTGAGAAGGAGCAAACGCGGGACTTTAAGCATGAGAGGTAAAATGTTTTTTTTATTCACATTAGAATAATTGAACCAAATACTTTCATATCAATGATTTAATAATTATGAAACGCCAGAATTAAGCGAGAGGCGTAAGTATCATAATGTTAGTGGAGTTCTAATCGAGATCTAATGTTACCAACTTGCAAGTGTAACAAATCCCTCGTGAATATCAGATAGCAAATTGGACCTCCATATATCATAAACGCCTACCTTACCTGATATCACCAGGTCGAAAATTTCTTATTAATGAAGGAAGCCCAAGGTAAAGTTGGATGGAAAACGGCTTGAGGAAAAGAAAAGCTCATTAGAGATAAACGGCTAGTAGACTGTTAGCTCTGGGCGGATCATGAGCTTGGGTCGTGGGTTGACAAATGACCAAAAATATAGATAAAGAGCGCCACCGTATTTTTCAATACAACAACACACGAAGATACATGTAATTGTATTAGGGGAATGCGGAAACCTGAAGTCTACACCGTTTATGTAACTACAAAACATAAATATCAACCTTGCAAAGCACTTACCAAAATGTCACTTACCAGATGTATTACACATGTCTCTGCATATCCTGTGAACAAACAAATGCACAACAGGGACACCGTTTGTGTCCTTAAAAATATTCACCAATAAATAACATATTTGCTTTCAAGTTCCAAAAATATATACACTCAGGGTACTTGTTATCATTAGTCAGAGTTAATCTTTTGCTTATTAAGAATCAAGAAATTTCCTTTGAATTTTTAATAATATAAGAATTAAGCAATAAAATTCTATTCAATTAAATTGGTTTAGCTTGTTTCAACATTAATATTTACAATACAAATTTACATGGAAAGAAACTAATATTGTTCTACCTCCAAAAACACGAACATTTTTAAACTCAATATTTCAAGTATTTGCTCTCTTAATAATTGAAATCTCAAATTTAAATATAGCTTTCAATAGTACTACAGTCGACTTTACAAGTGAGAAACAAGATTATTTTACGTGATTCTAAAATGTAGCATTCGGACAAAGAATAAGTTTTATCATGTCTTAAAGTTAAATTACATGACCTCAAAATAATCAAAGATATTATTAATGTAACATAGAATAGCATGTGGTAATCATATTGAATAACTAGATATTTTTGACATCAAATGTCAATAACAATTTTTTTTTAGTGGAGCTAAAGCTGTCTGCTTGTGGAACAAATATAATAGGCAACAATGGAGCCATCTTTAAAATTTTGTAAAGTTACGAAAATAAAACGGGATACTTCTTACAAAATGAATTTCAAAATAACTAAATCAAAATAGAATATCAACCTTTGATAATACGTAAAACATTTGAATAAATACAAATTAAATTAAGGTTAAAAATCACTCACGTGCTTGAAGTACAGTTCAATCAAAAAACTTGAATGTTCTTACCAGAACCAAACATCAGATGGCGACAAATCTAAGCACATCTGCGATGCACACAACATGAATAAACATACCATTATGCTAAATTTTACGCTGAAATTTTTAAAAATTTTTAGAACAAAATATTATCCAACCAAATAAAATCACCGTTTCATATGTCCAACAATTTTCATGTTTTCTAAATTTTAAACTAAACCTTTATTTCTGTCGTATTGCATGTTTTAATGATGGATCACTCCAATATTCTTCGCATCTGCAGGAATCAACTGACTTCACCGATGGTGGAATACAAAATAATCTTCACCAAAAGTTGTCAGGAACCACTTCATGACACGAAGGTATTCGTTTATCAACTTTCTTACGAACACGGTACCAGGCCATGTGCCTTAATACCATGTTGACTTTTCTATACTCCGGAGAGCAGCTTTCTTCTTCAAGCGCTAATCGAAAAGTGAAGTTGAAATGACAGACAAACGATTAATGTAGTAACTTAGACATCGAAAGGGGAAGGAGCGCATAATCCATTGTACACCTTATAAACTATCTTTTGTGATAAGACAATTATAAATTATGTTTTTATATAATCGAAACATGATATTAGATTTATAAGGAGTGTGTAACTAACTTGAAAAAAAAATACGTTACAAACTAATTGATACATATTAAGATGCTATTATTTTAATGAGTGATGGTCTAAGATGCCATCACAACACAAGAATAAGATTTTGAGTATACATGTTTATATATTTTTCCCAATACTTGTTTTCAGCGATAAACAGAGATGTAAGTCTTTGGAGTTGAGAGCAACTAAGATATTGTTTAAAACCAAGTCGTGAAAGAAATTTATTTTTTAAGATGCGCTCTAAATTGAAACAGTTATTAATAAAATATGTATTTTTATATTTTATATTCTTTTGGAAGAAAAGGATATTTGTTTAAAAACATAATGAAAGACATATATCTGAAATAAACTTATTGTTAAAACCGCGTGTTCCAAAAATTGAAAGTGTTGCTTTAAATTACTATTAATATTCATCTAATGTAATTGTAGGATAATGATTGTTAACTAGCTTGTGATGGATGCAATAGAAGGACGAATTGGTTCTATTGTCTTAGGGTATCTTCGGCAATCTATGACATTCAGACATATCTCACTTATATTACATACTTAGTGCCTAATTTTATTGCATTACGTTGCATTAATCTATAAATACATATTTTTTACATTGATAATGCGTGATTTGGGAAATTAAGGAACCTTATATTCACCAGCCGTGGTCAATTCTTTACCAATGGATTCCGAATATGATTTTCTTACCAGTCCTTTAATTGTACCATCTTGTTCTTATTAATTGAAATGGAATTTTTTTCCTGGACGTTTAGATTGAGTTGGTAACTGTTTCGGATTGATGCAATATCAGTTTTTCTTTTATTTTCAATGTACAATGTGTATATACAAGGTGTCCCAAAATTGCTGGGAAATAAGGTACTACGTATTGTAGACGTCAAAATAAGTCGATTGGACCAAATTTACCTATAAACCAAAATGTACCGTGTGTCCGTAAGAAGAGTTCAAAGTTTACTTAAGAAATCACATTTTTGTACGCTATTTAGAAATGCGTGAAACAAATTTATTGAAATTTGGCAAACGTGCATTTTAGAGGATTATCCTACTTTCAGTAATCAAAGAAATCCAAAAGAAATTGTAAAAGGGTTAAAACCACCTTCACTTCTCCCAATTTTTGTTATGCTTTTCTTAGGGGTCGTAATTCCGTTCTAAGACTTTTTTAACAGAAAGACTTACCCTTCATCTTCATTTTTTGACTCATGTAAAACTCCGTATTTCGCTTAGTTTTGAAGGAAAAAAATGTTTTCTCAAACACTGCTAAACGATATTCATAAACATAAATGTCATAAAACACAATCGTATCACTTTAGTTTTTGGAACTTTTGATAGTAAATGTTACAATAATTTGTTCGCTTCAGTTTGCTTTTGTACTGCGTTCTTTAATGCAACCACTGTTATTGCTTTAATTGCTATTGCTGTGTAATTTTGGCAGCTAGCAAATTATGGAGTTCCCTTTAATGAGCAAGTGGACATGCTATTAGTACTTGGATTCTGTCAGAGTAACTGCTTTGAAAGTGTCCGCGTGTACACCAGAAGTATCAAAACCGGAGAATTCCAAATCATAAAACCTTTGCCCGAATCGAAAACGTATTCGAGAAACAGAAACGTTGAAAGCAGACAGAACTAACACTGGAAGACCTCGACAAGCCCGAACACCAATTACGGAAGATGCTGTTCTTCAAATGATTGATGACAATCCTGAAACCAGTACCAGAACATTGCAACGAGAGACTGGGATTCGAAATAGTACCGTAAGTCGGATCATTAGAGATCAATTACTTCGCCCATTTAACATTTAGCCAGTGTAAGAATTACTGCCATTTGACCACGGATCAGGTTTAAATTTTTCACAAATTGTTCGGGAACGCAGGATAGTTGACAACGTATTCCACACTAATGTCTTGTTTACTGATGAGTCTTGTTTTACACGTCGTGGCATGACGAACCTGCACAATGAGCATGTGTATGCAGATGAACATCCACTTGATATTAAAAGTGGGCATTATCAACGAGAATTTAAAATTAATGTCTGGGTCGGAGTTATTGGCAATTTTTTGGTGGGGTCATTTCGATTGCCTAATTGTTTGGATGCCGCTAGTTACTTTCTATTTCTTCAAGAAAGTTTGCCAGAATTACTAGAAGACTTGTCTCTTAATGTTCGTCGAAACATGTTCTTTATGCACGACGGTGCACCATCTCATTTTGCACGCGCCGTAAGAGAGTATCTTAATGAACAATTTACCCGTAGATGGATTGGTAGAGGGCACGAAGCACGCACTCAATGGTCTCCGCGTTTTCCTGAATTAAATCCTTGAGACTTCTTCATCTGAGGAGCGTTAAAAATACATGTATACAAGGTTCAAATTAATAATTTCGAAAAATTGTGGAACAGAATTCAAAATGCTGTAAACGCATTACGATAAAACGATCATGTCTTAAGATGGGTGCATGTCAATTTCATACGTCGAATTGACCTCTGCATTAAGAAGGTTAAAGAGTTACGACTTATGGTTTGAAAACAGTGTGACGTCACCTGTAAATTGTGGAATATACAACACCGATGATATTAGATGTACTATTATGGCAAAGAGGTCTAGCAAAGGAGTTAAGAGTTTATGATTTGCAAATAGTGTGACTTCAACCGTAAATTACGAAATATACTGAATCCATTCAATGTTACTTGATGGGCTATAACTTGGCAAGTAGGTCTAGATAAAGGATTGTGCTAACATTGCGAAAGGATTTGTCTGTGTATTTCTTAAGGGAGAAAGAAAATGATTCGCACGTGCATTTCTTATATGAGTAAAGTGTCTTGCAGTCGCCATATATAGTACCCACTCCGAACAAGAAAAATAAAACGGTTGATAAAAATTTACAGGAAGAAAGAGTACAATCTACTTACAGTTACGGTACGGATTAGATATTCATTAGCAGCACTTCGCAAGCCTCTCGCCAGAGTACTGTGGATAAGATTACCTCACATTAATTTAATTGAGATATTTGCCGCATATTCCTTCTCGATTAGCCGCGAACTTAGGCTACTTTGCTCTTAATTTTGCATTGACAAAATAATTACAGGCGTCCGAAATATGTTCCCAGAGTGTTTTCGAAAAATTTGAAAATTTGTTTTCCATTTACGTTAAGAAGAATAATTTTGGTTAGTTCTGGGCGCTAGAGATTCCAAACTTGGTTACCCGAAATTAATTTTTCACTACTACTATCAAAAGCCTTATTATTTAATAAATATAATATAGAAGGTAGCGATAATGTTTCAAGAGTACTACTGTTTGGAAATGAATTGAACATCTAAAAGGCGCCTGTAAACCAAGCCTGATATAGGAATAAATATTATTTTACTAAACATAAAGACCAACATCTAATACATATCAGAAAAATATAGTGCAAGAATAATAATACACTAAATTTTTCCTTAGAGCGGAAGCCTTCAAGCCAATCTAGCACGATAAAGTATTATCCAATGTAATAATAGCCTTCTGCAAAATCTACTCAGGCTTGGAAGGTATGTAGACTAGTAACCGTTTCCATTTATCTAGCATTTGATCGCATACAATATAATCCAAACACATGGTATTTGGCGAAACCTCATTTTGTCGAATGAAATAAGAAACTTTCGTTTTGCGTTCTTGTCGACCTAATCCATTTACATTTAGACACGCTGCGTATTTGAGCTCTAAATGGGTTTTCGGCAAGTTATCAGAAGCTCAACGTGCGTCCGTCCAATTTGGCACATCAGATTATTTTCTCTTAATGGGAATTAAGGAGTTTTCATCTAGTAAACTACTTCACGGAATTGCTACAAAATAAAGGGAACAAGAAGTATTTTGTTTCGGTATCTTGATATCCTGAAATCTTTTTTAACGCACCTTTGCTCGGTTATAGACAGCATGTATAAAAATGGATGAATATTTTTCAGTACATGTTTTTATAACGATAGAAAAAATTGTCGCTTACGACAACAATTTTAGATACAGTTTGTGGTGTCATTAAACGTTTCCAATTGACTTATTCTTAGTTGCCACTTAAAACGTTGCATCTCACACGCTATATGACGAGGTGTAATACGATAATTATTATCGTAAATCCGTTGATTCCCAATCGAATTTTCTGTATTGTATTTATTAAAGCAATTTGAATAGATTAACAGTTTCAATGATGACGGTATACTTAGTAAAAAGTACTTAAAGAGCGGGGCGTCAAGTTGGCAGTTAATTCCCAGCAGCGAATTTACGAGTTTTGCCGAATGGCCAGTGGCGCCGTTGAAGAAGGATACAAACAAATACGCTGCTCAGTAGCGAATTTACAGACGCATTAAACCATATATAAATTGCAAATAAAACCACAAATTCAAACTATTAACACACTTAGTAGCTACTATTGAACAGGAACCATTAGAAAATTTATTAGAACAAGTTCGTTTCGATAGCGTTTATCGATAAAACATAAATATTTTAAAATAAAAAGTAAATACAAAGAATTATTTAAATTACATAACATAAACCCTTTTGAATTAGGCAGATTAAGTGAAATAGCAAATAACTAGTCTTACACTACGTCTGTGCCCCCAATTTTATCTATTAAACTAGGGGATGTAAAATTTTCACAATATACTAGATATTTGCAAGATCATGTAGAATAATACAGGTGAAATATCCCTACTCGCAAATTTCACAGTGAACGGTAAAAAAATTTTAAAGTTTACACACCTATGATCGTGAAAAAATTATTTTATTTTTGTTCACGGATGCACGATCTTCGGAATATTCCGGATATTTGCAAGATCTTAGCATATACACATGAAAAACATTCACTCGCAATTGCACGGTGAACGGTAAAAATTTCAAAGTTTACACACCATGATAGCGAAAAATTATTTTCATTTTAAGTTCACGGATGCACGATTTCGGAATATCCCAGATATTTGCAAGATCATGAAGAATAATACATGAAAACATTCAATCGCAATTGCACGGTGAACGGTAAAAATTTAAAGTTTCACACCTATGATCGTGAAAAATTCCTTTCATTTTTAAGTTCACGGATGCACGATTTTCGAAATATCCCAGATATTTGATTCACTCATTGACGGTGAACGGAAAATTTTAAAGTTTACACACCTATGATCGTGAAAAATTCTTCATTTTAGTTCACGGATGCACGATTTTCGAATATCCCAGATTATTTGCAAAATTGCACGGTGAACGGTAAAAATTTCAAAGTTTACACACCTATGATAGCGAAAAATTATTTTCATTTTTGTCACGGATGCACGATTTTCGAATATCCCGGATATTTGCCAGATCAGAAATACACATGAAAACATTCAATCGCAAATTGCACGGTGAACGGCAAAAATTTCAAAGTTTAACACTTATGATCATGAAAAATTATTTTCATCTTTAAGTTCACGGATGCACGATTTTCGAATATCCCGGATATTTGCAATCATGAGAATACACTGAAAACATTCACCGCAAATTGCACGGTGAACGGTAAAAAATTTCAAAGTTTACACTTATAATCATGAAAAATTATTTTCATTTTTAAGTTCACGGATGAACGATTTTCGGAATATCCCGGATATTTGCAAGATCAGTAGCATAATACACGAAAACATTCACCGCAAATTGCACGGTAAACGGTAAAAAAATTTTAAAGTTTACACACCTATGATCGTGAAAAATTATTTTCATCTTTTAAGTTTACGGATGCACAATTTTCCGAATATCCCGGATATTTGCAAGATCATGTAGAAAATCGTGCATCCGTGAATTTAAAAGATGACAATAATTTTTTCATGATCATAGGTGTGTAAACTTTGAAATTTTTTTACCGTTCACCGTGCAATTAGCGAGTGAATGTTTTTCATGTGTATTATGCTACATGATCTTGCAAATATCCGGGATATTCCGAAAATCGTGCATCCGTGAACTTAAAAGATGAAAATAATTTTTTCATGATCATAAGTGTGTAAACGTTAAAAATTTTTACCGTTCATCGTGCAATTTGTGAGTGAATGTTTTTCATGTGTATTATGCTACATGATCTTGCAAATATCCGGGATATTCCGAAAATCGTGCATCCGTGAACTTAAAAGATGAAAATAATTTTTTCATGATCATAAGTGTGTAAACTTTAAAAATTTTTACCGTTCATCGTGCAATTTGCGACTGAATGTTTTTCATGTGTATTATGCTACATGATCTTGCAAATATCCGGGATATTCCGAAAATAGTGGATCCGTGAACTTAAAATATGAAAATAATTTTTTCATGATCATAAGTGTGTAAACTTTAAAATTTTTTACCGTTCATCGTGCAATTTGCGAGTGAATGTTTTTCATGTGTATTATGCTACATGATCTTGCAAATATCCGGGATATTCCGAAAATCGTGCACCCGTGAACTTAAAAGATGAAAATAATTTTTTCATGATTATAAGTGTGTAAACTTTGAAATTTTTTTACCGTTCACCGTGCAATTTGCGATTGAATGTTTTTTATGTGTATTATTCTTCATGATCTTGCAAATATCCCGGATCTTCCTAAAATCGTGCATCCGTGAACTAAAAAATAGAAAATAATTTTTTCACTATCATAGGTGTGTAAACTTTGAAATTTTTTTACCGTTCACCGTGCAATTTGCGAGTGAATGTTTTTCATGTGTATTATGCTACATGATATTGCACATATCTGGGATATTCCGAAAATCGTGCATCCGTGAACTTAAAAGATGAAAATAATTTTTTCATGATCATAAGCGTGTAAACTTTGAAATTTTTTTACCGTTCACCGTGCAATTTGCAATTGAATGTTTTTCATGTGTATTATTTTTCATGATCTTGCAAATATCCGGGATATTACGAAAATCGTGCATCAGTGAACTTAAAAATAGAAAATAATTTTTTCACTATCATAGATGTGTAAACTTTGAAATTTTTTTACCGTTCACCGTGCAATTTGCGATTGAATGTTTTTCATGTGTATTATTTTTCATGATCTGGCAAATATCCGGGATATTACGAAAATCGTGCATCCGTGAACTTAAAAATAGAAAATAATTTTTTCGCTATCATAGGTGTGTAAACTTTGAAATTTTTTTACCGTTCACCGTGCAATTTGCGAGTGAATGTTTTTCATGTGTATTATGCTAAATGATCTTGCAAATATCTGGGATATTCCGAAAATCGTGCATCCGTGAACTTAAAAAATGAAAAGAATTTTTTCACGATCATAGGTGTGTAAACTTTAAAATTTTTTTACCGTTCACCGTGCAATTTGCGAGTGAATGTTTTTCATGTGTATTATGCTAAATGATCTTGCAAATATCTGGGATATTCCGAAAATCGTGCATCCGTGAACTTAAAAATGAAAATAATTTTTCACTGATCATAGGTGTGTAAACTTTGAAATTTTTTTACCGTTCACCGTGCAATTTGCGAGTGAATGTTTTTCATGTGTATTATGCTAAATGATCTTGCAAATATCTGGGATATTCCGAAAATCGTGCATCCGTGAACTTAAAAGATGAAAATAATTTTTTCATGATCATAGGTGTGTAAACTTTGAAATTTTTTTACCGTTCACCGTGCAATTTGCGAGTGAATGTTTTTCATGTGTATTATGCTACATGATCTTGCAAATATCTGGGATATTCCGAAAATCGTGCATCCGTGAACTTAAAAGATGAAAATAATTTTTTCATGATCATAGGTGTGTAAACTTTGAAATTTTTTTACCGTTCACCGTGCAATTTGCGAGTGAATGTTTTTCATGTGTATTATGCTACATGATCTTGCAAATATCTGGGATATTCCGAAAATCGTGCATCCGTGAACTTAAAAGATGAAAATAATTTTTTCATGATAATAGGTGTGTAAACTTTGAAATTTTTACCGTTCACCGTGCAATTTGCGAGTGAATGTTTTTCATGTGTATTATGCTACATGATCTTGCAAATATCTGGGATATTCCGAAAATCGTGCATCCGTGAACTTAAAAGATGAAAATAATTTTTTCATGATCATAGGTGTGAAACTTTGAAATTTTTTTACCGTTCACCGTGCAATTTGCAAGTACATGTTTTTCATGTGTATTATGCTACATGATCTTGCAAATATCCGGGATATTCCGAAAATCGTGCATCCGTGAACTTAAAAGATGAAAATAATTTTTTCATGATCATAAGTGTGTAAACTTTGAAATTTTTACCGTTCACCGTGCAATTTGCGAGTGAATGTTTTTATGTGTATTATGCTACATGATCTTGCAAATATCTGGGATATTCCGAAAATCGTGCATCCGTGAACTTAAAAGATGAAAATAATTTTTCATGATATAGGTGTGAAACTTTGAAATTTTTACCGTTCACCGTGCAATTTGCGAGTGAATGTTTTTATGTGTATTATGCTACATGATCTTGCAAATATCCGGGATATTCCGAAAATCGTGCATCCGTGAACTTAAAAGATGAAAATAATTTTTTCATGATCATAAGTGTGTAAACTTTAAAAATTTTTACCGTTCATCGTGCAATTTGCGAGTGAATGTTTTTTATGTGTATTATTCTTCATGATCTTGCAAATATCCCAGATATTCCGAAAATCGTGCATCCGTGAACTTAAAAGATGACAATAATTTTTTCATGATCATAGGTGTGTAAACTTTGAAATTTTTTTACCGTTCACCGTGCAATTTGCAAGTGAATGTTTTTTATGTGTATTATGCTACATGATCTTGCAAATATCTGGGATATTCCGAAAATCGTGCATCCGTGTACTTAAAAGATGCAAATAATTTTTTCATGATCATAGGTGTGTAAACTTTGAAATTTTTTTACCGTTCACCGTGCAATTTGCGAGTGAATGTTTTTAATGTGAGTTATGCTACATGATCTTGCAAATATCTGGGATATTCCGAAAATCGTGCATCCCTGAACTTAAAAGGTGAAAATAATTTTTTCATGATCATAGGTGTGTAAACTTTGAAATTTTTTTACCGTTCACCGTGCAATTTGCAAGTGAATGTTTTTCATGTGTATTATGCTACATGATCTTGCAAATATCCGGGATATTCCGAAAATCGTGCATCCGTGAACTTAAAAAATGAAAATAATTTTTTCACGATCATAGGTGTGTAAACTCTAAAAATTTTTTACCGTTCACTGTGCAATTTGCGAGTAGGTATATTTCATCTGTATTATTCTACATGATTTTGTAAATATCCAGGATATTATGCAATCTTACATTCCCGAGATTAAGAGATAAAATTGGGCGCACAGACGTAATTTATTCTATTCTATTCTATATTTTTCTATTTCACTTGATCTGCTTAATTCAAAAAGATTCGTGGTTTTTAATTTAAAAAAATTTTTGTAATTATTTTAAAATTGTTATGTTATATCGATAAACACCTTCGAAACGAACTTGTTCTAATAACTTTGCTAATAATTCCTGTTCAAGAGTAGCTACTAAATTTTAAAAGTTTGAATTTGTGGTATTATTATGTGATTGCCTAAAATTAACATCACAAATATGCAATTTATATGGTTTAATGCTTCTGTAAATTCGCTGCTGAGCAGCTAATTTGTTTAAATCCTTTTTTAACGGCGCCACTGGACGTTCGGCAAAACTCGTAAATTCGCTGCTGGAAATTAACTGCCAAGTTCACGTCGGTTTAAAAGAGAGACGAACTAAGATCCTAGACTAAGAGCTTATTAATGCATACGCTGGACTTTCTATGCATCAAATTATGATACTTTACTATTATGCACTTATATCCCTTAATTACCATTTCCAATCGTTTCTGCCTTATCTATAAGTTTTTATTATTGGGCGTAGAAAATTGACAAAATAGTACTGCGCGCGTATATTAAAACAAAATGACTATATATGTTATTATATAGCTCATTTATTCGATCCCCTTATGATGAAGGGAAATTGACAGTCTTCCGACTAAGCTAGGGGTATATTCCTCGGGTAGAGCTTATGAGGAGTGGTCGTGGGTTTCACAACAAAATCATTGTTTTTTATGCTGACTCTAAAATACAAAATAGAGGTGCAAAAGGTGCGTCACCAAGTCTTTGAATAGATAAAGCACAGGTTACCCTAAAGGAGAACTTGGAAATCCTTTTACTGCGAACACGCAGGATCTAAAAAAACAATGTTATTATAATAACGAAGGACGCAAGAGATACACTCTTGCTACCTTATACAATAAAAAAAAAGAGCAGTTATTAATACCAAAAATTTAAGTATAAATAGCAAAAGGAAATTTAGATATCATACTTCTGAAAAGCGCTGTTTGGTACTTCTTTATTGAGATACAGTGTAACAATATTTTGAAATGTTAAGTTATAAACAGATTAATTGATTAATTAAATTTCAATAACTTGCATAACTTATAGGAAAAATTTCATAATAATTTACTTTTATATTTTAGTTAGCATCCCGTATAATAAAGACCAGGTTTAGAAATAGCTTAAGGCTTAAATATTATAAATTCCAGCGGCAATCATCATAATTTAATGGTCCTATTTTGCAAATCCGAATTCAAAACCCTTTTAAAGCTTATGTCGGTTATAGATTGATGAATCTGATAAATTTAGATGGAATAGTACCTATTAAGGTAAACAAAGAAAAGCAATTTTCAGTGGTAAAACTTAATCTTATTAATATTTTCGTTGATGGACAAGGGTTACAGAAAACGAAACATTACAAATAGCCAAACTATTTTCCAATTTGATTTGTTCAAAGATTGCAAGTAATTTTAAGTAGTCTGGAGACATCCATTGTATTTAAATCTATTTCGGCTCAAGTGGGTTAACCAGTCTTTTGTTAATGGGTATTGTCCACAATTCAATAATTAAAATTCCAAGAAGATACATTATATTTAAACCCTTAGAAAAATAATTGCTTCGTGACCCTCATCCTGAAAGGGGTTGGATTTGGTTTCTGAAATCTTGTTTTGGGAGGTTCTGTTAAGTCATTGGATAACAAATATGACGTAAGTAATGGTTACAGTAGGGATTAATATATAACTTAAGACTTTAGCCAAAAGACAGAGATTCCAATTGGGTTGTTTGTTGTCAAAAGGTAAAAACGTAGTCAGAGAAGTTTGCGGGTAGCGTTCTCCGGAATCACAGATATGATATTGCACTTAGTATCGCGATAGTGAAATTGGAAAGGAGTAATTAAGTTTTCCAGTTCGCGAGGGTTAACGCCTGCGTGTCCGCGGATTTATCAGTGATATAAAGTAAATAATAAAAAGCTTGTATGCGTGTGACGCACAAGTTAAGTTAAATTATCAACAAGATCCTGCCGGGTTCGTGTGCCATTCAATTATTTAATAATTGCAAGAAACAAGAGCAACAAGCGAGCTTCTCTCTCCCAATTTAAGAGCTGTTCTGCGGTGGAAGGCAAGCCACAAACAATGGACGATTTTTAGTAAGTAAGTTTTTATAGTTAAGTTAGCATGACCAATTTTTAGTTAATTTATTTGTTAGAACGTTTTGGCCATAAACCGTAGGATAAATTTAGTGTAAAATTTATAAGATAAGTCTTTTCTATATAAAGCATTTGGGAATTACTTATGTACGTAAAATTATCATAATTCCATATCAACCATTCAATTAAATTTCTAAATTAAAATCAATGAATGTAAGAGGTTCACGTTTATTGCTCTGGTGATTAAATAGTTTTTGTTTACCGTTGATTAAGTCAATATTTTTTAAATTTTTGATCATGAAAGGTGCATAAGTAATCAAAAAGGTAAAAGTTGATTAAAAGAAACAATTGTCCTCCTTGGGATGACAAGTCTCTCAAGGTTTTGCATGAACATTTGGACATTCTCGACTTGTCTGGCGCCCTTGGTAATTGTCATTAATCCACAATATTTATGAAAGGTAAGTGCCAATTTTTTTTGTAGTATATTATATATTAATTTAGCCCTTTCTGCAAAATTTTAACCCTCTATATAATCCACGACCTTCCGCTAGCTAGTGCCGGTGACCCCCCTTTAATTTTTGTTTTACAGGCCGCTCCCATTTTATAATTTTAATGAAAAATATATACTTAGTAGCTCTTCCGCCTGTAACAACAGCTAATAACCTATTGTTTTTATAAAAGGGTATATTTTCTTTTACCTTTTGGACGCACTTGTCCAAAATAGCAATCAATGGAGGTACGCAACCAACCAGTCCCAAGATGTAAACACTAATAATGAAAAAAATTACTGTACTTAAACATGATGATTATTATAAACAACTACAGGTATTGGTCTTGCAATATTCTCAACTAATGTTAATTGTGCGAAAGAATTTACTGGAAAACTATTAATTCGGCACATATTTAAGTGTTGGGGGATCCTTGGCAGCCACAGGTTGCTAAACCCCTTTCACATACCCCTACATGTATATTAAATGGTACGAAGAGAGTAATATAGAAGTAGAGCGTGACTGCGTAAATATCAATTAGTTTGAGGATGAAACAGACAATGAGGGGAATATAAATGAAGAGATTAAATGTTCAGAAGATTTAAGAGACAGGGTGAATTTATTATTAAGAAAGCATTCAGAATTAATAGGGTCGAAATCAAGAATTGCCACAGGTTATGTGCACAAATTTGAAGTAGTAAACACCAAACCCTTTAACACTAAATTATATCCTATTCCAGTATCATACAAGGATAGAGTAAAGGAAGAAATAGAAGAAATGTTACGTGAAGGTATCATCGAAAGCTCCAGTACACACTTTGTGAATCCATTAGTCGTCGTGAAGAAAAGTGATGATAGCATCAGATTATGCTTGGATGCGAGGAAGATTAATAAGCGAACGAAAACTCAATACAATTGTCCACCAACGATGGATAGCATATTAGCGAGAATAGGTAATAAGAAAATCTATAGCAAATTAAACTTAAAGAATTCATTTTGGTTGATTCCATTAGAGCGAGAATCTAGGAAATATACGGGTTTTTCAGTAGAAGGAAGAATATATCAATTTAAGGTGGTTCCGTTTGGTTTGTCCTCCAGTACGGCTGCACTAGTGAAAGCTATGCAGAATATTTTGGGACCGTATGAGGAATTGTGTATCCACTACGTGGATGAGGTGTTGATATTTAGTGATAGTGTGGAACAACACTTTGTATATTTGGAAAGAATTTTATTAGAGTTAAATATAGTAGGTTTAAGGTTAGATTTAAAGAAGTGCGAATTTTTTCAAGATAGGGTTAAATTTTTAGGATATAGAATAGAGAGCAAGGGTATAATTATAGAGCAGGGATTAAACAAATATGAGCTAAAAGGACATAGACTCGGGAACAATAAGGAGGAAGTTCCACATAAACTTAATCTACCCATACAAAGGGAACATGAATAACTAAATAAAATGTAAAATAAATTTAGGTATAGGTATAAATAGAATAATAAAATAGGATACGGGTATAAGATTAGGAATAGGTATGAATAGGGTAGTAAAATAGGACATAGGTATAAGATTAGGTAGATGTAAATAAGGGATTAACAAAGGGATAATTAGATTTATAAAATAAAACACAAGTATAAGAATTTGTAGACCAATGTGAGTTTATCTTCACGTTGGGGGCCAAAAAGAAAATTGTTCTAGAATTTTATATTTTAATTTGGGGAATAATGCTGTAATAAGGAGTTGTTTAGGAATGTATTGAATAGCAAGGGTCGTGTAGTAACTGTAAATAGCGATAGAAATCAGAAAACTGCATTTATTTAGCAGAAAAATAAGTAATTCATACATTATGTAAATAGCAAGCATTTAACACCCTGTATATAGACCGTAATTAGCATTAAGTAATGCAAGCAAACATATCTTTCAACAATAGAACGCGTATTCAGCAGAGAAATAATCGTACGTGTATTTAAACTACGCTGAGAATGTTTAACAATTTTATAAAATAAAATACCCAGAAGATAAGACAAAAACCTAATAAATCCTCATACAATTACGCTTGTGATAAAGAATGAACAATATGCGCTTTGATAAGAAACGCACTTTCAAATAAATGAATACATAAACAAAAATAGTACTAGAGTTACATCATTTATTTTTGTATAATTATCCAAAAGCATTATCTATACAAAACACGGACGTAAGTTGAAAGTCTGGCCGCGATAACAAATGTTAATGCAACGATAACAATAGCAAATAAACTCGATGACACGGAAATACAAAGTAGTTGCATCAGAAAACAGCTTCAAAAATACAGGGAATATTAAAGACAAAACCTGGTTGGTCGCGACAATCTGCAAAACTGCTTGGAAACCCAACCCAAAGGTAGTGGGAAGAGGCTATTTTACAAACATCGGTGATAAGACATGCAGTCCACACTTGATGCACGTCCAAGCTACGACACTTTTAACCAGAAATCTACGCGTCAAATAAATAAAGTTTAGAATATATCAAGTTTATAATATAGTGAAAATAGTGCTACATAAAAATTGTGAAGAATATATGAAAAGCTTTTGCCGTTTTTCTCAGAAAACGTGAGTAGAAATTGGGTAATTAATTTACATTAAATATTTATAATCATATATGGCTTCTAACCCGCGTCGGAAATAATTACGATTCTAATCGGATTCTAAGTGAATTTTAATCGGATTCTGGTACAATTCTAATCTGTGTCGAAAATATTTAAGGGAAGAGATTCAAAGCATATGCAGAGAAATATAAAATAAAGAAGCACGAGGTGAATTTTGGGAAACAAGGAGGTAACTGTACTCATATAATGGTTCAACTAAGCAGAGCATTGGTATACGATTGAAGACAACAAGGGGCTGTTGATCCACAACACGAAACAGCAGATCACAGGTTAGATCTACTTAATTTTAAGATATTTTTCAATTTAAATTATAATACTGAATTTATTTAATTTATCCAAAACTTGTAAAGAAGTCAACAAGAAACATTACATACGTTAAACTTACGTAATAAATTATAAGGAGGTCTCGAACGTTCCAGATTTTTTTGTAAAGAGTTAGTTTTTGGTGACTTTATTTTAAATCAAAAGTATATAAATTTTGGGAGAAATAATCCATATGATATTAGTTGATTGAAGGGTGTATTTAAAGAATTAAAAAAATTGTAAATATTATTTCCTTTTATTATATGAATGTTGATTGACTTCGTTTATCAATTCAAACAGGTAATCATAAAGGGGTGAAAAAAAATTGATCATCGTAACGTTGTGCACTCTGTGTAAATTAAAAAGGGCTAGCAGTGGCATAATAAATAAAAGTAAAAGATTAAATTGAGAGAACACAGAGCGGTGGCGTTAAGTAGAACGTTCATTACACCGAGTACGGCGTTATCATATCAATATATATATATATATATATATATATATATATAAATTATTATAGTTTTCGACTACTTCGATATTATTTAGGAATTGGTTTCGGGGTTGTAGTCAATTAGGGCAAATTAAGAACTCCTTTTTGATCGATTCGATTGATTAATTTATTAATTTATTAAACAAATCTCCTTGCAGCTATTATCTTAGTTTATTACATGTCAACAATCATAATTTAATTCATATTAATTATTTTATTTTCATAACAACACCCCTTATATCCATCAATGTATTTTTAGATTTATTTATTAATGCAACCTTCATTGTAATGCAATAACTATTCCGTTTTAATTATTCATCAAGTATGTGTCAATAGTTTTAAATGTCAACCCTAAAATAGTCGTTTTAGTTAAAATAGTTTCATGCTTCTCACATTTAAGATTAGACTCTAGATCGTAAGTAAACATTTTAATTACATCTTGTAATTATACATATTTGAAGTTACCAGAAGAAGAAAATAAAATTTTCGAAAGATCGAACCGATCAAAAAGGAGTTCTTAATTTGCCCTAATTGACTACAACCCCGAAACCAATTCCTAAAAATATATATATATATATATATATATGTATATATATATATATATATATATATATATATATATATATATGTATATATATATAATACTTTTCTTTGTAGATTTTTCAGGTCTGCTGGATTTAAATAAATACTCCTTTTATGGCCTAAATTTTCGCATATATTTTTTGTATGCTTGATCACAGGCTACAACTGTATTAACGCTTTATAAAGGATGAATAAAGATAAGAAAAACTTACAGTGAGGATGGTTGAAATTGACATCAGTGTTTGGAATAAAATAATGTTTTTTATAGAATAAATATTAATGTAAATAGTGAAAGTAAAATGACAGTGTCATTTTGATAAAGTTTATTATTTGTTTTAACGACAGTGTTGGTTTGTGAGTGTATGTGCATGTAGTGTGTGTGTGCATGTGAGGGTGAATGTGTTTGTGTAATTTTGTATGTTTGTGTGTGTGTGTCTGTGTGTGTGTGTGTGTGTGTGTGTTAGTGTGTGTGTGTGTTGTAATAGTGCTTTAATTGGAATCTGTGTTATCAACAATTGAGTATATATAAATGTAAAAAGGTTGAGGGTGAGGGTTTGAGTATTATCGAGGCATTTAATGTTTAAATTTTAATAAATATGAATATATGACGTTGTCAATGTCCGTTTTTGTTGAAGTTGTTTGGGCTTTAAAATTTAAAACTTTAAAACTTTTGGTTTTAAAGCCCAAACAACTTCAACAAAAAAACGGACATTGACAACCTAAGCGTCATATATTCATATTTATTAAAATTTAAACATTAAATGCCTTTAATAATACTCAAACCCCTCACCCTCAACCACTTTTTATTTTTTCTTTTTTCTTTTTTCTTTTTTTTCTCTTTTTTTTCCATTTATATATACTCAATTGTTGATAACACAGATTTCAATTAAATCACTATTACAACACACACACACACACACACACACACTAACACACACACACACACACACAGACACACACACACAAACATATAAAATTACACAAGCACATTCACCCTCACATGCACACACACACCTACATGCACATACACTCACAAACCAACACTGTCGTTAAAAACAAGTAATAACTTTATCAAAATGACACTGTCATTTTACTTTCACTATTTACATTAATATTTATTCTATAAAAAACATTATTTTATTCCAAACACTGATGTCAATTTCAACCATCCTCACTGTAAGTTTTTCTTATCTTATTCATCCTTTATAAAGCGTTAATACAGTTGTAGCCTGTGATCAAGCATACAAAAAATATATGCGAAAATTTAGGCCATAAAAAAGAGTAGGGTCGATAGTGAGGAACCAGACTAAGACAGGTCCCTGAAAGAGGGCAGCGGCTCTTTCGGTACTTAGATTGGCAGAGACCATAGGGGTCGGTATGGCAGTCTAAGACACACTACCGCGATGTGGGAGGCAACGGGAAACCACCACATTATCTCCCAAGTACACAGCGTACTTAAATTGTTACAAACATGATTGCATTCTCTGGGGTAAAAGATTCCGGAGTTAAAATAGTCCCCCATTCGGATCTCCGGGAGGGGACTACTTCGGAGGATGCGATCGGAAAGTTAAAAATAAGAGTCGGGAACATTCTGCGAGTTGGAGCGTGGAATGTTAGAAGTATGAAGCAAGTAGGTAAGCTGGAGAACCTAAAAATCGAAATGAATAGGTTATCGCTAGACATGTAGGGATCAGCGAAGTTCGGTGGCCAGAGGCAGGGGATTTTTGGAGTGGAGACTTCAGGGTAATTCATACAGGAGCAGAGGAAGGAAATTTGGGTGTGGGGATAGTTATGCGGAAAAGGATAGGATACTGTGTAGAAAATTACTTACTAAAGAACGAAAGAGTTCTCATGGTTAGATTAGAATCTAAACCGGTAAACACAGTAATAATACAAGTTTACATGCCCACCTCTAGTTACAGTGACGAAGAGGTAGAAGCCATCTACAAAGATATCGAAGACATATTAAGATACGTAAAAGGACATGAAAATTTAATAATTACGGGGGATTTGAATGCAGTGGTAGGTGAGGGTAGGGAAGGAGCGGTAGTAGGTTTATTTGGTTTAGGCACGAGAAACGACAGGGGAAATAGGCTGGTAGAATTTTGCGACAAGAACAATTTAATCATCACAAACACATTATTTCAACATCATGCTAGAAGACGATACACATGGAAGATGCCAGGAGATATAGGAAGATATCAAATAGATTACATTCTTGTTAGACAACGGTTTAGGAATCAAGTAAAAGACTGTAGAAGCTACCCAGAAGCAGATATAGATACTGACCACAACATCGTAATTATGAAGGCCGCACTTAGATTTAAAAATCTGAAAAAAAAGGAATGGAAAAAGGCACTTGGACTTAGAGAAACTAAAAGATAAAGATATTCAAGAAAGATTCGAAAAAAATGAATTGCTCAAAGATATCGGGAAAATATCTGCTACTAAGGAAGTAGAAACAGAATGGAATAACATTAAATCCAGCCTAGACATGGCGGCCAGAGATATTCTGGGGTATACACAAAAGAAAATAAGAAACCATGGATAACAAAGGATATCCTGAATTTAATAGAAGAAAGACGAAAATACAAAAGTAAATCAGACAAAACAGGAAAACAGAGATACAAAACCATAAAATGGGAAATTATTCGAAAATGCAGGAAAGCTAAAGAACAATGGATTGATGAAAAGTGCAAAGAGGTACAAACAAAGATGGAAATAGGAAAGACAGACGAAGCATACAAATTAATTAGAATGAATTTAGCAAAAATATAAGGGACGCACAAGGAAACGTCATCATAGAAAACGTAGAGAAAGTGGGTAGATGGCAAGAATATATAGGGAATTTATATGCAGGAGAGGAACTAAATGCATTAGAACATGAATCAGACATTGAAAATGATGACTTGGGATATCTTATACTTAGAGACGAGTTTAAATTAGCATTAAAGAGTCTGAAAAATGGTAAGGCGCCGTGTACAGATAAGGTGCAAGCCGAAACTCTAAAAGCAGCTGGACAAGCAGTAACAGAACGTCTCTTCCAACTTGTAAGCTATATGTATGAGACAGGCGAGATACCTAAAGATTTAAAACGTAGCAACATAGTAACTATACCAAAAAAGAAAGGCGCGGATAGATGTGAAAATTTTCGAACAATAAGTTTGACAGCACACGTGTCAAAAATATTAACTACAATTGTGCAAAGACGAATGGAAAAACGTGCGGAAGAAATACTAGGAGAAGACCAATTTGGGTTTAGCCGAAACAGGGGAACACGGGAGGCTATTTTAGCTCTGAGAGTGATAATGGAGAAAACAATAGAAAAAGGGGAAAGCGTGTATATAGGGTTTGTAGATCTGGAAAAAGCATTCGACAATGTAAAATGGAAAAAAAATGTTTGAAATACTCAAAAAGATTGGAATGAGTTATAGGGATAGACGAATAGTACATAGCTTATACAAAGAGCAAACAGCAGTAATAGAATTAGAGCAGGAACGTAGAGAAGTAAACATTAGGAAATGAGTGAGACAGGGATGTGCCCTATCCCCATTGATTTTTAACTTGTACATAGAAGAGGCAATGAATACTGTCAAATGCAGGATGACATTTTTCAATTACTATGCAGGGACAAAAAATTGATATGCTTAGATTTGCAGATGATATAGCGGTATTAGCGTCTAGCAAGGATGAGTTAGAAGCTGCTCTAACGGAGAGATACGGTTTGAAAATTAACAAAATTAAAACTAAAGTTTTAGTATGCAAAGGTGGGGAGAATAAATCAAAAACAAGAATACAAGTATGTAACACGAACTTACAAGAGGTTAAGGATTTCTGCTACCTAGGAAGCCAAATAACGCAAGATGGAAAAAGCACAAAAGATATAAAACAAAGATTAGCACAAGGTCGTGCTACATTTAACAAGAAAAAGCAACTACTGTGCTCAAAGACCACAAACATAGAAACAAGGAAAAGATTGCTTAAAACATATGTGTGGAGCACAGCACTGTACGGCTGTGAAGCCTGGACAGTAGGAGAAGCGGACAAGAAAAAGATAGAAGCCTTTGAAATGTGGTGCTACAGACGTATGATGAAGATATCATGGACAGACAAAGTTAAGAACGAAGATGTACTAAAAATGGTAGGGGAAGAAAGAAATATGTGGAAAACGGTAAAAAATAGGAGAGATAGGATGATAGGCCACATACTACGGCATGAGGGAATAGTGCGGAATATATTAGAAGCAGAGATAGGAAAAAAGAGAAGAAGAGGCATACCTAGGTTAGACTACTGCACACAGATAGTAAAAGATGTAGGCTGTAGAGGTTTCAGGAAGATGTGTAGGCTAGCCCAGAATAGAAATCAATGGAGGTACGCATCCAACCAATCCCAAGATGGATAAACTAATGACGAAAGGATAACTGTGCTTAAACATGATGATTATTATAAGTAACTACAAGAATTGGTTGGGCAATATTCTCGAATAATGTTAAGTGTGTGAAATGATTTACTGGAAAACCATTATTTCGGCAAATGGCTAAGTGTTGGGGGATCTTGGTAGCCACAGGTTTCTTAACCTCCTTCACTGAATCTCGGTAAAATAGGGCATAAAATTAGAAAACAATAGAAGGGGAACAAGCTGAATATGCATGGTGTGTAATAATTTAAGGGAACTATGTAGGTTGGCTCAGAAAATAAATAGGTGCAGGTACGTGTCCAACCAGTTTTGAGATGGATAACCTAATGACGAAAAAATAAACACAGATAAATCTGATGATTAGTATAAACAACTAGTTGTTGATTGCGAAATATCTCCAACTAATGTTGGCTGTGCGAAAAGATAAATTGGAGAATATATTAAATCGCTAAATGATTAAGTGTTGGGGGAACTTGGCAGCCACAGGTTGCTTACCTCTCTTCACAACCACTAAAGGTCGGAGAAATAGGGCATATAACTGTAAAACAATAGAAGGTGATCGAACTGCATCTAGCAAGAAACAACAGCGCCTATGAGGAAAGGCAACAAACATAGAACAAGAAGAAAATTGTTGAAAGCATATGTGTGGAGCAAAGCACAGTATGCCTATGAAATACGGGCAGTCTGAAACGCAGACAGGAAAACGGTAGCAGCCTTTTGAAATACTGTGCTTCAGATGTATGAGGACGATAGCATGGACAGACAAAGATAATAACAAATAAGTTATAGAAATAGTAGGGGAACAAGGACATCGGGGGAAAAAGAGAAATAGAAGGGCAGAATATGTTCTAAGGCATTTTGGGGAATAGTATGGGATATATTACAAGCAGAGATAGGAAAAAAGAGGTAGATGTAGACCTAGATGAGATAGTTATAGATGCAAACTGTGCAAATTTTAGGGAAACCTGTAGGTTAGTTCAGAATGGGAAACAATGATGGTACGCGTCTAACCAGTTCTAGGACTGAAGACCTAATGATGATGATATATATATATATATATATATATATATCTGTAAACAATGAAAGGGGAACCGAACTGCATCTAACAAGAAAGAGCAGCGACTATATTCGCAGACAACAAACAGTGTTGCCTATATTTGTAAGCATGCTGCATATTTATATGGTACATTCTCCAACATTTAATTTTAAACCATAACACTTTAACCATTAGCTAGATCTGTTTAAATTACGCACATATTTAGAGAAAAGAAAGTAGACTTTGAGAAGCAGCAAATAAAGGAATTTCAGCATGAGAGTTAAAGGTATAACCACTAAACCACAACCGCTTGCACTTCTTAGAACAATGAACGTGTTAGATATTCTCCATACAAAAAGCAATACTAACATTGCATTTAAAAGAATGTAGAATAATATTGCAATTATAGTTTTAAAAAATAGCGCGCGCACAGCAAGGGATAATAATAATACACTTTATTTAGTATATTGTTTACAATAATAGCAGATCTTGTTACAAACTTTCAAAAAATACATCGAGCCGTGAAATTATATACATTACAAAATAAAAATCCTTATACAATATTTCTACTACAGTTTGGAGCCATTCTTAGACCAATACCGTAAAGCAGAAATACTCAGCAATTTTATATATTGCACAAAATTAATACCAAAACTAGTTCCACAATAATTAGATGCAAAATCGAATTATAACTAGAAAAGGCTCGTATATTTTTTAATATTGTATTCAATTCGAATTCCAATAATTAAACCAGATAGTTTCATAGTAATTATCTAATAACTATGAAACGCGAGAAATTTGCGACAGGCGCAATTATCATAACTGTTGATAGAGTTCTAACTGATATTTCCAACTATGTGTTACCCATTAAGATGATGGTCTATGATGCCGTCACAATACAAGAGTCTACTTGCTTATATATTTTTTCCAATACTTGTCTTTATTAAGTGTATGGCTATTTTTTATTGAACACATTATAAATAAAATAGAAACGAGTAGGAGTTGCTATCACAAATATTAAAGAAACGGTACAGATACAGAGTTGTATATATATATATATATATATATATATATATATATACAGGGTGAGTTTTTAGTGTGGCAACGGTCGATAACTCCGTTATTATAAAAGCTACGTAAACCAAATTTGGAGGCATATTAGGCATGCCTAAAGTGCACATTTTAAAAATATTTGGAAGCATACAGGGTGTTTCATAATTCCAGGGCATATTAAACTTACAATTTTTTTAATGGAATACCCTATATATTATTACATTTTTGAAAAGCCCATAAAAAGAGCTTTAATTTCATACCAAATTGTATCTGTCTATTCCTTTTAGTTTTTGAGATATTCAACTGTTTTTAGAAAAAATTACCCCGATTAGATACATTGCCACTAATACACAACTTATGTTAATTTTCAAGATGCAGAAAATTTTACCATATACCATAGTATATTTGTAAATATCACTTTTTTGAAATTTCTTCACAGTATACAGGGTGTGTCAGGTTACGCAAAATGCAATTTTTAAAATTTTTTTTAAATGGCACCCTACCAATTTTATTGCTACAATGGATAGTTCATTAAGTGTCCTTTCATTTTTGTTAAGCATTCCCTATACCTAAATCCATTACTTTCTGAGATATTTTTGATTTTCTTCAAATTTTATGAATGTTTCTAATTTACATAACTAAAAATAACTTACTATTGGAGAATATTATAAAACAATTAATACATTTTGGTTAACAATTAACTACAGTTATCCAATAACAATTTTCACTAAAGATATAACAACCTACAATAATACGCTATCAACAGAATTCTGCCAGATCAACAATATGCATTTTATAGAAAATGTTCAAGCAGGAAATCAGGCAGGCTTTGAAAAAAATAACTATTACATGTAAAGTGTCATTTAGGTTAGGTTTATTAATTGTAGTGTGTTGTCATTTAATAGGATATCTCTCTTGCTATATTCTTGATGCAAGTAGGAAATTTTTTAAACTTGCTCCCAATACCCAAATCATATTTATTTGTTCTTCCACTGTAAAATTCATTTTGAAAACTCCTTCAAAGATTACATTTAAAACAGAACTGATAATGTGTTAAATGACAACACACTACAATGAATAAACCTAAATGACATTTTGATTGTAATTGTTATTTTTTTCAACGCCGGCCTGATTTCGTGTTTGAACATTTTCTATAAAATGCATATTGTTGATCTGGCACAATTCTGTTAATAGCGTATTATTGTAGGTTGTTATATCTTTAGTGAAAATTGTTATTTGATAAGTGTAGTTAATTGTAAATCAAAATGTATTAATTGTTTTATAATATTCTCCAATAGTAAGTTATTTTTAGTTATGTAAATTAAAAACATTTATAAAATTTGAAGAAAATGAAAAATATCTCAGAAAGTAATGGATTTAGGTATAGGGAATGCTTAACAAAAATGAAAGGACACTTAATGAACTATCCATTGTGGCAATAAAATTGGTAGGGTGCCATTTAAAAATTTTTTAAAAAATTGCATTTTAAGAAACCTGACACACCCTGTATACTGTGAAGAAATTTCAAAAAAGTGATATTTACAAATATATTATGGTATATGGTAAAATTTTCTGCATCTTGAAAATTAACATAAGTTGTGTATTAGTGCAGTGGCAATGTATCTAATCGGGGTCATTTTTTCTAAAAACAGTTGAATATCTCAAAACTAAAAGGAATAGAAATATCCAATTTGATATCAAATTAAATCTCTTTTTATGGGCGTTTCAAAAATGTAATAATATATAGGGTGTTCCATTAAAAAAAATACGAGTTTAATATGCCCTGGAATTATGAAACACCCTGTATGCTTCCAAATATTTTTAAAATGTGCACTTTAGGCATGCCTAATATGCCTCCAAATTTGGTTTACGTAGCTTTTATAATAACGGAGTTATCGACCGTTGCCACACTAAAAACTCACCCTGTATATATATATATATATATATATATATATATATATATATATAGTTGGTTGGTATGTTTCTTGACCTTTTATTTATCAAATCACTAAAAATATTCTTGAGATATAGGTCATTTATTAAAATATAAAATTATATCAACATATATTACGCGTTTCGGTCTTATTAACCTTGATCACATATTAAAAATCTAAAAAATATTATATATGGTTAATTAATAAAACTTACAAAATCTTACGTGTAATTTACATATTGTTTTGCATTCTACTAGATTATAATGAATGGTGAAATTTATACTAGTGTTAATATGTCCAAGCAGTATCAGTATAGATAAGATTATTTTTACATAAAGATGTGTGAATTCCTATATAATTGATTATTATTTAGTACATTTGTAAAAGTTTAATAAAATTTTTTTATTTTTATTGTATAGGGTGTTTTACTTAAATTGTGTTAGTTAGAATCATAATATAAAAATTAAACGGCTTTATTATTAATGTTAGTCATTCTTTAAAATTATTTTTAAAAATTATGTGAAATATTATAATTTATTTAATGTATTATATTTTAAAAATTATTATGTAAGATAATCGTGTATGTTTCTATTGTTCTATGTTATTGTTATATTAATGTGTGAACAATTAACTACTAAAAATTAAAATTAATATAACAAAAGAATGAAAACAAAACAAAAATAAAGTAATTGAAATATAACACAAGTGTAAAATATAAAATGCAATAAAATAAAATAATCTAACAATAAAAATAACAATAAATATCAATATAACCAAACAAATATAACTAATACAAATATAAATAAAATAAATGAATATAAATAATATAAATAAAATAAATATAAATAATATAAATATAAATAATAAAATTACACTATTGATAATTTAAAAATAAAGATAAAAATATATAAACCTGTAATGATAGGATGTTCGCGTAAAAAATTGACTAGATATATAATGAATGATTTAATATTATTTGTGTATAAGATTGTGGTATATGTGTGTGAAATGTTCATGATCGGTTTTACAGTTTATGCTATTGTTTTGTCGTTGGATGTGAATTATTTCCAGTGTGTTTCGTTTGGTATCATTTTTTTCTGTGTCTATTATATTAGTATTTTCAAAGTCAAATTTATGCATTTCATTTAACGCGTGGTTAGTGAGGGCTGTATCTCTGTTATGCATTCGAACGGAGTATTTATGTTCATAGATTCGTTTTTCAAGATATTGTTTAGTATTACCGATGTATGAGCTATTGCATCCTGTACAGTCTATTTTATATACACAATGGGTTTTATTTTTTATAGGAGTTGGTGGTTTGAATTTTGTAAATAGGGCGTTGTTACTATTATTGGGTTTATGAACTAATTTTATATTATAATGTTTTAAACAATTTTGAATTTTGTGTGATAGCTGTTTATAGTATTTTATGCTTACATAATTTGTTTTTTGTTCTGTTTTGTTGTTATTTTTTATTCTGGGTTTATTATATATGAAATGTATGCATTCTTTTATGATGGGATTAAAATTTTTTATGGGTATCCATTTTGTTTTAATGTATTTTTTATTAATTGGAGTTTATTTGATCTATTGATGGGGTGGGTAAATGTCATAGCTCTGTTTATTAAGTTTTTAATCATGTTTATTTTATAACTAACGGGCGTATTAGAGTTGTAATTTATATATCTTCTGGTCCAAATTTTTTTATTATACCAGCTGGTGTGAATGCTTCCGTTGCTATTTCTTTTTATTTCAATATCTAAGTAGTGAATGGTATTATTAATTTCTTGTTCTGTTGTAAATTGTAATCTTGGATGGAAGTTATTAAATTTATTTAAGGTTTCAGAAACTTTTGTTTGTGGTATACATAATAATATATCGTCAATATATCTTTTATAAAATTTTGGTTTGTATGACAATGATGGTATAACATTATTCTCGAGTTCTTCCATTACAAGGTTAGCTATTGGAGAAGATAAGGGTGATCCCATAGCAGTTCCATGAATTTGAGAGTATATTTTGTTTCTTTAAAAAGTTTGTTCATCATAGTATTTAACGTCATTTGTATTTTCTTAGTTGGATTAAATTTTTCGATTTTGTATGTGTTTGTATCATTTAGGAGTTCGTATATTTTTTTTATATATTCATTTTTGTACATAACTACAGTTTTTTTACATTTATCCGCGTTTGTAATTATAATATTTTTTGTTGTCTTGAATAAATTTTTTTGTGCAATTTATTTGGTATTTAAATGTATATATATATATACACTAAAATCCTTATGAACTGTTAAATCCGTCTGAAGGTCAGATTTTAAAATACGTGACTTAAATAATTGAATAGATGTACAATCTCTAGCTTTAGCTAATACACCATAATTAGGCGAATTGTAAGCATCTAATAAATCAGTGCTAATTTTTGCAGTTCTGTTTCCTCGCAGTAACTTTTAGCAAAATATGCACACTTCTTGGATCAAAACAGCCAGCCCATATAATGGAATACAAAAATTACTCTTTGCATCAGAACCTTTTCAATGGGATTTGAGAACCTGTTAAAATAATTGGTTTTCTAAGGCCCTCTAGAGCATAAGAGAGCAGAAGCTGTGTAAGCCATAGTATCTGTACCATGAAGAATGACAAATCCATTATAGTATCCATAAGATTTTTCTATATCTGCAGCAATTTGACACCATTCTACAGGTGACATGTTACTCGAATCTAAAAGTTGTGGATATTTCTCAATCAAGTACATTACTGATTCACAATTATATTGCTTTGGTAAAACTAACCACTTAGAATGCTGCTCGTCAATACCTTTTGCAGTAACGTCACCGTGCATTTCTGATATACAACGGACTTTCTTTTCCAAAGCATTTCGAACAGGAACATAAGCTCCTTTTCTATTTTTTTTTGCATACCGATTGTTCCACCAGTGTATAACACCAAAACTCTTCTATAACAGCCAAGTTTCCACATTTCACTTTACCTATGTCAACAATATCACAACCAGGTTCTACTGTATTAGCAGACAGCCAAAATGCAACGTTGTAATGTATTTGCCATTTTTCAAATTTTTATTACTAAAAATTTTGATTGAAGTTATAAAATAACATTTTAGTGGTGGAGTCAAGTATATAATAAATATTATATAAATATTACCTTGACACCACCACTAAAATGTCATTTTATAACTTCAATCAAAATTTTTAGTAACACAAAATTTGAAAAAAATGGAAATAATTACAACCTGTATCGCAATGCTTTGAAAAGAAATGTCCGTTGCTATATCAGAAATCCGGTGGTTATGAGTATTGGACATAGCAGATTAAAGTGGTTAGTTTTAAATGGGAAACTTTGTTATCAGAATGACGTTTTGAGGTATCCACACTTTAGGTTGAGTAACATGTATTTGTAGTATGTCAAATTGAGAATAGAAATTTAGGAGTACTTATGGATGTATTCCTGCAGATATATCTGCAAATGCTCTATGACTAGAAACCAGTTGTTTAACAGTTCTCAAATCAGTGCTTAAAGTCTGAAAAAGATATTGACATCACATTCTAAGTGTTAGTTTTACCAAAGTCAATTATAATTTGAATCAGTAAACTTAATTAGGAATATCAAACTTGATTCGAGTAACATGTCATTTGTAGAATGGTGTCAAATTGCTGCAGATATAGAAAATCTTATGGATACTATAATGGATTTGTCATTCTTCATGGTACAGATACTATGGCTTACACAGCTTCTGCTCTCTCTTATGCTCTAGAGGGCCTTAGAAAACCAGTTATTTTAACAGGTTCTCAAATCCCAGTTTTGAAAAAGGTTCTGATGCAAAGAGTAATTTTTTGTATTCCATTATATTGGCTGGCTGTTTTGACATCCAAGAAGTGTGCATATTTTTTGCTAAAAAGTTACTGCGAGGAAACAGAACTGCAAAAATTAGCACTGATTTATTAGATGCTTACAATTCGCCTAATTATGGTGTATTAGCTAAAGTTAGAGATTGTACATCTGTTCAATTATTTAAGTTATATATATACACGTTGTACATTGAAAATTGAAAAAAAAAACCGATATTGCACCAATCCAAAACAATCTAAATGTACAGATAAAAAAGATCCATTTGAATTAATAAGAACAAGATGGTACAATTAAAGGACTGGTAAATAAATCATATTTGGAATCCGCTGGGAAAGAATTGACCACGGCTGGTGAATATAAGGTTCCTTAATTTCCCAAATCAAGCAATATCAATGTTTAAACTATGTATTTATAGACTAATGCAATGTAATGCAATAAAATTAAGCACTAGGTGTTTAATATAAGTGGGATATGTCTGTAACTCATAGATTGCCAAAGATACCCGAAGACAATAGAACCAATTCGTCCTACTGCATCCATCACAAGCTAGTTAACAATCATTATCCTACAATTACATTAGATGAATATTAATAGTAATTTAAAACAACACATTCAATTTTTGGAACACGTGGTTTTAACAATAAATTTATTTCGATATGTCTTTTATTATGATTTTAAACAAATATCCTTTTCTTTTAAAAGAATATAAAATATAAAAATACATATTTTATTAGTAAATGTTTCTATTTAGATTCGTACCCTTAAGAGCGCAAGTTACATATCCTCCAAATTAATATATATGTATATTCAAATGGAACTATTAAGTCTTAAGAAATAGATTGTTACAATGTATAATTGAAGGACATCTTATAAAAGGTTAATGCAAGTTCATAAACCAGACACGAGAGCGGAAACAGTTACTTTGTATTCCAGACGTAATATGATACTGCAGGTGCAGGTCACAGTAGGTTATAAGACAGCAATTATTAGAATTAAGATTATTAAAATGTAATACTTTGTATTGTATCAGGAAATAGCAGACATGAGATCTGCATTTCCCACAAGTGATGTAAGAGCAGGGATAGCATAAATACCCTCAAAAGCCCAAAATGGCCAGTTAGTCTGAGAACTTTATAACTTTAGCATTGTTAGTGGTTCAAAGTTACTCATTTGTAAATATTAGTTATCGATTTTAATTATTAATTAGTAATATTCAACTTTGATCATTTTTTATTTTACTACGTTAATGAATATAACGTACCTGTTATTAAAACCATTGTAATTACTCTTAAAATACACTTGATAGGAGAGTTTTGGAAATAAAATAGTTTTTGAAAAGAAACTCCCAAAGGCCTATAACCTATCGCGCATCTTAAAAAAAAAATTCTTTTACGAATGGGTTTTAAACAATATCTTAGTGGCTCTCAGCTCCAAAAACTTACAACTCTGTTTATCGCTGAAAACAAGTATTGGGGAAAATATATAAACATGTATACTCAAAATCTTATTCTTGTGTTGTGATGGCATCTTAGACCATCACTCATTAAAATAATAGCATCTTAATATGTAATTAATTAGTTGGTAACATCAGATCTCGATTAGAACTCCACTAACGGTTATGATACTTACGCCTCTCGCTTAATTCTGGCGTTTCATAATTATTAAATCATTGATATGAAAGTATTTGGTTCAATTATTCTAATGTGAATAGAAAAGAAAACTTCACCTCTCATGCTTAAAGTTCCGCGTTTGCTCCTTCTCAAAGTCTATTTACTTTTTCTCTCGGAATGTAACAGCTCTAACAAATGGGTTACAGTGTTAAGGCTTAAAATTAAAGATTGGAAAGTATACCATGTAAATATGGAAAATGTATAAGAATATAGGCAACACTGGAACGTATGAAGTGAACGTTTAGATGTATTGATAATTAGCAATGTATTCTTTTACTGTATGTAACAAGTGTGTTATTAATGTGCTTACTGAAACTCCCTCGTTTTAGTATCTGAAATTTTCAAACTTTTAAACAGATCAGAGCAAAGGTGAAAAGGTTAAAATTTATGATTTGCAAACAGTGTGACGTCACCCATAAATTGTAAAATATACAACACTATTGATACTAGATGTACTAACATGGCAAACAGGTCTAGCGAAAGGGTTAAAGGTTTATGGGTTACAAATAGTGTGACGAATGTCATAAATTGCAAAATATATTGAACCCATTTAGCGTGCTAAAATTTGGCAAATACGTCTAGATAAAGGAATGTGCTAATATCGCGAAAGAACTTTCCTGTGTATTTCTTATGGGGGAAAGAATAGCATTTCCATGTGTATTTCTTATGGAAGTAAAATTTCCTGTAGTCGCCGTATAAGGCATCTACTGATACTTCTTTTATTTGACTGCACATTTTTCTGGTATTGTAAATTAGTACATACATTTTCCTTAAAAATTTATTAGTAACCAATAAACAATTGGGTAGGGTTTTAGGCCACAAACCGTTAGGATAGTTAGGATAGTTAACATATACGGATATAATTTTTATTTACTTTAAAAGATGTGTATTTAGTTTATATTAACTGAAATTACAATTATGATGCTGCTGCCTTGATCAATTTGTTTACAACTTCGTTCTTCGGTACTGAATTGAAGATTTCTCGTGAAATTAGAAAGAAATAAACGCTCCTTAGAATGAATTTCTTTGAGAATATCAATTTCCTATTTCAATACCAACACACATAAAGTTCACAATTGTATTGATGATATACATACAACAGAAAGAGAATCAATAAGTACGCGTAGGAAGAAAAATAGAAAATGTTTGAAATTGTAGCGAAAAGTCTTTTTATACAGATTTGTAATATTATTCGCTCCAAAATTAAGGTTGGATTTAGTTTTATTGATTATCTGATTATTTGACAGTTATATCAGTCAGAAAATTTTCCTGATTATAAGGAAATTTTTCGCTCTGAGACGATCAAACTTGTGAAATCACTTTTTCCCACTGTAAACACAATAAACTTAAAATTAAAATTAGAACTTATGTATGGTCTTTAAGACTTTCATAACAGTGCAGAAACGGTTGCTATTCTACAGCTGTGAAACCTTCTGAATCCTGTCTAACCCTTTTCAAAAAGTATTAAATTACTTAAAATTTTATGATCAACTCCAATGACTTCCGTTAAAAGTGAACAATGTTTCCCAACCCTAAACGTATAAAAATATTTTTAAGAATAAGAAACACAATAAAACGATCATGACAAAGTGTTACATACAGTTTTCGCCCCGAAAAGCTAGCCGGTAATCCACAGAGAAACTCTGAGAAGTTTCTCGTTAAAAATTCTGTGTTTCAATAAAGTACCGAAAACTTCGACGTTACCAACAAGAATGGTTGCCAACTAACTCAGTGGTAAGGGTGGTGTATTCACAGAGCGTCCAGGAGTACTATCGCGTGAGAAAAGACCAGCCTGAATTGGGAATTATCTTGGACGCCTTCCAATCTCGAATTACGGGGTTCCTAGGGAAAAACCCTAGAAGGAATACCAAAAGGATACCAAAACCCGAGATCAAGAAAGATTCTGGCCTAAAATGCACATGAATAATAATTGAGAACACTAATTTAAACTAAACGTAAAGATGTCGACACTAATATAACCATTTAAAACTACTAGATGTAAGAAAAAGATTCCTAAAATCAAATGCTAAATTAGCAATATATTAAATATGCATTTACGTAATGGCAATATCTTCGAGTATATCAGAGCTGGAAATTAGTACCGTTACATTAGTTGTAAAAACACAAATTTATAAAACTCTTTACACAATTAAAATTTAAGCACGAGTACATGCAAACGTTTTTAAGCAAATGCCAAACACATCAAAACACTTATCTTAATGGAAAACGTTTTTCGAGAACAAAGTTACATTCTAATTTCTTAAAACTAATAACAAGAACGTACTGTGGGTCGATTGTAGATTTACTCAGTTCAAAATGTTCAGTAATTAAAAGTGACAGTGAACACGAAATTATCTTAGGTAGAATTTGAAAAACAAATTAGGCCTGCAAACTGAAATAACTTTTGTTTTTCTCTATCTAACAGTTTTAAAATTGTTTTCATAAAACATAAACCTGGACTAAAGAAAGAACTTAATCATTTCCTGAATCGATGTAATTTAGCGTGTGCACCATCTTCGTTCCAAGACGATAATGTCATAGACCCCACCGTTATATATTATTAATCAAAACAATAAATCATAAAATTGCAATAGTATAGAATTAACAATGATATAATTCCTACCCTTAAAACTACCATAAAGGAGTTAACAACCTTTGAGTATGATCAATATAGATTACAATATTAAACTAAATTAATACTTCCATAGATCAAGAATTCATGTAATCTAAAAACTGCGTTTCTTAAGAGAAATAACTCTGACCCTAATGGTAAATTAAAATGAAATGCGATTACAAACATTTCAGAGGAATGTCACAAGAGTGCTAATACAAAGTAAGAACTCATAAAAACATGAGGAATTACGAAAAAAAATTTTAGAGAAAAAGTGATACAGTTAATTTTGCTAATCAAGAAGGCATCAAATTTAAAAGGGATTTTTACATTTTCAGTGGTTTAACGTTAAACACCAGGTAATGCTTTAACCTTTCAAAAATTTAGCGTACAAACCACCTCTGCTCTTTATATTTTTGGGGGATCAGACAATCAACGCCGTAAATAGAGATCAATTTCAAACTTATTGTTGTCGAAAATCTATTTTATGGTTTTTGCATTATTTATATCGTTGCGTATTTAACACTACTATCCGTGCTCCATTTACAGTTACCTCTTTATTTACTTCAATATAAGTATTAATTCATAAATAGAGAATCCTTTTATCAAGCCTCTACAGGAATTTATAATTGTCAATAACTATTATAACAATAATTACTGCACTAAGGTCTTCCATAATGTAACTGCGTACATTGACGCACGATTTAAACAAACATTAATCGACTAACTTAATTTATACCGATACTAAACGTACGATCCAATAATTTATTTCATACCATTTGGGGATTAATACGCATACTGAACTGATTACCAGCAGAAACGATATTTATATCTGACCACATACCTTCATGTCTTTCTAGAAATTACCGGATCATACTCGAATTATCATTTTCATTCACTATCTATCGGTTCTTTAAATGCACCCTTAGTGATCAATCCATTGTTCACTTAATGATTTTATTCCCTTAATTTCTAGACCGTCCGGAAACAGTGTTACAATGGACTGGTAAAGGGTTAATGAGAAATTAAAAGAAATATTCATATATGCTATTTTTTTGGAAAAGTAGTGCAAAAAACAAACCGAAAATTTTTTATCTAATATTTTTGAAACTGTAATAAAAGGAGATATGGTGTAGAGCACATGATGCCGTAGTTTAAAAGCCATTGAAACAGTATTTAATCAGAAACTCGAAAGACACGATGGGCTTGTGTAACGCTGTAGCTCAGCGTTTCTCTCCTGAGCTTGTATACATTTAGCACAACATGGCTTTTATTGAAATTCATTGTTTGTGAGCACAAAACAAATATAGGAAGTGCGAAGTAATTATCTCTTACAATAGTTTCCTTTAAGAAACCACAATCTAGCAGTGACATTTATGTTTAATTGTATTTATATTTTGACAATTGACGTTTAATAGCTCAAATTTTGTTCTACTTTGAAGCTAGTACTATTGTTACATGCATGGATGCAACTGAATATAAATTACTAACATGGTGAATAATTGCTTGAACGATTCCAAGCCTAAACCTTCGTAATTAATTTCAGCAGCGGCTTCTACTTTGTAGTAATGGAATATTTGCACCACTTAGTTAAGTTAGAGTAAACAATTTTGTTCATATTCAAGTACTGTACATTACACCAACGAAGAAAAATATTAAATATAATTCAGATTGAGATGTTTGCATAATAACGAGATGAATTATATGTAATAACACGCTCTTGGATGCCTACTGCTACAAGTCAGTGCAGCGACACCTGCAAATGATGGAAACTATTTGTTCCAGCAATTAATATATTGTGCTACGTTAAATTTCTACTTGTAAATTTATTGCCTCCTTGATTTAAAGACCATTTCAATTTCTACTTATTTAAATATACAGGTTCGTTACACTTTCGTTATTTCAAGTTTCTAAGAACTCAGTAAAGCAACCAACTTTGCCATTCTTTTTATTTAATTTACAAGCCCGAGTTTGATATGTTATACTGTCTAGCTCCCTATCTAGGCATGTGTTGGATAGTCAAAAATTGTCTGACTGTTGCATTTTAAATAAAATTGGAAATCACTCTGGATCTTTGTGTTATATTTTCTAGTGTTGGTTTGCATGAGTTTATCTGTGATAATAATATAAACTCAATTGAACAATTACAAAATTTTTATGGTGAAAAACGTGTTTTCCTTTTTTACGTGACTGGTAGGTAATTAAAGGGTCATGTTTCTTTAATCGCAATTTTAATCAGCCCTGATTTTAACGTACATTCTTAGCCAGATAGTTTACTCTCACATTCTTAGGTTCTTTGAACTAATGCCTAATTGGTCGTACCACAGGAATTTCAGGTTGTAGTTACCAAACATTTCGATTGGCTGTCGTTGTATGCAGATAAAGTTATGAGATAAGGACCTTGTAGTTACATAAGGCTCTCAAAAGCCTACGCGAACGAGCATTATTAAATGCCAACAAGTTCGCTTGCTTTATTTACTTACGATAGGTGGATTTGATGGTATTAGGTAAATATTTAGAAATAATGAGCAATATATTGTTGTCTATTTAATACTGTCATAATTACAGTAAGGATTTAGTGTAGTTTGGTATGATAATGTTTTTATATTCATGGATAACTGTGTTAATTGGTTTCGCAATTGTAGATTGATTGGAAAATTATCCATCGGTTATGTTAACGCATTATTGTAAATATGTATTCTTTTCCTTCTATATTTAGTAGCTTCTAGTTGAAACGAATTCGTTCGCGTCAACCTAGTTAGTAACTAGGTATGGTTTGCCTTTTTGGTGTATTTAAAATTTGAAATTGTTAAACGTTTGCCCTTATGTTTTCTATGTATTATCGAGTTCAATAGACGCAATCTGAATATGTCATGTTATTGTGTTCTAACCGTTGTATAATTGTAATTAATTAGTTGTTTGTTATACAATGGCAGAATGTTATTATTACAGTTATTAAATGCTAAACATATTTTAGTTTGATTGTTACTTAGATATAATTAATATTTAATATTTGTACGCGAAGAGTGAAGAATTCAAATGTTCGTTTTTAAACAAGAAATTTAATATTGTTTGCTATCTAAATTAGTACAATACCAAAAATACCAAAAACAAAACCCAAAAACGCAATACAAAGTTTAAAAACTGCATCTACAAAATACCATGAGAATGTAATAAGTTTTATATAGGCGAATGTTCCAGACTATTTGAAGTTAGATTAAAAAAATATAAATCATATACAAAAATAGAAAATTTGAAAAATCCATGATTTGCCAACATGCATGGGACTTCAGTCATAAAATAAAATGGGAAGACGCAAAAATTATTGACAAAGAAGAAAACCACCAAAAACGAAAAATCAAAGAAGCTGCTTATATAACCCTGTTACACACTTTTTCTATATAGATTTAGATAGTGCATTTACTCTGCCTTATAGGCGGCAGAGCCTCAATAGATTATGAGGGGTTCCTGTTTAAGGTTTAAGCCCAGGATCGTGAGGATGGTAAATGGCTTTGAGTAAAAAAATGACCCTCTAAAGAGATCTTCCAGCCAGCTAAGCTTCTTCAACTTAGGGCAGAGCTATGAGCTAGGGTTGTAGGATGGTATACGATATCATCATCATTAGGTCTTCAGTCCTAGAACTGGTTAGACGCGTACCAATATTGTTCCCTATTCTGAACTAACCTACAGATTTCCCTGAAATATGCACAGTTTGCATCTATAACTGTCTGATCTAGGTCTACATCTACCTCTTTTTTCCTATCTCTGCTTGTAATATATCACCTACTATTCCCCAAAAATGCCTTAGAACGTATTCCGCCCTACTATTTCTCTTTTTCCCCAGATATCCTTGTTCCCATACTATTTCTGTAACTTATTTGTTATTATCTTTGTCTGTCCATGCTATCGTCCTCATACATCTGGAGCATTTCAAAGACTGCTACCGTTTTGTGTCTGCATTTCAGCCAACATTTTTAACATGTTTCTATTTATACAATTGAGAGGATGGTTATTAAAGAAGTGTGCGATTGCATTATTGAAAGGCTTAAGTAGTCGTTTTTTATATTTATTTTGAGGGGAAAATTCATTATGATTTTAGTTACCTATTTTGTAGATTTTAACATGGTTCTGAGGCGAATCTATGGCGGGTTTACACTTGTCAGATACCAATGTTGTTCTATGAAGATTGTATATGGATCTGAGGCGACCCTATGGCGGGTTTACACTTGTCAGATACCAATGATGTTCAAAGAAGATTGTATATGGATCTGAGGCGATCCTATGGCGGGTTTACACTTGTCAGATACCAATGTTGTTCTATGAAGATTGTATATGGATCTGAGGCGACCCTATGGCGGGTTTACACTTGTCAGATACCAATACTGTTCAACGGAGATTGTATATGGTTTTGAGGTAACCTTATTGTGGATTTATACATGTCAGATACCAATGCTGTTTTACAAGGATTGTTAATATGCTTATTTTATGTAATTAGTTATTTTATGTATAATTAGAAATCATGTATGTAGGCTGTATTTTATGTTAATATTGCAAGGAAAACCCCGGAAAAACTTGCAATGCTACCTAGATATTGTGGGCATTTGATTTTCATTTGTTATTTCTTTTAGTAATGGAATCCATTGTTTACTGAAAGTCACGGATTCGTTTGCAACGCAGTTATTTTTATGTAGGGTTATATAGACAGCTTCTTTGAATTTGCGTTTTTGGTGGTTTTCTTCTTTTTCTTCTTTTCTTCTTTTCAGGGAGTATGTGTATTCAGCTCGTTCCCTTTCTATTGTTTTCTAATTTTATACCCTATTTTACCGAGATTCAGTGAAGGAGGTTAAGCAACCTGTGGCTACCAAGATCCCCCAACACTTAGACATACGATAATAAAAGAATTTTTAATGGACGCCACCGTATCTTAATAATTATTATACTATGAATCACTCCGAAGACCAGATACGGAAATCTTCGAAAAGAAAAAAATATCCTAGATGAAGAAAACATAGAAAAATAATACTTACTTATGACTCTGCAAACTGAAATGGGAACGACGATCTCGTACTATTTGAAAATTTAATCACTTCTAAACATTTTTGAACTAGGGGTACGTTAGAGCCTAGTCAGTTTATCACGAAAAAAAAATTTTTTAAAAAGGTCAACTAGTCAAAATTATACTACAAAAAATTTTAAACTCCACATCAATAATATATCTTTCTCCACTACAAAAATTTCATAAATGTGGTTGTTTACTTCTATAGAAAAATTATTAATGACTTCAATGAAAGAAAGCTTTAAGACAACTTAGTACTCTTTCTATTGATTTAGAAAAAATATATATACATCATTTGTACAATTTTTACGTACTGAAACTTTCGAGATAATTACTTTTATTAAGGCCTAGTATTAGTGTTTGATTATTTATATGAATTTTATAAGTGAAAATTTATTATAATTCTCTATAAGAAATATAGTGTTTTCATTATTATTCTACAATTTATGTATGATACCTGAATAGGATCCTTTTCGGGTTTACAATTAATTGATTACATTCTCTGACTTTTCGTAGATTACAGAACTACATTTTTAATTGATTTAATTGATGGAATCAAAAGTCAAAAACACTTATTGTTTGGATTAAACTATACTTCAAGTGTACTGCCAAAAAAATTCTATTTTATGTGACAAACAAATATCAACGTGTCACGTGTTTAATTACGAATACATTTTAGTATAACCTTATGAATTCAAAAATTATCTTATTGAAATTTCCTTGTGCTTATAAGAGCATTTATGAAATATCCAACTATTAAATTCTGAACAAAATATTACGTGTCAAATTTACATAACCATATAAATTTTACGAATATTTCGTGTACCAATTTAAATGAACATATAGAATTTACAAAAATTATTTGTACATTTTCAGTAATGGTTCCATGAAATGAAAATTGATCTAAAATTGGAGATGACTCACCACAAACAATCTGCGAGGCATCCGAGTTCGTCAACCATCTTTAGTACTTACAAAAGCAGGTGCGCGCGGCTGGCACGTGCACGGGCTTGACTTCTATACGAAACAACATCTGCAAAAACTTCCGCCATTCTGTATAGCTACATTTGAGACTTTGTACTTTCAATACCACTAACAACCAATTGTGCTCATAAAATTTGCGTTCCAATACTAAAAAATCTGCGTTTCAAACTTGGACTTGAAATTTGGCTTCGATATTATTTTTTACTTTTACTTTTACTTGCTTGTACTTTCACTTTCACTTGCGCGTAGATATATATTTCTTGGTCACACTAGGTCGATACAACAACTAATCGAGGCCATGGTATCCGTCGACACCATTGCACCTTTTTTTGGGACGGCATGTTTTTTCAAACCTGCTAGCCCACGTTTCACCACTTGCTTCGCTGATTACATTCAGTGGTAAATGATGAACCTTGACCACGAGGCAATTTTATTATCCAAGCACGCGCAGAATAGGAATTTTGTATTAATACACATACAGATAGAAGAAATGTTAAATTTTACTTCGAGTCTTTAAATATAGGTGGAGCTCTAGGTATGAATTGGTAATATATTGTTTCTATCGGAATTTAATATTTTCTGTCTAATAATGGATATTTGTTAAATAGATATTTAGAACAAATACGTATATTTATGAAGCAGGTAATTGTATTCGTTACAATCCTACATAAAAATAATTGCGTAGCAAACGAATCTGTGACTTTCAGTAAACAATGAATTTCATTACTAAAAGAAATAACAAAAGAAATTACAAATGAAAATCAAATGCCCCAATATCTAGGTAGCATTGCAAGTTTTTCCTGGGTTTTTCTTGCGATATTAATATGACATACAGCCTACATACATGATTTTTATTTATACGTACAACAACTAATTACATAACAATAGGCATATTTGCAGCCTCCGGCTGCTTAAGCCTTACGGTACCGTAATCACACACTTCTTTAATAACCATCCCTTCAACCGTATAAATAGAAACATGTTAAAAAATGTTTCAATCATCAAGTTATTGAATTATATGAATTTTATCTATATAAAAATTAATCAGCCGATTTCACGTTAAGCGTATTGATTACCTTAAAAAGCCGTTCCCAGGGCGCAACACAAATTGAAAGTACTGATTCTGAAGATGGCTCATACCGAAAGCGCTTTGCTATTAATTAAATTATAAAATTGAAATATTACACGTTAATACAGCATTTTTTAATTTCATTAATCAAACGTGTACACAGCCAATTATGCTAATTTGAATTAATTTTTTGCTTTAATTCGTGATTGCGCAAAATTCTTCCATGGCTCTTAGTTCATATGAATCCTAATCCCTAAATTGTATGCTAACTTTCGTTGATCGGTGTTCAAAGCAGCCCAGGTATTATAAGACACGATTTTGTAATGATTGCAAACTGTGATATCTACCCAAACTTAGAATCCCATCAACTATACTAAAAATCTTCGTTTATATAAGCTTCAGTCCACGTATAATCTAATCGAAACATAGAATCTGTCGGAAACTTCATATCTGAACAAGAAAACTCCCCATTGCTTTTTCCATAATCCAATTCTTTCAGATACAACCCGCTACAAATGGAACTTCAACTGTTTATCGGGAGCTCCAGGTTTGCTTGTCCAATTTGAAATATCCGATTATGTTCTGTTGATGAAAATTTAAGGGGAGTTTTCATCTAGCGAACATCTTTATGAAATTGTTACGGGATAATACTAATCCTAAGGGCATTGTTTAGATATTCTAAAATTCTCTATGGACAAAAAGGGTATGAAAAGTGTTAATAATAATTGTCTGTTAGTGACTCTAGGATAGAGGGTATAATTAAAATATTAATGCTATTATATATAAAGTTAGTAGATTCAACCGCTGAACCAGTTGTTTCGCATGTTAATCTTGATAAAAAGTGACAACATTAATCTTTAAGAAAGAATCTATTGAAAATCGTAAATTACAGTAAATCGTTTCTCAAATTTATACTTAATGTTTCATAAGGCATTTATACAAATTAAACTACCATGTATTAGAAGGGTTAAAGTTGAAGACCAAATACATCTATTTTCATATAGAAAACCCAGCTTTAATATTATATACCTTACATGTGATTTTTCCAATGCTCCACCCGAAGGTACTACATTGGCCAGGAAGCGAGTTTTTTTTACCTGGAAAATTTGGAATTTTGCCGAACCCTTGCTGTTCCAAGCACGGTACGGATCTTAAACGTGCGTGACAACACTCACACACGGAACCTCCATTTTACTTCTCATAAGAACGAGAGTGTATTTTTGTGAAAAATGCTCGCCTAACATTTTGCAAGCGGACGGTGTCGGGATTACATGTTTAAGTACCGTTCATTTACATTTCCAATGCTCCACCTGTAGGTACTACATTGGCCAGGAGGCGAGTTTTTTGTTGCCTGGAAATTTAGAATTTTGCCGAACCCTTGCCGTTCCAGGCAAGGTAGGGATCTTTAACGTGCGTGACAACACTCACACACGGGACCTCCATTTAACCTCTCATCCGAACGAGGGCGTAATTTTTGTGAAAAATGCTCACCTGTCATTTTTCAAGCAGTCGGCCGTGTCGGGATTTGAACCCTAGGCCTTGGGATCCGTAGCCTTACGCTTACTACATTGATCCACGGCGACGCCCATGTTTAAGTACCGTCGGATCAATCTTTTAAGCCCAGCCAGTTGTTGTTGTTTAAGATGCTTGTATGGTTTTGTAAGCTGGTACAATAAACTTTGCGGAGCAGTCTTTGACCGTTCTATCTCAACATCGGCACATCCCACCACAGCAACAACTAAAGATCATCGCTCAACTGTTGCATTTTTCTTAAATACTGTCTTGTTGTTGTTGATGTTTAAAATCCTAACAGGTACACCATCCATTACTTCGGTTATGTCCTCCCCACAAGCACGCCATATATATATATATATATATATATATATATATATTATAGTGGTTTTAAAAGATCAAAAATAAATATAAACGAAGCAATTTCAAAACACCCTGTATAAAGGAACAACCAGAAATTACGTGCGAAATTTATATTAGTTAATTCATTTTTAAGTATCAGGTATTAACGAAATTTTATAAATAATTAATGAAATTTAAGTAGGTTTGCAAAGAAATTAAATGGTAGAAGCCAATGCCATTAATTTATTAATTAATTTGAATTTAATTGAACGATTATTGATGTATAATTTGCATAAAAGCGTGTAAAAACCCAATGATACCAATATGAAACGCGTTGCTATCTGACAAATATACCAGTGGGGTAGAAATACGCCGAACTCTATATCGTGGAAGTGTTATTTAAAACGTTACGTTTAACATCTTGAATCAAGTCGCGGATGTAAGAGCTTTTAACGCATCGAATAGTCAAAAGTCTAAGAGGCCGAAATTCATATTACCACCGGTATATATAGCGAATAGCCGGCACGTCGCTTTTGTCCTCAAAACAGACAATTCTTAAGAATTTCTCATTCTATGTTCCCAGTCCGTCGCTCTCGCGTCGGTTTTTACGAATTTTTCACTCGCCCCATTTAAATCTCAGAAATTCTCACACGGCACGCAAACATGTCCGAGAAAAACTAATTAATTTTGTACAGAAATTGTTGTTTCTACCTCTGATATTTGCATCCTATTTTCAACCAATTGTGACCCTCGTGACGTTGCTTAAATCACGCCTTTTACTATATGTGTCTTTGCTTGACGCATTTTCTCTTTCCCTTTCTAACCTGTTCGTATTGGTGCAAATTGATATTCTTTATTATCGATTATATTTTAGTCCATGTGGACTATCTGGGTTTAATAACCCCGTATCGCACTTTCTCGTGAATATTAAGCCCCGGTTTCTCCAAGATTCTTTGTAAACATTAATTATCTGCAAAATTTTCGCCGAATGAGCTTTTAAATAAACCCTGTTTTGTATTTCGTGCTAAAGCATCTGACCGTTTCCAATATCCTTAGAATCGACATGTTTATCTAAACAAATTAAACTGAAATTGCCTTTTAAAATACGCAGGTGTGTTCAAACATCCTACTTCTAACCAACACTTCTAGGATTTGCATTTTATTGGGTTTTACAAGTTTCTATAGATATTATCTGTACGTTTTGTTCAATACCGGTTACTTGAAATAGAGTTAATTAAGATAAATTTTGCACGTAATTTCCATTTGTTTAGGAATAATTACATTACACGCAGAGCTTTTAATACTGCTTCTTTTGATATAAAGCGTCTTGTACATGATTTAAATCTCTTATGTTTAATGAAACTAATAAATTTTTATGCTTCACGGTTTTAATAACGCGTATTATCTAATAATATTCATTATACACGGTGATTAAAATTATTTGATGTGATTATTTAATTTTCTACCCTGGTCTAAATATGAGTATTTTCCCCCTATTTGAATACAAATAATCCCACTTATTTGAATGCAAATATTAAACATTTAGCCCAAAAAAAATTACAAAAAAAATTGCCTATCACTCTCTACCCTTATCTATCTAACTTACCTACCTTGTCTCCAATCCAAAAAAATATTTACACCTATCCTATATCCCTATCCTATTCCTAACTCTCACCTAATTCTATAAACTGAAATTATCCCTAACTTCATCCTACTCATCCATCTAATCCTATATACATCCTATATACCTATCCTATTCCTAACTTTTAACTAATCTTCACTATACTTTACTTCCCCCTACCTAATCCTATATGCCTATCCTACTCTTACTCTATTCCTAACTCTCCACTAATCTTCTATGAAATATCTACACTTAACCTATCTTATTTTCTTCCTACATTTACTCTTTATTCTCATCCTAAACCTATTCCTAATTATCTCCCATATTTATCCTATACCTAGCTTTATTTTCTATAAACACTTACTTCTACTTTTCTATATACACCTATCTCTATTCTTATCCTATTTAAATTTTACTCTATTATACACCTATTTCTCCTGTGGTGCTGGTTCTCCGGTATAAGGGAATAGTAGGTTGACGTGAAACCGTCCCCTCTCATTTCCCGTACCTACTTCCCTTAATAAATATGTGCACTCCCCTACTAGTTCACCTATCTCAAAAGGTCCCTCATATGGCAAGTGTAGTTTAGCACATGTCATCCTATCTCTCTTCCCTACTCTCAAGCTTTTTACTACTACCTGGTCTCCCACTTTAAATTTTACCATCTTTCTTCTTACCATCCTAATACTCTTCATCCCTATTTCTCCCCCTTCTATATCTATACTTAACATCTCTATTATTTCACATACAATAAACTTATCATCCCTCTTATCCTGACTCTTAAATATTACTTCTTCTTCAGTCCCTACACTTGTCTGTTTCTCATTTATTGTTGTTTCCCTTTCTGCCGACAAACCAAACGATACTACTTTAAAATTATCGATTTTTCCCTCTATGGAAAATCCTATGTACCTTCTAGAATTTTTGTGTAATGGAATCCGCCAGAATGAATTCCTTAAATCTACTTTATTAAAAACAAACTTGCCATCTTTACTTAATTCCGCCTTCACCTGCTCCTGATATGCTGCTGTTGCTTCTACCCCCACTAATTCTGCATGTTTTTGTACTAAAGCTTGAACATCTACTATCCTATCCTCTGGACATCTTATTGTGTTGATCTGTTTACCTTCATCATCCTCTACCTCTACTACATTAATATTCAACCCCGTGTCATCCTCTGTGACTTCATAACTGCCCTTCCATGGCACTACCCTATCCTTAATCCTTATTACCTTCCGTTCCATATCTATCAACACCCTAACTTCATCATACAGTCAACACCTAAAATGCTCTGAAACTTCAGTCCAGGTACAATTACAAACTCCTGTTCACAGCTTAAACCTCCTATATCTATCCTAAGCACCACAACACTATTTACTACAGCAAACTTCTTTTTATTTGGAGCTACTAAATGACTACGCTTTATAGGCATAATTCTATCACAAACCTTATCCCTAATTTTGCTGACGAATTCCTCCGATATTAAACTCGCCTCTGCCCCTGTATCAAGTAATACTTCTACATTATTCTCAAAAATTTCTAAATTAATAATTGGCAAACATAATTTTTCCTCAGTTTCTGGCTCTACTTCCTCCTCAATTTTGAAAAATTCACGTGGATGTTCATATACATTTACACTGAAATCTAGTGGTCTGTCGCGTTCTAAAAATCCTGTCCAGGTCTGTTTTCCCTACTCGGTCCTGGTCTAGCCGTCACCTCAGCGTACGTCCTAGGCGTTTCCACTCGTTCCGTGTCTGCATTAGCAGCCCCGCTCATGTCTGGTGAACTATTCATTCTGGTAGGTCCCGGTCTCTGTGCAGGTCCCCTTCCTAAACTATTACTCCTCACGTATGGTCGTCTCTGTTCCCAATTCTGTCGCTGGTATTCGTAATTATTCCCCCTTCTAGCATAGTTGTCCCGTCTATTGTCAAACCTAACTGTGTTGATCTGTCTTTCCCTGTTTTCCCGAGGTCGTCCACTACTTACGTCGTCGTACCTCTGCAGGTATTCCAAAAACATTTCTCTGTCCACTATGTTCTGTAGTGCTACGTGCTGTCTTATGTCTACCTCGAAGTGTCGTGATAAATACTTAATAATTTGTCGGTCCGTCAGTGGTGGGTTCAGTTGCTTTGCTATGCTATACTTGCGTATAGCATATTGCTCCTACTTCCTGAAAATTCTCCTTAAATTTCCTGTGATTAAGTCGTCTCGTACCTGGTCTTGTCTTTGGTCACTCCAGTAGTGCTTTAGAAATTTGTTTTCAAAGTCCTGATACGTGTCTATGTCCTGTCCTACTAAATTGTACCATGCTTCCGCGTTGTCCTTTAATAAAGCCTTTATCGTATTCAGTTTAGTCTGTTCGTCAAATAAATTTCCCACTAGATTTCTTACACTATTAATAAAAATTTGTGGATTTACCCTGTTATCGCCATAAAACTTCATGTGTTGGTCCAATGATACTCCACCTGTAGAAAATCTGGGACCATCCCCCGTTAAATTTGACATGTTGTATTTAATACTACTAACTTCGCGTTCTACCCTGCCTAACTGATCCCTACATGAGTCCGTCACTTCAGTCATTTTACATTAATCTCTTCTTCACAGAACATGCGTACTTCGGACTTTAAATGTCCCATTTCCTGTCGAAGACCTGTAATATCACGCTCATTTTTTCAACCCTATTTTCAACTTCCCCCATCTTTACGGTAAGACTATTTTTAAATTCTGAAACTTCTTTATTCGTCTTATCTATTTTCTCACTTAGGGTTTCCCTAACTCCTGTTAATGTCTCATTCATTCGGTCAAATTTTCGATTTGAGTCCTCTCTCGCTCTATTCGATTCATCGCTTAGCAGTTCTAATTTTCTGTTAGACTCCTCCATCGCTCTATTCGATTCTTCCCTAGCTCTATTAGATTCTTCACTCATCCTCTCTAACATTCTCAATATCATCTCGTTTCCTTGATCCCCTGATTCCGTCCTCGACTGATCTCTACTGCCTCCAGCTTCTTCCATTTTAGAATTTTTTTCGCACAATGCACTATCGTCACTTCCAATTTCCACTCCTTGACTCCTTAACCACTCTTTTCTCTGCATACGTTCTACTCACTCACACACACTCAAAATACTCTTAAATTTATACACACACAGAAACTCTCTCTCTCAGATCGCCAGTTTCCTGGAATAGTTAAACACTATCTGGAATTCGAGCCCTCACGTTGTGGTCGCCATAAACTGCTGTGATATACTCCTTTGAATGCGGGAACTGGGTCCTTTCAACAAAAAAATTCTAGTCCCACCGTTTGGGCGTCATAAACTGCTGTGATCCTGGTTTCGCTTCAGCTGCTCACCTAATTTTATAAACCTCCTCATTCATAAAATTAAACAACACATTCCTACCACAAACATCAACGTTAACTCTATTTACATCAATATTCAGAATACATTAAATTTTCAAATTAAATTTCAGCATAAAATTCAGTTTTAAAAAGAATTTCAAGATTAATTTTATTATCACTTTAACGTGCATCCAGAATTAAAGTCCTTGTTGGATGCCTACTAATTAATATAACAATATAAGCAGACCGGAGTCTGAGTATAAAGGGAGCATCTACCACCCCTTTACGTTAATTAACCAGGTTCGTCTAATTGAGCTCAAAGACATACCCAAATTTTCATCATATTACCGAACATCAAAACTAAATACCCTTTCTACTTAAACAAGCAAATTTCATCTTAAAATTAAAATTTTATGGTTAGTACAATTTCACTAATGTCCATTTAAAGTAAATCAATTATAAAGTTATTCAACACACACAAAAATGTCAAACAAAATAGTATAATTTACCTGAAGGTTACTGTCCTCGTAGCTTCAATGTACATCGTCCCTTTAGTTAATCACACCATTCCAACAGGATTATATTTACGGCTTCTAATTCTCAACGCTTTTAAAATTTTCTCCATCACCATTTATTTAAAGTTGTTTCTGGGCTTTTCCGGAACTCATCTGTGTATATCTGACCCTTGTTTCGTGGATCCAGACACGTATTTGAACCATTTAATTATTAACACCCCCAAAAAAATAGCAGAGAAATTCATGCGTCTTTCACCAATATACGCCAAAACTGCCTACTTTTGTGTATACATTTGTCGTTGAAAATTGTGCTAATTGGTACAGTGATACTAAATTTTATTACCTTGTATCTAAGTGCACTGAAGTACATTCATGTTAGCACGTAAATAACAAACTATTTTGAATCACTAAAATATACGAGCAAAATTTTAAATTATTTTATCAAACTAAAATGCACTGTTTAACATCTTGAATCAAGTCGCGGATGTAAGAGCTTTTAACGCATCGAATAGTCAAAAGTCTAAGAGGCCGAAATTCATATTACCACCGGTATATATAGCGAATAGCCGGCACGTCGCTTTTGTCCTCAAAACAGACAATTCTTAAGAATTTCTCATTCTATGTTCCCAGTCCGTCGCTCTCGCGTCGGTTTTACGAATTTTCACTCGCCCCATTTAAATCTCAGAAATTCTCACACGGCACGCAAACATGTCCGAGAAAAACTAATTAATTTTGTACAGAAATTGTTGTTTCTACCTCTGATATTTGCATCCTATTTTCAACCAATTGTGACCCTCGTGACGTTGCTTAAATCAGGCCTTTTACTATATGTGTCTTTGCTTGACGCATTTTCTCTTTCCCTTTCTAACCTGTTCGTATTGGTGCAAATTGATATTCTTTATTATCGATTATATTTTAGTCCATGTGGACTATCTGGGTTTAATAACCCCGTATCGCACCTTCTCGTGAATATTAAGCCCCGGTTTCTCCAAGATTCTTTGTAAACATTAATTATCTGCAAAATTTTCGCCGAATGAGCTTTTTAAATAAACGCTGTTTTGTATTTCGTGCTAAAGCATCTGACCGTTTCCAATATCCTTAGAATCGACATGTTTATCTAAACAAATTAAACTGAAATTGCCTTTTAAAATACGCAGGTGTGTTCAAACATCCTACTTCTAACTAACACTTCTAGGATTTGCATTTTATTGGGTTTTACAAGTTTCTATAGATATTATCTGTACGTTTTGTTCAATACCGGTTACTTGAAATAGAGTTAATTAAGATAAATTTTGCACGTAATTTCTATTTGTTTAGGAATAATTACATTACACGCAGAGCTTTTTAATACTGCTTCTTTTGATATAAAGCGTCTTGTACATGATTTAAATCTCTTATGTTTAATGAAACTAATAAATTTTTATGCTTCACGGTTTTAATAACGCGTATTATCTAATAATATTCATTATACACGGTGATTAAAATTATTTGATGTGATTATTTAATTTTCTACCCTGGTCTAAATATGAGTAATATATATATATATATATATATATATATATATATATATATATATATCAGTGAATGCCACAAGATATTTTATTCTTCACAATAACAATTATTTACAAAAAATATTACATTCTAATTGTTAGGAAACAGCGAAAACAATCAAAACAATAATTATGATGGTGTTTGGTTGATGCCAACTTTAATAATGTACAATCACCACTGGCTTGCATTATAGAACCAGTGTTGTGGATTCAAAGGAGTAAATTGGTAGATACAATAAAATTTCAACAACCCTTTATATAGAAAAAAACAAATTATTTACGCCCAAAATTAATTTAATTCATTTAGGGAAAACGGACGAGTATTAACGTATGTTTATATTTAATAATTGTAATGTTAGGATTACATGAAAAAACAGTTTTAAAGCAAGTAGAAGTTCAAGGATATGCATAATTAACCATAAGTTATTTGAATTCAACACATATAAACATAAGCAAACGTGCTGTGTAAGAAAATCAATAATTCCAAGGCAAACGTATTCGTTTTATACAAATACTAAGAAATATAAAGTCTAGGAATTGTTATGTTCAAAACGGTCGATAGTTAACAAAAACACCTGCGTTTTAAAAGGCTACGTTTGACGAAGTCGAGTGTGTGTTAAGACAGGATTTCATAGAAAATATTTTCAACCGTCAGTTTGGTATAAATATCAAGGCTAACAAACATCTTAAAGAGCGCGAGAAATGGACAATCGGTTATATACAACAGATAGAGACAGATATAAAAGCGTTGGGATTGAAAAGCACGTACCATATACACGTGGAGTTGAGATATGATGTCAACAATATCAATTTTCTGTAACTCAAGTGGGGTTTTGAACGAGACAGCAGACATGCATAAGACAGAGATAAATAGAGTTTAAGCGAAGTTTCTGACGGCAGAGAATTTTGTCATTGGTTGAAAGTCAACAGTGTTACAAACGAATTACACGCGAAGGTTGTAAGCGAATTCGAAGTATACGACAAACACGTAGGGAAAAAGTCTAAGAATCAACCGACGGTTACATTCAAAATTTGTAGAAACGGTGTTTGAAAATTAGCTTTTCGCTTGAAAAGCGTCCACTAAGGGGGTTTTAAAAGCATATAAATACTCAACCTAGATTATTAAGGTTCTCTTTCTTTTTTTTTACGTCGATAAAAGTGCTGAATACCGAGTCAAAATACAATAATAAAGCTTTTGTGAGTATTTTATGTAATATTTCGTAAATATAGTGGTTGCTAGTGTAAACCGTAGTAGCGGACCTCTAATTATTGACGCGAAGTAAGAGTAGTGTATATTAAATTAATAAGGGTCCGGGCTACTGCTAAGCAAAAATCAATAAATGGAAACATGATATATGGGGGTAACCAGAGCTGGTAATCTATTTTGTGTGCATGATATGGATGGTAGAGGCCTGTGGATTCGACAAGCAGTATAGTCAATGGTAACAACGCTAATGGGTTTTTATGGTAACCATCTCCAACGGGAAAAAGACTAAAGAATTCTCCAGGTATTTATTTGAAATTTCTGTTGTTGTATAAACATTTGTAAAATTTTGTGCTGTGTGAGGTTGATTTTTGGTGGCATATATGGTTGCAGAAATTTATTGTAAAAGATGCATGTACTGGATTATTTATTGATGTTTTAATATTGAAAAAGGGTATATTTAAAACATCCAAAATTGTAGTCAGGATAAAATTTGAATTGTAAAGGGTAAACGGGTCTGTAATTTTTGGTTTTAATTTATGCAAGGTTTAAAAGGCATATACAAACCAAACTGGCTTATTATGAGCTCACCATACTCCAGTGTGAAATCAATTTAAGGTAACATGTGAGGCCCATCTACTCATATCTCATTAAAGTTGTTTAAAATTTATTAGAAAAATCAAGGACTTTAAAAGGTACCATAATTTGAATTTTATAATTATTGTATCAAACTGTTTTAACACATGTGTAAATATAATTTATCTGTTAATAGGTGTAATAGGTTATCACTAGACATAGTAAGGATCAGCGAAGTTCGGTGGCCAAAGGCGGGGGATTTTTGGAGTGGAGACTTCAGGGTAATTCATACAGGAGCAGAGGACAGAAATTTGGGTGTGGGGATAGTTATGCGGAAAAAGATAGGATACTGTGTAGAAAATTACTTACAAAAGAACGAAAGAGTACCCATGGTTAGATTAGAATCTAAACCGGTAAACACAGTAATAATACAAGTATACATGCCCACTTCTAGCTACAGTGACGAAGAGGTAGAAGCCATCTACAAAGATATCGAAGACATATTAAGATACGTAAAGGACATGAAAATTTAATAATTACGGGGATTTTAATGCTGTGGTAGGTGAGGGTAGGGAAGGAGCGGTAGTAGGTTTATTTGGTTTAGGCACAAGAAACGACAGGGGAAATAGGCTGGTAGAATTTTGCGACAAGAACAATTTAATCATCACAAACACATTATTTCAACATCATGCTAGAAGACGATATACGTGGAAGATGCCAGGAGATATAGGAAGATATCAAATAGATTACATTCTTGTTAGACAACGGTTTAGGAATCAAGTAAAAGACTGTAGAAGCTACCCAGAAGCAGATATAGATACTGACCACAACATCGTAATTATGAAGGCCGCATTTAAATTTAAAAATCTGAAAAAAAGGAACGGAAAAAGGCACTTGGACTTAGAGAAACTAAAAGATAAAGATATTCAAGTAAGATTCGAAAAAAAGTCAAATGAATTACTGAATGATATCGGGAAAATATCTGAAACTAAGGAAGTAGAAACAGAATGGAATAATATTAAATCCAGCCTAGACATGGCGGCCAGAGATATTCTGGGGTATACACAAAAAGAAAATAAGAAACCATGGATAACAAAGGATATCGTGAATTTAATAGAAGAAAGACGAAAATACAAAAATAAATCAGACGAAACAGGAAAACAGAGATACAAAGCCATAAAATGGGAAATTATTCGAAAATGCAGGAAAAATGCAAAGAAGTACAAACTAAGATGGAAATAGGAAAGACAGACGAAGCATACAAATTAATTAGAATGAATTTTAGGGATATAAAACCGTATAGCAAAAATATAAGGGACGCACAAGGAAACGTCATTATAGAAAACGTAGAGAAAGTGAGTAGATGGCAAGAATATATAGGGAATTTATATGCAGGAGAGGAACTAACTGCATTAGAACAGGAATCAGACATTGAAAATGAGACTTGGGATATCCTATACTTCGAGACGAGTTTGAATTAGCATTAAAGAGTCTGAAAAATGGTAAGGCGCCGGGTACAGATAAGGTGCAAGCAGAAACTCTAAAAGCCGCTAGACAAGCAGTAACAGAACGTCTCTTCCAACTTGTAAGCTATTTGTATGAGACAGGCGAGATACCCAAAGATTTCAAACGTAGCATCATAGTAACTATACCAAAAAAGAAAGGCACGGATAGATGTGAAAATTTTCGAACAATATGTTTGACAGCAAACGTGTCAAAAATATTAACTAGAATTGTGCAAAGACGAATGAAAAAACAAGCTGAAGTAATACTAGGAGAAGACCAATTTGGGTTTAGGCGAAACAGGGGAACACGGGAGGCTATTTTAGCTCTGAGAGTGATAATGGAGAAAACAATAGAAAAAGGGGAAAGCATGTATATAGGGTTTGTAGATCTGGAAAAAGCATTCGACAATGTAAATTGGAAAAAAATGTTTGAAATACTCGAAAAGATTGGAATGAGTTATAGGGATAGACGAATAGTACATAGCTTATACAAAGAGCAAACAGCAGTAATAGAATTAGAGCAGCAACGTAGAGAAGTAAACATTAGGAAAGGGGTGAGACAGGGATGTGCCCTATCCCCATTGATTTTTAACTTGTACATAGAAGAGGCAATGAATACTGTCAAATGCAGGAAGACATTTGGAATTACTATGCAGGGACAAAAAATTGATATGCTTAGATTTGCAGATGATATAGCGGTATTAGCGTCTAGCAAGGAAGAGTTAGAAGCTGCTCTTAATGAAATGGAAACGGTTCTAACAGAGAGATACGGTATGAAAATTAACAAAACTAAAACTAAAGTTCTAGTTTGCAAAGATGGGGAAAATAAATCAAAAACAAGAATACAAGTATTTAACACGAACTTACAAGAGGTTAAGGATTTCTGCTACTTAGGAAGCCAAATAACGCAAGATGGGAAAAGCACAAAAGATATAAAACAAAGATTAGCACAAGGTCGTGCTACATTTAACAAGAAAAAGCAACTACTGTGCTCAAAAACCACAAACATAGAAACAAGGAAAAGATTGCTTAAAACATATGTGTGGAGCACAGCACTGTACGGCTGTGAAGCCTAGACAGTAGGAGAAGCGGACAAGAAAAAGTAGAAGCCTTTGAAATGTGGTGTTACAGGCGTATGATGAAGATATCATGGACAGACAAAGTTAAGAACGAAGAGTTACTAAAAATGGTAGGGGAAGAAAGAAATATGTGGAAAACGGTAAAAAATAGGAGAGATAGGATGATAGGCCACATACTACGGCATGAGGGAATAGTGCGGATTATATTAGAAGCAGAGATAGGAAAAAAGAGAAGAAGAGGCAGACCTAGATTAGACTACTGCACACAGATAGTAAAAGATGTAGGCTGTAGAGGTTTCAGGGAGATGTGTAGGCTAGCCCAGAATAGAAATCAATGGAGGTACGCATCCAACCAATCCCAAGATGGATAAACTAATGACGAAAAGATAACTGTGCTTAAACATGATGATTAATATAAGTAACTACAAGAATTGGTTGGGCAATATTCTCGAATAATGTTAAGTGTGTGAAAGGATTTACTGGAAAACCATTATTTCGGCAAATGTCTAAGTGTTGGGGGATCTTGGTAGCCACAGGTTGCTTAACCTCCACTGAATCTCGGTAAAATAGGGTATAAAATTAGAAAACAATAGAAAGGTAACGAGCTGAATACACATACTCCCTGAAAAGAAGAAAAGAAGAAAAAGAAGAAAACCACCAAAAACGCAAAATCAAAGAAGCTGCTTATATAACTTTACATAAAAATAACTGAGTTGCAAACGAATTCGTGACTTTCAGTAAACAATGGATTCCATTACTAAAAGAAATAACAAAAGAAATAACAAATGAAAATCAAATGCCCACAATATCTAGGTAGCATTGCAAGGTTTTCCTGGGTTTTCCTTGCAATATTAACATGAAATACAGCCTACATACATGATTTCTATTTATACATAAAATAACTAATTACATAAAAATAAGCATATTAACAATCCTTGTAAAACAGCATTGGTATCTGACAAGTATAAATCCACAATAAGGTTACCTCAAAACCATATACAATCTCCGTTGAACAGTATTGGTATCTGACAAATGTAAACCCGCCATAGAGTCGCCTCAGAACCATGTTAAAATCTACCAAAGAGGTAACTTAAATCATAATGAATTTTCCCCCTCAAAATAAATATAAAAAAACGACTACTTAAGCCTTTCAATAATGCAATCGCACACTTCTTTAATAACCATCCTCTCAATTGTATAAACAGAAACATGTTAAAAAATGTTTTCCAATTCCAAGTTATTGAATTTATATAAAATTCACCAATAAAAATTAATCAGCTGATTTCACGGTAAGCGTATTGGCTACCTAAAGAAAGCCGATCCCAGGTCGCAACACAAATTAAAGGCAATCATTCAGTTAAACTTTAAAATTTTTTGCTTAGTACTCAAACCAAATATTTCAAACATCAATAAAGCAAAGTCACCTTCAATTTATGTCATAAATGTCAAACTTGAAGTTTTTATTATTATTTTGACAACGATCCTAGGTCATGGATCGAAACGTAAATAAAGTTGATTTTAAAAACTATGAGTGGTTTAATTCCCAAAGAAGATTAACCTGAATACACATGCTGTGTGAGAATTTCAGGGAACTATGTAGGCTAGCTCAGAATATAAATAAGTGCAGGTACGTGTCCAACCAGTTTTGAGATGGAAAACCTAATGACGAAAAAATAAGCGCAGATAAATCTGATGATTAGTATACACAACTAGTTGTTGGTTGCGAAATACCTGCAACTAATGTTGACTGTGCGAAAAGATAAATTGGAAAATATATTAAATCGCCAAATGGTTAAGCGTTGGGGGAACTTGGCAGCCACAGGCTGCTTACCTCCCTTCACAACCATTGAAGGTCGGAGAAATAGGGCATATAACTGTAAAACAACAGAAAGTGATCGAACTGCATCTAACAAGAAAGACCATCGCCTATGAGGAAAGACAACAAACATAGAATAAGAAGAAAATTGTTGAAAGCATATGTGTGGAGCACAGCACAGTATGCCTATGAAATACGGGAAGTCTGAAACGCAGACAGAAAAACGGTAGCAGCCTTTTGAAATGCTGTGCTTCAGATGTATGAGGACGATAGCATGGACAGACAAAGATAATAACAAATAAGTTACAGAAATAGTAGGGAACAAGGATATCTGGGGAAAAGAGAAATAGTAGGGCGGAATACGTTCTAAGGCATTTTTGGGGAATAGTATGTGATATATTACAAGCAGAGATAGGAAAAAAGAGGTAGATGTAGACCTAGATGAGACAGTTATAGATGCAAACTGTGCATATTTCAGGGAAATCTGTAGGTTAGTTCAGAATAGGGAACAATGATGGAACGCGTCTAACCAGTTCTAGGACTGAAGACCTAATGATGATGAGGTGTAAATAAAAAGTTGTATGGTTGTAGTATTATTTGGTAGTTTTATTGAATGATGTGCGAGTGTGAAAGATATCTGTCTGTAAATTTAGGTATTCGAAAAGAGTCACCGCTGAGCTAGCCAGGGAAGCTGAAGGAATTTGAAGGCCAAATAAAAGGATAAGGAATTTTTTTGAAATTTTTGAATTTTTGAAAATTTTATGTTAACCCTGGAGGGGCACGACTTTTAATAGTGAATCTAGAGATTGTCCCGACTGCCACGGCATGATAAGAGGTCACGAGAGGTCATTGAAACCCAAATTCTAAAAAGAAATTCTACTAAAATATAAAAGACTCCGGAAAAATAGAAATTTCCGTAAATTCATGGTTATGCCCTGTATAATACAAGTACACTTTTATTCGTTAAGGTACAAACGAAAAATCCAATTCCGTGTGTTTAAATAATCGCCCTGTATGATATAAGCATATTGTAAATACATAGCAGGTAACGTAAGCTGTACATGCAAAAATTATTAATTTTAAGATACCTCAAAAACGCATTTAATGCGAACTCAAATCGATCATTCGTTTGTAATAAATAAAATGCCCTTTCCGTGCGTAAAAATAAATTGTTTCACGTATTTAAACCTCGATTCTAATCTTAATTTTGGGTAACACAACACGTTTTGCCTTAAAAGCAAATATTTCTATAACAATGCACCCTGTTTGCATTAAAAAGCAACAAAAATTTAAAATTCATTAGCCTTTGTATAGCATAAAAACATTTTAAATAAATCATTTTCTCGTATTTTTGAGAAGAATTAAGAAAATTACGTCAAATTCGTATGAATAATTAATAACGAGACGTTTATTCCAGGAAGCGGCCGGAACACTTAAAAACCCCAAAAATTTAGTAGAAATTAATAAGAAATATTTATTATCTTTTGCATTCACTGTTGAAGAGGAGCTCTATGACACAAAAACCTTGAGTGTCAGACAAAGACGAGGCAGCGCGTGTCACTAATAAGTGGAACAAGATTACGAGGTAATAAAACGCCGCGATTTTAGACGTTAATAAGTTTTTCTTTGAATCTTGCATCATAATGTTCCATACTGTAGTAGTATATTCGAGAAATAGATAATTTTGTATATATAAGGAAGGATTTATTAAATAAATTGATTCGATTCATAAATTCGATCGCGATAAGTTATTTTGATTTAAGTCGCGAGCTGTTGCTTGCAAAGATAATATTTGAAGTATGCAGTAAACATACTGTAATTTAATAATTACGATGCTACAATGAATATTGAAGTGTTATTTTAACCGTAATTACATAAAAATGGAAATTTTTTAATACAATAAAGAGGGAAAATTCCTCAATATAACGCTATTTTAAAATTTTTATTAAATAATTGAAAAATAAATTTAAGCAAAAATGTATTTTGATAACTGCTGTTTGAAGCGAGGATTTTAAATATGGAAAATCTTGTAAGCTGATTTCACGTCAATTTAAAATAAGAAGATATTTAATTACGGACTGGAGGATCGTTTTGGTGGATTCTGCAAGTATTACTTTTAGATTTATTTTTAACTGATATTGGAGTATTTGTCATTTAATTTAAGGTAGAATAATAAGTGTTCATCATATAAATTTTCTTTTGGGAGAATCTTTACCAGGAAAGTTTGTGTCAGGGTTTGAAACACTCTGATCTTTTTAATAGATTATTTATCAAGGATTTTTTTGCCAAAACAAACCTTATAAGCGCGAGAATAAAAAAACTAGGTAAAATATCCATAAGAGAAGAAATTTAGTTCTGTAATTTTTAAATAAGGCAAGGAACATTTTTATTATGTAAATAAGTACTTCTTAAAAATTATTTGATGTTTGAAAGAAACGATGTTGTAAATGTTCTATATGCTTTTGTATTAGAGAAAATACTTCATACTATTATAACTGCTTTAATATTGCTGTTTGATTTCATTTTATAAACTCCAATATTTCCGTTGAGCTAGCCAGGCAACGAAAAGTTAGAAAGGAAGGTAAGTGAATAATTTCAAATTTCACAATTTGCTGCATCTGTCACAGCACTCTTTTAGCGGCGCATCAAAGCGAGGCGTTGTCACAGCACTCTTACAGTGACGCCTCAACATGAGGACTAATCATGTTACTTTTTCACTGGCGCTCCAACATGCAGCCATTACCGCATCAAAAAAATAAATATATATATATATATATATATATATAAAATAAGATGTATCTGTAAACAAACTCTTATGAAAATAATAAGAGCTTATTGACGAATACAAATCGGGCTAGTAGTTATATAGCCATTAACAAAACAATAGCTTTATTACTTCACAGGGGAGGAAACATCTACTAACCGGCCGGTTTCAGCTTCCTTAAGCATCTTCATAGCGAATTAGTTTCCAACCCTATACAATATTATATACCGATAGAATGTAAATAATATATTACATTCTTTCAAGAAAAAATTAGTAATTAAATTATGTAAAATAGATTAAAAATACGGACTTAAGAGTAAAGGTTTGACGCTTATGAGTAAATATATGCAGTGCAGTTTCTATGATAAGGATATGGCTACGCATTTTTAGCATTTGCTTCTGATGTTAACGCTTACATTATATCGATCTCAATCGAAAATTGTTCAATAGGTGAAATTTTTAGCATTAGAAGAAAGTTGGACATTTCAAATTAGATGTTGATGTGGTGGTAGAATGAGAAATAGCTATAGAGTGTAAGAGCGAGTTAATAAACAATCAAATTTTATTAGTACTCAAATCTCTACCAAAAATAAATCAATAATGTGCCATGAACTAGGTTTGAAATAGAATGAATTAAACTGTAATAAAGTTGATAAAATAAATAACTGTCATATGGTTACGAGCTACTATTAGGCAACCCGTCAAACACACGAGCGCCGTAAGAAATGTATATACTACAGAGGCCTAGAACATTCTAGCATATACCTGAGTATGAATCATCCTTTTAATTCAAGGTATATATAAAACCGCTGATGAACTACAGAGTTAGTCTATATCAGAATGTCGAATATAAATTATATCGTGTAAAGTTATATAGTTAAGCTTTTGGAAGTTCAAGAGTAAACATAAATTTGTATTATGTGAAAGTGTATATTGTACCGACAGCTTGTAGAATACATAAATAGACAAAAGTGTAATAAATAAATAGCAGTGTTAGTGTTGTTAATAGACCTATGGTTAAGAATTTAGTTTAAGAAGATATTTGTGCTTGTAAATAGCATTAGTGTGATAGTGCTTCATTGTTAATTGGACTGAAAACATTTATAAATAAGGTATATACTGTTAATTAGACTTGTGAATAGCGAGTAATAAAGACTTTTACTACTACTTGTTTTAAATTGGTGAAATGCGTTAGTAGTAGCCCGCTACAATATGTATACAGGGTGTAAATCTTCAAAACGCAACATACGGAAATAACATATGTAACTGCTCGCCAGTTTCATCTACAACAACGGTAATGGTATCTAGCGCGAGAGAATTATTTTCTGGGTTTCTAGTACCAAATACTTTTTAAGTAACAGCTTTCTTAATTATGAAAAAGTAATTTAAATATTTTAAAAATTCAAAAAGTGCGAGTTGCTATGTCATTAAAAAATTTTAATAACTCTGTGGTAACTTTCTATTTTTATACTTAAAAATATTAATAGCAAGAATAGGCAATATAACTACAATAATTAGCAACAACCATTAAAAATAATTTACAGATAGATAATTATTTAACTTTTACTTTTCTACGCATCAGCAACTGAAAGGCGCCAACAAGCTTTAAGAAAATGAAACATTTTCTGCAGTAATAAACGACGGAGATTATGATTCAAACCATGTTTAATTTTCATACAGTTTGAGGTCACATTTCAGTTGCTGAATGGGCATTCACCAATGGGGCCTTAATGTAGATAAATTATTACGATAAATATTCAAACGATCCTCCATTTCCATGTGTGGATATTCGAATGTATTAAATTTTGATGGAGATCACCTTGGCCAAACTTCCAAAATTGAGAAACACTGATACGGTTATTGAATGCAATACAATGAGACTAAAAAGTAAAGGTATATTTAAATTACTTTTTCATAATTAAGAAGGCTGCTACGTAAGAAGCATTTAGTATTAGGAGACTAATAAGATAATTCTTATAGTAGATACCATTACCGCTCTTGTAGACAAACTGGGGAGCCGCAAACTGCAAATAAGTGATTTGAAGTGTTAATTAATTAATTGATACAAATCGAACTAATATTTGTGTAGACTTAAAAACAATTATTTGACGTTTCTCACCTTTGTTAGATTTAAATTTATAGAACTAAATTTCTTCTCGTCTAGATAGTTTACCTGGTTATGAATTCTACGCTTGTAAGGTTTGTTTGGCCATTAAAAAAATCAGAGTGTTTCAAACCCTGACCACACTTTCCGTGGTAAAAAACCTTACAAAAAAATTATTATATGATTAACACTTATTATTCTAGCTTAAATTATTTGACAAGCAATCCAATATCAGTTAAAATAAATCTAAAGGTAATACTTGCAGAATCCACAAAAGCGTTCTTTCAATTCGTAATTTTTAGTATTACATATCTTTTGCTTCTATTTTTTTGAAATTTACGTCAAATCAGCTTACAAGATTTTCCACGTTTAAGACCTGCGTTTCAAACAGTAGTTACCGAAAAACGTATTTGCTTAAATCTTCCTTTCAATTATTTAATAAAAATTTTAAAGTAGCGTTATATTGAAGATTTTCGCTTTTAATTGCATATAATTACATTTAATAATTTCCATTTTTATGCAGGTTACGTTTAAAATATCACTTCTTTATTCATTGTAATATCGTAATTATTAAATTAAGATATGCGTATTGCATACTTCAAATATCATCTTCGCAAAGCAACATTTTTGCGACTTAATCAAAATATCACTTTCCGATCAAATTTATGAATGAATATTTTTAATAAAATTTCATGTTTATATACAATTTGTCTATATTCTGCTATGTTCGAACTTGGTATAGAATTCCATTTCAAAGAACACGCGCCTATCTAATGTAATTCTCTGAAAAATCCTCATTAGCGTTCAAAATCGTTGCGTTATATTACCTCATTTCAATGTACCGGTCGCTTCTTGAAATAAACGTTTCTTTATTAGTTCATACAAATTTGACGCATTTCTCTCGAAGCTTCTTTCTTAATCTCGTCTATTCCAGAAAATTGTTTATTTGAAATAAATTTATGTTATACAAAAGTCAATTTACGTGATTAATTTAAAGCTTTAATGGCCCTATGATGCAAACTAATTGCATTTCTATAGAAAATATTTACTTTCACGGTAAAACGTGTTTTAATACACATAATTAAGATTGAAAGAAATTAGGGTGTTAAATACATAAACTTATTTATTTTTATGCACGGAAAGTTAAAATGATCCATTTGCATTTTTAAGGTATCTTAAAAATCATTATTTTTATATATATAGCTTACATTATTTGCTATATATCTACAATACGCTTATATCATACAGGGTGATTATTTACACATACGGAACTTGCGTTTTTGCTTGGTACTTTAATGAATAAAAATACGCTTGTATTATACAAGGCGAATCGTGAATTTACGGAAATTTTTATTTTCATCGAATTCTTTTATGTTTGAGTGGGATTTATTTGTAGAATTTTGGTTTCAATGACCTCTTGTGACGCCTTATCACTTCAATATATATATATATATATATATATATATATATATACTAATACTTGAAAGTTTGTTTTTTGGGAAAAAGGTCTAAATAAATAACAAAATTTTTTTTTTTTTACATTATATGTTGTTAATCAGACGTTTCGACCGTCGCTAGATGGTCTTTATCAATGATGTTTTTTTTTCCCTATAATACACTACATGTACATTATATCTTAACAAATATCTAAAATGCTTACCCATAAACGGAGTTTTATATATTTATAACGTAGTATAAATTGAGCTATTCACTAATTGATATGGTACGGTTACTACAATCTAATTTATTTGATTTAAAATTGTACAAAACATTTACGTCACAAATTAAAATACTGTTTTTCTGTATAAATTATGTACACCTTGATGCGAGTTGCTAAACTCTTTGTCAAAATTTAAAATTCGAACTTTTTAGTTAACATGTATATTAAAATGTTTAGTACAGAGTTTGATTGAAGACTAATGCTTGATTTATTAGAGGTTCTATTTCTTATCACTGGATAAAGACACTTTTTACAAACAGGTTATAATCGTAATACTTTCTACAATTATGAAAATCTGTCTTATTGAGTAAATTTAACTTTATGTATAAATATATATCCATACGCTTATTTATTTAAATATATATCTGTATATGTATTTATCTGTACATACCTCTACGCATACACATACGTTTACTCACTCTATCTCGCCTCCATATATACAAGACAAACACATTTTCCTGATTAATTTTATGCATTTTTATTTTAGTAGATTATAATATATTTTACTTAATTTGCTAATATCTATTTTATCATTTACTGATGTTGGATGTTTAATAATATACACCATCTCTAGGAATTCTCGAATTTTTGGTTTGCTTCTGTTTTAAAATTGTTGTTTTGTTGAATTCAATTTATGCTGGGCTTGTTTTTCATGTTTGGTTAGAGCAGTTTGGTTAGTTTTATCATATTTATGACCATTTATTCTATTCTCTAAATACTGTATAATTTGCCCAATGTATACACAATTGCAATTCTGTTGACACGGAATTTTATAGATGGTGTGTGTTTTTTATTCTTAGGAGTGTTGTCTTTAATTTACTAAAACAACTTTTGTTAAATTGTATCCCTTGTGCAATTTTTATATTATGTTTTATTAATAATTTTTGTAGGTTTTCGGATAAATTTTGTACATACGGTATGGGTGCATATTTTATTATTGATTTATTTTTGGTATTGTTGATGTAGTTTGTGTTATAGTGTTTATTAATTTGTTTTTAAATATCCGTTCAATTAAATTTAGTGGGTAATTATTTTGTCGTAATGCGTTTTAGCTTTCTTTATTGCTTCCCATCTATAATCAGGGTCTGATAGTTTGATTGCCCTATCCGCTAGTCCTATTACGACAGACTTTTCTGGGAGATAGGATGTTGGGAGTAATAGTTAAGGTATCTTCCCGACCAAGTGTTTTTAGTGTACCATGATGTTTTAATATGATGGTTTATCCGGTGCAATGTCATATCTAGAAAGTTAAGTTTATTATCTTTTTCTACTTCAATTGTGAATTGAATCTTTTTGTGAAAACTGTTAAAAAGTTTAATTATATAATTGCATTTATCTTGTGGAATTGCACAAACACAGTCATCCACGTACCGGAAAAAGAAAGGTAGTGGGAAATTTATTTGTTTTATTATATTTTCCTCCAGTTCTTCCAAAACCTACAAAAATTATTAATAAAACATAATATAAAAATTGCGCACAAGGGATACAATTTAACAAAAAGTTGTTTTAGTAAATTAAAAGACAACACTCCTAAGAATAAAAAAACACACACCATCTATAAGATTCCGTGTCAACAGAATTGCAATTGTGTATACATTGGGCAAAGTATACAGCATTTAGAGAATAGAATAAATGGTCATAAATATGATAAAACTAACCAAACTGCTCTAACCAAACATGAAAAACAAGCCCAGCATAAATTCGAATTCAACAAAACAACAATTTTAAAAACAGAAGCAAACCAAAAAATTCGAGAATTCCTAGAGATGGTGTATATTATTAAACATCCAACATCAGTAAATGATAAAATAGATATTAGCAAATTAAGTAAAATATATTATAATCTACTAAAATAAAAATGCATAAAATTAATCAGGAAAATGTGTTTGTCTTGTATATATGGAGGCGAGATAGAGTGAGTAAACGTATGTGTATGCGTAGAGGTATGTACAGATAAATACATATACAGATATATATTTAAATAAATAAGCGTATGGATATATATTTATACATAAAGTTAAATTTACTCAATAAGACAGATTTTCATAATTGTAGAAAGTATTACGATTTTAACCTGTTTGTAAAAGTGTCTTTATCCAGTGATAAGAAATAGAACCTCTAATAAATCAAGCATTAGTCTTCAATCAAACTCTGTACTAAACATTTTAATATACATGTTAACTAAAAAGTTCGAATTTTAAATTTTGACAAAGAGTTTAGCAACTCGCATCAAGGTGTACATAATTTATACAGAAAAACAGTATTTTAATTTGTGACGTAAATGTTTTGTACAATTTTAAATCAAATAAATTAGATTGTAGTAACCGTACCATATCAATTAGTGAATAGCTCAATTTATACTACGTTATAAATATATAAAACTCCGTTTATGGGTAAGCATTTTAGATATTTGTTAAGATATAATGTACATGTAGTGTATTATAGGGAAAAAAAAACATCATTGATAAAGACCATCTAGCGACGGTCGAAACGTCTGATTAACAACATATAATGTAAAAAAAAAAAAATTTTGTTATTTATTTAGACCTTTTTCCCAAGAAACAAACTTTCAAGTATTAGTATATAAAAGAAGGTCAAGAAATACCAATCAAATATATATATATATATATATATATATATATATATATATATTGCTGTGATACTTCACCAGCCCCTACGATGGTTTTATTTATTTTTAGCCCCACGGTTGGGCATGTCATAAAATGCTATGATATTTTCGCCCCACGATTTTGGGCGACATAAAATGCTGTGCTATTTTTATTATATCGAGCACTTATGATGTGAAATGTTAAGTTATGGATTTTCTTTACCTCAACTAGCTTATTCAATTAAATAAAGCAATTCTACAATACACAATAAAATGATTAAATATTTACAACCTTTTTAAAATCTTCCCCTTTTGCAGAATATTTACATATACCAGATTTAAGAAACTAAAGTCAGCAAAACGAGCCTTTTGTTATATTTAGAGACCTTTTGGAACGTTTCAAGATGCCTATTACCTTTCATAAATTGATCAAAGAAACCCCTGTTTGGTCGCCTCTTACATTTGCGAAAAAATATTGGATAAATTATATCAATATAGCTAACCTGGAATGGTTCGGTAGTTTCTCTGCATTCCCCAAGAGTTTTCGTGTCCACTCTGGATATTTAGAGTCGAATTTGGAGGTCGACATCAACACCAAAATACTATCGAAATCGTTATTCAAAATCCCATAAGTTAATCCAATTTAAGATTCAAATTGTATATCAGTAAATAAAAAGTTTTCTATCTCCGTAATTAACAGAACAGTAATAGAACATTTACCATGTCTGTGATTACCAAAATTAATTTAACAGGAGGTGATTAACCAGAGTAATCTCCAGAGTAGTCTGCAGAGTCGTCTCCAGAGTCGTCTCCAGAGTCCTGTTTTATTTATGTTAGAAATTGTATATTTTTACTAAATTGTCGTTTACTTACGTCTATAATAGATCGGATCACTTGCACAATTTTTACACTTTTATAAAATGACTTTCATTTACTTTCGTATGACTGGTTACGTAAATAATTTAGCACTTCTGAGTATCGTGATAGCCCAGTTTAAAATGTATACTAAACCCGTCGCTCAATTGTTATCGTATTTATAGGCCTTGCCTCTTGTTTTCTATTCGTTGTTTTCACGTGTTGAAGCGACACCATTAGTCTTTATCTTTTGTGTACTCCGGGTAATTTTACCAATTGTATAGTTCAAATATTTAGATGTATGCTTAAATTTTCAGGTATTCATTTATATACCATGATATTTAATTGAGAAATCCCACGAATTTTTGTTCATTAAGTCACGTATTCATTGTTGTTTGCTTATTCTAATCTAAACAGAAATAAATTTGGTGTTTGTTTATTTCCTAGTTAAATTAGATTTTTGAACAAATGTAATACTTTATGTAACGTACGATTTATTCAAATAATGCATAATTTTAGCCTGCGTATACGATGATATATTTAACGCACTTGTTAAATATTTATCAAGCCAATTCATATAGGTTTTTCGTTGATTTAATTTTGATGCATTTCGTTACGTTTTTAAATCTTATCTTTGCTCGTAACTACTCTTGGATATTTCTATTTCTTATGCGTTTAATATTTTGTACTTTTATATACAGTGTGTTTTTAACTAACAATATGTATAGTGGCCTTATAATATCTGTAATTATGTGCTTTTGTTAACTGGAAGTTTTTTTTGTTTATTCTACGACTCCTATGACTTAACCTACTCCTAAACTACCCTATAATTATAGCATTAAATATACATCAATAATTATCTCACTGAGAAATCCTCATTAGCGTTCAAAATCGTCGCGTTTTATTACCTCGTTTTAATGTTCCCGTCGCATCCTGGAACAAACGTTTCTTTATTAATTAGTTCATACGAGATTGACCTAATTCTCTCGAAACTGTGTAGCGTAGATGATTCTAAATGAGGCCCCAGTTCGTGCGTCGTTAAAAGTACTGTGGTCTGAAGACATCCGACGTGGAACGTCAGTAAATGATTTTGTGGACTGAAGTGTTTAATAAAAGTGTTGCCCTAATTATTTTTGCTAGCACAGTTTAAATCAAACCGCTAGAATCAAAGATCAAACTTATTATGACACGAATTATTCTTTAACAGACCATCTTTTAAATAACAATTACTACATCCACAACAAACTTTCTCTAGCAAGCTATATCTTACATCTATCCACAAAAAAATAATTTCATACAAATATTAAAATCTAAAAGTAGAGTTCAAAATTTGCCACCACGGTTTTGCCTAAACAATATCTTAAATCTAACAAAAATATAATTTCTGAGTAATCACTTACTAAATCAGGGTCCGAAGTCTCTTTTGTAATCAGGATGAACACACTCTAATCTTAATTTCATTTGCAATTCTTTGTGTGTTAATAAGAAAAACAAGATTTGTTTGGGTTACATTCTACATCACAAGCTTTGCACCCAGGGTGACACATTTGGGCAAAATCACACACAGCTTATTTACAATTAGTTCCAGATATCTTTGTCAGGAAAGTATACCCTTTATTTCGAAAATCTTTACACATTTATTAAAATATTTACCAAACTACCAGGGATACAAAAAATATTTGTCTAATAATTTAGTACGAATTGGCATCGTTGTGACAAAAATCAACCGAGATAAAAGCTGCACAGTAAAAACTTGCTAATTTTATGTTTCGAGGGCGACTACCAAAGGAAAGAGACTTTTGGTAAAACATACCTCTAAGTACGTACTAACAACCAACAAAAGTTCAGTTTGTCTCCGATTTCTTCCGTTATGAGACCTTTTTTCTGGGCTACATACATTGTCATTAAGTAAAAGTAATCTGATGTGAATTTGATCTGAACATCGAGTTCATGATAAATAGCCGAAGGTCCATTTATTGCCAAAAAATTCACAAAGTATCCAAATCGTACAAGATTCGGTTATACAGAACGCAAAAATGGATGTTCATTTCATAAAATAAAGCTTGTTAAGGTTCTGTTTGGATTAGATTATTTTACATGGTTGAAACTTTATATCAGCACAAACTCTTACTGTGGTTTACAGGGCTTCTAGGTTTGTATAGGTTTGACAAGATGAATTACAATGACTAATACCATATCGTGCCTAGATTAGCTTTGAATAGCTTCTTATGCGGCCAGGAAAATATATGGTAATATTTATTCGTGCAATATATTTTCTTTACTAAATTAGGTGCCTCGGCTTTTATGTAAAGTAGCTTGAGATTTATTTCTATCCAAAAGCTTCGCTCACCGATGTCTTTCAATTGTTCGATCACTATGTTAGCTTACCTTGCGAATTCTTTAACTAATGTCTCCAAAGGGGAAAGTTTTCGATACACAGAAACATTTAACGCATTTTTCCTCTATATAACAATCAAAGGATTTAAGGTAATTAAGTTGAATGAATCTAAATGTACGTATTTATAAGATTGACAGAACCATAAGCCACAAGCAGCAAAACATTTCCATATTTACTATTTCACTATCACTTTCCCACGATAGAATAACTCTCCTCAGTCTTGCAACTGTATAAGAGAATGACCCAAAAATGCAAAAGTTATTCCAGATCGCGTTTTTCATAATGCAGAAAATTTATATTTTTGTAATTCTTTGATCATTTACGGTAACTTAATTTACCGCATATTATGTAATTGTAAGAAAACATTAATGTTATTTACATGGTTACACATAAGACGAGCGGACTAGGAAGAAAAGAACGAAATCAATAACGGAATTTTCGCCCGAATTACGATAACAGAGAAGGGAAAAAAGAGAGTGAATGCTACGCTAACACAGTGGAAGATAGAGGGGGCGAAAGAACGAAACAAAAAGACACCCAACCCAATTGGCTCTGAAAGAAAAATGATTAGCAGATGCAGAAGATATGCATGTGAACAGAACACAAGGCTGTCCAATACAATAAAATACAAGACGCACCTAAGAACACAGAAAAATGAACAAAATAATTATGGGGTTTATTCCAGCATATTTACACATATTTTACCCCGTAATACATACGAAAAAAATATAAAAAATATAAATATAAATAAGAACTTTACCTACTTACTTACTACGTTGACTATGACGAGCTCATCCCATAGAATGTACTAAGCCGAAGATACAACATAATTGTTTAGGATAGTGCACTTTGGCGTAAAACCATCACCAATAACTAATCAAATACCACAGCTGATTGATAATTATCAAGTCTTTATACAATTTCGAAATCAATTCACTCAGTTATCCATCGATATAAAGACAGTATACACAAAACCTACACTAAGTCCTTATTCTAATAATAACAGCATTAAATAAAAATAATAGTTCACTCATTTTAATATTTATATAATACAAACAAATCCACGCATCGTGAGAAATTCAATCGTTACCTGTTGGATATGATTATATTCCCTCACGTAAACTGTAGGGGTTTTTGGTAACTGCAATGTACTTATCTCATCATAACTTAACCTGCGCAGAACGGCAACCAGACGGGATGTATTGCATCGACATGTGAGATTTCCATGTTAAGGTCAAGTAAGCATCGGTTCAGAGATCTAAAATGTGTGGATTAAAATCGGGGCTGAAAACATTAAAATTTCTACTAAAAAAACATCACTCTTCAAATATCTACTAATCACATAAAAAGAAAGCAAGTTTTCACTAAAAAGATTATGTAACTGCCCGGTTGGATTTATAATATTTATCACAAAATACTCACGCAAATTAACACTGGAAGTATAGTGAATTAATTCAACAAACTTATTAAAAAATTGTTTTTTAATATTACTCACGGAAACCCATTGTAGAATAGAAATAACTTTGAGCATATTTCTAGCACTCAAGATAACACTCAGTTATATTTAATTATAATTAAGGTAGGAAATTTAACTAAAATAAATATTGAATGCTAACGTATCATAGACGGCTCATATAGCAATTTTGCAAACGTAAAGACAAACATTTTTAAAACAGAGTATAGGCTGTAAAAATGCAAAAGGTATTCAAACTACGAAGTGGAATGTGACAAACTATATTTAGTTTATATGTATATATATATATATATATATATATATATATATATATATATATATATATATTCTTATGCTCCACCCCCGCTTTTTTAATTTAATTTTATTTAATTTTATATATATGAAAATATTTACTTTTTATTTCGTGCTTTATCTACGTTTGGTCGGTTTAGAAAACAAAACTGTATTAATATGCCTCGACGATTAGAAACTCGCCTTCCCAGGGTATCCACCTACTTACCGTGGGTTCAGTGGTAAGTAGATGTGCAATGCACCAACCAACCAGCACTACCTTTTGTTTTTGTACCTGTAATCTTACTTGTATATGCCAAAATTATATAACAGATCCACGTAGCCTTGTGCTAAATAAATTAATATTACCAATTTTTGACTTTGACGTTCAAAACACACAGTACTCACCTATTCTACACGTCGCTGTCGGCCTCTATGAAAACTGGCTTAAACTCTTACACTTTTTTACTCGTCGTTACTATTAATTAATTTTATTACTCTCGCTTATCCGTACTCTTCTTTATATAAATTAAACTCGTAAACTTTTCAAAATCATTTATTAACTCTTTGTAATATTCAAAAATCAGCGCAGTATACAAAACACGTCTTACTACCAAAATATTTAGAAATCGACCCCCTTATTTACTTTTCCTAGGTGATTATTATAATTAAAATATGCCTACTCTTTAATACATTTTACACATTTTCTATCCAATAAAATCGTCCCAACAAGTTCGTGTCACTATTACCTTATAATCTTTCTTTTACACTTTCCTATTTCATATCTAAATGTTCACTCATTGGTTCCTAATACTGCGTCGCCCTTCAATCATATTTGACAATACTTTTCGCTTATAATTTTGATATTACAGGTTTGTTCAAAGGTTGATTCTACTAAAATAAGTGCCGAAATGTTACACATATATAAACCTGGATCTGTGTGGTAAATAGTGGATTTTCTACAGACGCATCCGGTTTTTCGATTAGCAAATGTACATTCTATGGATCATTAATATACAACTCAGTGTAAATCCTTGAATACTGTGCTTTCTCACGTCATCAAGTCATTTTACGTCTTGGCACTTATACTTTGACTATTATACTCCAAATACTTTAACATTTGTAAAGTACGGCAAACATAAAATTTTCAGTTACGGGGATCTGATATTTGGCTTTCTTTGGCATACACTACCTTCATACAAATAACCTTTATACCCTTTTCCTTACTGACACTTCAATATATTGTTATATATACTGTGATCCTACCTTATTAGTGATAGGCGTAATATATCTATCTGTCACTCCTTGTCTTATTTTAGAGCCTTGTTGAGTTATGCCACACAATTTATCTTTAAATATTTGACACGGCTGCTGCACTTAAATATTTTACAGGGCCGTCAAACACGTGGCGGAATCTACCTAGGGTGGGTCCGTCCTAAGCAAACACCTCTCAACTAGACACCCAAACAAATATCCAAGGAGTTTTCAAAATAATTTGAAAAGCCAAAAGTATTCCCAAACACTAGTTCCACTTTTATAAATTTGATTAAAGCACTGCGTAGATATTAAATACTAATACCTGGAATCCAGATACAAGCGCCGCCTTCCAGCCGTCCTGAAGCCAAGTGACCAACTGCAGGCACCTCCTGTAAATAATAAGTAACTCGAGCAACTGGTAATCTCCAGACTATAAAACTACTAATATTTCTACAAATTTTATGTTATACAAATACTCAGATAACTCCAATTCCACTATGCTTTCGTCTTCAAACAATAACGGTACAGACCAGCACTCCCTCTTTTAATTAACTTTTATTCGCCGTAAAACTGCTACTATTTGCTATCTCCAGGTACAACTTGACTTTCAAAACTTTCTCGTAACTTTTAAATGTAATAAAACTCATAACAGTACAAAACACGTCTATTTTTCAGTAATATAAATTTGAAGTCAATTATAAATAAAATCCGTCTTCTTTTGTTTCCGTTGCCATAACAACTATCTCTACGCACACTATGTAATTTATAATTATTAATAATTGATTAATAATACAGTTGTTTTCTCTAGATACATTCATTTTCTAGATGGTTTGTAATCCAGTGATTTATGTATATTGAACTTTTTACAATATTGAAAATAGCTAACAAACTTTGATGGTTCAGCTTTTAAATTGTACGCAACAGACATTTAGGTCTTATTCGGTAAACGTCCTGTCATTACATAACCAATCTTTAATTGAAATTGATTTACAAATTTTACGGGAGTATCACTTAACTCCTTAAAATTTTAAAAGCGTGCAGTATACCAAGCAATTTTGATATTTGTTTTACATTCAAATGGTTCTGAAAACGCTAACTCCAAATTAAATTTCATATACGTGCAACCATAACAATTAAAATACGTATACAATGCAAACTTATAACTAGCTTAGCCTGGTCTATGGCCGGTATATGTTGTTGAATGCAATGCAGTTTCAAAAGCTTTATAAATTTATAAACGTGGAATAGTTGTTGTTAATTTATAAACCAAAAATACCTGAAAGAAAATACTCAAACAAAACCAAATATACCCCCATTCTAGCAAAGTCGTTTCGAAGCCCTATTTAAACATTTTATAAGCCCACCCCCTTCTTGACAGTATAATATATATATATATATATATATATATATTGTAGTGGTTTTAAAGGATTAAATTTAGGTATAAACAATGCAATTTCAAACACCCTGTATAGAGGAAACAACGGAAATTTACGTGCGAAATTTATTTCATTTAGTTGATTGAAAGTAACAAGTATTATCATAATTTAACAAGTAGGGATTAAAATTTAATAGGTTCGAAAGAAAATAAATTGTATAAGCCAATGGAATTTATTAATTAATTTAATTGAGTTTAATTGAAAGGGTTATAACGTCTAATACGCATAAAAGCATGAAGAATCGATAATTCCAAAGCAAAACGCTTTACTAACAAACAAACCCGTCGAATATATAAAATTCCTTGAAACGCAAACTCCTAGAAATGTTATTTTAAAACGTTCGTCAATTGAACACCTGCATGTTTTGGAAAGGTCATGTTCCCCTTGTTTGTGTAGATAAAAGACAAAATTCGAGGTATATTGTACAAACGGTCGGATGGTTCGCATGAGCGCTAACCAAAAGTTTCCTTAAAGCGCAGAAGGGATGGACAATCAATGATATGCTTCGGAATGAGACAGGCATAATAGCATTTTACTTCGAAACGCACGTATTCAGTCCACGTGGGTTAGATAGCACGCAGACAGTAATATCGATTTTCTACCACTCAAACAAGGTTAGAAGGAAATATATAATATGCATAGCAGAGGAATAGAGTTAATATAGGCAGGGGTTTTTAAGACGTCACTGAATATATCATTAGTCTAAATAGTTAGTTGTACAACAGACGAACACGGGAAAATTTGAATGCGAGTTTTTCGGAAAATATCGTATCAGCGAGCTAAATTTCGAAGACGGTTATACCAAAATTTGAAGAACGAATTAGTTGAATTAAGTATTTCGCCTGAAGAATGGCCGAGAAGTGGCATTTTAAATTGTATAAATACTCTAAGAAAATTAATAGGGCTCTCTTTGTATTTTCATTGCTTACTACGTACAGAAATCTACCACGAGCTTGTAAGTATTAAAATTTATAGTACAGTGGTGGCCTCATAGTTTGAAACTCGGATAGTGTCGAGTTGAATTTTAACTGAGGTGCAACAAATATTTTAACAACCTCGTGAAGTAAAGTAAAGTAAAGTAACGTAAATTAAATTTATGCATTTATAAAAAAGTGTAATATACTTGGATTTGGATTTGGATGGATCTTGAATGAATAGCATGCAGAACAACTTAGATGGTGTTCATCTAAATAGGTGGAGGCGGTAAGCAGAGCAGAACCACGAGACCGAGGGTGCAGGAACTTAACTTCTTCGTCAACGGAGTAGGGATCTTCAAGAAATTCCAGGTAACGCATTAGAATTGCTGTTTTTTATAAACTATGAAATTTATTGTGATGTGTGAGAGTGAACTTTAATGGTATTTTGCATTATTTTGCGTATTGAAAATAGTACGTATAACTAACTTTGATGATGGTATTTGAATATAAATCTAGAGGTGTATATAAAGCTTATTAACGTTCCTCATGAATTTAAATTTTTATTGTTAAGGGTACATGGGCTTTTTTGTGTTTGTAGTAAGAGTATGCAAAGTAAAAAGCATACATTAATAAAATAAACTGGGTTATCATGAGCTCACCATACTCCAGAGTGTACTAATTACAAATAATTATAAATAAAAAAGGAAAATAAGGTATTATTCAGGGCCCATTTACTCCTGTTACATTCAATGTATTTGATATTTCAATTTAAAATCCTGGACTTTACAAAGATAGAATTTATTGAGGTGTAACTTGAGCACCGAAATGTAAATAATATTGAATTATTATTTGCAAATAGTGGTAAATAAATATTGTACGAGTGTTGTATTATTTTGTGGTTTTATTGAGAGTGTGCGTGAACGGTAAAGAGTATGATAGTAAATCTAGGTATCCAAAAGGAGGCCCAACTGACCTAGCCAGGCAAGCGGTTGAAAAAATCAATTAAAGTGAGGAAGCAGGAATCTGTGTAAGAATTATTTTTTTGAAAATTTCTATTTTGTGAAATTTTCGATTTTTTTTTAAATTGATAGTTTAAGAAAGTACTATTTACCAGAGAGGTTACACGGCAATTTATGACGGCCCAACGTTGGGGCTCGAATGTTTTTTTTTACGCTGGTGAGGCAATTATATATATATATATATATATATATATATATGTGTGTGTGTGTGTGTGTGTGTGTGTGTGTGTGTGTGTATATATGTGTGCTCTTTTTTATCAGTTTAATTCCTATAGTTTGGTAATCTGTATTGTTAGTATATGAAATAAGTGAACCGTGAGATACAAAAGTGATTTGAATTCAAAGTCATAATCATGTCTTTCGTTTTAGTTGACGCTCTCGCATTTATATTTGAATTATACAAACGCGAGCAAATTTCCTGTAGAAATACTGAAATTACATTGAAAAAATACACATTCTGTATTTAAACTTTTCATATCTTCCAAGGTTTTCCCACCTACATGAGTCTTGCGCAAACTATATTCATTTACGACCCCCATTTTGTGAAAATTTTTGTTGTGGCTCCTAGATAGACAATAGACGTTTTCTGATTATCAACATAGTGAAAGTAAAATTCTTTATATGATTTGTAATGCTCCGCATTAATTAAGCATACATTTGTATATAGGAAAAACATTAATCGATTTTAGCTAGTTCAGGAGCATTAGTAAGAAAATACTCGTAAAATTTTATAAAAGTTCGGTAGTTTACAGTTTATAATGGGATTTTTCAATTATATTATTAAAGTAAAATACCGAAAAATAGTAAAGTACCTAGTACATTCCTTTATAACCAGCAATTAAAAACTGGGACTTTGCAATAGAACATCAAATTAGAAAACCACAAATATAATTTTTTTCATGACTAATCATCTTACGAACGTGGAGTCGCAAACATTCTCACGCATTGCAAAAAGCCACAATTGTCAATTATTTAAATAGACAGGAACCATAAAACCTCATAAAATTAAATGCGTAGAGACTAAACTCAATAGTGTAGATGTGGTAGTATGAACAGTGTGAAAATACCAATACATATATTCCCATGCACCGAGAATGCCCGTGACACCAACTTGAAAATAGTTCAAGTCGTGCGAACCATATATATACGGTAATTTTATAATTTTGGGCTTGCTAGTGAAAAAGCTCCCTTACGTAAATGTGAGCCCGAAATTCAATAAATTATCGTTACTTGAACCCCCATGTGAATTGATACAAATATTTTGTGGATATTAATGTCCTTGATTTTTATTTCTCTAATTGAATACGACTAGTGTAAAATCCCTATCGTCATAGCTACTTATATAAAAATGTACTAGGCGTGTTTCATTTGTTTACTCGTTCTGATTTACTATCATATAGAAATAACCCCTTTATTAACTGTAAATTACCTAAGCTCTTATAAAACTTTAAGGGCATTTTCTTAATAAAGCTCCTTTACTAGCTGAAACAGATAAATACTTTTTTATTGACAAATGTATGCTTTTAACGTCCGAGCGTTACATGGTATTAAATTAAGACATGAAAAATAAACCATAAAGCATTTAGTACATTTTTATATAAACGGGAATAACGACAAGGAATTGCACTTTTCGAATTAAATTAGAAAAATTGCCGATAAAAATCGGGGACATCGCCGTCTACAATAACTTTTGTATAAATTCACATGAGGTTCAAAATACTACAGGGTCATAAAACGTCATAATACGTTCACACGGACTGATGCAATCAAGTTCGACCATAAAACAGCTTTGAACGCGTAAAGTGTGAAAAAGTTGGTAATTGAAGATAAGAAAGAAACGGTGTTCGAGTGATAGTGATGGTGGTAGGCCGTGGGATTTCAGGGGCCGAAGTCGAATTGTTTTGAGCTTTGCTGAATACGTAGACCAGAAAAATCAAACACGTGAATCGTGGAATTTATATTCGTGCCGGTCGGGATTATTAAACCGTGAAGGGTTCATAAATTGGTTTCAATCATCGTAAGTTGGCCTTTAAATATACGGAAAGAGGTGGTCTAATGTGCCGAGAAAATAAAAACCAGTAAAGCATTTGCGTCCCTGGGTATTCTTTACCTTTAGTTTTAAAAATAGTCTGGAAAATTAAAACCATAAGTACCGTATGAGCTTTTTGTTTGTATACGATATATAATTTTGTACTGGCGGATTTAAAATCAAAATGTTTGTATTACGTAGTGAGAAATTAATATTCCGTTACATAAATATTTTGTTGGACTTGGAAGAGCGACGGAAATAGTTATATTTAAATTTGAATGTAATATTTTTAGCCAAAGAAGTTCAGTTTGAACATTTTAAAAGAGTAGGAAAAATCTAAATGTAAGCTCAATTGTGGCATTATTAATTAAAGAGTATACACTCAGTATTGTTAATTGACATTGAAATGGTTAAGTAAAAAGTTAGAATTCCGCCGTTTTTTCTGTATTGTTGTTGTGTCATTTTCAAATATATCGGGTTTAAAATTTCGCATAGATCAATCTGGGAAATTAAAACAATGGAATGGTAGTATTATTTACAGATGAATGTTTTTTTTAAGGAGATCTGTTAATAGTACTTGCCCAACTGGAGATAGATTAGGTTTGTTTTTTAAGGTCAATGTACGTCCAATTATATTTTTTAAATTTACTGTTAATAGAGTTTAAACTTAGATAGAATTTTATTTGGAGTTATTTATAAAAAGAAAATTGTGAAAGCATATCCAACCACCCCAGTGATGAAGTATTATTTTGGAAGAGGTCGCTATTTTGAAACTTCCGTAAATTCGATAAAATGTTAATGAGTATTTTTAACGTATAGTGGATAAAGATAGAGTATGAGAATACAAGGTTTTGGAAAACGAGAGCACGGTCACCTATCTGAAATAACCGTTTACCGGGTAGTGAAAATATCAAAGGAATTGCTGGGATAAAACGGTTTGGCGTCCTTATTTTGACAAGTAGTAAAGCTTCTCAAATTAAATAATACTTATAAAGTAGTTTTGCATTTTCGCCAATTTTACATGTCTAGATTTATATTATTTTTATCATTTGTTCCAAAGAAACCCACTCCCGCAGTACTTCAGTTAGCCGGTGCACTCTTGAAATTTTTACGGGTTTCTCGCTCTTTCTGTGCAAGTGGAAATTCGTATCGTAACGTCATTTTTATCCGTAACAGTTGGTTTCCGTACATATTATAAACGTAAAAGTTTTTACTGATAGAAATGATCCTGTTAATAAATTTTCATTTATATTTTCTCTCTGCCATTCATCCAACAAATAAGTTTCTATCTCTTACATATCACTTCCTTCAACAGAGTTACATCCTTCGCTCTAATCGTGGAACCTCAAAACTAGAAGAAACATATTATATTATTTTAGTAAGTTAATCTAATGAATGATCGATTAAATGCCACCGAAAAATTAATCTGACCAATAAATCAATATTTATCGCCAAATGATGTTTCACCCACTTTTAAAAACGAATAATTTAAAACTGAAGAAAAAATTCTATCGCAGCGCAATGCTATTTTATCGATGTTCCGAGCTGAATAAGAAAAAGATCTATGGATAAAGTGGGAACTATTGAAAATGGTCATGATGGATCTAAGTGCAATATAATCAAGCATTATAATTTCAAGCATGCTCATAAGATAAACTGTTTAATTTAGAACAGTTTGTTTGTGCCAACTGTTCTATATGGAAGCGAAACTTGGGTCTGGCAGAATAAGCATGATAGTCGTATAAATGCTGCAGGGATGAGGTTCCTAAGAAGTGTGTGCGGAGAAACATTGAGAAACAAAGTGCTAAACGAATGAGTCAGAGCAGAGTGTGGGGTGCAAGTGGCTCTTAAGGAGTTAAGCGAGCGAAGTGCGTTTAGATGATTTGTACATGTGAAAGAATTAATGAGGATAGACTTACCAAACGTATATATGCAAGCAAGATGACTTGTAGAGCTGCAAGGGGCAGATCGCGTAAAAGATGGTTGGATGTAGTGTTACCTATTATTTCCTCTAAAGGAAAATAATATGTCTGCTCTACCATACAGACGGCAAAACCTCGATAGATTACGAGGGGTTCCTGTTTGATAGTCAAGCCCAGGGTAAAAAGGATGTTAAATGGCTTTGAGAAAAAAGGGTCCCTCTAAAGAGTTCTTCCAGCCAGCTAAGTTTTTTCAACTTAGGGCAGAGCTATGAGCTAGGGTCGTAGGATGGTATACGATAAAACAAAAGAAATTTTATTGGACGCCACCATATCTTAATGAGTGTTTTATAAGAAATTATTCGAAGATCAGATACGGAAATCTTCGAAGAAAAAAAAATTTACGACGAGCAACGTAAACAACAATACTTACTGTGGTCTCTGCAACCTGGTATAGGAACGACGATCTCGTGCTATCTGAAAATTTAATCACACCTAAACATTTTCAAACTAGGGCTTCATTAGAGCCTAGTCACTTTATCACAAAAATAATTATATGTAAATTCACTAGACAAAATTATACTTTCAAGAAAAACTTTTAACTTTAACACCAATAATACCTTTCTTCAGTACTAAAGTTTCTTAATAATAAACAGTTTGCTTCTGTAGGATAATTACTGTTGACTTCAAAGAAAGAAAATTTTGAGACAACTTAATATTTTTTCTATTAATTTCTTTTTTTTAAAAATATTTATATATACATTGTTTATACAACTTATTTATACGGAGACTTTCGAAACAGTTCCGTTTTCACTATTCAATATTGATGTCTAAGCATTCTTGGAATATTGTTTTATTAATTGCATAAATTATTTCAGTTCACTTTAAAAAATATTACTTTTACTTTATGTTACAGTGACTTCATGCTACTAGAATAGGATCCTTTTCAGTTCACAAAAAAATTACATATTCAAAAATAATTTCCCTGGTTATGGTTGTACACTTTTTAATAGTTATCTTTAATAAAATCAAAGGTCAAAAAAAGTACTTATTGTCGACATTAAATTATACTTCAGACGTATTATCACAATGTGTTATACACAATAATTCGGCAAACAATTCTTATCATATCACATGTTCTATAAAGCAAACCTTTCAATACAACTTTGTAACTTCAAACATAATCTTATACAAAGATCTTAAAAATGTTAAGGTCAATTATGCCTTATTCAAATACTAAATTTTTAAATTAAATTTTTAAGTGAAACAAATTAATTGAACTATGAACAAAATTTCGAGAATTAATTTTAAACAAACATTTGTATAGCTTCTTCGAAAATTTATTTGAGCATTTTAATTGAAATTTCTTGAAAAGAAATAAGTATAAAAATGGAGGATGACTCACCGCTGGCCATCTGCTTGGCGGCCGGTTTTCCTTTTTTTTTAAAAATTTTTAAACATCTGCGTCCTTACTTTTATCGTTGAGCGTGGCTGACGCAGGGTCCGGATTTAATCTTTATACAAACCAATCACGTGTGTGGATTTTTACATTTCTGCCTAGTAACAATTGAAACTGCTTCTCACTCTAGTGCATGCCTTATGTTTAACGATTGTTTTCTTTATAATACTTAAATTTCCATAACTTCATTACTTGTAACTTGAATTTAATATTTTAAAATTCGGAATTATAATTATCTTCATATTTAATGATCGGTAGTTTAATCCTTAAAACTCTAAACTAAAACAAAGAAGAACTTGCGCTGAAATGAAACGAAAGAATAAAAATTTGGGGTAAGCTTGTGAAATACTTTCTTACCGTAAAAATATATTTACAACCATTTTAGGTCGATGCTATTACAGAAACTAATTTACGGTACATGTTGACTCCACTTAACCAATTGTTCGGGCGGCATGTTTAATCAAAATCCTGCAAGCCCAAGATAATACTCGTCTTCGGACTACATCTGATACCAAAATGGCTTATTCTACAAGGCAATTTTAGTTATACAAGCATGCGCCGGGAGGGAGGATATTGAAACAAGATACAAACAACTAGAAGTTCACTTAAAGTGTACTTTTGCTATTCTAATGTAGATGGCGTACTATGTATGAATTTATAATAAAAGGTTTCAATAGAAATTTAACATTTATTGATTAGGTGTATTGAACAAAGTTGTATATTCAAATAACAGAAAATCGTAGTTGTTACAGTAGTAGATGAGGTTCTGAAAGAACGATAGATGAGAAGTATTAGGAATAGAAAAACATGCAAAAAACAATGTATGAATGTTGCAGATGCAAAGGAAGTGTGTACGGACCGAGGGATGTAGAGAAAGATTGTGAATTGTGCTGGGAGTAGTAGTAGTCTGGAGTTATACCGTGCATGTCGTCCAGAAAGGGGTGCTAGGTTTGGTTACCCGAAAGGGAATACCGTGATCGGTAATTGATTAATTGATTAATTTAAGATTTTAGAACATCTTTTTCTTAGTGCTTTTTTATTAAAGTAAATCGTCTTCAATAAACTGTTAATCTACCCATATTGTTTTGATGAACGTACTAAGGAAAATTCAATTAAGAAACTGATTTACAATAATTATCATATTGCACTTCTCAGAGTAATGTGTGAGATGCAATGTTTTAAGTAGCAGTTATGAGAAATGATTTAATGAAACTACACATTTTGTCTAAAACTGCTGTTGCAAACGAATTTTATTCCGTTGTTATAAACCCCAATGCATTGAAAAATACTTAATTCATTTTTATACGTGCTATTTATAAGCGAGCGTAGGTGCGTTAAAGAGGATTCTAGGATATTAAGATATTAAAACAAAATACTTCTTGTTCCTTTTATTTTGTAGCAATTCCCTTGAGTGGTTCACTAGATGAAAACTCCTTAACTTCTCATTAAGCGCAAGTAATCTGATGTGCTAAATTGGACGAACGAATATTGAGTTTCCAATAACTAGCTGAAGAGCCCATATAGAGCTCATGCTCGCAGCGTGTCTAAATATGAATGAATTAAGTCGAAAAGAACTGAAAAACGAAAGTTTCTTATTTATTCCATAAAATGAGGTTTTTGCCAAACGCCATATTTGGATTATATTGTACGCAATCAAATGCAAAGGGTTACTGCAGTCTATATGATTTCTAAGCCTGAATAGGTTGTTATTACAGGCTAATAGCATATCGTGCTATATAGGCTTAGAGACTTCCGTCTACTATTATTCTTCAATATGCTTTGCTTTTATGTTTATGTGTTTTAGCCTATAAGTATAGTAAAGTAAAATTTATTTCCACATCAGATTTTGTGTACAGACGCTTTTTAAGTGTTCTATGCATTTTCAAGCAGCGGTACGTTTGAAGGTGCGTCACATTGCCTCCCCCCCCCCTCCACCGGTACGCCAATGTTCTAAATATATTATCGCTAGAATCCTTACACCTAGCACTAGCTAGCACCCAAATCGCAAAGCTAGCACCACTCAAATAGCGTCGATATCACTTTTGATAACGGGTTGGGGCTAATGTGACGCTCCCCACGTATTCCAATTGACTTCAAATTTTAACACTAGATAGCCTATACCTAGCACTAGCTAGCACCCAAACTTTGAAGCTAGCACCACTCAAATGGCCTCAATATCGGTGTTGACCACCGGGGGAGGGGGCTATGGTGACGCTAGCCCCCGCGGTACTCCAATTGACTTCAAATTTTAGCAACAGATAGCCTATACCTAGCACTAGCAAGCACCCAAACCTTAAAGCTAGCATTACCCAAATGGCCCCAATATCGGTGTTGACAACCGGGGGGAGGAGCTAAGGTGACGCTAGCCCCCGCGGTACTCCAACTGACTTCAAATTTTAGCACTAGATAGTCTATACTTAGCACTAGCCAGCACCAAAATTCTAAATCTAGCACCACTCAAATAGCTTCGATATCACTACTAATAACCGTACCGTAAATACCACTACTGAATACGGGCGTAGAGCACATGCGACGCTAGTCATGCCAGTACTTTTAAAACTTCATACTTTTCGTGCTAAAATGCTTGCTTCTAGCATTAGCTAGTTCCACATTGTCAGACCTAGCACTAATTAAATGCCAATGATGGCAGTAACTTAACTTTTGCCAAATTTTTTAATCACTGTAAAATATATGCAAGTCGCAATGTTAACAACACAACTTTTAGTAAAATTTAATAATTAATATAAAATATGAACCTGGCAAGTAACATTTGAGCAACTTTTACTGGTCATGATTTTTATATTTTTTTTCCAGTATTTTGGAATTGTTTACAACCAACTTAGTTTTAGCCGAGTTCATGAAACCTAGTACAATTAATATCTAAAACATGACTACACTCGTTTGATTATATACTGTTAATACTAATGTTCAGTATAGTTTTTTTTTTTAATGGAAGACCCTGTATATATACATATTTCGATTCCGTACATAATTCTGAGTAAAAAATGTCAAGATAATACATCCTAAAATTAACAGTTTTCAAGTTAATTAGTTTTAAATAATCCAATAAGCGATAACTAATTCTAATGTAAAGTGCCCTTGCTGGATTTGTAGAGTAAGCTAATAGTTCGAAATCAAAAATTCTTAAAGAGTTGGGGTCACGTTAACCCCCCAACGGCTATTAGTATTGATATCGACGCCATTTGAGCGGTGTTAGCTTTAAGATTTGGGTGCTAGCTAGTGCTAGGTATAGGTTATCTAGTGCTAAAATTTGAAGTCAGTTGGAGTAGGAGAGGGGGGCAAGGGCTAGCGTCATATTACACCCCCCTTCTGGTTGTCAACACCGATATTGGGGCCCTTTGAGTGGTACTAGCTTTAGGATTTGGGTGCTAGCTAGTTCTAGGTATAGGCTATCTGTTGCTAAAATTTGAAGTCGATTTGAGTGGGGGGGCGGTCATCTCCAACAACCCCCGTTGTGAGCACCCAAATTGGGTCCATTTGAATGGTCCTAGCCTTAAGATTTGGGTGGTTGGTATAGGTTATCTAGTGCTAAAATTTGAAGCCAATTGAAGTACCGTGGGGGCTAGCCTCACCTTAGGCCCCGCGATTGTCAACACCAATATTGAGGCCATTTTAGTGGTGTTAGCTTTAGGATTTGGATGCTAGCTAGTGCTAGGTATAGGCTATCTAGTGCTAAAATATGAAGTTAATTGAAGTACGAGGGGGAACTAGCCTCACCTTAGCCCCTCGCTGTTGTTAACACCGATATTGGAGCCATTTTAGTGGTGCTAGCTTTAGGATTTGGCTGCTAGTTAGTGCTAGGTATATGTTATGTAGTGCTAAAATTTGAAGTCAATTGGAGACTAGCGTCACATCCCCCCGGTTATCAAAAGTGATATCGACGCTATTTGAGTGGTGCTAGCTTTGCAATTTGGGTGCTAGCTAGTGCTAGGTGTAAGAATTTTAGCGCTAAAATATCTAGAACATTAGCGTACCGGGGAGGGGGATCAGTGTAACGCACCCTACGTTTGATACATTTTCTGTACCTTTTATATTATATTTACTAGATAATGAGGGTTTTGATGGTAGTGAAAAGTTATACCGGGTGTCCCAAAACGAAATGGCCCATTCAGGGTTGAATTTGGGTTCTCTAGCGCGCAGGGCTTACAAAAATGATGTCGTCTCTGCTTTCTGCTAGCGTGAATGAAAAATATTATTACCGCATAATTTGTTAAAATATTTATTGTAATGTGTATTTAGTTTATATAATTGAAACTAAATTTTTATATTTTTTGCTTGCTTTTATCAATTTGTTTATAATTTCGTCCTTCGGCACAGAACTGAAGATTCTTGTGAAGCTCGAAAAAATACACCTTAAAAAGGACCCTCTCTCACTATCTCTCTTACCTTCCCCCCTCTCACGCTCTCTCTCGCTTCCTCCGGCTCATTCTTGTTCTTTCTCGCTGTATCTTCCTCTCCTTCTCTCTCTCCCTTTCTATATCTATCTCTCTCGCTGTCTCTCTCTCTCCTTTCATAAAGCCATTTACACAAAAATGTTACACAAATCTTAAACTAATTTAACCTTTGATCTCCGGTCCTTGAAATAATTCCTGAATTGCCATTCTTTAATCCTTTATATTTCACACAAGCTTTCTTCAAAGTGTGATAGTTTCTTGAATAAAATTACGCATATGCTTATTCAGATTATAAACAACCATATCTTCTGAAAATCCACTGTATTACCAAAGTATAAGACGCCTTAGTAGTTACATAATTTAGACCAATAACATACGTTTCAGTTTATAACAAAACAGCCTATTCGTTGAGCGCTCTCATTAATGCAAAATCGACCTGTTTTATGATACATAAATTCCAATTGTTTTAATTATTAATCTGTCCAAATGTTTCCTTCATAAATAGCAAATTTTGTTTCGATATCGCTCCTTTTCAAGCAAATATTGGTTTTTATTGAATGAAATAACGACCAAGTATGTGACTATCTCCTTATAGCACTATATATTGAGAATTAAGGCAAATTTTCAGCGAAATAACTAGTATAAAAATTTTGCCTTTATAATGAGTGCGTAAAATATCCAACCATTTAACTAATACAAAACGTAGCCTCGTACACTGAGTGTTCTTACAAGTTTACACTTTTATATAGAGTATTTAAGATACAGAATTTTGCCCTTATTGATCAAAATGGCGATTTTTCTCATCATTTTTCACCAAATTAAAACGCAAAAGTTTGAAAATAAAGGAAACTTTATTTTAACTTTTTCTTTTCACGAACACATATATCATCATAGTGCATTAAAGCTTTAGCTATGATACCCTACTCTAACATATCCTCTCTATGTCACGATCAACTCGGTCTTTTACGTCATCCGAACAATTTTTTCCGCAACTTTTCCAACATAATTTGTACCTTAACTCCACCAAATCAATTACTTTGCCTCATCAGGAGAATTAATTGGATCCAACTTTATTTATCCCACCATCTTCTTCAATATGTACAACATTACGCAATCAATCTCTTTATTGCTGCTGAATTCATCATCCCACCCTATATAACATTAATCCCCAATAATAATAATTCTGCTCTGGGAATAAAACTTTATTTTTAATTTATCTATTAGATCCATGACCATTACACATTCTAACTTGAGCCCTGGTATTATCAAAAATCCATGTTGCTCTACAGCACTTCCTATTTTCAGATTCAAAATTACTGCGAGGGGTGCTCGATATGTATGGGGAATAATAACAAAAACAAAACTTAGGGTGCAAAAACTTCTTTAGTGTTTTTCAAAGTATTCTCCACGATGTTTGATACACTTTTGCATATGTGGAACCAATTTTTATAGCATTTTTTCCATTCCGATTGAAATATCTCCAAAACATGGGTTTTGAACGCATCAACCGCTTCTTCTGGTGTCGAAAATCGTTGTCCACGCAGTTTGTTATTCACGTGTAGAAACAAAAAGAAATCATTAGGTGCCAAATCAGGACTATACTGCGGATGACCCATCACTTCGATGTTTTGAGTGCTCAAATAGTCACTTGTTTGAGCAGATGTGTGAGAGCTCACATTGTCATGATGGAGAATGATTTGGCGTTGTCGGTTTATTTTTTTTATTTTTTCGAAAACTTGTGGCAAACAAATGGTTGTATACCAAGCAGAATTAACTGTTTTACATTCCTATAAAGCAACGGTCGTAATATATGTCCATTTATTCCGAAAAAACAGGCAACAATTTTCTTCGAACTGTTTCGAGCGCGGCCAACTTTTGTTGGATTTTGTTCAGCTTGGAAGACCCATACAGTCGACTACTGTTTACTTTTGGGTTCATACGAATAAATCCAAGATTCGTCACCTGTGTAGACGTTATACACCGCTTTTGATGCACCGCAATCGTATTTTTTGAGCATTTCTTTGCACCAATCGACACGAGTCTTTTTTGAGTGATTGTCAAATTATGTGGGATTCAACGCGCATTTAGCTTTTTCACAGCTAAATGTTTATGTAATATCGAATGTATACTTGTCATACTAATGCCTAGGGATGCCTGAATTTTACGATAAGCCACATGACGATCTTGCATTATCAATTCGCTAACAGCATCGATGTTTTCTGGTACAACAGCCGATTTTGGACGACCTTCTATAAATTCATCTGCTAGCGAACTACGACCACGATTGAATTCACTATACGAACGATATACAGTTGCCTGCTGCTCGCCACCTCTCTGTGCCTCTTTAATATTCTAAAATAATTTTAAATTAATACAATTAAATTTTCTGCCCCGACTAGCTCAGTGATACCCCGCACAGAGTGAACGATGATATGATAACAAAAAATATTTACCCACTCACCTCTAACACTTCATATACCTGAGTAAGACAAACGAAATTTACTAAAATAAGCAAAAGAAAATGTACAATTTACAACTCTACGTCCTCTGTAATATCTTTGCTATTTTACAAAATTTTTGAATCAAAATTAAAATAAATTTCCTATTGAATTTGTTTATTACCGAATTATAACCCTTTTTAAGCAATTAAAGCCAGCAAACTTTTTATATCTTTACCTTGAATGTTTCGTTGGACGTTCAAAGAACTATTCCCTTTTTAAAACGTACTTTTGCCAACCAAAGTTTTGTTGACTCTTTACACAAATTATCTAAATTACATGGAAGTTTCAAATATTCAAGATATGATGAATACTATAAACTATAATATAAATTATAACCTGGTATTCCTTCCATTGGTTCCCAGGGGAGCTTCCTGATCCAAATCCGTTGCTAGTTTAGTGTTTTCCAAGTTGTTGACCCTCAGCTTGGCATGTACCTCCAATACTACGAACTCTTTTCCAGTAACTGGTAGTCGTTTGTACAATGCTTTGAAATACCAACACTGTACTTCTAACATTTTTAAATTTATTGTGTAAAATTTTATTCCAGTAATTTGGTTACTTTGTGGTTAACTTCGTGATTTAGTTGATTATTCAGTTTAAGGTCGTTCTTTATTTCTTTGTTTAGTTAGTTCCTTAGTTCATTGCTTAGTTAGTTACTTAGTGTCGTTTCTTATTATTATTATTAATAAATAATAAAGATTATGTTTACATTAATTAAATTTAAATTTACGTTTTTATATTTAGGGCAGAGTTTTATTGTTATGTATTTCAACGCGCACTTTTACTGTATACTTCACTTGAATTCTTTAATTTCAATTAATTTTATTTTATGTCACTTATAACTTCACTCAATTTGAGTTTAGCGCAATAAATTAGTTTTGACTAATACAGTCGCGCATTGTTTGTGGATTGAATGCATGTTATCAGCTTATGTTCATTATATGGATCAACTTGTCCCTCCTTTTTATCTCTACTTATTGGGTTTTACTCCAGCATGTTTATTCAGACCCTCTAATTTGCACGTACACCAAAACTTTGTATTGGAATTCGTTAACCAGTGTTATTATGCATGGTTGAAACGTCACGTAGTCTTATTTATGTAAAGGGACTTAGAGATTACTTTCGATTTTGTGCGTATACCAGAACTGTAACTGCATATTTTGTTTACCAATCTTGGGTTTTATTCAAATGTGGCAATTTATACATTTCTCATGTCACGTACGCCTTTGCTTTAACATCGATTCCTTATTGCGTCATTAAATATGTTTGTTTTTCAAGAATTTGTTTATTGCAAACCAGTACAGATTATATGCGTTTTATTAGCTTCCATTCCTCACGCAAATGCATCGAGTTTGAAAGAGATTTCATTTCCCGTTTGTTTTACTTTACATATACCTAATTTGTATTTATTTTGAGTTTATGCATGTTTTAAAATAGATTGCGTTACGCCCGGAATTATTTTATTTACTAAATGTGGTTTAGTTATTACAGAATGAGCTTCTTTTTATTGACTGTAGTTTGTTATTGATTTTATGCAATGTGATTTGAATTTGCTTTGGCACTTGAGAATGGTTTAAATGATTAAAACGGATTGAATGGCTTCTAAAACTATTTATTTTGATGAACGTTTTTAAGTTTTTACAAAATGAGCTTTTTTTATCAAGTGTGGATAATTATGGATTATATACAGGGTGCTTTGTATTTGCTTTATGCATAATGAACGAATTATGTACTTTTTAAGATTTCAATGTTTAGTTTTCTTGGTTCACATGAAGTATACCTCTTCTGTGACCTTATATACCGTTAAATAACCCTATTATTATAGCATTATATATATTTATATATATGTCTCTTGCGAACAAGGTAATTTAGAATTGGTTTTCCTTGCAAATTACCAACAAAACAAAGTTAATATTTTAATTTAGGTAAATGTCAGTTAGTTACAGACCGTTTTATTACCATAATCCCTTCTACATTCTCAAGTTCATTCTGAGCCATAAATGAGAATAAACCGGTTCGTTCTATTGTGGTTCGTGCAGGATATGCACATCAAGTATAAGCGTTTATTAATGAAGGGGCATTACAAACTTTACATATTTTCTGCTTTTGTTAAGTTCTTGTTTTTAATGCTTTTTTCGCCTTATACTTACTAAAATGGACAAACACATAATTTATTATATTTTCACGTTTAATAAGCAGAACAATCTATTGTCTGTTTATTTTAAATTTTGTCAGATAACATTTTGGGAGCAATTGAACATCATTTATAATTATTAATTCCATGAAAACAGATTTCCCTACAAAGCCTTGCTTCCTTTAGGGTTAGCGCTGTGAACAATCATTATTTCGCAGTTCCTACAAACACAATTGTGCTGGAAACAATGGTTATAATGCGAGCAATTTATTACTGAACATAAACGGGTTTAAGAGAGAAAACACGAAAATTCATTATAATACGATATGATGCTATAATTTTGTTCGCAATGTTATACAGGCATTGATTATATGAAACCTCCTTTCATTTTCTACTGAGAAATAACAATCTTGTGTACCCAGATAAATGTACTAACCTGTTGATTCTTGTATGATGTGGAATTTTAATTGAAGTTGTTAGCGTTCAAAATTATTTTTATTAAAAGGGCAGTTTATGCATATGCACGTACAAATTCTGTTAGTGACAACTTTGGTTCGGGGATGTTTCTAGTTGCACTATTTTAAAAGTGGGCAATGGTTATATCGCGTTGTTTATAGTGGTAAGTGAAAAAAGATGTCATTACATCATAGCAAGAAGTGGAGAATGAATTAGTTCTCTTATTTTCTTGAAAGATGGGGTGGGTGTTGTTACTTTATCCACGGGAAACTAGTCTACTTGTTACGTACCAAATTGTCGTTAGATGATGGGGGGGAAGTACGAACAAAGCACGGTAAATTACTTGACATAGTAAACTCAGGCGTGGCTCGCTAGATGCAGTCGTGGTGGGCTGGGATCGGATGGGGGTGGGGTGCTATGCTTCAAATCGAAATTGTGGGCACCATCCTTATTTTAATTGAGTTCTGCCTAATATCGTAAGATGATAGCACCAATTATCCCCCTACAGTTACTGAGACATAGCTTATATGTAGTACCTGGTCGCTGGAAATAAGGACAAACAATTTGTCTGATCTATGACTCTACGATGTAATGATCAATTAATAGGCGCAACATCCTGTATATCAAAATATCTGAGCTCCTGTGTACAGTAATTTATTTCCTTCTCTTTACCAATATTAACTCACGCTGAAGGCTAACAGCACGACATTCAATATGAAATACATCCACTTTTCAAGTAATTCGCTTCAATTTTCTACCTTGCAGAAATTATTGTCAACATCACATTTGTACATCTCCTGAGGAGTGTAAAATAATAATAATTAACCTATGCCCTGACGGATCCTCCTATACCTGTGCGAGAATAATGATAGCTGCTAATAATCTAAACTAAGGAAAGAATATTAAAGTAATGTTACATGGGAAACATCTATACATATTTTTAAACTGCACACTTAAAGATTAAAAATGTTTATAGCGATGAATATTACTTACAGCACAGAAATATTGTTGTAAATCCAGGAATTCATCACAGAGTTTCTTTGATGGTATTACAAAAATATTTGGAAGCTCCAGGACTAGGACGGCAACATAAGCAATCCCTGAAGACGGTTTCAGACGCGGCACAATAAAATGTACTCCATGAACTACTAACTTACTATTTAAAAGGATCCCGCTTGAACTAGACTTGCAATTGAAACTAAAGGGTATATCTATGGAAATATTGACTTAGTGTGTTGATGATTAACTCCTTAACCTAATACCGTAAAACTAAAAACTTTATATACGTTGGGTAAGGATTTCCACTGAATTACACTCGGAGACCCTCGAGTCGCACAACTCACCGTAGAAATTAAATATCCGTCTCTATTAAGAACTAGAAACGTACTGGTTGTTTAAAACCAATTTTGTCGATATGCTAATCAAATCCCCCAATATAAATACGGGTACAATTCGATCAAGCATCACGCCCTTGGCTCGAATTCTTTAAAAGCACATTTTCCGCGCGCGACTTGGTATACCTTTCGTCTCCGAGCTACCGACGGTGCATTCACACCTTAACCGTTGAGTCCCCAACGCTGACTGGCTCTGAAGAACTACGAACTACCCTCTGTTACCACTCTCGAAAATGAGTGGAATGTAACAACTAACCTGAACACATACTTGGCATGCACGTGAAACGTGAAAGTGACTTCTTACTGAAACCTCTTAGCATCTATCCTGGGAATGGGATGAGCTGTACTTAACGGCACCACACGTCTTACGAAGAATATGTATTGAATAGAGCTGCTTACTCATCATGGGTTTCTAAAATGACTAATATGCCAAATGGAATTTTGACCACCTGCCCTACAAGAATAAGATAAACTATTTTAAAACTACTTTGAGTAAATCACAATGCACCTAACTTCCTAAAATACGAATCTTAAAATAAAAGGTATGCGAGATAGGTGATGTGAATTTATTAAATAAAACCGAAGGTTACAAACTTGTAACAGTTCGTTTTCCCTCTTCTCAATTAACGCATAAAAATTATGTGTTGTGTTATAAAATTTTTAAATTTACTTTTATAATTCAATATAAATCGTACTTCTACAAGTAATACAAAATTAAAACACAGTATCATAATTTCGAAACACCCCAATTATCGTCCTTCTTTATTCTAATTATATAGTAAATAAAGCGCATAGTTATAAATGTCCAGTTTGTATTGTAAAATTTCCACAAAGTATTTTCAAGGTGATATCGAATAGCGTGATTTCGCGCACCTGCTTGCTAAGGTTGTTATCGACGAGTCAAATCAGTCGGATTTTGATCATTCTAACGTCAATATGTTTAAATTCACATCCAAGGCTGACTTACGAGTCGCAATTTAGTTTCAATCAATCCATCGATTTGAATGCTTAGAAACTCATCATGCGCAACACCAAAGTACGGAAGAAACAACACTTAATAAATGAAGCAATAATGGTCGTGTGAGACTGTTAAATTTTTACGGCGTATAAGATATATACGTTCCTCATATTTCAACATGGAAAATTTGTTTTAATTCGGAAGCAACACTTATAGCTGATTAATGGTTGTAAGAAGAAGTTAATTTAATTGCGTATAAAACGATTACGCATTGAAAGCTTACAATGTGGTTCTAGTTTAGAAGGCGTTGTTATAGCGACGTAGACGACTGCTTTTTCATGTGTTTGTTCAATGTTGGAAGTCCACATGTGGGTTGAACTTGTTTGTTAATTGGTGCAAACAGCCATGCCCTGAGGTCAAGGTGGTAAGTGATTTCCATTTGTTGAGGCAATCATCTGTTCGACGTTTAACGTCATGTATAAACCTAACCTTGGTAGTTTGAACCCATGGAAACTAACATCTTTGTGATAATATTTAATTATGAATTTAAATTTTCAAACGTTGCTTCATATCAAAATTATGCTTTAAAAAATTGTTTATTTAACAAAAGCTTTATGAATTTTTATTATGAATGATAACTATTTAACGCAGTTTAAGTTTACTAATTTGAAAGATCTTATTACAAACTTGTTTTGTACGTATGTGTGTCATTTAGTCAGTACTGAAAAGGTGATAAAATCTCATAAATATGTTAATGATATTTATAGTGCCTATTTGCTTTAGAGGCTGTTTTATTTAAATTGTCCAAGATTAACAATATAAATATATAAAATTAATTGAATATTCAGAAAACTTACAATAATTATCTGTCAGAATAAATCAGAAATAATTTTCAATTAATATATGTGTTGATACTTAACAGCCTTAATTTCTTTATATACTTAAACAAGGTTTATTACACTCATAGAAGCACTTAAGCAATAGCATTTATTTTGTCCATACCTATCACTGGATTCTATGAATTATATATAAACCAGAAGTGCATAAATTTAATAGGTAGAATGTCCATGCACTATTACACAAAAGAAAGAAATCATAGATGTACAAAACCTGTCTGATTTATTGATTTTATTTTGAGGTGCAAACTGCTGTCTTTAATATTATTTTATGTATTTTATTTTATTTCAGGATAAACGTAGTACCAACTAACAATACAAAATCTTGTAATCTTATAACAGAATATACTCGTTGAGGTTTCTGTATTTTTCTTAGCGATATTTCTTGTTTTTACACACTATCTAAGTACAGTGGCGCCTTATTCATCCGTATTCAATTAACGACCCCCTTGATAGTCTCTCTAAACCGCTGAAGATAGAGTTCAGAGCTAGTGCGGAAGTCTTCAAAAGTCAGTTGTGTTAATACGGATAAAACTACATCTTCTGCACAACTTTTGTAAGAAAAATAAACATCTTTTTAGACAGTTGCACTATTGCCCGAGGCGTGTGACAACAAAAAAATTACACTAACGCCCAGAACGTGTGGCTGGAATGTTTCAAACTTGTGGTTTTATTCACTGCAAAACTGGTTCTAACGTTTTTAGTAAGGAAAAGTTGAAAAAAAACTGTAGCTCTAACCATGTTATAAGCTTTCGCAATGCTTGTGCACTAACTTATAATTGGTGGTGCTATAGGATGCAATGTGCAGTAACAGATGCAATATCCATAGTGTAAAGAGGAGGACTAACTTCACTATGAAATCTACTTGGATTAACATCTTCCCCATTCAGAAGGCAGAACAATATTATATTTCTGGTTTAAGCATAAACATTTATATCTTCCATTCCTCACGTACTAACATCATCATCATCATTAGATCTTCAGTCCTAGAACTGGTTGGACGCGTACCCTCATTGTTTCCTAGTTTGAACCAACTTACACATTCACTGAAATTTGCTTGGTCTACATCTATCCTTATCTGTGTGCGAAAGTTTGATCTTAGTCCACCCCTACCTATCTTTTCCTACCTCTGCTTGTAATATATTCCGTACTATTCCCTAGAAATACCTTAGAACGTACCCTGCCCTTCTATTTCTCATATTTTTTCGTTTTCTCCAGATATATTTATTCCTCTACTATTTCTACAACCAATTTGTTATTAACTTTGTCTGTCCGTGCTACCATCCTCATACATCTGAAGCACAACATTCCATAAGGCTTCTATCTCTTTCTGTCTGCTTTTCCAACTGCCCCTATTTCATAGAAGTACTGTGCTGTGCTCGACACTATGCTTTGAACAGTTTTCTTCTTGTATCTATGTTCATTGTCTTTGAACATTGCTGCCGTTCTTTCTTTGTTTAATGCAGTTCGGTCAAGTTCTATTGTTTTATAGTTTATATCCTATTTCCCTGATATTCAGTGGTGTGTGAAAGGGGGTAAGCAACCTTTGGCTGCCAAGTTCCCCCAGCACTTGCACCTTTGTCGAATTAATAGTTTTTCCAATTTATCCTTTCGCACAATCAACATTAGTTGAAAATATTTTACAACCAACACCTGTAGTTGTTATAATAATCATCAGATTTGAGAGCACTTATTTTTTCGTTATTGGGTTTTCGTCTGGAAACTGGTTGGACCTGTACCTCAGCTTATTTATGTTCTGAGCTAGCCACAACAGCCCATATATAGCTCGATTCCCTTCTATTGTTTTCTAATTATATGCCCTATTTTACCGAGATTCAGTAGTATGTGAAGGGGGTTAAGCAGCCTGTGGCTGCCAAGGATCCCCCAACACTTAGACATTTGCCGTATTAATAGTTTTTCAGTAAATCCTTTCGCACAAATAACATTAGTTGAGAGTATTGCAAAACCAATATCTATAGTTGTTTATAATAATCACCATGTTTAAGTACAGTTATTATTTTTGTCATTAGTTTTTCCATCTTGCGACTGGTTGGACGCGTACTTCCATTGATTTCTATACTGAGCTAGCCTACACATTTCCCTGAAATTCTTACTACCTACATCTTTCACTATCTGTGTGCAGTAGTCTAACCTAGGTCTACATCTACTTCTCTTTTTTCCTTTCTCTGCTTCTAAAATATTCCGGACTATTCCTTCATGTCTTAGTATGTGGCCTATCATCCTATGTTTCCTATTTTTTACTGTGTTCCACATACTTCTTTCTTCCCCTACCATTTCTAGTTACTTTTTTGTTCTTAACTTTGTCTGTCCATGATATCTTCATCATACATCTGTAGCACCACATTTTAAACGCTTCTACCTTTTTTTGGTCCGCTTTTCCTACTGTCCAGGCTTCACAGCCGTACAGTACTGTGCTCCACACCTATGTTTTAAGCAATCTTTTTCTTGTTTCTATGTTTGTGGTCTTTGAACACAGTAGTTGCTTTTTCTTGTTAAATGTAGCACGACGTTGTGCTAATCTTTGTTTTATATCTTTTGTGCTTTTCCCATCTTACGTCATTTGACTTCCTAGGTAGTTAAAATTCTTAACCTCTTGTAAGTTCTCGTTATCTATTTGAATTCCAATTAAATACTAATTATATGTAATAACTATCAAATCAAAATGTATTTTGTAAACAAAAGAACTACGCCATCATACACCACCTAAATATTGCCGCATAATTTACGATAACAAAGCTAAGTGGCATTTAACCACTGTGATTAATAATATTCCGTACTGGCACAACCAACAAGCAATTAATTATATTTACACAGCGGCATAAACGTACATATACTAAATACTTACTTACTTATTATATTTATATAGACCGAATTCGTTCTGAACAAAAACTATGGAAACATAAAGGTACCCAAAAAAATACATATATACAAAAGTACATTTAAATACAAATCCCCAAATTATGGGATAAATCTTATACCCTAGAGTATTTCTCTTAACATTTTTAGAATGTAGGCATTAGCATACCGTCAATGAGTAAAATAAATAGCTATCAGTCACCTTAATATAATATTTTTTCACGCATACTGTGAATGATATGGGTAACTGCAATGTGTACCTATCTAATCATAATTTAATCTGCATTCAAAACGGCAGTCAGACAAAATGTACCATAATGACAGAGCAAAACCTTCTCAGTCACGGCCAAGTAATCATGGTTCAAGGAATCTAAGAAATGGAGCATAAAATCTGAAGAATATTGCTTACAAACCGGGCTACAAGGTACATCGCCCCTCAACTACTTACCAATCATGTAGAAATGGCGAGTACGTTTTCTATCTTTGTAACTGCCCGATTGGCTTTATTTATAGAATTGATTTTTAAGGAATAAGCACGTAAATTCCATATCGAACAAAAATAAGTTTGAACAAATGTTTATCTTTCAAAGATAACACAGCCGCTTTACTTAATTTCAATTAAACTGTCAACATTCAGGAAAGCCCTATCAAATACATGCTTAGATAAGAAACCAGAAAGAATATAAACATATGTATTTGTGAATTAAATAAAGGACCAGCAACGTTGGCTACCTATCTGAGCTGACTTAAAATTATTAAAGTAAATAAAGGTTGAGCACAGTTGGCTGTTTAACTGGACCGACTTGAAATAATAAAAGTGTGGTGAATAAGAAATTGAAATGGTTTTTAAATTAAGGTGGCCGAAAATTTACAAATACGAAATAGAACGTAACAGACGTAGATGGATGAGTTACTTGGAAGAGTAATGAACGCGCTGAGTAACCTTTATACGTAACAAAAATATGGCGCCGACTATCCTTGAATGGTTGACCCGGAAGAGTACAAAAATTACGGAAACATACATTAGCGTTCCTTATTAGCAGTGCATGTAAATGAGTGGCTTTTTCCTCGTACCCGCATGGCGTATCTACTAAAGATCATTGTACAATTTTTGGTGCACTAATAGCACAAGCTTCCAATTTGAACTTTTAGATATAAAATGTATTCTGAACAGCACTAGTAAATTTTTTATAAAGCAGGAGCTTAAGTGTGCACTTTTATGCAATCTCTTGAAAAAGTAATATTCTTAGCTCTAAATAGTGTGAAACTGCAGCTAAGGGCATCTTACTTGAAACCAAAAATTGACAGTATCAATTTGGCTTTTGGGTCATTTTCGTAGGTTCAAAATGAATTAAAAAATTAGTACAACATATTAAAATTTATGTACGTTGGTGCTAGCACGAACGTAGTAATAAATGTGCAGGGTTTGAAGCTGTTTGCACACGTGTCGAATTACATGGACAAATTTTGGATAGATATTGAAATTATAAAGCGACTTACCTTGTATTGTGTAGAGAAGTAGCGCGATCTACCTGTAAGTTTCGCAAATTCAAGCAAACTGTTCAGAATAGTAATAGTTAAGGCAAACCTAAACAACTTTAATCAAGGATGTTTTGATTGTTCAATTATGCAGTTCCTATATCGCATACACGCAACTGTTTATAATCTGTGCGATGACGCACATACTGTGAGCGAGAATGTTAATTATTTATTTCGTACGTTACACGTGTTTGGTATTCTGCATACAGTAAAGATGAATTAAAGTCGAACGAGGTCCCAGCCGCAGAAAACAGGGAGGGCTTAGAATATTAAGTACCATTAAAATTTAATTTCCAATAAAATTCAAATATAAAATACGACAGGTACTAATAAAAATCTTTACAATCGAATAAATTCGAAGTGTCAGGACTTTTCTAAAAATTAATTTTGCTTATAAAATAAACATTCTTCATCATAAATGTTTCCAAACATATTATACAAAAATTCACTGCGTTACCCTCTATGCCTCTACATGTGGTTTTGTAATGCTTCACCTGAAGGTACTACATTGGCCAGGGAGCGAGTTTTTTTACCTGAAAAATTTGGAATTTTGCCGAACCTCTGCTGTTCCAAGCAAGGTAGGGATCTTTAACGTGCGTGACAACACTCACACACGGGACCTCCATTTTACCTCTAATCCGAACGACGGCGTACTTCTGTGAAAAATGCTCGTCTAACATTTTTGAAGCGGACAGTATTGGGATTCGAACCCGGGACTTTCGGCGTAGTAGTCACACGCATACCAACTACGCCACGGAGCCGCCTGCCTCTATGCCCAACGCTCTTAATTGACTATTAAGGTTCAATCGTGCAATTTTCTGTACTTTCTACAGTTCTGGCTTCCTGCGACGGAACTTTCAGAATCGTGTGATCCTGTCTTTTAAGATTTTATAACATTGTTGCCTGCCAATAATTGCTGTAGTACCCTAAAAGGAAAAGTAGGAAGGGAGAAATGAAAAATTTGAACAATACATCCAAGCACGCGATAACAGCACTCTTCCGATAAATAGGGCCGGGGTCGTAAAATCTGGCCCTAAAGTGCTCTCGTAATTCCTCATTGTTCCTGAACTTTTTTCGCTTCTTATAGGATTGGGTTATCTAAACTGCTGAAGTTGTACATTCAGCTAGAATAGAAAACGTTGTCACTTGAAGAGCGGATATCACATTCCTCGATACCGAGATCTTTGATTAAAAGAAAGTTGCGCGAAAGGTCAATCCGACAATGGGAAGAGAGGTGGAACAACGCTGCCACGGGCAGGGTGATCCACAAATTCACACCGAGCATTGTAGCTAGAGATAAGATCGACGTGAAGCTCCACCATAAAATGGTACAGCTGATGACAGGGCACGGCGCCCTGAAAGCGTATTTGCAAAGATTCGGTTTAACCGACAACGACCGCTGCGAATGCGGTAAGGGTGTAGAAAGCGCAGGGCAGGTGCTCTTCGACTGTCCACTCGAGGTGGCAAACCGAGGATTAGCTGATATGAAATTATCTATCGTAGGACTAGCATGGCCAAAAAGCCTAGAGGAAGTCGGGGAAGTGGCTAACCAGTAGGCGTTCTGGATAGCCTTTAAAGAATTTGCGGGAAGAGTTGCTAGCTTGGACGGTGATAACCGCGTGTAAATCGGAGGGTGAGGGGACTGGGGAGAGGATTGAAAACTTATTTTGACTCGGTGTGAAAAATGATATGATGAGCATGATTTAACCGAAACCTGTATATTAATAATTAAAAAAGAAAAGTATAATAATAATTAACCAAAAGTCTAATATGCACAACTAACCACCAACACCACTAAAACAATCACTGTCCCACCATATATGCACGGAAAATCGGAATCGGGAATAAACAAAAACAACTAAATAACAACAAACTAAATCGGAAAATCTTCATTAATTTAAATCGGAAAAATAAATAAAGAAAAAAAATAAAGTGAAACCGCGTATCCCCCCCCCCAGGACTTTTAAAGTAATAGTGATTGTGACCCCCCGAACGTTTAGTACATACCCGCCAAGACTTTAACAGTGCATATCCATCTTCCCGTAGCTGTAAGATATCAATAGAAGTAAGAAGACGACCAGATCTACGGATGCTGGATAAATTTACATACGAGGTAGGAATAAAATTATGGTGGCTGTACTCGCATAAGCATAGACTTGTATTAATACGAGGATTTTGATATAAGTTAACGAGCACTTTTTTTTGCGTATAATGGCGCAACTGATAATTTGGGTAATGCTTTTGTCAATTTATGCACTGCTACATGCATTTGCTTATTTAGATATTTATTTATTTATATATTATTTTATGTTTATTTATATACTTACATTATATTAATACTTACTTTATATTTATATTTTTGCCTGTATTTCTGTTCTGTGGTTTGATTTTATTTGCTTGACGTTTTGCCGCCAATTTTTAGTGGCAGTATATATAGGAAAGAAGATTGTACTTGTAATATGTCAGTTAGGAAATGATACGGAACGCTAGGGACAACTTTAGGATTAAATTAGGATAAATACTTAGACCAGGGTGGATTAATTTGTAAATTTATAGAGCAGGTAAAATAGCTGGATCCACTATTAAAAATATTTGGCGAATGCCTTGAAAATTTGAATCTATTTTTAAATTAGTTAGCTAGCTTTGGATAGTTTTAAGTCGACCCTTCAGGTAGCACCGGTAAGCAGAGCAAACGACTGCTATCTAGTATTACGGATCCCTCCCCTTTTACTTTCGCATGAGTCTTGTTGAACGGACACACTCCAAAATTAACGCTAGGGATACCATTATTCAAACCCTATTTTTAGGTTTTGTTTCAGTTTGTTAGATTTTTATTTAGGATGGATTAATTTTGAAGTTAGATTTAATTTGATGCACGTTTATATTTTCGTGTTTAAACCCAATGTAGTACCTTCGGGTGGAGCATTGGGGACGTGGCCGCAAGTATAGCGGCCCTTACTCAAATTATAATGTCACTTGAAGAGCGCGTGTTCACATCATTCTCCGAGAACGATAAGACCCTCCGGGCGATACAATGTAGATAATAATTTGTAAAATATCCAGAGCCAAATTCAGGAAATAAAAGTAATTCTTTTAATAGATAATTGACGCACCTTGGATATCCAGTAAATGAAAGGGTACGTTACGATTTAATTCACTTAAGAAAATCCTTTTGTTCACCCAAGTCCACGCAACTACTTATAACCTAAAGACCTTAATGACTAGATATATTGTTTAGACGTCACCTAATTTTTCTTAAAACAAACAGCACTAAATCAGGAAACGTAATGGAAGTAATCACTAATTGATAGACTACCTCAGAATTGCGCGCACCTTTATTTTTTATTGCAATCCCCGACAGTAACACATTTTGTCAGAAAGCAAAAAAACTTTCCTTAACCTAAAATCACATAGCTCAAAATTGAATTCTAAATCTCAAGGTGTAACTTAGTTTAACTAGTTATTTTTCTCCATTTATTGATAGAAATTTTAATTTAAGTATTTTTTTCGATTTTCTTAAATATAAGCATTTTAATGGTAAGTATCCAAATCTTACCGTGTCTATTCGGCATCCGAATCAAACAAATTTTATCTGTAATCAACCAGACTTGCTACGATATTTACTAACACAAATTTTCCCTAACTGCCCTAACAAATTGTAAAGCTAAAAGTCAGTTACGTTCTTTCTTTCAACTTTTATCTTTCATCCGGATTACACAAATCTTGGTTTCAAAATATCAATCAATTAAAATTCCCAAAAATTTTTGCCCAATTATAAGGACAAAAGTAATTTCCCAAGACAAACTCAAGATAGAGATAAACTCCCAAGGTAATTCCCAAAAATAACTTTATGATAAAAGTAAAATTCCAAGATAATTCCCAGAGATTATCCCAAGATAAAGGTGAAGTCCCATGATAATTCTCCAAAGATAACCCCAAGATAAAATCTCAAGATAATGACATTGATAGATTAGAGACTTTCCTTTGGCAAGTGCGAGTGTCCAGCCATTCGCAGTGGCAGTCATTCCTTGGCAAACATTAACATCCACTTTTCCATCTTTTGGTATTTAAAACTAAATTCAAAAAGTGGTCTCGCAGGACCGTTAAAAGGGACTCTTCTTGTGCCCAAAATAGAGGTTCTAGAAGCAATACCCGTTCTGCTGAAAGTACAAGGCACCGGTTTACTATGGCAACAGCATCGTCTGTGCCCCAGATATGGAGTCGACCAAAATATGTCACCAGCAAACAAATTGACAATAAGAACACTGCCATCGCTGAAGGCAAGGACACTGGCGACGTATGAATTAAAACTAGGTCGGCACAACATAGCCCAGTGTCGTGGGTTGCCTGGTCCCTAGACCATATCGCAACTAGCAGAAAAGAAGAAATACATAGATATAGGGAAAAGCGTTAAAAGAAGGAGGTTGGAATCAGTTGGATGCCATAGTAGCTTCTAATGCGAAGGGAGAAGAAGAAGGTCTTGCTTTGAATTAAATATGATAGATTTCTAGAATCCCAACTCGTCAAAACGGAGTCAATAACCCAGGGTGAGAGAGCGCTACTCTTATCTGACAGGCGGTAGTTTTTGAAACATAAGACAGGCCCATCGTAAGAAAAATGAGGAAAAGGAGACAACAGGATATAAAAAAGATAAATTTTTGGACATGTGTCGTATACACGCGCGCTATAGAATTACTTTACTATTATACAAAATACAATAGATTTAATAGATGTAAGAGAGGGTATTTGGATATCTTGTAAATGAAAGGGCATGTTATTAGTTAATTCACCTAACACGCAAGAATTGATGACCTGTGAAATTTTCTCTTCTGCATTTGGAGAAGTTCAAAAATTGTTTTATCGTTACTCATTCTATAGAGTAATATTCATTAATAAAGTCAGTATGTTACATTAAAAAGTGTTTAGCACTATGATTTTGCTAGAACAAATTATTTTAAACTTATTCCAATTAATAGTGTCCGGGGAATTGCAAGAATTAATCTATTGTTACTTATTTTGGAAACCCCAAATAAAATATTCAAGATATTCTTAAATATAGAAAAGCTTCTCCAATACGTTTGAATTCTGTATATCAAAGAACTTTACAAAATTTTTATTTTAAATTCATGTTGCCATTCTGAACGGACCTGCACCTTGACGACGTTCTAGAATACTCGAACAGGTAGAATGGCTTGCGCGAGTTATGTATCCCCCAATTTACCTATATATATATATATATATATATATATATATATATATATATATATATATTACTCATATTTAGACCAGGGTAGAAAATTAATGAATTACATAAAATAATTTTAATCACCGTGTATAAGGAATTTTATTAGATAATACGCTTTATTAAAACACCGTGGAGAATACAAATTCATTCGTTTCAGTAAAAATAAGAGATTTAAATCATGTACAAGACGATAATCTATAGGAACACTGTGGCACGATTTAAATAAAATTAAATAAAAACCCTTAACCACAAAAAATATTTAAATTACTAGATACGTATTTCGACCACTATGTGGTCATCATCATCATTGTTGCTTTAAACACTATCGAGGATATTCTCCTCACCCGCAGGCTGGTGTTCTCAACAACAAACAAGTGAATTGTGACATTATAACTTAAATCTACCTAATTTATACTAATTCTAAATCTACTGAAGCGGACCAGTTTAAATCTTGCTTTCTCATTGGTTGTTGACCAATAGGAAAGCAAAGCGATGATCTATTGGCCCTTTATCGGTGTTTAGAGGGTCCTTTATGTTTAACAATTTTAATTGATTCATAGGCATTTAAGGAGGAAAACGTTGGTACCGCTTTTAACAATTTAACATTTTCTAGTTTAACGGGTGGCTGGTTTCAAATATATGTTTGGCGACCTGAGACCTTTCATATTTACCATATTTGAGTGAGCAATGTGTTCTTTAAATCTTGTTGTTATATTCCTCTTGGTCTGACCAATATATTTTTGAAAACACCCTGACCCTGCACACCAATTTCATAAATCCAACTTTTGCAATTTTCCACCTTGTCTTTAAAGATTTGCTAGGTAATCCAAAAGACAAGGTGGAAAATTGCAAAAGTCGGGGATTTATGAAATTAGTTGTGCAGGGTCAGGGTGTTTTCAAAATATATTGGTCAGACCAAGAGGAATATAACAACAAGATTTAAAGAACACATTGCTCACTTCAAATATGGTAAATATGAAAGGTCTCAGGTCGCCAAACATATATTTGAAACCAGCCACCCCGTTAAACTAGAAAATGTTAAATTGTTAAAAGCGGTACCAACGTTTTCCTCCTTAAATGCCTATGAATCAATTAAAATTGTTAAACATAAAGGACCCTCTTAAACACCGATAAAGGGCCAATAGAGTATGTTTGCTTTCCTATTGGTCAACAACCAATGAGAAAGCAAGATTTAAACTGGTCCCGCTTCAGTAGATTTAGAATTAGTATAAATTAGGTAGATTTAAGTTATAATGTCACACCACTTGTTTGTTGTTGAGAACACCAGCCTGCGGGTGAGGAGAATATCCTCGATAGTGTTTAAAGCAACAATATAGTAAATTATACAGCTAATTTTTTTTTTTCTACTGATGATGACCACATAGTGGTCGAAATACGTATCTAGTAATTTAAATATTTTTTGTGGTTAAGGGTTTTTATTTAATTTTATGTACAAGACGCTTTATATCAAAAGAAACAGTATTAACAAACTCTACGTGTAATGTATTTATTCCGAGGAAAGAAACAAATGGAAATTACGTGCAAAATTTATATTAATTAACCCTATTTTAAGTAACCGGTATTAAACAAAACGTACAGATAATAATTAATATTTAGTTAGGATTCACTAAAATTTAAAGGGTATTAATTTTAATTGAAGTTAATTGAACCGTTAGTAACATATAATATCTATGAAAACTTGTAAAAACCCAATAAAATAAAGCTCTGAGAATTAATATTATGTTTGAACACCTGCGTAGTTTAAAAAGCTCATTCTGCGTAAATTTTGCAGATAATTAATGGTTACAAAGAATCTTGGAGAAACCGGGGCTTAATATTCACGGGAAGGCACGATACGGGGTTATTTAACCCAGATAGTCCACATGGACTGAAATAATCGATAGTAAGGAATATCAATTTGCACCACTAAGAACAGGTTAGAGAAGGAAAGATAATGTGCGTAAGACAAAGACACTAATAATTAAAGGCGTGATATGAGCAACGTCACGAGGGTCACGATTGGTTGAAAGTAAAAGGCAAAATTTGAGAGGTAAAAATAACATTTCTGTAGAAAATACAATTGGGTATTCTCAGACGTTGCGTGCCGTGTGGAAATTTTCTGAGATGTAACTGGGGTGAGTACAAAATTCGTAAAAACCGACGCACAGGCTACGGAATGGGAACATAGAATGACGAAATTCTTTAGAATTGCCCGTTTTGAGGACTCGACCGACAGACAGGCTAACCGCTATATATACCGAGGTGAATATAAACAAGCTCTCTTAGATCTTCGACTTGATTGAACGCGTTATACAGTGCTTTTTAGTTTTCCGGTTTTAATATTAAATAATTTAAACAGTTTGCTCGAATATTATGTGATTTAAAACAGCTTGTTCTTTACGTGCTACAATGAATGTACTTTAGTGCACTTAGAAAAGAAGATACAAGGTAATAAAGTTTAGTATCACTGTACCAATTGGTAAAATTTACTATGACAAATAAATACACAAAAGTAGGCAGTTTTGGCGTATCTTGGTGCAAGAAGTATGAATTTCTTTGTTATTTTCGGGGTATTAATACTTAAATGGTGCATAAACGTGTCTGGATCCACAAAACAAGGTTCAGATATACACAGATTAGTTCCGGAAAAGCACTGAAACAACTTTAAATAAATGGTGATGGAGAAAATTTTTAAAACGTTGAGAATCAGAAGCCGTAAATATAACCCAGTTGGAATGGTGTGATTAACAAAAGGGACGATGTACATTGAAGCTACGAGTGCAAGTAATCTTCAGGTAAATTATACTATTTTGTTTGAACTTTGAGATTTTGGTGTGTGTTGAATAACTTTCTAATTTGTTTATTTAAAATGGACAGTAGTGAAATTGTACTAACAATAATATTTTAATTTTAAGGTGAAATTTGCTTGTTTAAGTAGAAAGGGGTATTTAGTATTGATGTTCTGGATTATGATGAAAATTTAGGGTATGTCTTTGAGCTCAATTAGACGAACCTGGTTAATTAACGTAAAGGAGTGGTAGATGCTCCCTTTGTACTCTGCATATATTGTTATAGTAATTAGTAGGCATCCGACAAGGACTTTAATTCTGGATGCACATTAAAATGATAATAAATTTAATTTTGAAATTTTCCGATATTAAAATTTATGCTGAATATTAATTTTGAAATTTTAATGTATTGTGAATATTGATGTAAATAGAGTTGACGTTGATGTTTGTGGTAGGAAGGTGTTTGTTTTTTTATGTATGAGGATGAAAGCTATCTAGAGGAGCAGCCGAGGCGATTAACGGAAGAAAATCAATATACATGTAATTCAAGAGGTGTCACAGCATTCTTGACGCCCAATTCGTGAGGCTCGATTCGAAAAGCGTAGTTCACGGATTTTGTAGGTTTCACAGCAATATATATATATATATATATATATATATTATATATATTACTCATATTTAGACCAGGGTAGAAAATTAAATAATCACATCAAATAATTTTAATCACCGTGTATAAGGAATTTTATTAAATAATACGCTTTATTAAAACCTTGAAGCATAAATAAATGCGGTCGTTTCAGTAAAAATAAGAGATTAAAATTATTTACAAGACGCTTTATATAAAAATAAGCAGTTTTAAAATGCCCAACGTGTAATTTAATTATTCCAAAGTAAAGAATCAAATGGAAATTACGTGCAAGATTTATATTAATTGATTCAAGTTTGGGCAACGAGTATTAAACGAAATGTACAAATAATAATTGAATATTTAATTAGGATTCACTAAAAATTAAAGAGTATTAATTTTAATTGAAGTTAATTGAACCGTTAGTAACAGATAATATCTATAGAAACTTGTAAAAACCCAAGATTATAATACCAGAAAATAAAGCTCTGAGAATTAATATTATGTTGAACACCTGCGTAGTTTAAATGTCACATACGGCGAAAAGTTTGCAGATAACAAATGGTTTCAGAGAATCTTGGGAAAACGTCGCATAATAGTTACAAGAAATGCTAAAGGTGGGTTATTTCACACTCCATGTGGACTAAAATAATCGATAATAAGGAATATCACTTTGCATCAATAAGAGCAGGTTAGATAGAGACAGATAATATGCGCAAGAACGAGACACATATAGTAAAAGGCGTGAGTAGCGCAACGTCATGGGGTTGCGATTGGTTAAAAGTAAAAGGCAAACTTGAGAGGTAAAATAACAGCTCTGTATAAAATTTAATCGGTTATTTCCAGACGTTGCGTGCCGTGTTGAAATTTCTGAGATTTAACTGGGACGAGTGAAAATTCGTAAAACCGACGCGCGAGCGACGGACTGGGAACATAGAATAAGGAATTCTTTAGAATTACCTGTTTTGAGGACAAAAGCGACGTGCCGGCTTTTTGCTATATATACCGAGATGAATATAAACAAGCCCTCTTAGACTTTTGACTATTCGATGCGTTAAAAGCTCGTACATCCGCGACTTGATTGAAGATGTTAAACAGTGCATTTTAGTTTGATAAAATAATTTAAAATTTTGCTCGTATATTTTAGTGATTCAAAATAGTTGGTTACTTACGTGCTAACATGAATGTACTTCAGTGCACTTAGATACAAGGTAATAAAATTTAGTTTCACTGTACCAATTAGCAAAATTTACAACGACAAATGTATACACAAAAGTAGGCAGTTTTGGCGTATATTGGTGAAAGAAGTATGAAGTTATTTGCTATTTTTCGGGGGTGTTAATAATTAAATGGTTCAAATACCTGTCTGGATCCACGAAACAAGGGTCAGATATACACAGATGAGTTCCGGAAAAGCCCAGAAACAACTTTAAATAAATGGTGATGGAGAAAATTTTAAAAGCGTTGAGAATTAGAAGCCGTAAATATAATCCTGTTGGAATGGTGTGATTAACTAAAGGGACGATGTACTTTGAAGCTACGAGGACAGTAACCTTCAGGTAAATTATACTATTTTGTTTGACATTTTGTGTGTGTTGAATAACTTTATAATTGATTTACTTTAAATGGACATTAGTGAAATTGTACTAACCATAAAATTTTAATTTTAAAATGAAATTTGCTTGTTTAAGTAGAAAGGGGTATTTAGTTTTGATGTTCGGTAATATGATGAAAATTTGGGTATGTCTTTGAGCTCAATTAGACGAACCTGGTTAATTAACGTAAAGGGTGGTAGATGCTCCTTTATACTCAGACTCCGGTCTGCTTATATTGTTATATTAATTAGTAGGCATCCAACAAGGACTTTAATTTTGGATGCACATTAAAATGATAATAAAATTAATCTTGAAATTCTTTTAAAACTGAAATTTATGCTGAGTTTTAATTTTGAAATTTTAATGTATTCTGAATATTGATGTAAATAGAGTTAACGTTGATGTTTTGGTAGGAATGTGTTGTTTTTTATGAATGAGGAGGTTTATAACATTAGGTGAGCAGCCGAGGCGAAAAGAGGATCACAGCCGTTTATGACGCCCAATCTGTGGGACTAGAATTTTTTTGTTGAAAGGACCCAGTTCCCGCATTCAAAGGAGTATATCACAGCAATATATATATATATATATATATATATATTATATATTATATATATTATATATATTATATATATTATATTATATATATATTATTAAGATGAAATGAAAACCCAACTTTGTATTTAAAGTTGAATTACCATTTCAAATCGAACTAGTAATTGAAAATCACTAAAAGAACGGCTACAGCAAGACTTGAACCTGCAACCTCTGATTTTCCGGATCAGTGCTCTAACCAATTGAGCTATCTAGCCTAATTGTTTAGATGATGTTATACTTAATACTACTGAAGCTTGGCTCTTGTTAACGATTTTCAATTACGTCTTGCATTTAAGAAAATTGAATCTAGTTATATACATAATTCATGTACTAATAACTTGATCATCCCATTTTTGCAACGTTTGAAATAATACAAACATGTAATTATATTATTATTAATAGAGAAGTATAATCCACATTTGGAATGCAAATGAATGCTTAATATATATTAATTGTTATTAAGATGAAATGAAAACCCAACTTTGTATTTAAAGTTGAATTACCATTTCAAATCGAACTAGTAATTGAAAACCACTAAAAGAACGGCTACAGCAGGACTTGAACCTGCAACCCCAATTGAGCTATCTAGCCTAATTGTTTAGATGATGTTATACTTAATACTACTGAAGCTTGGCTCTTGTTAAAGCCATTCTACCTGTTCGAGTATTCTAGAACGTCGTCAAGGTGCAGGAAAATCAGAGGTTGCAGGTTCAAGTCCTGCTGTAGCCGTTCTTTAGTGGTTTTCAATTACTAGTTCGATTTGAAATGGTAATTCAACTTTAAATACAAAGTTGGGTTTTCATTTCATCTTAATAACTATTAATATATATTAAGCATTCATTTGCATTCCAAATGTGGATTATTCTTTCTATTATATATATATATATATATATATATATATATATATATATATATATATATATATATATATATATAGAATAATAGAATCTAATAGGAATTATTAGAAATTGTTAAATAAATCATAAGTCAATTGCAACAATGTAATACAAGGATAAACCAGACAGGTTATTAACAGTTCATGAGAATCGATATGCAACTTTGTATCCGAGACGACAGTGATACTGCAGGTGGCAGGTCACAGACGGTTAACATACCGCAATTACCTAGAAATAAGATTGTTACAATGTAATAAAGTGTACAATTAAGAAAAAAGCAGACATGAAATCTGCAAGTTCCCACAGCCATGTGAGGGGGCAGGATATTGTAAAAAGCCCGGGAGCTCAAGACCCGGCAATCAGTCTTCGAACTCCATACTTCGCTGTTCAAGCTACTCAATTGAGTCTGTCTGAGTATTACAACTTTTGCATTGTTGTTTACCTAGGCTACTCGCCCTAATATTAATGAATAAATTTGTTAAAGTTTGGAAACGTTTTTTAAAAACATCGCTCCAAAACGGTACAATAGTGAGATATTACTTATTAAAGTTTTTAACTTAAAATTTTGCGTAGAATCCAATAATGTAAAAATATATAGGGTATTCTATTTAAAATAACAAAGATAATATCAACTTCCGGTATAACCGGAAGTGCTATCTAAACGAAAATATTTTAGATCAACTCGGCATCTCGAACAATCACTATATACACTATATACACTATATACACTATATACACTATATACACTATATACACTATATACACTATATACACTATATACACTATATACACTATATAAACTATATACACTATATACACTATATACACTATATACACTATATACACTATATACACTATATACACTATATACACTATATACACTATATACACTATATACACTATATACACTATATACACTATATACACTATATATACACTATATACACTATATATATATACACTATATACACTATATACACTATATACACTATATACACTATACACTATATACTATATACACTATATACACTATATATATACACTATATACACTATATACACTATATACACTATATACACTATATACACTATATACACTATATACACTATATACACTATATACACTATATACACTATATACACTATATACACTATATACACTATATACACTATATACACTATATACACTATATACACTATATACACTATATACACTATATACACTATATACACTATATACACTATATACACTATATACACTATATACACTATATACACTATATACACTATATATATACACTATATACACTATATACACTATATACACTATATACACTATATACACTATATACACTATATACACTATATACACTATATACACTATATACACTATATAACACTATATACACTATATACACTATATACACTATATACACTATATACACTATAATATACACTATATACACTATATACACTATATACACTATATACATATTCACTATATACACTATATACACTATATACACTATATACTACTATATACACTATATACACTATATACTATATATACACATATATACACTATATACACTATATACACTATATACACTATATATACATATATACACTATATACACTATATACACTATATACACTATATACACTATATCACTATTATATACACTATATACACTATATACACTATATACACTATATACACTATATACACTATATACATAACTTATATACACTATATAACACTATATACACATATATACACTATATACACTATATAATATATTATATACACTATATACATATATAACTATATACACTATATAACACTATATAAATAATATATACACTATATACACTATATACACTATATAATTAATTTATATACACTATATCACTATATACACTATATACATATATACACTATATAACTATATACACTATAACACATATATAATATATACACTATATACACTATATACATATATACACTATATACACTATATAATATAACACTATATACACTATAATATATCACTATATACTAATACATATACACTATATACACTATATACACTATATACATATATACACTATATACATATATAACATATACACTATATACACTATATAATATATACACTATATACATTACTATATACACTATATACACTATATAATATACACTATACTAATACACTATATACACTATATACACTATATAACTATAACTATATACACTATATACACTATATACACTATATAACTATATAATATATACACTATATACACTATATACACTATATAATATATACACTATAACTATATCACTATATACACTATATATACACTATATAACTATATCACTATATACACTATATACACTATATACATATATATACACTATATACACTATATACACTATATACACTATATACACTATATACACTATATACACTATATACACTATATACCCTATATACCTTATATGCCCTATATACCCTATATACCCTATATACCCTATATACCCTATATACCCTATATACCCTATATACCCTATATACCCTATATACCCTATATACCCTATATACCCTATATACACTATATACACTATATAACTATATATTTCAGAATACACAATAAAAATACCTTTTACCTATATAATAAAATATTAAAAACACACTAACATAAAAATAATTTACAAATCACTTTACTATATACACCAAATAATCCGAAAACAACATCATAGCTTATTCCACATAATTGGTAGAACACATAGAAAGACTGAAAGAAGTATTTGAAAAACTAAGACAAGCACATTTCAAAGTACAATTAGACAAAAGTGAATTTTTACAAAAGGAAGTATCACTTTTAGGACATATAATAACACCCCAAGGAGTAATGCCAAATCCCGACAAAACAAATGCAGTTTTAAATTACTCTCTACCAAAGACAACCAAAGAAACTAAAGGATTTTTAGGACTTAATGGTTATTACCGCAAATTCATTAACGGTTACGCTCAGATAACTAAGCCCCTGACAAATTGTTTAAAAAAGGGAAACAAAATTGAACACACCCCGGAATTCATTAAAGACGTAGACAAAATTAAAAATATATTAACGAATCACCCCGTGTTAGAATACCCAGACTTTTCAAAACTATTTATACTAACTACAGACGCATCGAACGTAGCATTAGCCGCAGTATTGAGCCAAGGAAAAGTAGGTAGCGATAAACCCATCAGTTACGCATCCAGAACCCTAAATGAAACCGAACAGAAATATAGGATCATAGAAAAAGAATTATTAGCTATAATTTGGGCAACAAAATATTTTAGACCTTACTTATACGGAAGAAAATTTTACATATACACCGACCATAGACCATTAGTATGTGTTTACGCCTTGCCTAATATAAATTAAAAGCATGCTCCTCTGATGTCTCGACTACGATTTGTTATTCGCGCATCGCCAAAGGTAAGCGCTGGTAACAAACTATAAGATAAGACAGTCGACACAGCTCTGTCTTAGAACACAGTCCATTATTTAAATATCACATTTTGTCGGCATTAGTTAATTAATTAAATAACAACGTGGGTACCTCTATTCCTTTCCTTCATCACCCTCCTACCTAACCAATTATGTATTTAGTGGTGAGTGTAAAGTGATAATTGAACACGGGGTAAGTTTTTTATGCAACCACATTTATTACACATTTTATTACACATTTTATTACACATTTTATTACGTATAATTTTTGTTATTATGAACCAGCCGTTCCGCTTAGGCGTGAACATACCTTTTTTTTTGGCCTCTTCGACCCTTATGCGTGATAGAATTGTCGTCGTGGTTGTAGGGGAGCTTGCTTTAGGTTAAATTATTACAAAGTTGCTCTTAAAAGTATTTGAAATAAATTCACTCTTATCGAATTGTAATGTTAACCTCGTAATTGAGTTTGACCTGCATGTTGATAAACGGTTATCAGCACAGGTGTGTTTGTTTATATTTTCATTCAATTTTAATTATAAAATACTCTTCAATTCGATTACATATTTACGTGTAGTTTATGCTATTCTGAAAATGTCTTTTGACAGCATTTCTTTGCAAGCTCAACAAGAAGCCTTATTTGGTCGCTTGCAAGGCATTTGGGATTATGCTATTTCTGCAAATGTAAGTAAATTAAACTTATTAGAAGCAAAATGCAAAGGCTTCCGATTATTGAAAATGCTCGAAAAACTACAGGTAGCAATAATAGAATTTAACGCTACTAAAACCGACCCGAAACTACATGTAAAATTAAATCTAGCATCTTTCGACGACTTATTTGACGTAGTTCGTGCAAAATATTTAGAATTGAAAGAAAATTCTACAAAATCGGTTTCTGCGGATGCTCTGGCTTTTAAGGGCCCATCCGTTGAATGTTTAAAACCTCTAGAAATTCCTGTTTTTGATGGTTCCATTGATAAGTGGAATAATTTCATTACTACTTATCGCAGTGTTGTACACGAAAACAAATCTATTCCAGTCTCATTAAAATATTTATATTTTAGATCGTATCTCGATAAGGAAGCATTAAGTGTCGTCTCTGATCTAGCGTTAGATCCCAATTTGTATGAGCAAGCATTTAATAAACTTGTAGACCGCTACGACTCTCCACGCAGAATTGTTAATTTTTATTTGAATAAAATTCTTCAATTTAAATCTACTGGTTCCTTATCAAATTTCATAAATACACATTTCAACGCAGTAAGCACTTTGAAATCTGCCCCCGACGTTGAAGATTTATCGGACTTTATTTTATTTTCTCTATGTTATCGTAATTTGGATCCTAAATTACAAAATGCATTTGATGCACGCGCGGATTCTAATGTGCCGACTTGTGCTAAGTTGTTCGAATTTTTAACCGCGCAGAATAAAACCTCAGAAATGCACGAAGATGTTCAAACTTTAAAACCCGTCAACGTAAATATGCCACCGCGCTTCAAATATAATCTAAATAAGTCTTTTTTTGTAAAAGAATCCACTAACGATGCGCAAGTAAAATGCGATCGTAATTCGTGTCCCTATTGTAATGAAGGGCATACAATTTACGCGTGCAAAAACTTTCAAAAATTAAATGTTTCCGATAGATACACCGCGGTAAAAAGAATGTTGCGTTGTTTTAAATGTTTAGGCAATCATATTAAGGGCTGCAACTTTAAGGGAAGATGCAGGTTATGTAGCTCGAGATATCATCACACCTTTTTGCATAATGCGTCGCCTGTCTCGACTTCGAGACCGATAACCCCTGTGACACCTTCCACATCCGATATGAAAGAGACAGTTTCTACATGCAATGTGTCTAATAATCCTAAAAATTATACAGTGCTTTTAGGAACGATTCAAGCTAAGATTCGGGACATCAATGGCGATTTTCAACCCGTAAGGTGCGTGCTTGATTCAGGGTCCCAGATCAATGCGATCACTTCTGCTTGCGTGAAACGTTTGGGTCTTAAATATGTTCGCAATCACAGTAAAGTGTGTGGACTAGCCAATACCGCTGTTAATTCTAAAGGGCTAGTCGATTGTTTTCTACTTTCCAATTATGCAGATCAACGAATAAATTTTTGTGCCTCTATTCTTCCAAAACTTACAGGTAATATCCCTGGTTGTTCTTTACCACGTGGAATTTATGAACGATTTAAACATTTACCCTTGGCTGACCCTAATTTCCATGTATCCGCTCAGGTAGAAATATTATTAGGAGCGGACATATGTTGTAGAATATTATTTTCGGATAACGCAAATAACCGTCTTGGTAAACCTCTAGCGATTGACACTATTGTTGGATACGTGTTATTGGGACAGGTGCCTTCTCCGCAAGGACCGTCAAACGCTACTACGCTTTGTATAATGCCGCAACCTCTTGAAAGCGAAGTAAAAAATTTTTGGGCGCTCGAAGAAGTCTCGCAACCTCCTGCTGTGAATATTGACGACAATTATTGTGAAGCACATTTTGTTAGTACCCACTCTCGCGATGAAACTGGTCGTTACATTGTAGCCCTACCCTTCAAGGATAATAATGCCGAACTTCGGAATTCAACTGAAAATCAAAAGGTTTATGATTCATTTCTCAAGGAATATTTATCTTTAAATCACATGAATGTTGCTCTGCAACCCTCCGATTATACTTTACCACACCACGGCATTCATAAAACCACAAGCAGTACTACCAAACTACGAGTGGTGTTTAACGGATCTGCTAATGATTCGACCGCTAAGTCCTTCAATCAACGTCTTTACGCTGGTCCGAAACTGCAATCAGGTTTGCACGAAATAATATTTTTATTTCGTTCCCACAAAATAGCACTTTGTGCTGACATACGAATGATGTACCGCCAAATTTTAGTACGTACACAGGATAGAATATACCAACATATATTCTGGCGACCCTCCCTCGACAGCGGAGTTCAAGAGTACGAATTGAACACGCTTACTTATGGTCTTACTCCATCCTCTTTTATTGCGCAACGCGTGTTAAAACAATTGGTGATCGACGAAGGACAACAATTTCCTCTAGCATCTGTGGCCTTGCTGAATCACACGTATATGGACGATGTGATTTCAGGAGCCATATCTGGTGGCATGGCCCATCTAACTGTAGCGATCTAATTACGGCTTCCAGGAATTTGGAATCTCCCGTTTCTCTAGAAATTCTTCCAGAAATAAAATCTCCCCCTAATATATTAGTTACTTCTACACAAAAAAATTGCACTCAATTTTTGGATAAATTTTCTTCTCTCACCTTGCTTCAGCGTACTGTTGCATATGTAAACCGTTTTATTTACAATTGCAAGAACTCTGATAAAAAATTATCAGGCTCTCTTTCTTCTGATGAATTACATATCTCATTGATAACTATCATAAGAGTTACGCAACAGCAGTTCTACGCCGAAGAAATAAATCAACTAAATTTAAACAAAGGTTGTTCTAAACAACTCCAAAAATTGTCCCCCTTTATTGATTCGCTAGGTCTTGTTAGGGTGGGCGGACGTTTGCGTCACTCCCTGTTGTCTTATGATAACAGACATCCCTTTCTATTACCGAAACAAGCCACTTTATCGCGTTTACTGTGTGATAATTATCACCTTTTATCTATGCATTCAGGTGCATTCATGACGCAATCACTTATTCAGCGAAAATTCTGGATTATTGGAATACGTTCATTAGTTCGTACTTTAGGTACACGTCCTCAAACCTTTGAGGAACTATGTACAATTTTTTCTAGGGTTGAAGCCATACTCAATAGTCGTCCTCTTTGCCAGTCTTCCGATCCTAATGACGGTACGGATTATCTGTCGCCCGGTCATTTTTTAATAGGCGGTCCCCTTTTATCTCTACCTGAAATTACTATTCCGGAGGAAATAACTTTGCGTTCCCGTTGGCAGCGATTGTGTCAGGTTACTCAATCCATTTGGCGTCGGTGGTCCAACGAGTATCTTCACCAACTCACCCAACGTAATAAATGGCATTACCCCACCATATTGCCCAAGGTAAATGATGTGGTCATAATTAAAAATTTAAATACTGCCCCCTTGTGTTGGCCTCTTGGCCGTATTGAAAAGTTATTTTTTGGTCGTGACGGTATACCACGAGTAGCATCTGTAAAAACCGCTGCAGGTTTATTTACACGTCCAATAAGTAAGCTTATTATCCTCCTTTGAATGAATAAATTTTATTTTGTTATTTTCTCTCGTATTTATGTTCCGTTTAATTTTAAACATTTTAAGGTTGTATTAAAGTTTTGTTTTAATTTGCCTAGCAACCTTAACATTTCTAGGGTGTATTTTTAAATGATTAATTTTTTTTTTGGTATAAAACTTATTCAGTTTTAGATGGGCGGTTATGTTTACGCCTTGCCTAATATAAATTAAAAGCATGCTCCTCTGATGTCTCGACTACGATTTGTTATTCGCGCATCGCCAAAGGTAAGCGCTGGTTACAAACTATAAGATAAGACAGTCAACACAGCTCTCTCTTAGAACACAGTCCATTATTTAAATATCACATTCGCGCCGGTTTGTCGGCATTAGTTAATTAATTAAATAACAACGTGGGTACCTCTATTCCTTTCCTTCATCACCCTCCTACCTAACCAATTATGTATTTAGTGGTGAGTGTAAAGTGATAATTGAACACGGGGTAAGTTTTTTATGCAACCACATTTATTACACATTTTATTACACATTTTATTACGTATAATTTTTGTTATTATGAACCAGCCGTTCCGCTTAAGCGTGAACAGTATGGCTATGCAAACTTAAAGAACCAAATTCAAAATTACAACGATGGCGAATCAGACTAGAAGAATATGATTACGAAATTATATATAAAAAAGGAATTTATAACAACAACGCAGATGCTTTAAGTAGAATCCAACTCAATGCATTAGAAACGGAATCCATTGTAGGAAACGTACACGAAGCAGAAATAAGGGAAGATTTAGACGCGATCGACACGATACATTCGACACAAAACGAAGAACGTAAAACCGCGATTAAAATTTTAAACGAAGCAATCGATATGAAACCCAACCAATTTATAATTACCAAAGTTTTAAATAACCCCAATCCCGTAAAATATACAAAAGTAGATAACAAAAAGATATACCAAATTCAAATAACTAAAGATGACAATAAGGAACAAATAATTAAAATTCTAAAGGAATACACCCCCGAGAAAAAACGATTTTATTTCTATTTGAGCATCGAACATTTATACCAAAGATTTTCAGAATTATACGTCAAATTATTCAATAACTCTGGACCTGAACGCATCAGATGTACTAGAAAATTAATAACATTAGACAACCCTGACGAAATAAACGATGTAATTAAGAATCAACACGAAGGAAAAACCAACCATCGTGGAATTAACGAAACAATAAAGCAACTTGTAAGACGTTATTATTTCAAAGACATGAAGGAATTGACCACGGATTTCATTAATCAATGTGAACTATGTGACAAAGCGAAATACGACAGGAAACCCCCAAAGATACCCTTAATGTTAACCAAAACACCCGACAAACCATTTCAAAAACTACATGCCAATACTCTAGTAGTAGAAGTGCAAAACTATTTAACAATTGTAGACGCATTCACAAAAATTGGCCAAGCAATACCAATCACATTCAAAAATAGCATTGACGTGACCCAAGGATTTTTACAGTATTTAAATTTTATGGAACACCCGAAACAATAACTCTAGATAATGGTAGCGAATTTAAAAGTGACACAATACAAATCCGAAAGTATAGAAAAAGATCCGTAAACATTCTGCGAGTCGGAGCGTGGAATGTCAGAAGTATGAAACAAGTAGGTAAGCTAGAGAACCTGAAACTCGAAATGGATAGGTTAGCACTAGACATAGTAGGAATTAGTGAAGTCCGCTGGCCAGACACGGGGGATTTTTGGAGTGGAGACGTTATGGTAATTCATACAGGATCAGAGGAAGAAAATTTGGGTGTGGGGACAGTTATGCGAAAAAAGATAGAGTGCTGTGTAGAAAACTACTTACAAAAAAAACTAGCTACAGCGAGAAAGAGGTAGAGGCGATCTACGAAGATATCGAAGACATACTGAGATACATAAAAGGATATGAAAATTTAATAATTACGGGGGATTTTAATGCAGTGGTAGGCGAGGGTAAGGAAGGAGTGATAGTAGGTTTATTTGGTTTAGGCTGGAGAAATGACAGGGGAAATAGGCTGGTAGAATTTTGCGACAAGAACAACTTAAGCATCACAAATACATTATTTCAACATTATGCTAGGAGACGATACACGTGAAAGATGCGAGCAGATATAGGAAGATATCAAATAGATTACATTATTGTTAGACAACGGTTTAGAAATCAAGTAAAAGACCGTAGAAGGTACCCAGAAGCAAATATAGACACCGACAACAATATCGTAATTATGAAGGCCGCACTTAAATTTAAAAATCTGAAAAAGAGGGACGGAAAAAACCACTTTGACTTTGAGAAGCTAAAAGGTAAAGATATCCATGAAAGATTTGAAAAAATTCAAATGAATTGCTGAAAAATATCGGGAAAATTTCTGATACTAAGGAAGTAGAAACAGAATGGAATAACATTAAATCCAGCCTAGACATGGCGGCCAAAGATATTCTGGGGTATACTCTAAAAGAAAATAAGAAACCATGGATAACAAAGGATATCCTGAATTTAATAGAAGAAAAATGAAAATACAAAAATAGATCAGACGAAACAGGAAGACAGAGATACAAAGCCATAAAATGGGAAATTATTCGCAAATGCAGAAGAGCTATAGAACAATGGATTGATGAAAAGTGCAAAAAGGTACAAACTAAGATGGAAATAGGAAAGACAGACGAAGCATACAAATTAATTATAATAAATTTTAGGGAAAAATGGTAAGGAGCCGGGTACAGATATGGTGCAAGCAGAAACTCTAAAAGCCGCTGAACAAGCAGTAACAGAATGTCTCTTCCGACTTGCAAGCTATATGTATGAGACAGGCGAGATACTTAAAGATTTCAAACGTAACATCATAGTAACTATACCAAAAAAGAAAGGCGCGGATAGATATGAAAATTTTCTAACAATAAGCTTGACAGAACACGTTTCAAAAATATTAACTAGAATTGTACAAAGACGAATGGAAAAACGAGCTGAAGAAATACTGGGAGAAGAACAACTATTGGGTTTAGGCGAAACAGGGGAACACAGGAGGCTAATTTAGCTCTGAGGGTGATAATGGAGAAAACAATAGAGAAGGGGGAAAGCGCATATATAGGGTTTGTAGATCTGGAAAAAGCATCTGACAATGTAAAATACTCAAAAAGATTGGAATGAGTTATAGGGATAGACGAATAGTACATAGCTTATACAAAGAACAAACAGCAGTAACAGAATTAGAGCAAGAAAGTAGAAAAGTAAATATCAGGAAAGGGGTGAGACAGGGATGTGCCTTATCCTCATTAATCTTTAACTTGTACATAGAAGAGGCAATGAATACTGAAAAATGCAGGAAGACATTTGGAATTATTATGCAGGGACAAAAGATGATGTGCTTAGATTTGCAGATGATATAGCGGTATTAGCATCTAGCAAGGAAGAGTTAGAAGCTGCTCTTAATGAAATGGAAAAGTTCTAACGGAGGGATATGGTATGAAAATTAACAAAAATAAAACTAAAGTTCTAGTATGTAAAAGATAGGTTAATCAATCAAAAACAAGAATACAAATAGGTAAAGAGAACGTATAAGAAGTTACGGATTTCTGCTACCTAGGAAGTCAAGTAACGCAAAATGGGAAAGCACAAAAGATATACAACAAAGATTAGCACAAGCTCGTGCTACATTTAACAAGAAAAAGCAACTACTGTGTTCTAAGTCCACAAACATAGAAAGAAGGAAAATATTGCTTAAAACATATGTGGAGAGCACAGCACTGTAAGGCTCTGAAGCCTGGACAGTAGAAGAAGCAGACAAGAAAATGGTAGAAGCCTTTCAAATGTGGTGCTACAGACGTATGATGAAGATACCATGGACAGACAAAGCTAAGAACAAAGAGGTACTAGAAATGGTAGGGGAAGAAAGAACTATGTGGAAAACAGTAAAAAATAGGAGAGATAGTAGGATAGGCCACATACTAAGACATGAGGGAATAGTGCGGAATATATTAAAAGAAAAGATTGGAAAAATGAGAAGTAGAGGTAGACCTAGGTTCGACTACTGCACACAGATAGTGAAAGATGTAGGCCGTGAGAATTTCAGGGAAATGTGGAGGCTAGCTCAGAATAGAAATCAATGGAGGTACGCTTCTAACCAGTCGCATGATGCATAAACGAATGACAAAAATAATAACTGTACTTAAACATGGTGATTACTATAAACAATTACAGATATTGGTTTTGCAATACTCTCAACTAATGTTAATTGTGCGAAAAGATTTATTTGAAAACTATTAATACGGCAAATCTCTAAGTGTTGGGGGAACCTTGATAGCCACAGGCTGTTTAACCCCTTTCACATACCACTGAATCTCGGTGATATAGGGCATATAATTAGAAAACAATAGAAGGGAATCGAGCTGTATATAGGCTGTGGCGGCTCCGTGGCGTAGTGGTATGTGTGTGACTACTACGCCCAAGGTCCCGGGTTCGAATCCCGACACGGTCCGCTTGAAAAATGTTAGGCGAGCATTTTTCACAAAAATACACCCTCGTTCGGATGAGAGGTAAAATGGAGGTCCCGTGTGTGAGTGTTGTCACGCACGTTAAAGATCCCTACCTTGCTTGGAACAGCAAGGGTTCGGCAAAATTCCAAATTTTCCAGGTAAAAAAAAACTCGCTTCCTGGCCAATGTAGTTCCTTCGGGTGGAGCATTGGAAAATCAAATGTAATGTATATAGGCTGTTGTGGGAATTTCAGGGAACTGTGTAGGCTAACTCAGAACAAATAAGTGGAGGTACGCGTCCAACCTGTTTCAAGACAGAAAACCTAATGACCAAAAAATAAGTGCACTTAAATTTGATGATTATTATTAACAACTACAGGTGTTGGTTGTAAAATATTTACAACTAATGTTGATTGTGCGACAGGATAAATTGGAAAAACTATTAATTCGACAAAGGTTTAGATGCTGGGGGAACTTGGCAGCCAAAGACTGCTTATCCCCCTTTATATACCTTACATGTGATTTTCCAATGCTTCACCCGAAAGTACTACATTGGCCAGAAAGCGATTTTTTTTCCTGGAAAATTTGGAATTTTGCCGAACCCTTGCTGTTCCAAGCAAGGTAGGGATCTTTAACGTGCGTGATGACACTCACACACGGGACCTACATTTTACCTCTCGTCAGAACGAGGGTGTATTTTTGTGAAAAATGCTCACCTAACATTTTTCAAGCGGACCGTGTCGGGATTCGAACCCGGGACCTTGGGTGTAGTAGTCACACACATACCACTACGCCACGGAGCCCCCCTCCCCCTCATATACCACTTAATATCGGGGTATATAACTGTAAAACAATAGAAGGTGACCGAACTGCATCAAACAAGAAAGAACAGCAGCTATGTTCAAAGACAACGAACATAGATACAAGAAGAAAGCTGTTCAAAGTATAGTGTGGAGCACAGCACAGTACATCTATGAAATAGGGGCAGTAGGAAAAGCAGACAGAAAGAGATAGAAGCCTTCTGGAATGTTGTGCTTCAGAGGTATGCAGATGGTAGCATGGACAGACAAAGTTATTAACAAATAGGTTGTAGAAATAGTAGAGGAATAAAGATATCTGTGGAAAATGAAAATATAGGAGAAATAGAAGGCCATGATACGTTCTAAGGCATTTCTGGGGAATAGTACGAGATATACTACAAGCAGAGATAGGAAAGACAGGTAGAGGTAGACCGAGATCAGACTTTAACACACAAATAGTGATAGATGCAAATTTCAGTGTATGTGTAGGTTGGTTCAGACTAGGAAAGAGTGAGGGTACGCGTCCAACAAGTTCTAGGACTGAGGGCCTATTGATGATGATGACATGATATTCGTTATACCTGTAACATCTTATTAAAAAAATATAAATACACTTTAAATTTTTAAACAATTCCATTTTTACGTTCACCTTTTAAGAAAAGCGCCAATTAGCGTTATCTATACTGTCGTTTCTTGCAATTCATTGAAAATTCACATCAATAAAACAAAACAAGGAATCATTATAACCCAAATTTAAAAAACGTATATTTCGGCAGACTTTTATTTGTCTCTTTTTGTTTCTGTATGTCCAACTATTAAAATGCCCATAATTCTGAACGAAGACCAGTCTTCCACTCAATAAAAAAAACCAACGAATTTAAGAATTAACATGCCATGACTTGAACAGACATGTGAGTAAATACGAAAAACCCGCTAGATTCCTGTGGGAGCTTTCCTGAAGCGAGGCCACCAATAAAAGGATTCTTTTATTTAGTAAATAAGGCTTGATATTGGTTAATGCGCAGCACTTCCTCTAAAATTGTGTCAACGTCGATATAAACGCTGAACGAACGGAAGTAGGTCGATTTTTATTATGTTCACTTTGGGTTGCTTGTACTGAATAAACATGCTTTCTAATTGGCTCATATGACTATTACCGTCTTAACAGACACATATTTTATATATCAACAATCACTATCCAGTTACCGAACGGGTCTAGTGATGAGGAATATCTAGGAAACTTGAACAAGATGATTAAGGATAGGCATTAAACCTATTAAAATTTTAAGATGGCCGCAAGATTTAATTGTGCAATTGTTATTTCTGGCACGAAATCTCGATTATAATTAAAGCTCTGGTTACTGTACTGAGGGATGACATCTGTAACCGGACGTTTTCCATTTCTCTTCCTGATTTTGTTACTGAAACATGTTGGAGAATAGTGCAATACTATTCCGTATAACGTAATCATATAACAATACTTTTAAACAAATTACTCAATTTTTTGATTAGATTGCAATAGCTTGAAAAAATATTACAGAGCGGTCCGGGTTATTTGTAGGTAACTGCGGGAGTACTATCAAAAATAAGAAAGAAATATCCTATGACTATGCGTCGAAAGCGTCTTCTAACAGTGCTAAAATGCCTCAAAGGGGTCCCTTGAAAGGTTTTTAAATTTTTCTAATACTTTCCTGAATAGACACACGAAAATTTGTACATAAAATAAAGTAAAGTTTTTAAGCTGAACAGAACTGTCTAAACAAATTTTGCCAAAATGGTTCAGAATCGTTGCAAGGACAAACGTAGGGAGTATAAATTAACATAACTTATTAGTAGGTAGGTATGGAATACTTTTTGTTAAATATTATAAATTAGCAAGGTTTTTATTTTAAAAAAACATCTGTAATGCTCGCGCTTTACTTAGTATACTTTAGGTTGTAGAAATAAAGGTATATAACTTAGTTTCATGAGCTATAATAAAAAATCGCTCTGAAAAATGATAGAAGCTTGCGTCGTTTACATTTTAAAAAGGGGCTATGTCGATATGATATTAAATTACGAGAAGAAACAAACCAAAAAGTCACCTAGTACATTTTTACATAAACAACAAAAACGAACGCGATTTTACACTCTTCGTATTCAAATAAGAAAAATTACTAATAAAAACCAGGATATCACCGTTCACAATAATATTTGTATAAATTCACACGTGGTTCAAAATACCACCGAATCATAAAACGTCATAAAATGAATGGGTTCATACGGATTGATGACATTGGCTTTTACCATAAGACAGTTTTAGACGCACAAAGTGTGAGAACGAATTTTGGTAGATTTAATAGTGCTAAATCTGAAAAAGTTGGTAAGTTAAGTTATGAAAGAAAGGATGGTAAAGTAACAATGGAAGTGTAGACCGTAGGCAGACCATTCGACGAGATGACCAACGTTGATCTGTTTTGAACTTTTATGGATAACAAGATCATGGAGTTTCAATACGTAGTATCGTGAAATTTATATTCGCGTCGGCACTCAGTAAAAGGACATTAATCTATATAAAGGTTATGAACGGATCTCATTCTGTCAGGCAACACTGGAATTAAATAGATGAAGTGGGGCGACCTAACGTATCGGTAGTTAATGAACAGGTGAACCATTGGTGTTCTTGGATGTGCTTAATTAATTTAAAAATCTAAGAAGCGGAATTTAACTGTGAGTACGGTTTCAGTTTTTTTTTTGTTCATACTTGATAAATATGTACACGTATACTTGTAAATATAAATTATAATTGGTTCGTAAAACAATGAAAGTAGTTTTGTTTATACTTAAGCCTAATATTATTGGAAGGGAGTTTGAAACCGTAAAACGTTAAGAAAGATGTGTGTATTAATTTATACGCAAGTTTAATTTGTAACATGTACTTGCTAGTAGATTTTTTGTAAATTGACATTTAATGGCGAAAACAGAAGTTGGTATTGCGATGTCTTTTATGTATTGTTGTTAAGAGAATTTCTAAATAAATGGGATTTAAAATGTCGTATAAATCAGTCTAATAAACTACAATAATGGAATGGTAGTATTATTTATGGATTAATTTTTTTAAGGAGTTCTGTAATAATACCTGGCCAATTGGAGATTACTTAGGTGTTTTTCTTAGGCTAATGTATTTATATTTTTAGAGTCACTTTGAACTTAGATGTATTTTATTTGAAGTTATAAGATAGGTAGAGTGATCAGCGTGAAGTAATATTTAGGAGAGGCCTTTATTTTGAAAATTTTTGTAATTCGATAAAAAGTTAATGACAAATTTTTAAAGTATGGTTGATAAAGGTGAAGTATGAGGTCACAAGATTTAGGAAAACCGAAAGCACGGAGACCTATCCGGAATAACCGACTTTCGGATAGCGAACATATCGAAGCAATTGCTGAGACAAGACAGTTTGGTGCCCTTATTTTTGAGAACTAGTAAAGCTTTTTAAAGTAAGTGGTACTTGTAAAGCAGTTTTGTATTTCGACCATTATACATTTTATTATTTTTATCCATTACGAATGGTCCCAGAAAGAGGGCTGCTGCTCTTTCGGTACCTAAATTGGCAGAGACTATAGGGGTCGGTATGGCAGTCTAAGAAACACTACCGCGATGTGAAAGGCAACGGGAAACCACCACATTACCTCCCAAGTACACAGCGTACCTAAATTATACTAAAATGATGGCATTCTCTGGGATAAAAGATTCCGGAGTTAAAATAGTCCCCTATTCGGATCTTCGGGAGGGGACTACTTCGGAGGATGTGATCGGAAAGTTAAAAATAAGAGTCGGGAACATTTTGCGAATCGGAGCGTGGAATGGTAGAAGTATGAAGCAAGTAGGTAAGCTGGAGAACCTAAAAATCGAAATAAATAGATTATCACTAGACATAGTAGGGATTAGCAAAGTTCGGTGGCCAGAGGCGGGGGACTTCAGGGTAATTCATACAGGAGCAGAGGAAGGAAATTTGGGTGTGAGGATAATTATGCGGAAAACGATAGGATACTGTGTAGAAAATTACTTACAAAAGAACGAAAGAGTACTCATGGTTAGATTAGAATCTAAACCGGTAAACACACTAATAATACAAGTATGCATGCACACCTCTAGCTACAGTGACGAAGAGGTAGACGCGATCTACAAAGATATTGAAGACGTAAAAGGACATGAAAATTTAATAATTACGGGAGGTTTTAATGCAGTGGTAGGTGAGGGTAGGGAAGGAGCGGTAATAGGTTTATTTGGTTTATGCACGAGAAACGAGAGGGGAAATAGGCTTGTAGAATTTTGCGACAAGAACAATTTAATCATCACAAACACATTATTTCAACATCATGCTAGAAGACGATATGCGTGGAAGATGCCAGGAGATATAAAATAGATTACATTCTTGTTAGACAACGGTTTAGGAATCAAGTAAAAGACTGTAGAAGCTACCCAGAAGCAGATATAGACACCGACCACAACGTCTGAATTATGAAAGCCGCTCTTAAATTTAAAAATTTGAAAGAAGAAACAGAAAAAGGCACTTTGACTTAGGGAAACTAAAACATAAAGATATTCAAAAAAGATTAAACAAAAAGTAAAATGAATTGCTGAAAGATATCGGGAAAATATCTGATGCTAAAGAAGTAGAAACAGAATGGAATAACATTAAATCTAGCTAGATATGGCGGCCATAGATATTATGGGGCATACACAAAAAGAAAGTAAGAAACCATGGAGAACAAAGGATATCCTGAAGTTAATAAAAGAAAGACGAAGATACAAAAGCAAATCAGACGAAACGGGAAAACAGAGATACAAAGCCATAAAATGGGAAATTATTCGCAAATGCAGGAAAGCTAAAGAACCCTGGATTGATGAAAAGTGCAAAGAGGTACAAACTAAGAAGGAAGTAAGAAATACAGATGAACCATACCAACTAACTAGAATCAATTTTAGGAATATAAACCCGTATTACAAAAATATAAGGAACACAGGAGAAAACGTCATTATAGAAAATGTAGAGAAAGTGGATAGATGGTAAGAATATATAGGGAATTTATATGCAGGAGAGGAACTAACTGCATTGGAACAGGAATCAGACATTGAAAATGATGATTTTAAATATTCTATAGTTAGAGATGAGTTTGAATTAGCATTAAGGTGTCTGAAAAATGGTAAGGCGCCGGATACAGATAAGGTGCAAGCAGACACTCTAAAAGCCGCTGGATAAGCAGTAATTGTACGTCTCTTTCAATTTGTAAGCTATATGTATGAGACTGGCGAGATACCCAAAGATTTCAAACGTAACATCATAGTAACTATACCAAAAAAGAAAGGCGCGGATAGATGTGAAAATTTTCGAACAATAAGTTTGACAGCACACGTGTCAAAAATATTAACTAGATATGTACAAAAACGAATGGAAAAACGGGCTGAAGAATTACTAGGAGAAGACCAATTTGGGTTTAGGCGAAACATGGGAACACGGAAGGTGTTTTGCTCTGAGAGTGATAATGGATAAAACAATAGAAAAAGGGGAAAGCATGTATATAGGGTTTGTAGATCTGGAAAAAGCATTCGACAATGTAAAATGGAAGAAAATGTTCGAAATACTTAAAAAGATTAGAATGAGTTATAGGGAGAGACGAATAGTACATAGCTTATACAAAGAGCAAACAGCAGTAATAGAATTAGAGCAGGAACGTAAAAAAGTAAACATTAGGAAAGGGGTGAGACAGGGATGTGCCCTATCCCCAGTACTTTTTAGCTTGTACATTGAAGAGGCAATGAATACTATCAAATGCAGGAAGACATTTGAAATTACTATGCAGGGACAAAAAATTGATATGCTTAAATTTGCAGATGATATAGCAGTATTAGCGTCTAGCAAAGAAGAGTTAGAAGCTGCTTTTAAAGAAATGGAAACTGTTCGAACAGAGAAATACGGTATGAAAATTAACAAAACTAAAACTAAAGTACTAGTTTGCAAAGGAGGGGAAAATTAATCAAAAACAAGAATACAAACATGTAACACGAACTTACAAGAAGATTTTTGCTACCTAGGAAGACAATTAACACAAGTTTGGGAAAGCACAAAATTTAACAAGAAAAAGCAACTACTGTGCTCAAAGACCACAAACATAGAAACAAGGAAAAGATTGCTTAAAACATATGTGTGGAGCACAGCACTGTACGGCTGTGAACCCTGGACAGTAGGAGAAGCGGACAAGAAAAAGGTAGAAGCCTTTGAAATGTGGTGCTACAGACGTATGATGAAGATATCATGGACAGACAAAGTTAAGAACGAAGAGGTACTCAAAATGTTAGGGCAGAAAAGAAATATGTGGAAAACGGTAAAAAATAGAAGATAGAATAGGCCACATACTACGGCATGAGAAAATAGCACGGAATACATTAGAAGCAGAGATAGGAAAGAAGAGAAGAAGATGTAAACCTAGGTTAGACTACTGTACACAGTTAGTGAAAGATGTAGGCTGTAGGCTAGCTCAGAATAGAAATCAATGGAGGTACGCATCCTACCAGTCCCAAGATGGACAAATTAATGACGAAGAAAGTAACTGTATTTAAACATAATGATTATTATAAGTAACTACAAGAATTGGTTGGGCAATGTTCTCGAATGATGCTAATTGTGCGAAAGGATTTACTGGAAAACTATTATTTTGGCAAATGTCTAAGTGTTGTTGGATCTTGGCAGCCACAGGCTGCTTAACCCCCTTCACTGAATCTCGGTGAAATAGGGCATAAAATTAGAAAACAATAGAAGATAATTGAGCTATATATAGGCTGTGTGAGAATTTCGGGGAACTGTGTATGCTAGCTGAGAATGTAAATAAGTGCTGGTACGTGTCCAACCAGTTTTAAATATCAGCACTTAAGCTAGAATAAGTTCTTAACTTCATAAAAATTATTTGTTAAAGGGATAATTTTCAAAAACTTTGAGTCAGGGTTCGAAACATTTTGAGCTATACTATATTATCTATGCATCATCGTTGGCCAATTACTCTGACAGTCAAGAAATTTAAAAAAGGATAAGAAATTATTCCGAGAATCTTCAAGAGAATATTTGTAACTCACAGAGAAAAGGTTTGTGTTCTGCAATTGTTAACAAGGATATAGGTGAGGATTATGTTAGAATTTTCCGTAGACTGTTATATAATCATTATTTAACATTTGTTGAATGTAAGAGATTCTTTAGATAATGTGTATAAACGGAAAATGTTTTTGAATGCATACATGTTTCTTGAGATTTCTGTTTTATTTCATTTTCGTAAATATCACAGCATAATTTTTGTTGAGCTAGTCAGGCAAGGAAAAGAACACAGTAAGAGAGTAATTTCAAATTTGCATGCTTCATCCTCATTAATTCAATTTGGCTGTACCCAGGTCACAGCTTAATTTGTGGGTTTTCCAAGTATTACGCGGGTTACTGCAATATTAGCGCCGTCCCAACACTAGGCGGCTTGGTCCCAGCAATATATATATATATATATATATATATATATATATATATATATTGTGTGTGTGTGTGTGTGTGTGTTGTGTATGTGTGTGTGTGTGTGTCTGTGTGTGTGTGCGCGTGTGTGCGTGTGTATATGCGCGTGTGTGCGTGTGTGAGCGCGCGCGCGTGTATGTGTATGTGTTTGTAATGACTTTTGCAGGCCAGAATTCAATATATATCAACAGGAAAAGATATCAACGCCAAACGCACTGATACTTTAAGGCGCACGATAGCTTAGTTTTTTTGCTTTGAATCAAAAGGCAATAAAATTGTTTATAAATTTTAGAATAATATAATTTTATTTTTATGCGTAAACGCAAACATTAAATAAATATCACAATTTTGGTTAAATGTATTTATTGTTTTTATCTTAAATTAAATCGTGATAGTGAAATATGTACTGTGGCCAAAAGGATATTTGTCACTTTATAGATTGCTATACTACTACTTAGTAGTAGGAATAAATTTATTAATTTCAGTTAGTTAAATGAGCTTTTAGCACGAAAGCAGCCTGCAGAATTTGGAAACGTTGGTAGTTTAAATTTAATAACGTTGCAATTGCAATGCAATATTAAATTAGGATGAAAGAATTAAAATAGTAAAGCACGTAGTATATTATATACAAACAGTAATTAATATTGGAACATTACACTCTTCGTATTAAATTAAGAAAAATTAGAAATATACCTCGAGAAATAATCAGCGTACTAAAGTTATTTGTATACATTCACACGAGTTCAGGAACCATCAACCATGGGAAATACACCCCAATTACCATTTAATTATGAAATGAAGCCATAAAATTAAGGCATGGAGACGACGAATGACGCAGCTTTTGGTTTTAAATGTAAAAAACGCGGGAACAAATTAACAGTTTACACGGAAAGTCGACATTGGCCCCAAAATTAGGATAGTTTATACGCACAATCCGTGAGAACGAAAATTAGCATTACATGACCCTGAGATCAAAACTTATAAAAACTTACGGATAGTAAAAAAAGGGGGAAGATCATTATTAGACAGCACGTAGCAAACTTTCGAACTCGATAACGGTGAGGATCGACCTTAGAAACGCAGGTACATAAGGTACCCGCGGCTGTTAGTAAGGAAACAGGTTTTCGGACGCGAAAAGCGCGGATGTGATTACCGTTTGTTACAGGCGGAAAAGCTACTGAGTATATATTTTCATTAAAATTATAAAATGGGGGCGGCCTGTAAAACAAAAATTAGAGGGGGGTCACCGGCACTAGCTAACGGAAGGTCGTGGATCATATAGAGGGTTAAAATTTTGCAGAAAGGGTGCTAAATTAATATATAATATACTACAAAAAAATTGGACACCTACTTTTCATAAATATTTTGGCTTAATGACAATTACCAAGGGCGCCAGACAAGTCGAGAATGTCCAAATGTTCGTGCAAAACCTTGAGAGACTTGTCATCCCAAGGAGGACAATTGTTTCTTTTAATCAACTCTTATTTTTTTGAATACTTATGCAACATTCATGAGAAAATAATAAAAAAACTATTTGACTTAATCAACGGCAAACAAAACTATTTAATTAACAGAGCAATAAATGTGAACCTCTTACGTTCAGAAATTTATTGATTTTAATTTAGAAGTTTAGATTAAATGGGTGAATATGGAATTATGATAATTTTGCGTACATAAGTAATTCCCAAACATTGTATATGAAAGAAAACTTATACTATAAATTTTACACTAAATTAATCTTACGGTTTATGGCCAAAACGTCCTAACAAATAAATTAACTAAAAATTGGTCATGCTAACTTAACTTAAAAACTTACTTACTAGAAATTGTCCATTGTTTGATGGCTTGTCTTCCAACGTAGAACAGCTCTTAAACTGGTGGAGAGAATCTCGCTTGTTGTTCTGGATCTACGCAACCATTAAATAAGTCAATGACACACGAACCCGGTAGGATCTTGTTGATAATATAACTTAACTTGAGCGTCACACGCATATAAGCTTTTTATTATTACTATATACCACTATAAATCCGCAAACATACGGGCGTAACCCTCGCGAACTGGAAGAGTTAATTACTCCTTTCCAATTTTACTATCGTGATACTAAGTGAAATATCATATCTGTGATGCCGGAGAACGCTGCCCGCGAACTTCTGTGGCTACGTTTCTACCTTTTGACCACGGACAGCCCCATTGGAATCTCCCACTTTTGGCTAAAGCCTTAAGTTATATAGATTAATTCCTACTGTAACCATTATTTACGTCCTATTTCTGTTATTCAATGACTGAACAGAACCTCCCCAAAAAAACAAGATTTCAGAAACCCAAATCCAACCCCTTTTGAGATGAGGGTCACGGAAACAATTATTTTTCTAATGGTATAACTATTTTGTATCTTCTTGAAATTTTAATTACTTAATTGTGGACCATACCTGTTGGCGAACAGTGGTCTGCCATTAACAAAAGACCGGTTAACGCACTTGAGCCGAAATGGATTTTAAATACAATGGATGTCTCCAGACTACTTAAAATTACTTGCAATCTTTAAACAAATCAAATTGGAAAAATAGTTTGGCTATTTTCAATATTTCGTTTCCTATAACCCTTATTAATCAAAGAAATTATTAAGAAAATTAAGCTTTTCAACAGAAAATTGCTTTTCTTTATTTACGTTAAAAGGTACTATTCCATTTTAATTTTATCAGATTCGTCAATCTGTAACCGACATAAGCTTTAAAAGGGTTATTGTATTTGATTTGCAAGGGTAGAGGTTAAATTATGATGACAGCCGCTGGAATTTATAATAGTTTAGCCTTAAGCTATTTGTAAACCTGGTCTTTTATGAGGGATGCTAACTAAACTATAAAAATAATTTATTATGGAATTCTTGTCTATAAGTTATGCAAGTTAATGAATTTTAATTAATTAATGAATCTGTTTATTAGTTAACATTACAAAATACTGTTACACGGTATTGTTGGAAAGTGATTAGTGTTAGCAGCTTTTATCAACCACAATAGGTTGGATATTTACCTGCCCAGAATTTTTATGGAGCTTCTAAGAGAATAGAAACAAGAAGTGTATGTCAATTGAGTTTTTGCTATCCAGATTGTAACAATCATATGCTGTTTGTTGTATTAATTAACTGGAATTGATTGTCAATACATATATATGTATGGAGCTTAGTAGGAGGAAAGACCATTACGTCGGTGCACGCTTATGTAAAATTAAAGCGTATTGTATAGCAATCTCATACAAAAAGTTTATTATTATAAAAAAAGTAGCAAGTAAAATATCGTTGGTTAATTTTAGAAAAAGGTGTATCATTGTTAATCTCAAGTCCTTTTTTGCTAAATGCGTATTTGGCCAAATTAGGGGTAGATCATAGTTCTTTTGTTTTTCGTTGTTGTTGTTTAGGTTTCGAAAATCATGTTGTACAATGTAGGTTAGGGATAGACGAATTGAAGTTTTCTTCTCCGATTTTAAATTAGTAGGATGTGAGAACGGTATAGTTGAAGCTCTATTGACCTCTAACAGCGGAAGGAACCGCTCAAATAGTTGCCCAGAACACCCACCTTTGGAGTAGGTTTTATCTGTGATGATTCTTTTCAGGCGGATTGACGCCAAAGGCTTTACATAGTCAAAGAAATTTTGACAACCTTTCAAGGTAAGCGTAAAAATAATTAGTAGAAGTGTCAGAATTTGTATACTCTTAAAAGTAGAATATTTGCTTTTATAGAACCTTCCCCGCACCACCGAAAGCTAGCCGGCGCACTAATTTACTGTTACGTCCCTCCGACCCTTGTAGAGTAAAATTAATTCAGGAACGTTACGTCAGTTCAGCATGTATCAAGATATTCAGCTTGTGTGCACTACACGCATTCTTACGAGATGCTCCGTGTATCGCACTAACTAATTTAGGTCTGGATCGAAACAAACAAAAAGGTACAAGCTATTGGTACGAAACCAATAAGAAAAGTAATAAATTTAAGAATTAAAACGACAAGGTTCGAACTAGTTTGCCGGTAAACGCAATACAGTCCACGAAATTCCCCTGGGAGCTTTTCTGAAACGAAGCAACAATAAAGGATATTTTTTATTTAGTAAATAAGACCTTATAGCGGGTAATGCGCACCTCTTTCTCTAAAACCACCCCAGCATCAATATAAACGTAAAACAATGGATAGATAGCAAGTCAATTTTTATTTCATAGCCTTAAGATCGTATTTAGTGGACGAAGTCTTAAATACCAATCGAGCTTCTTATTTTGTTATAATACGTATCTGCTATTTCAACAATCCCTAGGGTATTGACAAACATCTGAAAAGAAAAAAAATTTAAGGAAGCTTCAGCAAGAAAATACAGAATAGGTATTAAAATGGGCAACGTTTTTAGAAGATGGAGAGGTTTTATTACGTATTGTGTTGATACAGGCGTGGAATCTGATTTATAATTAAAGAGTATGTCACTCAACAGACGGATTAGACGTCATCAGCCGCACTTTTCATTTCTCTTACTTACTCACTTTATAGAAAAAGCATGCAGGTTTGCAAATAAATAAAACTGTACTATGTAGGGATATGTCTGCTAAACAAATTATATATCAGTCTACTTTTGAAATGATCCTACATTAGTTTGGTGACGATAGCGGACCACTGCTACGCATTTATACTGCAGAATTTTTGCAAAACGCAGCAATATTTATTGATTATGCATGCCAAAATTATGCAATATTTCTTTTTACTACGAAGTGTAAATGCAGATAAGAATAGTGTTCCGTTTTAAGAACTAATAAGATACGTTTGTAGTTTTAGGCCCTGTATAAAGGAACAACCAGAATTTACGGGCAAAATTTATTCCAGTTAGTTCATTTTTAAGTATCAGGTATTAACGAAATTTTACAAATAATGAATGAAATTTAGTACGTTTGCAAAAAAATAAATGGTAGAAGCCAATGCCATTAATGTATTAATTTAATTGAATTTAATTGAACGATTATTGACGTATAATATGCATAAAAGCGTGTAAAAACCCAATAATACCAAGGTGAAAAGCGTTGCTAATAAACAAATATATCGGTGGGGTAGAAATACGCCAAACTCCAACTCGTAGAAGTGTTATTTAAAACGCTCGTTAAGATTAAACACCTGCAGAATTTTAAATGTCAAGTTCCATTTATTTTATAGATAACAAACAAGGATTCTAAGGATTGTACAAACGGTCGGATGTTTTAGCATGAAACGCTAATGAGGGGTTATTTAAATCACGTAGTAAGTCCACGTGGTGTAGATAGCAAATAAACAGAAATATCGATTTTCTACCACTCAAGCAAGGTTAGAAAGAGACGTAGAAAACGCATAAGCATGGGACAACGGTTGTATAGGCGGGATTTGTGAAGCGTCAGTAGGTCTACGATTGGTCGATATGGTTAGTTTGACTTGAAACAAACACGAGGATAGTGTAGCGTAGTTTTCTGAAAATGTTATAACGACGTGCTGAAATTCGCGGGATTAAATATTGGTTGAGTGCAAAATTGTAAGAAGTATTATTTTAAATAAAGGATTTCGCGTTAGGTGAGTATGGAGAGGTTACATTCGAAGTGTATAAATATTATAAAGAGATAGCACGGCTTTCTTCTCTTTTAACTTTGTGTCCTTAATATTTCGATCGTCTCAAACGACGTATGAAAGTTAACACGAGTTGTAAGTATTATAAAATCATTTAAATTATATTGCATGGTGGTAGCTTCTTTATTAGTACGCGGTTAGAGTGCCGAGATTACATTTTTTTAATTGAGGTACCACCTATAATTTTTAACCAACTTGTGTCGGGACGTTAAGTAACGTAGATCACAGTAAATAATTGTGAAAAACGTATGTTTAAATTGGATTTGGAATTGGATTACACCGTGGAGGCGGCGTTGGCGGATCGGCTTAAATGGAGTTCGTCTAGTAACAGCTAGAAACGGCCTGCAGAACAGATAGAAGAAATACATGGCATCGTCCACAGAGCAGAGATCTCCTAGAAATTTCTAGGTAACGATTTGAAATTGTGATTCTTATAAACTGTGAATATTGGGTGACGTATGAGAGAGATTTTCAAGGTAGTGTGGATTATTTGCGTATTGAACATAATACGTGTAAATAACTTTATTATGGTATTTAACTAGAAATTTGAAGGTGTCTATAAAGCTTTTTAACGTTCCATCAGAACGTGAAATTTTTGTAAAGAGTACATGGCTTTGTTTTTTTTATTTGTTGTAAGAGTATTTCAAAGTAGATGGGCATACATTATGCATAATTAGCTGGGTTATCATGAGCTCACCATACCCCAGAGTTTACTTAGATTAAAAACAAAATAAATTAGAAAGAAGGAATGTTAGAGAGGGTATTATTCAAGGCCCATTTACTCCGGGTACATTTTATGTGATTGATGATTTTAAAATAAAGTACAGGACATTACTAAATAAGATTTACTGAAGTGTAACGTGATCAATGAAATATGGACAATATTGAATTTCATTTGTAAATAGTAATAAATAAAAGATTATATGTTGGTTGTATTTTGTGGTTTTATTGCAAGTGTGTGTGTACGATTGGGAATATGAGAGTGAATCTAGATACCCAAGAGGAGGTCCAAATGAGCTAGCCGGGAGCAGGTGCAGAAAATTGGCAATTCAACCGAGGAAGAGAGGAAAACGGGTAAAATTTTTTGTTGACTTATTTAAATTTTTGGAAATTTTTCTATTTTCGAATTTGAAAATTTAATAAAATTTTCGAAAATATATTTGTTGGTGAGGATTTTACCCGAGTTCCACGGCAATATATATTGCTATGATAAGGGGTTGTTTAGGGGTGTATTGAGTAATAAGGGTCGCGTAGTAACTAAATAGCGATAAGAGTTAGAAAACTGCATTTATTTAGCAGAAAAATAAGCAATTCGTACATTATGTAAATAGCAAGCATTTAACACCCTGTATAGAAATCGTAATTAACTTTAATCAATATCAGTAAGCAAATCTTTCAATAATAGAACGCGCATTTAGCAGAGAAATAATCTTACATGTAATTAAAACTACGTTGAGAAGTGTTTAACAAGTTATAAAATAAAGACGCAGAAGATAAGACAAAACCTAATAAATCTTCATGCAATTACGCTTGTGATAAAGAAGGAACAATATGCGCTTTGATAAGAAAACGCACTTTTACAGATCAATCTAAATAAATACATGAACGAAAACAGCATTCGAGTTCCATCATTTATTTTTGTACAATTATCCAAAAGCATTATCTATACAAAAAAACAGCAGACGTAAGTTAAATGTCCGGTCACGATAATAAGGCAATCAAAGATCGTAAATAAACAGCATGACACGGAAATACAAAAGAGTTTCATCAGAATCAGCTTGAAAACACTGGACAAACGTGCTTGGTGGCAACAATCTCTAATACTACTTTGAAACCAATACTAAGGTAGTGGGAAAAGCTATGTAACACCCACAGGCGATAAGGCACCTCAGTCTCAACTTGAAGCACGTTGAATTTGCAACACTTTCAACCAAATATGTACGCGTCAGATAAGTAAAATTTATTTTATAGTGAAAATAGTGCTGCGTTAAGAATATATGAAGAGTTTGTGCCGTTTTTTTTCAGAAAACGTGAGTAGAAATTGGGTAATTAATTTAAATTAAATATTTACAATGATATAGGGCTTCTGGACTATTTCTGGTTCATAAATAATTATAATTCTAATCCATGGTCCTAAGGCGATAATTCTAATTATGGGACAATTCTAATTCTAATCCAAGATACTAAGTCTGGTGTACAGGAATTCATAATACTAAAGTGGTATTTAAGACGCATCCATAGAAATATTGAATAAAGCACGAATTAAATTAAAGAAATTTGACAATACGACCGTGGGATTGAAACATAACAAAATAAAATTATTAAATTAATCTGGGACTATAATTAAAGAGTTTTAATTTGAAAAATCACCGAAATCAAAAATTTAGAAAAATTTGTACATTAATTAAATTTAGGCAGATTTATTTTAGTATTTAAGAGTCAGTATGAATATAATTTTTCGAAAATGGGAAGAGGATCCCAAGAAAGTATGTATAACATTTGAAAAGAGTTTTGGCGAGGAACGGCAGACCTCACAAGAAACAAAAATGATGGAGATTTTGATGGCACTGAACAGTAAAATGGACAGAAGTGAAAAGGCCATGAAAAACATCACTACGAAGATGGACGAAAATAGCGAAAAATTAGGTAAGGAAATCAAAATTCTAAGTGATGGATTAAGGAAAACCAACCAAATAATTGCGGAAATGAGGGCACAAATGCAAGAGAAAATTGTGAGGATCACGGAGGAAATCGACTGTGTGTGGGATCATGTTGGAATGGTGAAATCTAAACAAGAGAAATATGAAAGTGAGACAAACGACAAACTCACGAATTTAGATACTAAAATACGGAACGTAGAGAAAATTGTGAAACAGAATTCAGAACAATAAATCGGGAAATAGGTAATTTGAAAACTAATTTAGGAAATTTCAATATTAGGAACCCATTAGGCTAATTCAACCGAATCTTTTAATTGACCAATATACAAAATTTTACGGGGACGGAAGAGTAAATCCAAAAATCTTTTTCAATATAAATTAAACTTACTAAAATCAATGCTAAAAGGGGAAGCTGAAATGTGGTATAACTTAGTTGAAAGCGAGGTAGAAACGTTTCAACAGTTCGAACAAAATTTTACGACACTTTTGGAGATAATCAACAAGACAAAATTAGAAATAACCTGAGCATGGGAAAATACAATTCAGATAGAGGAATGACACGGGAATTATATACTATTGGAAAGTTTAGTGTAGCAAAACAATTAGATTCTCCTTTACCCGATAAACAAATTATAAAATATTTGGCAGTGCATTTTAACGCAGAAGTAAAACGATATATAACAATAGAGAATATAGTAGACCAGTACATATTTATAGAATATCTACAAAGGTATGATGAGTTGGAATCAAATTATAGAACGGAAATTGATACTAGGAGTCGACGCACAGATTTTATAAGGACACAAAGAAATACTGACACTCGAAGAACCAATTATCAACGAAACAATTATGATCATTAAAGAAATTTTAATAGGGGGAATTATAACAATTTTAATAATGATTTCAGGCGAAGTAGAAATACGGGTCAGATACCAAGGCAACAAATAGAACGGACTAATCATGAGGGAAATAATAATCGAGAAATAAATAGACAGGAACATGAGGATCGACGCACGCAAACGAGGAATACTAATCGCACATACGCAGAGATAACGAGTCAGGCAGGACCTTCCACGCGAAACCAAAATTTTTAGGTACGGTCGATCCAAGTAAACTTCTACGGATAAACGGGTACGAACGTCAGCGCGAATTTATTAAACATGAGACAGAAAATAAATTGGGAAGATTTTAAAGAAACTTATTACCGATAGTTAATTTAAAGGTGGAAAATAAAATGATTAGAGTATTGATTGATACTGAGGCAGAAGCATCACTTGTTGCGGAAGAATTTGTTAAACGAGAGAAATTGAGGGATAAAGCAATACCTATACCGAGATGCAATTTGGTGGCACCGAATAATAAGAAATTTGCGAAAATAAGTGAAATGGTAATTCTGAGATGTGAAATGGGAGATGTAAAATGGGAGAATGATTTTATTGTTGTACCTGGACTAAAGATAGATATTATGTTTGGGATGGATATTATAGACAAGTTAGGATTGAAGATAAATGCAGAATGCAAGGAAGTAGAGTGCAATGGGAAGTATATTACATGGTATGAAGAGGGTAATATAGAAGTAGAGGGTGACTGCGTAAATATTAATCAGTTTGAGAATGAAATAAATAATGAGGGGATTACAAATGAAGAGATTAAATGTCCAGAAGATTTGAGAAACAGGGTGAATATATTATTAGAAAAGAATTCAGAATTAATAGGGTCGAAATCAAGAATTGCCTCAGGTTATGAGCACAAATTAGAAGTAGTAAACACCGAACCGTTTAACACTAACTTATATCCTATTCCAGTAGCATACAGGGATAGAGTAAAAGATGAAATAGAAGAAATGGTACGTGAAGGTTTCATTGAAAGCTCCAGTACACACTTTGAACCCATTAGTCGTCGTGAAGAAAAGTGATGGTTGCATCAGATTATACTTAGATGCAAGGAAGATTAGTAAGCGAACGAAACCGCAGTACAATTGACCACCAACAATAGATAGCATATTAGCGAGAATAGGTAGTAAGAAAATCTTTACCAAAATAGACTTGAAGAATTCATTTTGGTTAATTCCATTAGCGCGAGAATCAAGGAAATATACTGGTTTTCAGTAGAAGGAAGAATATACCAATTTAAAGTGGTCCTGTTTGGTTTGTCCTCGAGTACACCTGCACTAGTGAAAGCTATGCAGAATATTTTGGGACCGTATGAGGAATTTTGTATTCACTACGTGGATAATGTTTTGACATTTAGTGATAGTGTGGAACAACACTTTGTACATTTGGAAATAATTTTATTAGAGTTAAATATAGCAGGTTTAAGGTTAAATTTAAAGAAGTGCGAATTTTTTCAAGATAGTTAAATTTTTAGGATATAGAATAGAGAGTAGGGGTACATTGATAGGGCAGGGAACAAGCACATATGAACTAAAGCACATAGTCGGGAACAATAAAGGGAAGTTTAACACCCATGACAAGTGAAAATGTGCTTCGTCTGAAAACCAAACATTTTTCAAAAATTCAGGATTTTCATACTGTAACGCGAGAATTCTGGCGCAATATTCCACTCTACTGCGATAATCCCGAGGATGTAGTTGTTGATGTACCTGAATCACATACGAAAATGTACCCAGCTCCTTCAGGATTCTTTGAAAGGAAGTTCTTTAAATCAAGTTGTAACGCTGTCCTTGCCTGGCTGACTTTCGGAATTTCTAAGATTTGCTCAAAACACGTTCATGGTTATTGTTGTTGTTAACTGTCCTGGGACGCCCCGAGTTTCCTTTTCGTTGGCACAATACACTACCTGTATTTCTAAACTTTTCAATAACCTTCAAAATTACAGCATTACTTGGAGAACGTTTATTAAACCTTTGTGTGAATTGATCAGACACGTATAGCAAACTTGCACCATTACGTCGGCCGATTCCGTATGAACGAAAATAATACTCTACCAGAAACACTTTCTCCTCTGTACTTAACACCATTTTTAACAATTAGACCCTACTAATTACTTGTTTGAGGTTTACTTGACAGGTCTATACTAGCTAACTTGAGTGTGACAGCGCACGCATAAAAACACCGCCAACTTAGTTTCAGTACTGTTTATTTCGGGCAATACTGTATAACATTTGAAAAGAGTTTTGGCGAGGAACGGCAGACCTCACAAGAAACAAAAATGATGGAGATTTTGATGGCACTGAACAGTAAAATGGACAGAAGTGAAAAGGCCATGAAAAACATCACTACGAAGATGGACGAAAATAGCGAAAAATTAGGTAAGGAAATCAAAATTCTAAGTGATGGATTAAGGAAAACCAACCAAATAATTGCGGAAATGAGGGCACAAATGCAAGAGAAAATTGTGAGGATCACGGAGGAAATCGACTGTGTATGGGATCATGTTGGAATGGTGAAATCTAAACAAGAGAAATATGAAAGTGAGACAAACGACAAACTCACGAATTTAGATACTAAAATACGGAACGTAGAAGAAAATTGTGAAACAGAATTCAGAACAATAAATCGGGAAATAGGTAATTTGAAAACTAATTTAGGAAATTTCAATATTAGGGAACCCATTAGGCTAATTCAACCGAATCTTTTAATTGACCAATATACAAAATTTTACGGGGACGGAAGAGTAAATCCAAAAATCTTTTTCAATATAAATTAAACTTACTAAAATCAATGCTAAAAGGGGAAGCTGAAATGTGGTATAACTTAGTTGAAAGCGAGGTAGAAACGTTTCAACAGTTCGAACAAAAATTTTTACGACACTTTTGGAGGGATAATCAACAAGACAAAATTAGAAATAACCTGAGCATGGGAAAATACAATTCAGATAGAGGAATGACACGGGAATTATATACTATTGGAAAGTTTAGTGTAGCAAAACAATTAGATCCTCCTTTACCCGATAAACAAATTATAAAATATTTGGTAGTGCATTTTAACGCAGAAGTAAAACGATATATAACAATAGAGAATATAGTAGACCAGTACATATTTATAGAATATCTACAAAGGTATGATGAGTTGGAATCAAATTATAGAACGGAAATTGATACTAGGAGTCGACGCACAGATTTTATAAGGACACAAAGAAATACTGACACTCGAAGAACCAATTATCAACGAAACAATTATGATCATTAAAGAAATTTTAATAGGGGGAATTATAACAATTTTAATAATGATTTCAAGCGAAGTAGAAATACGGGTCAGATACCAAGGCAACAAATAGAACGGACTAATCATGAGGGAAATAATAATCGAGAAATAAATAGACAGGAACATGAGGATCGACGCACGCAAACGAGGAATACTAATCGCACATACGCAGAGATAACGAGTCAGGCAGGACCTTCCACGCGAAACCAAAATTTTAGGTACGGTCGATCCAAGTAAACTTCTACGGATAAACGGGTACGAACGTCAGCGCGAATTTATTAAACATGAGACAGAAAATAAATTGGGAAGATTTTAAAGAAACTTATTACCGATAGTTAATTTAAAGGTGGAAAATAAAATGGTTAGAGTATTGATTGATACTGAGGCAGAAGCATCACTTGTTGCGGAAGAATTTGTTAAACGAGAGAAATTGAGGGATAAAGCAATACCTATACCGAGATGCAATTTGGTGGCACCGAATAATAAGAAATTTGCGAAAATAAGTGAAATGGTAATTCTGAGATGTGAAATGGGAGATGTAAAATGGGAGAATGATTTTATTGTTGTACCTGGACTAAAGATAGATATTATATTTGGGATGGATATTATAGACAAGTTAGGATTGAAGATAAATGCAGAATGCAAGGAAGTAGAGTGCAATGGGAAGTATATTACATGGTATGAAGAGGGTAATATAGAAGTAGAGGGTGACTGCGTAAATATTAATCAGTTTGAGAATGAAATAAATAATGAGGGGATTACAAATGAAGAGATTAAATGTCCAGAAGATTTGAGAAACAGGGTGAATATATTATTAGAAAAGAATTCAGAATTAATAGGGTCGAAATCAAGAATTGCCTCAGGTTATGAGCACAAATTAGAAGTAGTAAACACCGAACCGTTTAACACTAACTTATATCCTATTCCAGTAGCATACAGGGATAGAGTAAAAGATGAAATAGAAGAAATGTTACGTGAAGGTTTCATTGAAAGCTCCAGTACACACTTTGTGAACCCATTAGTCGTCGTGAAGAAAAGTGATGGTTGCATCAGATTATACTTAGATGCAAGGAAGATTAGTAAGCGAACGAAACCGCAGTACAATTGACCACCAACAATAGATAGCATATTAGCGAGAATAGGTAGTAAGAAAATCTTTACCAAAATAGACTTGAAGAATTCATTTTGGTTAATTCCATTAGCGCGAGAATCAAGGAAATATACTGGTTTTCAGTAGAAGGAAGAATATACCAATTTAAAGTGGTCCTGTTTGGTTTGTCCTCGAGTACACCTGCACTAGTGATAGCTATGCAGAATATTTTGGGACCGTATGAGGAATTTTGTATTCACTACGTGGATAATGTTTTGACATTTAGTGATAGTGTGGAACAACACTTTGTACATTTGGAAATAATTTTATTAGAGTTAAATATAGCAGGTTTAAGGTTAAATTTAAAGAAGTGCGAATTTTTTCAAGATAGTTAAATTTTTAGGATATAGAATAGAGAGTAGGGGTACATTGATAGGGCAGGGAACAAGCACATATGAACTAAAGCACATAGTCGGGAACAATAAAGGGGAAGTTTAACACCCATACAAAGCGACAAAGATAAGAAAATAAAATGTAAAATAAATTTAGGTATAGGTATAAATAGAGTAATAAAATAAGATATTACCGGGAAACATAGATAAATTGGCACTCCAAATATTTAATAATTGCGTCGAAAATATCAACGTAATTATTATGCAAACGCATCTTAATAAATCATTATTAGAAAATCGTTACGTGACTGGAAAAAACACATCTGTTCAGAAAACCAACATTCTGTAACAAACGAATAAACAAAGCGGTCAATTATATGATAAATCGCGGACTTTCAATTGACAAACATTGAATACATGACTTGATAAAAGTCAAAGATTGGAAAACCTATTATAATACTGTAATATACTGACCGATTACGTGATTGATGGAGCATTTCATCGAAGAATTAAACTAGGGAATTTGTAAAATTCCGAGTTCTGCCAGGTAAGGCAAAGTACAAGCCTTGATTATCAACACTCCAATGAAAACTATTGAAGGGAAGGGCTTATATATACAATAGAAAATGAATAACATTTAGTCCATATTCAAACGAGCACCAACTATACTTGAATGCTGTAAAAACTTACGTAGTTAGTGAAATAAAAATTCAATAAATGACAATTTAAAATGAAAAATTTTTGTGCGACGAAAAATAAGTCGATCTACAAATAGACGTAAGTTAAACAATTAATTAAATTTATTTCTAATATTTAACAAAACAGGGCTTTCATTGGAAGCGATTTTTATTAGGGTTTTTTTTTATTGGGACGTTTTATTGGAAGCAATTCTTATATTGGGACGGCATTTTGTTGATACCATTATGTAGAGACAATTTTGTTGATACGACTCAATGTTCATGTCGAGAGATAAGCATTAACGCATATCTAAAATACCAGAAATCAAAAGTGGATAATTTTGGCAAATAAGTAAAGCGGATATAACAAGGTATGCAGACCACAGACTAGGATGGAACGCCAAAAACCATTCCAGGTTAGCGATTTTTAAATATTTTATTATTTAAAGACTGTTTCAAATTTAATATTTGCTATACATTGTATATTTGTAAGAGTCATCAAAAAGGTTATTTGGAAAATATGAAAACGGGGAAAAGCATCTTAGAACGTTCTAAGGTACTTGAGTGTAATTAAAAGATATTTTTGCTAGCTTTCAGAAAAGCGTAAATGTAAATATTTAAATAAAAAGGAAAATTTTAAGTATTGTACATATTATCAATTATTATATTGTGTGTTCTAGAACTGCTTTATTTGAATTCATTTAAAGGTTAAAATAAGATATATTCAGTGAGCTAGTCGGGGTGAAATCATGGCAAAATAAAGATATCATAGCAATAAAAATCGCGCACAATCGTGGGCCAAATTTCATATCAATTTGACACGCACATCGTAGGGGCTTAATAAATTTGTCATCAATTTTTAATGACGCCCAACATTGGGGCTTAAAGTAATTCATATCAATTTCATAGCAATTTTATGGTACGCCCAATCGTGGGGCGAATATCATAACAATTTTATGTCGCCCAATCAAAAGGCAATATCATATCAATATATATAATATATATATATATATATATATATATATATATATATACTTTGCTGTAATAAGGCCGCGGTGACCGTCGCTGAAAGAGTTCTGTGAAAATGTCGTCGCGTGGGAGCGCCTAAAAGAGTGTTGTGAAAAGGGCCGCATGTTGGTGCGCCACTAAAAGAGTTCTGTGACAACGTCGCGCTTTGGGGTGTTACTAAAAGGACGATATGAAAAGGGCTGCACGTTGAGGTGCTACTAAAAGTGTGCTATGACAAGGGCCCACCTTGATGCGCTTCTAAAAGAGTGCTGTGATACAGATACAGCAATTTGTAAACTTGAAATTGTTCACTTACCTTCTTTTAACTTTGCCTGGTTAGTTTAACGGAATTGACGGTAGTTTTCAAAATAAAATCAAACACAGCAATATCATAAAGCATTTATACAGTATGAAATATTTTCTCTCATACAAAAGCATTTACAACATCGTTTCTTTCAAACATAAAATAATTTCTAAGAAAAAACCTGTTCCTTACCTTATTTTAAATTTACAGAACTAAATTTCTTTTTTATCGATGGTTTATTGCCACGCTTGTAAGGTTTGTTTGGCCAAAAAATGCTTGACAGATAATCTGTTAAAAGGTCAGAGTGTGTCGAACGCTGAACACAAACTTTCCTTGTAAGAAACCCTTTACAAAAAATATTATATGATTAGCACTTATTATTCGACCTTAAACTAATTACAAATACTCAATATCAGTTAAAAATAAATCTAAAAGTAATACTTGCAGAATCCACAAAATGCTTCTCAGTATTTGAATATCTTATTATTTTAAATTAACATCAAATCAGCTTACAAGATTTTTTATATTCAAAATCCTCATTTAAAACCGCAGTTGCAAATGTACATTTTACTTATATCTTCCTTTTCATTATTTAATAAAATTTTAAAAATAGCGTCATCTTGAAAAATTTTTCCTTTTCATTGTAATTAATAATTCATTTTTTTATGTAATTTGCATTTAAAAACATCACTTCCATATAGATTGTAACATAATTATTAAATTAAGGTATGTTTCCTGCATACTTCAAATATTATGCAAAAATTGCGACTTCTATTAAAATAACATTTCGCCATGGAATTTAAAAATTGAATGAATCGAATCAATCTAATGAATGAATCCCCGTTTTTAATAAACACTTCCTTATATACACAATTTTATCTGTTTCCAGAATGTTGTAGAATTAGCACGATTTCATTCTAAATAATAAACGCCTATTTTACGTAATATTCTTGGAAATTCACATTAGTGTTCAAAATTGTTGAGTTTTATTACCTTGTTATCGGGTTCCAGTTATTCGTGATGCGTGCTGCCTGTTCTTGTTTAACATATATACTATTATTGTGGCGTCGCATATTAATGCGAAAGGTAATCAATTTTGTTTCTTGGATTTTGTGGGTTTCTCAATAATCGGGCCGCTTCTTGGATTAAAATGTTTTATTTGCTAATTAGATATTTACGTAGTTCTAAATACCGATGACTCACCTCTTTATATTCCTAATATTCTAGAAAATTCTTTATTTAAAATAAGTGTCTGTAATCTACGGGGAAATTAATTTAAACTTTAATAGCTTTTTTATGCAAAAGAGGTTGCATTTTATAAAAATATTTGCTTTTGTATTTCCGTACACAAAATTTATTAAAATTGGGGTTTAAAATTAACGTTGATTGTAGTTTTTTAAGCAAACTGCACAAAGCTAGTGCTATTTACAGCAAATCAAAAGCATTTTTATCAAAATGTATTGATAATTAATAAGTGAAAATAAATGCTTTGTATTTATCTTAGAGTGATTATATACAAGTACGGCTTAAATTTGTGTTTTCGCTATTGTACATTAATGGTTATGTATTATGAAAGTTTAACCATGAATTTTCGGAAATTTTTATTTTTTCCGGGTTCTTCTATATTTTAGTGGGCTTTATTTGTAGAATTTCGGTTTTAATGACTTCTCGTGACCCAATATCACGTCAATATATATTGCTGTGGTAAGGCCGCTTTGAGAGCGTCACTAAAAGAGTGTGCTGTGACAACGCTGCGTTTTGATGCGCCACTAAAAGAATGATATGAAAATGGCCGCATGTTGAGGTGTCACTAAAAGGGTGCTGTGATACAGATACAGCAGATTGTGCAATTTGAAATTATTTACTTAACTTCCTTTTTAACTTTGCCTGGCTAGCTCAACGGAAATGTTAGAATTTTCAAAAATGAAATCAAACACGGAAGTATCACAAAGCATTTATACATAAAATATGTTCTCTCACACAAAAGCAGATAGGGCATTTACAGGGTTTCTTTCAAACATAAAATTATTTCTAACAAGTACTTATTTATTTAGTTATAAAAAAAAGTTCCTTACTTATGTTTTAAATTTACAGAACTAAATTTCTTCTCTGATGGATGGTTTACCTGGTTATGATTATTCCTACGCTTGTAAGATTTGTTTTGGCCAAAAAATCCTTGATAGTTAATCTATTAAAAAGGTCAGAGTGTTTCGAGCTCTGAGCACAAACTTTCCTGGTAAAAGTTCTTTACAAAAAAATTATTAGAACTATCTTTAACTATCGTAAACTAAAAGACAAATTCAAATATCAGTTACAAAAAATTATACTTGCAAAATTCACGAAGCGTTTTTTATCCAGCTCGTAATTAAATATCTTCTTCTTTTTAAATTAATTTTCAAATCAGATTTTTATATTATTTACATCACCATTTAGAAATCAATGTGCATCCTCGGTTTGATTATTCAATAGAATTTTAAATAGCTTTTTATATCGAAGCATTTCCCATCTTGATTGTATATTACAAGATCAAATAATTGCATTTATCGGTTTTTATATTTCTGTAGGTTACGTTTAAAATATCACTTCTTTATTCATTGTAACATCGTAATTATTAAATTAAGTTATACGTACTACATATTTCAAATATCATCTTCTCAAAGTAAGAGCTCACGACTTAAATGAACATTTCGCGATTGAATCTATGAATGAATCATTTAATAAACGCTACCTTATATATACAAAATGATCTATTTCTAGAATGCAGTAGTATAGTATAGAACATTATGGTGCAAGGTTTCCCAGAGAAAGTCATTAGCGTTTTATTACCTCGTAATCTTTTCCACTTATTAGTGACGCCCGCTGCCTCGTCTTTGTTTAACACCCAAGGTTACGATTTTAAGGACTATGTCGAATAAGCAGCTTCTTTCAAAGAAAACTCCCTCGCATTGGATACTAACAACTGTGTTCCAACGTTTTGAATTAAATAACGTTTATCAACTGATACTTTTAAAGAGAACGAATGCATTATTGAATTTACATTTTATATTATATTTTCGCCGGCTAGAACATGTTTGAAATGATATTTTTAAAGAGGATAATTTTCCATTGAAGTATTTAGTATTCTTAAAGTGGATGAATCTTTAGGCATTAATAAATTAGCATATTAAAACTCGCTTACGGTCTTTTAAGTCTGCATATATGCAATAAAACTTCTTTTTAACTGATGTGTATTAGAAAATTGGATTTATTATCAAGGAATCTACGTACTAGAAAATACTATATTATGCCTAGAATATTATTCAGGCTAAAAATTAAGGATGAAAATTCAATTTTCTCAGCTTTGGGTCGGTTTTTCTCACGGAATGTGGTGTTGAATGACCTTTTATGACCTCTTTATCTCTCTCTCTCTCACACACACACATGCACACATTGAATTTTCATATCCTTAATATTCTAGGCTTACTATAGTATTTTCTAGTCTAAGTTATTTTTTCACGCTATTCACTGTAATACGATAGTATTTATCAACTTACCTTGTGTGATCAACTACCTAAAATAATCATATATTTGAAACTTGGCTTATACCCGTAACTTTGAGCGTAGCTTCTTGTCTATAACTGACATAAGTCAAAAACTTGACAATGTCAGATATGATTATCAAAAATGCCAAACGTAAATGAAAGTTAAGGTTGATTGATGTATAGTTGTGTACACGATTTAAATTTGTAAATTTCCCAATTGTCGTCATTGGTCTCGGTGGCGTAATTGGTAAACGCGTGGTTCCGGCAAAACCAAAATACAGGTTCAAATCCTGTCCAAAACCTTATATCTTCCATCTTTCAATTACTAGCTCGATTTGAAATGATCATTTGGGCTTTGCATAAAAGTCTAAGTTATTGTTTCATCTTATTCACTGTAATACGATAGTATTTATCAACTTACCTTGTGTTATTAACTACCTAAAATATTTTATATATATATATATATATATATATATATATTGCTATGAAGTTTCCCTACTTTTGGGCGTACCATTGATATGATATCCCTTTACAAGCGTTGATTTTTATCGCTGTTCTATGCCCCTATTAAGCCCCTCGATTGAGTGTTATTATAATTGCTGTGATATTCCTTATTATACGTCGATAAAGATTGTTTAACCGTTTTCTTTCTACTGTTTAAATAAATTTAAATGAATTTAATCCAAAGATTACACAATATAATGATTGATAATAATATGTACAATTTTATATAAATTCAAAATTTAGCCCCTGAATAGAACATTAACACTTACCAAATTTATGATTTCCTGAAATCCAGCAAAAATATCTTTTTAATTACTTTTAAATATCTTCGAACGTTCTAAGATGCTTTCCCTGTTTTTTAATTCTCAAACGACCTTTTTCTTGACTCTTACAGACATACAATAGATAGCAAATATTAAAATTGAAACAGTCTTTAACTAATAAAATATTTAAGATCGCTAACCTGCATTTTCTTTCTTTGTTACTGAAATTGCCTCAGAATATCTGTGTTCAGCATCCCTTGCTACACTCGTTCTACGTATTGCTTGTATTTTTCCTGGGATTCCATGAGTGTCCTTACCTTTGTTTAATTGGTCGTATTTTCAGATGTATTTTTATATTTTTCTTTTAGAGGTAATTTTAGAAATAAATTCAGATATTTAATTTTGATGTGAGACGATATTGACTTCGATCAGTATCAGGATATTGATTTATAGCCGTCTATGTGTAGATCGGCTATTATTCGTTTCACAAATTCGGCACTTTCAAAATTTTTACTTATGCTAAATTATAAACTTTTCACTAATTACTACTGTCACATAAATTTCTACTGCATACTGACGTGATTCTTGCCTTGTTGTTGATGAACTCCATGTTTATTCATTTCCCATTGTATTTATAAGCCCTCCTATTAATGCTTTAATTGGTGCGCGTCGCGTGCTTATTGATAATCTCCGCCTATCTCTGTAGTACCTTGGTAGTTCTCAAATTTCCTGGTTTTAATTGTTGTTCCTACCATCCATTCCGCACGTAGACATTTAATATATCATAGCATCTTCTTAGAATTTCCAAAATTGCTTTTATTCTGTCACGTATTTTACATTTGTCGTTTAAAAGTTCAAAACTTATCGTACAATTAACCGTCTGGTGTTTATTTGTTATTAAAATATGTTGGTTTTCTAAACAAATGTACTATTTCTAGTCACGTATTTAATGACGTATTAGAATGCGTTTTCTTATACATGCGTTGATATTTTCGATGAAATTATTAAATATCTAGAATGTCAGTTTATCTATCTTTCCCGATAATGTATTTATATTGATGCAATTAGTTGCGTTTAAAACCTTATTTTAAAACATATTACACGGCGTACACATTATTTTTGCTAAATGGTATCGGATTATTGCTAAATGAGTTTCTTTCTTATGCATTCAATCAAATACACTATATATACAGTGTGCTCGCAATTGACTTTTTCTAAAATAGTCGATTTAATCCTATAATAGATGGAATTATTTAGTTTTCCTAAAGTTAAAATTATTTATATCTATCCTACGACCCTTGTGACTTAATCTACCCTTAAACTACCCTCTTATCATAGCAATATATATATATATATATATATATATATATTTATATATATATATATATATACTAGGTATAATAGGTATAATAGCATGCTCTATCCCAACTACAAAGCAGAATCCAGAGCACACAAAAACAATCACAAACAAAATAATTCGTATGCGCTGTTTTGGTCCTAAATGGCTTACATTGATAAATAGTTTCTTTTCCATGGATTTCTGCTTTTTAAATTCTTGATACATTGAACTATATATTTAACTCAGTGGAAGAGGAAGTCGAGAGCACACAAAGTTTGACGAGGGGATTCATTTTAAAGCAATTTATATGACTATAATCTGTGCAAACCTACAGGTTCTAAAACAACGCGTAGGAAAGAAATGGAAAACGAGTGGCTGTTGACGTTTCAACTTTCCGTTGAATGACAACTGCGTCAATTATAGATGAGGTTTCGCGCCAGAAACAACACAATTACATTGCGAAACCTTTCTTATTTCTGAAAAGGTTGATTATTATAATACGTGTTGTACATTTGTATATTCCAGTTTTCTAATGCACTTTCGTTGTGGAACGTCTTTATTATTATAGATAGTTAGTTGCAACATATAGTACATATTGAAGCATATTAAGGTGGGTGACAACTTGACAGAAATTTGGGCTGTATTCACAAGTCAAAGAAAATGAAGTAAGAATATGCAAGATATTCCTTGTTTTATGTGTAGTTCAAATTTGACATAATATAAACTGACGAGTGTGTTTATTGTGCGATGCATCTAGCTTTATTAGATAAAGGATTTTGAATTATTAAGTTTTCACGTTATACAAGATGTAGGGTAAATTAAGCAATTTAGCCCAATAACACTACAAAGTAGTAGTAAATAGTCGTCAGAGTTCTATAATGATGGCATTTATCTACTTTAAACATATACATACATATATATTGCTATGATAAGGGGGTTATTTAGGGGTGCATTGAGTCGTAGGGGTCGCGTAGTATATGTAAATAGCAATAGGAACTAGAAAATTGCATTTATTTATAAATAATTCGCATATTATGCAAAAAGCAAACATTTATCACCATGTATAAATACCGCAATTAACTTTAATTAATGCCAGTAAGCATGCCCTTCAATAATAGAACACATATTTAGCAGAGACATAATTACACATGCAATTAAACTACTTCAAGAAGCGTTGATAAATTTATAAACCAATAGATGCGCATGGAATAAGATAAAAACCTAGTAAGTTATCAGGCAATATAGTAAAGCGCTTTGATAAGAAACTCACATTTCAAAATAAGTTTTAAATACCAGCTATAAACAGAAACATGTTGATTTACATAATTCATGTTACATCAGTTTATTTATTCAATTCCCCAAAAGCTTTACCTACACAAACAAAAGCCATAAACTAAATTAAAGACCAATGTAAATTTAAATTTCCAGTAATAATAACAAAACAAGCGGTCAAAGATCGTGAAATAATAGAAATACGAACAGAATATGTAATCACGGAATAGTTTCATCAGAATTAAATTTGTAAACTCCTAGGAATATCCAAAACAACTTATGGTTGGCTACGAAACTTTCAGAGAAGCCAATGAAATTTAGATAGCATAAGCTATATAACGCCCAAAATTTGATAAGAGGCTCAGTCTCAATTTGAACCACGTCGGAGCTGCATCACTGTCTAAATCTAAAATCAAAAATTCACGAAAAAACGCGAAAATAAATTTACAAATTAGATTACCGATTAAAATTTTGACAAAGTGAGATGTCTAATCAATACTGAATAAAATTATTAGTTCAAACTCACGTGAAGGAGCACAAAACAGAGCATTGTTTTAACGAAATCACTCGATTGAAGATAATAAATGGATGTTGATCCACAACACGTAGCTGCAGACCAAAGGGGAAAAAGGACACACCAGGAAAATCATAGGTCATGGCTAACTAGTATAAGGAATCATTTCAAATTTTAATTTAAACACTGACTATATTTTCTATTTTGTTAGGAGTCAACAAAAGGGAAAAGGTCTTGAACGTTTTAGATTTTTCAGTAAAAGCGTCGTTTTTGGTGACTTTAAATTAAAGAAAGGGAGATACAAATTTTTGGAATAATAATCTAAATATTATTAATTGATTTAAGGGTTTATTTGTCAGATTACAAAACTGTGAAGTGTAGATATTATTTCTTTTTTCATTATACAAATATTGATTGACGTCGTTGTATCATTCTAAGCAGGTAAGATTTAAGGGAAAAGGAGTAAGTTATTTTATCATCGTAACGTTGTGCGCTCTGTGTGAATTAAACTGGGCTAGCCGTGGCATAATTAAAATTGGAATATTAGAAAAACACAGAGCGGTGGCGGACAGCTGGAAACTGGACGTTTATTACATCGGCGTGCGAGGTTATCATATCAATATATATATATATATATATATATATATATATATATTATATAGTGGTTTTAAAGGGTTAAAAATAAATACAAACGAAGCAATTTCAAAACACCCTGTATAAAGGAACAAACAGAAATTACGTGCGAAATTTATATTAATTAATTCAATTTTAAGTAGCGGGTATTAATCGAATTGTACAAATAATAATTGAAATTTAATAGCTTTGTAAAGAATTAAATGATAGAAGTCAATGCCATGCATTTATTAATTTAATTGGAGTTAATTGAACAATTATTAACATATAATAAACATAAAAGCCTGTAAAAGCCCAAGGTGAAGACGCGTTGCTAACAAACGAATATATCAGGAGGGTTGAAATACCATGAGACAAAGCTCGGAGAATTGTATTTAAAACTTTTAAATGTCAAGTTCTAATAAATTTGAGTAGATAAACATGCAGATTCTACGTGTGTTATAAACGGTTGAATGTTTTAGCATGAAATACTAAACAGGGTTATTTAAAGTCACGTCGCAAGTCCACGTGTGTTTAGACAGCAGATAGTCAAGAATATCGATTTTGTAAATGAGTTTCATTCTTATGCATTCAATCAAATACACTATATATACAGTGTGCTCGCAATTGACTTTTTCTAAAATAGTCGATTTAGTCCTATAATAGATGGAATTATTTGGTTTTATTAAAGTTAAAATTATTTATATCTATCCTACGACCCTTATGACTTAATCTACCTTTAAACTACCCTCTTATCATAGCAATATATATATATATATATATTTATATATATATATATATATATATATATATATACTAGGTATAATAGGTATAATAGCATGCTTTAACCCAACTACAAAGCAGAATCCAGAGCACACAAAAACAATCACAAACAAAATAGCTCGTATGCGCTGTTTTGGTCCTAAATGACTTACATTGATAAATAGTTTCTTTTCCATGGATTTCTGCTTTTTAAATTCTTGATACATTGAACTATATATTTAACTGAGTGGAAGAGCAAGTCGAGAGCACACAAAGTTTGACAAGGGGATTCATTTTAAAGCAATTTATATGACTATAATCTGTGCAAACTTACAAGTTCTAAAACAACGCGTAGGAAAGAAATGGAAAACGAGTGGCTGTTGACGTTTCAACTTTCCGTTGAATGACAACTGCGTCAATTATAGATGAGGTTTCGCGCCAGAAACACACAATTACATTGCGAAACCTTTCTTATTTCTGAAAAGGTTGATTATTATAATACGTGTTGTACATTTGTAGATTCCAGTTTTCTAATGCACTTTCGTTGTGGAACGTCTTTATTATTATAGATAGTTAGTTGCAACATATAGTACATATTGAAGCATATTAAGGTGGGTGACAACTTGGCAGAAATTTGGGCTGTATTCACAAGTCAAAGAAAATGAAGTAAGAATATGCAAGATATTCCTTGTTTTATGTGTAGTTCAAATTTGACATAATATAAACTGACGAGTGTGTTTATTGTGCGATGCATCTAGCTTTATTAGATAAAGGATTTTGAATTATTAAGTTTTCACGTTATACAAGATGTAGGGTAAATTAAGCAATTTAGCCCAATAACACTACAAAGTAGTAGTAAATAGTCGTCAGAGTTCTATAATGATGGCATTTATCTACTTTAAACATATACATACATATATATTGCTATGATAAGGGGGTTATTTAGGGATGCATTGAGTCGTAGGGGTCGCGTAGTATATATAAATAGCAATAGGAACTAGAAAATTGTATTTATTTATAAATAATTCGCATATTATGCAAAAAGCAAACATTTATTACCATGTATAAAGACCGCAATTAACTTTAATTAATGCCAGTAAGCATGTCCTTCAACAATATTTAGCAGAGAGATAATTACACATGCAATTAAACTACTTCAAGAAGCGTTGATAAATTTATAAACCAATAGATGCGCATGGAATAAGATAAAAACCTAGTAAGTTATCACGCAATATAGTAAAGCGCTTTGATAAGAAACGCACATTTCAAAATAAGTTTTAAATACCAGCTATAAACAGAAACATGTTGAATTACATCAGTTTATTTATTCAATTCCCCAAAAGCTTTACCTACAAAACAAAAGCCATAAACTAAATTAAAGACCAAGGTAAATTAAAATTTCCAGTAATAATAACTAAACAAGCGGTCAAAGATCGTGAAATAATAGAAATACGAGCAGAATATGTAATCACGGAATAGTTTCATCAGAATTAAATTTGTAAACTCCTAGGAATATCCAAAACAACTTATGGTTGACTACGAAACTTTCAGAGAAGCCAATGAAATTTAGATACCATAAGCTATATAACGCCCAAAGTTTGATAAGAGGCTCAGTCTCAATTTGAACCACGTCGAGGCTGCATCACTGTTACTCAAAAATTTACGCGTTGAAATAAATTTCAAATTAAATTATCAAAATTTGTGAAAAGTGGTGTTATATGATATTTGAGAACAAATTATAGTGAAGATATATGAAAAAGCTTTTGTCATTTGCTGAAAGCGTGAGTAGAAATTTGTTATTTGATTTAGGTTAAACGTTTATAATGTAGGGCTCTAAGTTACACCCGGGAAAAATCTAAGTTGGGATATCTAAGTTGCACCCGAGCAATCCAAAGTGAGAAATCCAAGTAAAGCACGAGATAAATTTTGGTAACAAAAATTACAATACTGAATAAAATTATTGGTTCAAACCCACGTGAAGGAGCACAAAGCAGAGCATTGTTTTAACGAAACAACTCGATTGAAGATAATAAAGGGGTGTTGATCCACAACACGTAGCAGCAGACGAAAGGGGAAAAAGGACACACCAGGAAAATTACAGGTCAGGGCTAACTAGTATAAGGAATCATTTCAAATATTAATTTAAACACTGACTGTATTTTTTATTTTGTAAGGAGTCAACAAAAATAATTTTAATACGTAAAAATTTATGTACAAAAGGGAAAAGATCTTGAACGTTCTAGATTTTTCAGTAAAAGCGTCGTTTTTGGCGACTTTAAATTAAAGAAAAGGAGATACAAATTTTGGGATAAATAATCTAAATATTATTAATTGATTTAAGGGTTTATTTGTCAGATTACAAAACTGTGAAGTTTTATCATTCTAAGCAGGTAAGATTTAAGGAAAAAGGGGTAAATTATTTGATCATCGTAACGTTGTTCACTCTGTGTGAATTAAACTGGGCTAGCCGTGGCATAATTAAAATTGAAATATTAGAAAAACACAGAGCGGTGGCCGACAGCAGGAAACTGGACGTTTATTACATTGGAGTGCGGCGTTATCATATCAATATATATATATATATATATATATATATATATATATATATACATTGCTGTGATAACGCCCCGTTGAGGTGCCGCTAAAAGAGTGCTGTGATACGATACAGCAAATTGAAAAATTTGAAGTTACTAACTTATCTTACTTTCTAACTTTTCTTTGCTTGGCTAGCTCAACTGAAATTATGCAATTTTCGAAATGAAATCAAACACAGCAATATCAAAAGCATCTATATATATATATATATATATATATATATATATATATATATATATATATATATACATTCAAAAACAATTTTCTCTTATACCAAAGAATATAGAACAATTTACCTTTTAAATGTGTACATAAATGTATTCCTAAATTATTACTAATATGATCTTTGCCTAAGCTTTGTTAAAATATAAAGAATCGTCCTTAATTAATAGCTGGTTAATTTGCCTATTTCTTATTACCACGCTTGTGTGTTTTGCCAAAAACTGCTCACATAATATTTTTTTTAAAGGTCAAACGACTCCGAATTTAATCATAGAGTACGAAACAAACTATCCGCTTTCCAAATAATAAACAAGAGAACTTATTTCTACTTAAATTTAAATAAATGGCTTTATATCTAAAAAAGTAATATACGGAGAAATTAATCGCCTTTGCTTTTATATTTACACACATAATTAATAAGAGCATTATCTCTTCTAATAATTGATTTTATTTACACACACAGCTTCTATTATTGATTTAAAATTGGGGCTTTCAAATGGGAAGTGTGTTTTGCTTTATACTTTAATGGCTATATGTATTTACAAAACGCTTTTATTTATATACAGGGTGGAACAATGAATATTCGGAAATTTCTATTCTTTCCTGTTTCTTTTGTTTGGGCAGGCTTTATTTATAGGCTTTGGGTTTAAATGACCTCTCCTGACCCCTTTATCACGTCAATATATATTATAACTACAATGTCGAACCCAGAGAGTAATATAGATTAGGACAATGAACAGTAATAGAATAAAGAGTATTACAGAGTAATGGTGATAAAATTAAGAATAAAGAATAATAAAGATTAAGATAGAGTAATATAGAATAATACAATAATACAAGTACACACGCAGTTAAAATGTAGAACATCAGAAGAGAAACAGAATGTGAGACGCTATGCATCCTTGTGTAAATTTGTATAAATAAATGAATAGGAAGTGTAGTTCTATTTAATTTAACTAACTTGATTAAGAGGTCAGATGACGATCAATTAATTGGAAAACCACAGTACAAAGAGTCATAGTTGGGCCTTTATAAAACTAGGAAGAAAAACATTTTTAGAACAAACTATTTTATTGCTTTTTAAAATATTGGGCTTTAATACTTATATAACTCTTTTTACATATGTTCGCACCAACCTTCGAAACACCATTTGCACTCGGATGTTGGTATCTTATACACAATGTCTTTAACGTTTTTAACATCTTCTTGAGGTGTTGATGATCTCTGTCACCCACGCTCTTTTTGTTTGGCGTTCGGGAACACAAAAAAGTAGTTAGACAATACAGGTAATCAGACATGAATTCGATGTTTTATTCTTCAAATAATCACTTGTTTGACGTGCTGTGTGCAAGCTGAACATTGTTCGTGTTGAAGAGTTTTTGTTTTTTTTTCTAATTTTGTCGAATACTTTTTGTCTATAAAAATTGTTGTATATCAACTGTTCTTCCATCTTATATAGGAATGGGTGTAACATTTCTAATATAACCGAAAAAATAACTAAACTTTTTTGAAAGTAGTTTTCAAACGAAAAACTTTTGTGGTATTTGGTTCATTTTGGAACATCTAAACAGCGACTTGTTGCTTAGTTTGCAGTTCATATGAACAGATTCAAGTTTCATCACTTGTTTCCATGTTGTTTACAGATTTTGTAGTTTTTCGATCAAATATGTTGACCATTTTCGTACATCTATTAACACAAGCCTTTTTGACTTAGTCAAACTACGCTTATGCAAAATTGAATATACTGCAATCATCGGCATGCTTAAAGATATATATATATATATATATATATATATATATATATATATATATATATATATATATATATATATATATATTATAGTGGTTTTAAAAGATCAAAAATAAATATAAACGAAGCAAGTTCAAAACACCCTGTATAAAGGAACAACCAGAAATACGTGCGAAATTTATATAAGTTAATTCATGTTTAAGTATCAGGTATTAACGAAATTTTATAAATAATTAATAAAATTTAAGTAGGTTTGCAAAGAAATTAAATGGTAGAAGCCAATGCCATTAATTTATTAATTAATTTGAATTTAATTGAACGACTATTGATGTATAATTTGCATAAAAGCGTGTAAAAACCCAAGGATACCAAGATGAAACGCGTTACTATCTGACAAATATATCAGTGGGGTAGTAATACACCGAACTCTAAATTGTGGAAGTGTTAATTAAAATGTTACGATTGAACACCTGCGTATTTTCTAAATGTCAAGTTCTGTTTAATTTGTAGATAACGAACAAATTATTCTACGGATTGTACAAGCCGTCGGATGTTTTAGCATGAAATACTAATGAGCGATTATTTAACTCAAGGAGAAAGTCCACGTGTAGTAGACAGCGCACAAACAAGGATATTGATTTTCTACCACTCAAACCAGGTTAGAAAAAGACGTAGAAATCGCATAAGCATGAGACCAAAATAGTATAGGAGGGATTTGAAAAACGTCATTAGGTCTACGATTGGCGGATATGTTTAGTTTGGGTGGATATGTTTAGTTTGACTTGATATGAACACGAGGATAGTGTAGCGTAAATTTCTTGAAATATTATAACGAGGACGGAAATTCGCGGATTTGAAAATGGGGTTGAGTGCAAAATTGTGATAATGTGTTGTTGTGAGCAGGGGATTTCGGATAAATGTGGCCAGGAGAGGTTACATTGGAAAGATATAAATAGTTTAGGAGAATATTATGAAAGCCCTTATTATTTCGATCGTCCCAAAAGCACCCATGAAAGTTAACACGAGTTGTAAGTATTATTAAATCATTTAAATTGTATTGCATAGTAGTAGCCTCTTAAATTAAAACGCAGTTAGTGTGCCGAGAGTATAAATTTTTTGAGGTATCACCTATAATTTTTAATCAACTCGTGTCGGGACATTAAGTAAAGTAGATTACTGTGAAAGAAGTATAATTGAAATGAAATTTGGAATTTGGTTACACCGAGAAGGCGGCGTTGGCGGATCAGCTTAGATGGAGTTCGTCTAGTAATAGCGAGAAACGACCTGCAGATAGAAAAATACATGGCACTATCTACAGAGCGGAGATCTTTTAAAAATTTTCAGGTAACGATTTAAATTTGTGATTCCTATAAACTGTAAATATTGGGGTGGCGTATGAGAGTGTTTTTTAAGGTAGTGTGAATTATTTACGTATTGAACAGAATGTGTAAATAACTTTATTACGGTATTCAACTAGAAATTTGAAGGTGTCTAGAAAGCTTTTAAAACGTTCCATCAGAACGTGAAATTTCTGTGAAGAGTAAATGGCTTTGTTTTTTTTATTTTAAGAGTATGCAAAGTAGAAGGGCATACATTATGCAGAATTAGTTGGGTTATTATGAGCTCACCATACCCCACAGTTTACTTAGATTATTAAAATAAATAAATAAATTATAAAGAAGGAATTTTAGAGAAGGTATTATTCAAGGTCCATTTACTCCGAGTATATTTTATGTGTTTGATGAATTAAATAGGTAAATACAGGACATTATAAAATAAGAGTTACTGAAGTGTAACGTGAACAATAAAAATATGGACAATATTGAATTGCATTTGTAAATAAGAATAAATAAAAGATTGTATGTTGGTTGTATTTTGTGGTTTTATTGGGAGTGTGCGTGAATGATAGAATATGAGTTTGACTATTGATATCCCAAAAGGAGGTCCAAATGAGCTAGCCGGAAGCAGTTGAAGAAGGCCATTCAACCGAGGAAGAGAGGAAAACGGGTAAGAATTTTTTTTGTATTATTTAATTTTTGAATTTTTAAGTTTTTGAAAATATATAAAATTGTCGAAAATATTTTTGTTGGTGAGGTTTTACCCGAGTTCTACTGATATATATATATATATATATATATATATATATATATATATATATCTGTAAGTTAAATGCTGATCTTTTTAATTATGTTGCGGGGTTTTTTGGAATAACAGCCGATTTTGATCGTTTTCGTAGAATTCACCATTGATGAACGCCCGACCATGGCCGGCAAATCGATTTTAAACTCTTTTCTAATAAGGCTTTGTTACCAAAAGTTGGATGAAGCAATTCTGAGCATTATTATTGAGTTATGCCGTTACTTCGCAAAAGACCTTTATATGAAATATGTATTCTTTCACAAAAATTTTTTTGTTTAAACGGTCATTTGATCAATTTTTTAAGCATCTGTTACTGTTTTCACAATAAGATAGTCGAGTCTGATAAAATAGTATTGACATCTCAATAGCGTCATCTAGTGGCCGTAAGCATCATATAATTCAACTACCATCAATAGCACAGATGATGGAAAAACTAATCACAAACTGGGAATAATTAAAATAACGTCGCAAGCTTCAAGCTTACTTGTGTAATTTTTGGCACAAAACACTGCGGCGATTGCATGTGGAGTAATGAAAATACATATGCAATTGGTAACAATTTGATAGATAGGTCAGGTTACGGTGTAACAAAAATGAGGTTTAACTAACTCTGTGTCACGTGGAAATTTGAGACTTTGATTTTATTTTACCCTGAAATGTAACAGAAAGATTTATGCCACCTAGCTTAGGGGTAAGGGGTGAGTTTTATAATAATAAAAGGAATTCTTTTGGTGGTGCACTATTTTAACACGTGCAACCTACTTGGAAAAGGTTTTTGAACTGTTAATCCAGTGTCGAGTGCTAACCCATCTGGCTTTAATCTTGTCTCGTATATGGTGAGTAATCTACAAGACGACTACGGGATTATTTCTGAGTTTTCTGATAGGCCCGCTTACACTCACTTCCTATACTACTTTAATCTAAACAGAAATAAAAAAACGGCAATACTTTCACTTAACCTATATTAGCAGGTGTGAAAATCATATGTTTAAGCAATCAATGCTAATACAAATAAAATAGATTCTAACCCTAATTTTGTCCAAATGTCGTATGTCAAAAAGAACATTCCACCGTTTATATAAATTTATATTACACAGTTGTGTACTTGGTTTTAATACATTTTGCTTTGTATTCAGCGTGCATCACGGAAAGGTCTGCATATTAATGAGTTCGGTGAGAATAATACAATATATATCGACAAAATATAAGCAGACAAGGCGTTAAAGCTTTTATCATTTACAGCTTACACCCTGTTCCAAAGCAAAACAAACCTACGGGGTCAATAAGTAGTCCTTTTTAGTCTAACTTGTATTGCTGAAAACCTTCAATTAATTCAGGTCACTTTCACTCAGTACCAGTAATCCATCTAATTTCGCGTTACGAACGTTTTTGGGGAGTTTTTCACTAACCAGTCCAAATTTAAACTATCGCACTTTCGATTACTTAACACTTGTCGTACCTCTAATAATAGATTGTCGATTTCTAACCGCTAGAAAAACACGACTGATCGACTATGTTTTAATGCTTCCTAGTATTATGATTTGATCCATACTTAAGTTAAATTATTCCCAGGAGTTTTCGTGCTGTACTAATTCACGGAGTTTCTGGGACTTGTACTAACGGGTCGGTTAAGGTCAAGTGTGTCTTATTGCATGAGAAAATATCTGCAATGGAATGTTCCACCGGTTACTATTTAATATTAAGATCTGCATCAGGGTGTAGTCTGTATGAATTTAAATTTTATGAACTCTTCTGTGTTCATAATTTACAAAGTTTTCGGTACCGTTGCAATGCATGAGAATATTTTCAGTTCCGCGCTTGTAGATTGATGCGCCAGGAAAAATATGTTGATGTTTGTTGAATTTGAAATTCTGTGTTAAAGTCTTATACTTTACTTCCTGGTTGTGAAAACAAAATGTATTATGTACTTTACCATTTATTTTGATATTTTCATTTTAGGAATATCATGCAATTCCCTTATTAGTAAATTGTAAACTACCCAATTTCTATAAAATTGTTCGTATATTTTCTTACTACGGTTTCTAAACTTGTACCACTTTAGTTTAAGCAAATACGTGGTGCACTTGCGCTGTGTGGGTTGCCTGAATTTAGGCGGGAAAATCGCCACTAATATGTTTGAGTTCAAGCGGAGTCGTACTTAGAGAGGAACATGCGCGTTGAAATAGAACGTAGTTAATTTTTGTCGTTGACATGTAGTCGCTATACACGTTTTTGAAAAAAGGTGGTATGCGAGTTCTGGGGCCGTCATGACTAGAAGAAAGCTCCATTCATAACAATTACATTTAGCTTGGCGTTGGAGCCATAGCACACAGCTCCGTTAGAACGTGGTTCTAACTGATACAAGTATTTATAAAACGCTTTGTTAATTAAAATACGGCGTTGTAACTATTACTAAAGGAAGTTTTAATTTTTAGCAAGCAGCTTTAGATATGTAGTTTATGGATTAGAAAATCGACACGGATTTTCATTTTAATATCAATCATCGTAACTCAAGATGTAATTCGTAGTTTTGCTAAAAAGCTTTCGTGGATCCTGGAAAAGATGGCTAACTCTAGATGCTTTGTTAGCAGGTGTTCTGTATTTTATTGTTATTACTTAATGCCGTGAAGCTTTGGTGAGTACAATTCCTTTTTTTGTGATCCAAACCCAATCAACACGTAAGTGATGAACCTTTTGTTTAAGAAGCTGAATTAGCTAAACTGAATGTAATTAATTACCAGGTACAAAATTAAGAATTTTGATTTACAAGTTTGAATGATATCTTGTTGAAACAAATCGTATTTTTATTTGGTGTAGTTTAAATGATTTGGTAATTTTTTTATGTGGTAATATTCTTTTGTTCAATGTTTGTTAGGAACAACACCTTAAAACCACATGTGTTATGATAAAAGTCAAGTTTTCTATGTTTGTTTGAAACAGATGACAATTATGTTACTAAGCAACCTTTGTATTAAGATAATTAATGATATGAAAATAATTCAGTAAAAAAACCTTAGAAAGACTAAAGTATAATATAAAGTAAATCCTTGTGAGCTATATCCAAGATCTTTGATTACGGCAATATAAATAATGTATTAAGATTTTGAATAATTTTTTTAATAACAGGTTTACTCTGTTAATAGCTGTGATTTTTGCCTATTTAACTTTTTTAATAAGCATTCATTTTCATGCCATAGTATTTACACTGTAACCCTTTTTAAATTTTTTTTGTACATAGATGAAAAGAAACAAATTTTTATTAGATACAAGTCAAAACTCACATTCGTTTTATTTCCAACAGCTCAATAAATGAAATAAATAACAGTAGATAAGCTACCTTCGTACGAGACCAAAAAACCGGTTTTCTTATGGAATTTAACATGGGAAATTCTAAGGTCCAAAAAGGCCATTTTTGTCAGATACAAAGATCAGCCACCCCGAGGTTGCCGCAAATATTCCCACATCTAGTAACAAAAATCTGTACAATAGTTTTTTTCAAATAGGTAAAATCACCACTTCGCTATGCTCTCGGCTACCTAGTTTCGGCTACTATTCCAAGGTCGTGGTGATGTCATAGCCTTTTCTAAATAAAAGGCAATGTAATACTATTCTAAAATTTTTTATTCTGACATTATACATAACAAAATTTAAAAATATTTAATGCCAAGCATGAAGCCATTTAAACTTAATTTTAATACAAAGTTATACACAGAAAACAGTCCTTTCTTTATGTTTGTTTGAAGTGGTTTTAATTTTATCTAATTTTATTCGCAGCTTAAATTCTAAATCGACACCCAAGTCATCTATCTCCTTTTTTAGCCAATAGTTTGATACATAGATACCGTCTAGGTTTTCGAATTGTAAAATGTACCGAAGTTTGTCTCTATATATAAAGTCCTTGATTTCACCAACAACCAGATGTATTCCTTCGTGTAATTCTTGCAGCTTGTGACAATCTTTTAATCGCGGCTTTCCCACAATATTCTGCATCCGCATCTTGCTAGCTTGTTTGACTTCTTCTTGTAGGTATTGGAGGGAATCTTTATTCTCCCACTCACTGTTGCGTGTTTGCATGTCCACCACATTTGGGAATATATGGTTGTAATTGATGGTGTTTTGGAATTGCGACAGCATAAAATAATAAGAAAGCTTGAAAACTGGTTATATTGTAAGAGCAAAATTAAAAGTCCGATTACATGGAATTGTTTAGTAAAAGTGTTACAAGTTTGACAGACGCTTTCTAAGTTTCTTTTTTATATGTAGAAGCATACAAGCAAGTTGTATATTAAATATCAACGTCCATTTTCAACACTTCCTCCAACGTGGAGTATTTAATCTAAAAACTAAATTCACAAAAGCGTCTACTTTTCTTAAGATCGTTTGTGAAAACAGTAATTTTATCGAGATCGCTCCCTGCTACAAGACCATCATCAACGTAAATGGCCACAAGCAGCTTTTTGCCATTTCGTTCACGAGTAAACAGACAAGGGTCAGCTTTGCTCTGTTGCATTCCACTTGATTGCATAAACCCAACAAATTTTTCATTCCAACAACGTGGCGCTTGTTTCAGTCCATATACGCTTTTCTTTAAAAAACAAACACGGCCTGTGTTATCAAAACCTTCTGGTTGCTTGACATAAACTTCTTCACGAAGTTCACCATAGAGAAAAGCAGTTTTTACATCAAATTATCGCAACTGTAGTCTATCGCATGCAGAGATAGCCAGCACGCTTCGAATGGTTTCATAACGCGCTACCGGGCTAAACGTTTCATCTTTATATTGCGATTGTAATTCCTCTTCCATTGCTTTCTGCCATTTATCAGAATTAACTGAAGATACTGCTTCTCGATAAGAACGAGGGTGAATAGTATCAACAAATTCCTCAGCGGAGAAAACAAAATCATCAGAAGCTGAATAAACATAATAGTCATCAAGTTTCTTAGGCTTTTGACGTTCTTCAATTTTGCGTGTCTCATAGCGTTTTTCTTGTGAATCTGATACTGATTCAGATGCAGTTGAATTGATAGTGGTTTTGCAAGGTTTCAAAACTTCCTCCGGAACAACAGCCGTTGGAGTCGGTGATAATTCAATACAAGATGTTGAACACGTACGTTCAGGCTTAAAAATTACGTCACGGCTGCAAACAACTTGATTTTTGGAAGGTACATACACGCGATAACCATCACGATCATTAACGTAGCCAACTACTCGACCACCGATAGCTTTATTGTCAAATTTACGCCACTTATGTTTCGGTACATGTACGAAACATTCAGTTCCAAAAATGCGTAGATATTCTAGACTACCATATTCTTTACCTCGCCATATCTCAATCGGAGATTTCTGTGCAATGGTAGATTTTCCTACCCGATTTAATACGTGGATAACAGTTGCACATGCTTCAGCCCAACAAACTTTTGGCATTCGTGACGAAGACAACATCGAACGAGCAAGCTCAACAATTGTTCTGTTTTCTCGTTCTGCAACACCGTTCAATTGAGGTGTATAAGGAGGTGTAATTTCAGATAAAATACCATTTGCAGTAAGAATATTACGAACCTCTTGATTGTCGAATTTACCACCACCATCCATGCGGAGCACTTTAATGGTGTGCCCATACGTCTTTGTCTCATTTATATAGGCATTTAGATAACTAGCAACCTCATTTTTCTGTTTCATAAAATACAGTACCCTATATTTTGAAAATTCGTCTTTAAAACAAACATAATAGCGTTTATTGGCAAATGATGAATTTTCTGTAGGTCCCATTACGTCAGCGTGTATCTTTTCACCAACTGATGTAGCTAAATGAGTGCGAGTTCGAAAAGGTAGCCGATGCGCTTTTCCAAATACACAATCGTCGCAAAATTCTCCATCGACAACAGGAATATCGATACCCATGCGCTTTAACACGGTCTTTACTTGGTGCTTGTTAATATGCGCCATCCTTTCATGCCAGACTTGTATACTTTCTTCATTAGTTGCCAAATTAACAATTGCTTCAACCTCTGGTTTAATCATACGTAATTTTAATACATATTCTCGCCCAAGTTTGTAGCCAGTAAGGGTAGTTACCTTTTCACGACGAAAAATAACTGATGTTTTATCAAAAGTTACAGCATGTCCTAAATCCGTTGAACGAGTTACAGAAAGAAGACTTTTTTCTGCGTCTGGTACAAACCACACATTATTTAAATGACTGCATTGCCATTTATTATGTACCCAAATTTCTACGTTGATGCGCCCACAACCATAGGCCAGCATAAAGTTCTTAGATTTTGCAATATGAATTATCTTTGGCGGTACGAATTTTTCATACGTCGCGAAAAATTCTTTATATGGGGTAATATGTTGCGACGCGCCTGAGTCACAAATCCAAACATCACACTCTTTTAGTGATATTGCGTCTTGGGCAGTAAAACCGGACTCGTCAGATTTACCAAATTTTGCACTAATTTGGTTAGCTTTTCTGCACCCAGTTACAGTGCATTCAGCTGCCCAATGACCGAGCTTACCACATTTATTGCACGGACGCTTTTTCTTTTGTTCTGCAATAAATTTCTCCCGCCGTTTCTTATTATTCGAGGAAACAGATTTGTCTAATTTGCTATTAGACGTATTTGCTGATTTAGCCTTAATCGTAAATGCAGACCCTGAATCATATGATTCAATTTTTCGCAGCTCTATTGCGCACAGTTTTTCAGTCAATAGATCTAATTTTGTTTATCTTCTGGAACAACCTCCCAAATATTCCAAAATCTATAAAACGCGAATCCTTTTCTAACGCTGTTAGAACACGTGCGATTAAAACGGATTCATCTAGCTCATTCCGCTTACCACGTTTTAATTCTGCATTTAGATTTTGAAAAGTGTTTGTCACACGTGCAATGAATTGAGCCACATCTTCTACAGAGGTTGGCGCCATGTTAAATAACTCTTGAAATAATCTGTCACGCCTTTGGGTGCTTGTGCGTTCAAACCGAGCACATAATTTGGTCCACATCACTGATGCTGTGGTTGTTGAAAGAACTAAATCTACAAAGTTGTTGCCCAGAGTACCCATTATATTGTTACAGGCAGCAGCATTGCTTGTAACCCAGCTTTCATATTTAGCTTTTTTGGCGTCATTTCCAGCTTCTAAAGTTGGACATTCTTCCGATCCGTCAACGATGCTTGTCAATTTGTTTTGCACAAACAACATTTGCATTTGCCACTTCCATTTAGGCTATCCAGAGACATCTTCCAATTTGTCAATGTGCAATTTAATATCAGACATCGGAACACTCATTTTGTCTAGAAAAACAAGCCAATTTGTTTTTCATCAAAATTGATTCGGAAATATCAACAAACGTCACTATATATATTTTAAACGTCAAATATATTACTTTTACTTATTGCGATAGCATAAAATAATAAGAAAGCTTGAAAACTGGTTATATTGTAAGAGCAAAATTAAAAGTCCGATTACATGGAATTGTTTAGTAAAAGTGTTACAAGTTTGACAGACGCTTTCTACGTTTCTTTTTTATATGTAGAAGACATACAAGCAAGCTGTATATTAAATATCAACGTCCATTTTCAACAGTAATAGGTTGTAGAACCCTGTGTTTTATATGATCCGAAAGGTTCTTTACTAGGCAAATGTACAATGTTTAGCGAAACACCCTTGCGTGTAGTGTACGCCAAGCTTACGAAACCCGCATTCCTTATTTCGTCTATGTCATCTACCATTTTGATAAATACGTTTTTAGAATAACCTTTTAAGAAGTATACGGATTTAGTATCATCCTTTTCCGCAAGGACGCCTACATAACTAAAAGAGTCTTTCTTACTAACCATAAATGCATACAGCTTGTAGAACCCAGCTGTATCTAAATCAGTCCATCGGCATATAAAATAATCTTTTAATGCTTCCTCATTTTCTCTAATAAGATGTTCTTTGTCTAACACATCTTTCTATTGTTCGCGTATTGTCGCAGTGTTTTCTAAGTAGCCCAACTTTCGCCTCTTTGCATCCATTACCTCTAATTCCAGTCTTTTTCTTCCACTTACAGCGTATGGCGTGCATAATGGGGCAATTTCCTTTAACGTAAACGGATAGAGTTTACTGCCAATATTTAGACGTTGTCGTAGAACCTCTGAGCGAAGGTTAGGCGTATTTTTCAACCCTAATTCCGAAATGATTATTTCTTTAGGAATTGTAGAATATGGTGTTGCAGATTGTGTAAAATATGTGCTACCTGCTTTAATGTAGCACTTGTGTAAGATTTTTATTTTATTTTGGCCGTCTTCCTCCTCTACTATCTATCTCCAAATAATTTACAGAAAAATAGTTAAAACTAAAAGCCGAAAGCACATACTTTATCAATTTTTCCCTTTCCTCTGGTTTTTCGGACAACTTAATTTGCAAGCCAGTCAATTTCTTTGTATTGCTATTCCCTCAATACACGTACTGTAGTAGGGTATTATACACTAAACAGCAGCTATTTTGTAGCTTGTCCGATAGCTTACTCCACATTTTGGCAAGTGGTACCGAGTACATTGGCGTCTTTAGGAAGTATAACTTACTATCTTCCAATAAGGTTAAACAGTCTTTTAAGGGATCATACACCTGTTCCGCACTGACAGAGTTTCCAATTGTACAGTTGTACATTGTCACTTCCAATCGTGTAATACCATGTTCTTTGGCAAAAGTAGACACGAATGTTTCCTTTAAACGTCTGGACAACGTAAAAATCTAGTATATAATTTCCAAGTTGTTTATTAACACCAGGACTTGTCATCTGACACACAAATTTGTTGTATATCCTAATCCTTGCATTGATTGTTACCCACAGTTTTATCGTTGTCAACTATAATATTGCAGTTTTCATTGTTCTAGCCCTTGTATCAAAAGTTATGGTTTGTAGTTAAATAATAACACATCTCCATCTTGCTAAATATGCCAGCAAAATCTTGGGTTACATCCATGTCAAAAAGATAGAAATAATTTGTTTTGAGTCCGTCTAATATATCTGGTAGTTCTTCCAATAAAGTTTCCAACTTAACATCTGCTAGTTCCACTTTGTACGGAACACATACAGGATTTTGAAATTTTTTATTAATACTTTCGAGACCTTCTTTTTCCGATCATTTCTTTTACTCCCCGGCCCATCTTGTTAGTGCTTTCCAGAAAAAACGGAAGCTTAGCTTTAACACCATGCCTAGCTGAAACAAATCGATCAAACTTTCTTCGTAGATAGCTGCTAAATGCACCACAAATTTCTTTTTTAGGATAAACATTCTTTTGTTTGCAGATGTTTGTTCGGCGTCATAAACGTCGCAAATTTTAACCAACATTATATTGTCACAAAATGGTTCTGTAATTGGTGTGTGTAGTCCACCAGCCTGCATCTGTTCGCCTTCGACATAACAAATATTACCAATATCTGTCACTAGATTATTGTTGCACATATTTTCTGCCAAAAGCCACAATCCAAATCGCTCATTTGTTGGTTTCACTTTATTCCCAAGAAGTCGAGGAACGTTAAACACTTTGGAAACGCTCATGTTTACCGTTCTAGCTACTGCCGAATACTAAATTAAATACGAAAAATTGCCCCTTATGTACCCTACAGAGGGGGGTGTATATTGCCGAAGATACCCAAAAACACCAGACTGAATGCGCAACCGCCCTGAGGCGGCCATGTTACCCCGCCATGGCGACTATGTTGCCCCGCCATGACGGCTATTTTAGCCTTTTCGCCATGGCGGTCTTAGGTTAGTTGGTATTTTCTGGAGGATTATACTTTGGAAAATCTAGATGTTATAATTGATGTAAATAAATGACGCTCTCCATTTACAACGTCATAATGAGCAATATAATTCATTTTAAAGACGTTTTAAAATATTCGCGATACTGTAATCCTATAAATTTAAATGATAAAAACAATCGTTATTGTCTTGCAGAAATTTGAGGTTTCAGGTTTGCATAATATCCTACCGTATTATAAATAATGCTACGTTTAACATTCCATTTCAAATACATTTCTACGTAAATATTATTGTAAATGGGAAAATTTTCCCAAAACGCATTTCTAGCGCGTAATTATTATTAACTAAGTGAAAGGAGTGTTTTTTCTGTCAACAAATTTTCTAGTTGACGAATTATGTTACATTCTAGTGACGTAGAAAAAATGTTAAAAAGCGTGTTTATTGTTTTTCTTATATATGGTTTAATTTTAAATATGGCACGCTTTTTGGTTTAAAGATTGCTAAAGTTTGAAATTTGTTTACGTCTGTAATAGATCTAAATACTAAGAATACGCAAATCTCGTAATTAATCCTTCTCAAAGACTACTTTTGCAATATAGATAGTGCGTCTAAAATTTGTTATGCATGGTGGGTGAATGTATGTCATTCGTCCTAGTACCCCATCATTTTTATCCCCTACAACAATAGTTAATGTATTTTAGCAACATTTAGCTTGCCAATACTTTTAGTTAAAGTTATTTAATTATAGCGATTTGATGTAACGTAGTTTTACTAAATACGTTAGGGTTAATAAAATACTTTTGAGAATTTTTCCATAAGCAATATGAAACTAGAGCGTTCTGTGAAAGGGTCAGGTTTAAATCAGGATTTACGTTGATATGATAGGATCTGTTTATGTAATTAAGATTCATATAAATAGACAGAGTTTCTACATCAAATATCAGTTTCAACATCTGCAGAATTCGATACAAAATAGGTAACACTTTTTAAATTTATTCAGTCTCTATGATTAGAGTCTAATTAAAAAGGTTCACTTCGCATTTAATAGGAGTTTCTAAACTTTTCATGCAAGTTTTGTAACAGAGAACGTTGCCTATATAGCCTGAGAGGAATACAGGCCGCAAATTTCTAATCCAATGGTACGGCTTTAAAACCAACTTGGCAAAGTATAGATTCTATAATATAAGAGGTGTCTTCACACTTTCTAGACATTTGCAAAACAATCTCTAACGTGTGAACATGGTGTCATCATACATTATATATATCATAGGTTTCCAGTTTAAGGAGAGTGACTTTTGTGAAAGCAATCGTTATACTCAATGTAGAAAACGGCAACTTGTGGCACGAGATTTTCGATGTGCTTTTGACTGATGCACAGTTGAGCAACGACTTTCAGTCACTAAAAATTTACATGGACTACACTGGGATACTCCTTCAACAAATGGATTTTCAACACAATTTTTAAGTCTATTTTTACAAGAACTGGTATCCCCCGAGGCCACGATTTTCGTAAAAGGTCTAGAAAAGCAAAAACTGATTTGTCAGTACCTACCTGGAAACAATGTGTAAAATATTGAAGATTACAATGTTTCTTGCATCAAGATGTTAAACTAGTATAGTAGTATTTCCCATCACTGTCAACTTCATGCAAATAAAAATAATTTGAATTGTACCTAATATAAAGTGATCATGTTTAAAACCTATTTGCAAATAAAAGGATACATATCTTTTTAGTTTTATTAATAAATATTGGGTTTACACATGGGGTTTGTAGATTTATGTAAATGTCGTCATAAGTTAGAACATCTCCCCCTCTGTATATAAGTTCTAGTCTAGTAGATTTATGTAAATATCGTCATAATTAGCGGGGAGAATTTGCTGATCCGGTGGTCCTGGGGAAGGGTGCCAGGGGGCCCGACGGTCTAGATCAGGGTGCCAAAAAATGATTAGTTGAAGAAAACTATTGTGCAAATTTAAGATGACAATGTTATTTAATACTGTTTCCAATGTGCGATAATTTTTTGCATGTGTGGTGGTGGTGGTCTACATCAGGGTGAGAGCACGATCCATGCCCCGGAAGCTAAAAATGTATAGTTGAAGAAAACTCTTGTGCCAAATTTAACATGACAATGTTGTTTAATACTGTTACCAGATGTGTGATTATTTTTTTGCATGTGTGGTGGTGGTGGTGGTGGTGGTTCAGATCAGGGTGCCGAGAGCAAGATCTATGCCTGCAGCTAAAAACGTTCAGTTGAATAAAACTACTGAAGAAAACTACTGTGCAGATTTTAGATGACAGTGTTATATAATACTGTTACTAGATGTGCGAATATTTGCTAATAAGGTTAGATGGCGTTGCCGGTAATGACATATGTGACGTAAGCAAAAATAATAACATTGTTATTGAGTTTTTCCATTAAACGATTAGTGTTAATGGGTATTCCAATTAAAAGGCGATTAGTGCTAATGGTTTTTTAATGAGAAAACCCATTAAAAAGCGATTAGTGCTAGTGGGTTTTTAATGAGAAAACCCATTAAAAAGCGATTAGTGCTAATGGTGTTTTAATGGGAAATCCATTAAAAGCAATTAGTGCTAAGTGGTTTTTAATGAGAAAGCCCAGTAAAAAGCAATTAGTGCTAATGGGGTTTTTAATGAGAAAACTAATTAAAAATCAATTAGTGCTAATGGGTTTTAATAAGAAAACTCATTAAAAAGCAATTAGTGCTAATGAGTTTTTAATGGGTGGCGGTGGTGGATACAGCTTTCCCTTCCTCCCTCTACTAATAACCTCACCGTTTTAATTGAGATAAAAATAATTAAAGAAATTATGTTGCTTCATTTCTAAATTCAGGTAGATATTATTCTCTTAAGGTTTATCTGCGTCTATCCTTAGGAAGAATTTTTGTGTTAGCTTTATTGACGCAGCGGCGTCCTAGTTTATTCAAAGACAGGTTCAGTCTCAGAAAGCACCCCGAACATATCATGCCTCCGCAGGAATAGACCCCGAGCTTAGACCAAGAGCATGCTATTTTTCTTTTGCAACACCAGCTTGGCCCCACTACATCCTCAACAAAGGCCAATCTCAGAAATTACATAGCGAGAAAATATCGGTTACAAACTAGCTAAAATTGGAAAATGTTCCCTATATACTAATGTATACAGAACTATTGCGCGAATGTTGCAGCTGTCTGAACCGTGTAGAATGAAATTGACTTGTGTGCTTTGGTTGAGCAACAAGTAGCAAAATAATAGTAATTTCTAGCTAATAAAAATGTATTAGCTTTTCAGGGTATGCAGTTTAATCTTTAAGCTCTTTAAATTGTCTTAGTCTCGGTACATGCAGAAAGATGGCCACCTTCGACATTTATTATAAATTTTATTTTGCTATTCTTTGTTTCTTTTTTGCTGCATACTTTCAATTGGTAAGGGCTGAGAATAACGCTTGTATATTTTATTTGTTTGTTCGAAAACTATTTGTTCTAGAGAAAAAACGTGAAAGTTGAAAAGTTACGAAATAAAATAATAATTTTAAAAAATATTTTTAATTTACAAAATTCAACTCCATAAAAATTCCAATATAAATAAAGAAGAGTTTTTAGTTTCACCACATTATAACAAAAGGCAAATTGAGACGATAACTACAATTAGCCTTTTACAGGTGTAGGTAATTTACAAAATTTCACATTTCTACATAACTCAACTTTAAGAAAAAATGTAAAATTCAATTTTAATCACTTCCTTAGGTTGTGAAATCTTATAGGTAAGGAACGGACTGAAGTTTTCAACGAGAATCACTCCTTAATTTTTTCGCAAAGATTTTGAGATACCCTGTATGATACAATACTGTTTTGCACAAAATAAATTAAACTAGGACAAGTTTTTACTAAAACGAATAATCCTTTTATTTCTAGAACATCTAGGAATTTGTTATTAAAATAAATAGACTTGTTCATTTTGTAGTAGGATAGAACAACGTTTTAAAGCCTGCGGGATTTACTAAACTATCAGTTTAAACATATCAAAAGTAGGTTATTAGAAAGTCAAACAAAATGTGTCTGTTTCCAAACTAATTGCACTCTAATTCAGTTATATCTAGAAATGTTACTGCATGCATACCAACAAGCTTCGAATAAAAAGCGGGAGAGAAAGGAAACGGGTCCAGTTGCTGACGTTTCAATTCTCGGTTGAGTGACAAGAGTTTCTATTATAAAAGGAACTTCGTGCCAGAGACAACACAATTGTATAATAAAATCCTGTTTCTTTAAAGCATTCGAATATTTGAAGACGTCCTATATGGAATTATGTCATCCTCTAAAACATATTTTAGCGTTTTAATGCTTTTACCAATGTTGCAATAAGTTATTGCAATAGTTAGCAGACAAGTTCGAGATCGCTTATTTTCGGCATTGCAGACGACATTTAACGCTCTCCAGAAGTTAGCTTTTGAAATCGCACGAGTTTTCGTGTGTGTGTGTGTGTGTGCGCGCGTGTGTGTGCGTGTGCATGTGCGTAACATTAATTTATAATATCAGATACATGCATGTAATTCATTATACTTATAACATTAATTTAAAAAATTGGTGACACCACATCTAATATATTTCGTTTGAATTAATCTTGTATGAGACTAACGCCCATTCTGAACGGACCTGCACCTTGACGAAGTTCTAAAATATTAGAACAGGCAGAATGGCTTGCGTGTTCCAGTCACCTAAAGAGCCAAACTATAGGTTTAACCAAATTAGTGAGGTCTTTAGTGAGGAACCAGACTAAGATAGGTCCCCGAACGAGGGCAGTAGCTTTTTCGGTACTTAGAGTGGTAGAAACCATAGGGGTCGGTATGACATCCTAAGACATACTACTGCGATGTGGAAGGCAACGGGAAACAACCACATTACCTCCCAAGTACACTGTGTACAGAAATTGTTAGTAAACATGATGGCATCCTCTGGGGTAAAAAATTCCGGAGGTAAAATAGTCCCCCATTCGGATCTTCGGGAGCGGACTACTTCGGGGGATGTGATCTGAAAATATAGAAAAAGATCCGTGGACATTCTGCGAGTCGGAGCGTAAAATGTCAGAAGTATGAAACAGTAGGTAAGCTAGAGAACCTGAAACTCGAAATGGATGGTTAGCACTAGACATAGTAGGAATCAGAGAAGTCCGCAGGCCAGGGGCGGAGGATTTTTGGAGTGGGGACTTCAGGGTAATTCATACAAGATCAGAGGAAGGAAATTCGGGGGTGGGGATAGTTATCCGAAAAAGATAGAACGGCGTGTAGAAAACTATTTACAAAAGAACGAAAGAGTACCTGGTTAGATTTGAATCTAAACCGGTAAATACAGTAATAATGCAAGTATACATGCCCACTTCTAACTACAGTGAGGAAGAGGGAGAGGCGATCTACAAAGATGTTGAAGGCATACTAAGATGCGTAAAAGAACATGAAAATTTAATAATCACAGTATTTTAATGCAGTGGTAGGTGAGGGTAGCGAAGTAGCGATAGTAGGTATTCATGGCTTAGGCACAAAAAATGACAGAGGAAATAGGCTGGTAGAATTTTGCGACAAGAACAACTTAACAATCACGAATACATTATTTAAACATCATGCTAGAAAACGATATACGTGGAACATGCCAGGAGATATAGGAAGATATCAAATAGATTAAATTATTGTTAGATAACGGTTTAGAAATCAAGTAAAAGATTGTAGAAGCTACCCGGAAGCAGATATAGACACTGACCACAACATCGTAATTAAGAAGGCCGCACTTAAAATTAAAAATTTGAAAAGAGGAACGGAAAAAAGCACTTTGACTTTGAGAAGCTAAAAGATTAAGATATCCCCGAAAGATTTGAAGAAAGTCAAATGAATTACTGAAAGATACCGGAAAAATTTGTGATACTAAGAAAGTAGAAACAGAATGGAATAACATTAAATCCAACTTAGACATGGCGGCCAGAGATATTCTGGAGTAAACACAAAAAGAAAATGAAAAATCATGGATAACAAAGGGTATCCTGAATCTAATAGAAGAAAGACGAGAATACAAAAATAGATCAAATGAAACAGGAAAAGAGAAATACAAAGCCATAAAATGGGAAATTATTCAAATGCAAGAAAACTAAAGAACAATGGATTGATGAAAAGTGCAAAGAGGTACAAACTAAGATGGAATTAAGAAAGACAGACAAAGCATACAAATTAATTAGACGGAATTTTTGGGATATAAAACCATATAACAAAAATACAAAAGATGCGGGAGGAAACATAATTATAGAAAATGTAGAGAAAGTAGCTAGATGACAGGAATATAAAGGGAATTTATATTCAGGAGAGGAACTAACAACATTAGAACAGGAATCAGACATTGAAAATGATGACTTAGGATATCCTATACTTAGAGATGAGTGTGACTAAGCATTAAAGGGTCTGAAAAATGGTAAGGCGCCGGTATACATAAGGTGCAAGCAGGAACTCTAAAAGCCGCTGGACAAGCGGTAACAGAACGTCTCTTCCGATTTGTAAGCTATATGTATGAGACACGCGAGATACCCAAAGATTTCAAACGTAACATCATAGTAACTATACCAAAAAAGAAAGGCGTGGGTAGATGTGAAAATTTTCGAACAATAAGTTTGACAGCACACGTGGCAAAAATAACAAAGACGAATGGAAAAATGAGCTGAAGAAATACTGAGAAAAGATCGATTTGGGTTTAGGCGAAACAGGGGAACGCGGGAGGCTATTTTAGCTCTGAGTGTGATAATGGAGAAAATAATAGAGAAGGGGGAAAGCGTATATGTAGGGTTTGTAGATCTTCGACAATGTAAAATGGAAAAAAATGTTCGAAATATTCAAAATGATTGGAATGAGTTTTAAGGATAGACGGATAGTGCATTGCTTATACAGAGAGCAAACAGCGGTGATAGAATTAGAGCATGTAAGTAGAAAAGTATATATTAGGAAAGGGGTGAGACAAGGATGTGCCTTATCCCCGTTAATTTTTAACTTGTACATAGAAGAGGCAATGAATACTGTCAAATGCAGGGAGACATTTGGAATTAATATGCAGAGACAAAAGGTTGATATGCTTAGATTTGCAAATGATATAACGATATTAGCGTCTAGCAAAGAAGAGTTAGAAGCTGCTCTTAATGAAATGGAAATAGTTCTAACGGAGAGATATGGTATGAAAATTAACAAAAATAAAACTAAAGTTCGAGTATGCAAGAGAGGGAAAAATAAATCAAAAATAAGAATACAAATAGGTAACGAGAACTTACAAGAGGTTAAGGATTTCTGCTACCTAGGAAGTCAAATAACGCAAGATGGGAAAGGCACAAACGATATAAAACAAAGATTAGCACAAGGTCGTGCTACATTTAACAAGAGAAAGTAACTACTGCGTTCAAAGACAACAAACATAGAAACAAGGAAAATATTGTTTAAAACATAGGTGTAGAGCCTAGCACTGTATGGTTTTGAAGCCTGGACAGTAGGAGAAGCAGACAAGAAAATAGAGAAGTCTTTGAAATGTGGTGCTACACGTATGATGAAGCTTGTAACGTTTCCTTTTTTTTTAATATTGGATTAGTAGATAGCACAACCGTATTAAGTTAGATTGTGTAGACTATCTATTTATTGAGGCGGCAAAGTAACCGCGGTTGGTTCAGTAACCCAGATATAGGGCCAAATGGCTGCGGAGAAATTCCTTCGATTTAGTGAACTGCAAAATAATGAATTCAAACAAACGCACGTCGATATACATATTTAGTTTATTGCGATTGATAGATTATTTACAGAATTCAACGCTTTAAGCGAAAATTAACATTTTATGGTTTACCGCTACATTTTAGTACGTACAAAGCATTTCAAACTCAATGACTGTTCTCGAGCTACTGACCCCCGGGTTGCTTACGGATCAGAACGTAACAACCGCTACTTAGACCAGTCCATAATATAAGGGGTGGTGCGTATCAAGTCTGTATGTTAGTATTTGAACATAACTTAACACTAGAAATATTTTAAGGCTGTTAGGGATGACACAGTAACTATAACATACCGGCCACCTTGAAATCACCAAGATTTAAAAACAATTAAATTTGCAAGATAATAAGATAAGCAATATAGAAAAATAGTAAGTACCTAACTGGTGAACATATATACAATTTATAAAAACTAATGTTCAAATTGCTAAATTTAAAGTTAAAAATAATACATGTAACAATTAAGGAACATCTAGAACAAAACTCACTTTGAATCGGGTAGGACGCAAAGCTTATGCACTGAGCGCTTTAACAGATTCCCACTAGACACACGCACAGTTACATTTCGTAGCACTCCATCGGCAGCTGGATGCAGTTCCACAACTCTACCGAGGGACCATTGAAGTGAAGGTAAGTTGCCGTCCTTGATTAACACCAGCGAGCCGATCTTTAAAAGTGCAGGTAAGTTTTTGAACCATTTTGTCCGACGCTGCATCTCAGGGACAACTTGTAGACTCCATTTTTTCCAAAAGTCTTGAGTAATTTTTTGAATGCGTTGGTATAATGATAATTTTCCATCTGATAGGTGAAGCAGATTATGCTCGGGAGGATGGCATAATGGTTTGCCTATTAGGAAGTGACCAGGTGTCAGGGGATTAATGTCGGAAGGATCGTTAGACAGTGGTGAGAGAGGGCGAGAATTCAGCGTAGCCTCGATTTGCACTAGGACAGTTTGCAAATCTTCGTAGGTTAAACTGGTGTTACCTAGCACTCGTTTAAGGTGAGTCTTGGTAGATTTGATACCGCCTTCCCACAGGCCTCCTTGATGAGGAGCGCGAGGGGTACTAAACTCCCAATTAATTCCTTGGCTTGACAGAAAATTGGAAACTTCCGCCTTAGTATCATTATTAGTAAAAGATTGAGCAAAGTTGTTTTAGTTCTCTGGACGCGCCAACAAAATTTGTGGCATTATCAGAAGTAATTGAGTTGGGCTTTCCTCTACGGCCGATAAATCTTTTTTAGAACAGCCAAGAAGGCAGACGTTGATAAGTCGGTCACCAAATCCAAATGAATGGCCTTAGTTGTCATACAAATGAATAGGCAAATATAAGATTTTATAAGTTTGGCTCCGCGAGTTTTGCGATCTCTGATTAATATGGGTCCAGCATAATCTATTCCGACATTATAAAACACAGGAGTATTAAATTCAACTCTTTTACGAGGTAAGTTTCCCATTAAGGGATTATATGAAATTGGATTGGCCTTGAAGCATTTAACACAGGAGTGACAGATTTGTTTTGCCGTAGTGAGACCAGCTATTGGCCAGTAATGCTCACGAATGCAAGCTAGCAGTTGTTGCGATCCGCAATGCATAAGGCTAGCATGAAAATGTTGAAAAATCAATTTGGTTAGTCTATGGTTTTTGGGTAGCAAAATAGGATGTTTTTTGTCAAAGGGATAGTTTGAATTTTTTAACCGTCCACCTACCCTAAGCATATTTTCCTCGTCAAGGTAGGGATTTAACGATAATATATTAGAATCAGCATTGATAGGCCGACTGGATTTTAATTGTAGTATTACAGACCCGAAGGCCTCAGCTTGACAAAGTTTAACAAGGACGTCTCGGCTAGCTCGTAGTTCCCTTGTACTTAGAGGTCCATAAGTTGGAATAGATTTGGGTGTAGAGTTTTTCGTAAAACGCATCATCCATGCCACAATACGTTGCAACCGGATTAACGTAGAAAATCTCTGGAATATATCAGAAGTGTTTAGGTTCAGTAGAGTAACAACTTGACTTGACGCAGATTTTAGTTCGACATCAATTGAAGTATTGAAATCAACACACGGGAGAGAAGGCCACGCGTCTTGGTTTTTGGTGAGAAAATTTGGACCCTTCTACCACAGGTCGCAGTCTGATAGTAGTTTTACAGAGACGCCGCGGGAAATTAAGTCCGCGGGGTTTTCTTTAGAAGGTACGTGATACCAACCGTCTATGTTAGTAAATTCTTGTATTGTGGCTATTCTATTGGCCACAAATACCTTGTACTTATTTGGCGCAGATTTGATCCAATTCAACACAATAGTGGAATCAGACTAGCAGTAAGTTCTTGAAATAGGAACAGTTAAAGTAGATTTTACCTTCTGCACTAGTTGCGCAAGAAGCACAGCTGCGCATAATTCTAGCCTGGGTATAGTAGCTCCTTGTAAAGGGGCAATGCGAGATTTGGAACACAGTAAATTTGAATAGTGATTACCGTCAGGTGTGGACACGCGTAAGTATATACAAGCGCCGTAGGCATAGCTACTGCTATTTGGTGTTTTCTCTCTCGCCCAACGGAATATTGTAGAACTTAGTACTCCCTTGGTCAGATAACGTTTCCTTGGAATTAGATAGAAATTTTCTGATGGGCAAGCCTACACCAGCTAAGACCGCGGTAAGTTCTTCTTGAAGGGATTGCATTTCTTGGACGGTTTTAAAACCTGTGATAAGATCGTCCATGTAAAAATCTGATTTTAAAATAGCTGAAACCCTAGGGTGAGTTTTAGCACAGAGAGTAGCAAGATGATGTAAACATTTTGTAGCAAGATAGCTAGTGCTAGCGGTTCCGTAAGTAATGGTGTTTAGTTCATAAATGTCTAGCGTGGAAGTTGGATTGTCGCGCCAAAACATGCGCTGAAATTTACGCTCAGAAGGCCGAACCAGTATTTGGCGATACATTTTCTCGATGTCTCCCGTCAGTGCAATTTTGTGTTGACGGAAGCGTATTAAAATTGAAAACAAGTCGTTTTGCACGACGGGGCCAACCAGCTGGGTGTCATTAATCGATATATTTGAGTGCGTAAGTGCACTACCGTCGAAAACAACTCGCAACTTAGTGGTCAACGAGTTCGATTTTGTTACAGCGTGATGGGGCAGATAATAGGGGGGTATAGTAGAAATATTTAATTTAGCGTCGAGAGCATTTACTGAGGTTGCGTCTGTCTGTTTTGAATGAGTCGAGACCTTGGACATGTGACCTAAGGAAATGTATTCCTGCATGAATTTATAGTATTCAGTTTTGAGGTTGGGATTCGAAAGGAATTTCCTTTCTAGATTGAAAATCTTTTCTTAGCTAGATCACAGGAGTACCCTAGTTTACTTAAATTTAAATTAAAGGGTATAGATACCACAAAACGACCAGCATCGTCACGGGTTATTGTCTCGGAAAAATGATTTTCGCAAAATCGTTCTTCGGCAGACAGTTTGGATAACTCGCTAAGAGGTTGTACGTCCTCTAGTTGCCAAAATTTTTGTACAGAATTATTTAAGTCCGTGATGGTAGGTCTGGCACGATTAATTGCTAGATTTACGCAGACTATATTTGTGTTATGCGGGGGGGCTGGACAGTTTCCAGACAGCACCCAACCAAGTAGGGTTTTTTGAAAGACGGGCTTATTTTTACCTAATGAAATTTGACCAACACATAGCAAACTGTAAAAGTCACTAGCACCAATCAGAATGTCAATAGGAAGAGATTGATTGAAGTTTGTGTCAGCAAGCTTAATGCCGTTAGGAATTTTAAACGTAGCCTTATCAAAGGATACCAGAGGCAATTTTTCGGCAATTTTTGGTATAGTCAAACATTCTAGATTCACCGTGTAGCCGCAAGTTTTAGAAGTTAGTAGTAAGTTAACCGTTGAGCTAGAGACGGAGCAACTTGAATTTAACCCGACAATTTTAGTGTGAGTCGGAGTTAGTTTTAAGCCTAGTTTTTTCGCTAACTCATCCGTTATAAAATTTGCATGTGGTGCTGAGTCCAAAATAGCTCTGGCCGATTGCCATTCATTATGAATGTTTTTTACCTTTACCGAAGCCGTTGCTAGCAGAACTTGCTGCAAGTTGGCAGGAAGCAGGAAAGTGCAGTACTAGTAGGTAGCACATTTTCAGTGGAAGGGTTTTCAGTGTGACCTCCATTTCTAGTGAAGGAATCACGCACATTTGCGTCAAAGTGTAATAACGTACTGTGCTGCTTGTTGCAAACCTTGCAGCCAAACTTAGATCGGCAAGCTGATTTCTTGGAGTGACGGAGACAGTTCTTACACAAATCGGTATTAGAAACCTGTTCATACCTTTGTTTTCCAGTTAGCTGAAGAAATTCAGGACATTGTGTTATGAAATGACCTAGTTTGCACATAGGACATGAAATAGTGCCTTTACTTGTAGTTACAAATGCCTGTTTATAGGTTGGCGGCTTAAATTTAGGCTGTTGATTTCTTGGAGAAGCGGAACAGGTAGATGTTTGTTTGTCATGTTCAATTTCTTCAAGTAGTTGGCAACGATTTCTTAGAAAGTCGTCGATCTCAGTTAGGCTTAGTATATTGTTTGGTTTATATTTTGACAACTCAGTTCGGGAATTGTCATCTAGTTTAGACATCACAATATGTGAAATAAACATTCCAGATTCGTCAATGGACGTTTCTAATTTTCGTAATGCTCTGACGTGCTTAAACAAGTTATCGTACAAGCAACGTAGTTCAGAAGCATTAGCCTTAGCAATAGGTTTTAATTCAAAGATAGCTTTAATGTGATTCTGAATAATTAGTTTAGGATTATTGTATCTCTTACAAAGTAGTTCAAATACCGAATGATAGTTTTCTCCCGTAGGAGCGATATTTGCGATCAGTTCGCTTGCAGAACCCTTCAAGCTACCCTTCAGGTGCAAAAAGCGTTCTACGTCGCTTAAATTAGTGTTAGTGTGTACAAGTGCCATGAAAATCTCTAGAAAAGATGGGAACTCTGTAAATTCGCCTGAAAAACTAGGTAGACTCAATTTTGGTAGTTTGGCATTTATTTGTTTAGTGGGGTTAGTAGCACCCAAACTCCCTGCCGAGGTTAAAGACTCTGAGGAACTCGCCCTGCAGGATTCAGAAGCACGTTTCAATAAACTTATAGCTCTACTAGTAAGCTCCATAAGTTTATCAAAATATTCCTCTTCGGCCATAACATCGTCAGATTCAATTGAATTAGCTGTAAGCTCTACACTTACTTCTCTGTATTTTGCCGCTGATGGCTTAATCGTATCTAGTCTTAAATTTAAATTAGTTGCAATAATGTCGGTCAGCGGAACTTCAATAATTTTGTTCAAATACTTTTCAAAATTTGCCAGCTCGTTAATTAACGACTGCGCCCTTGTTTGCAATAGTTTAGCTGAAATTTGCTTAGGCATTTTTATAGTTCAAAATATCCAAATTAATAATTAATGTTTGGACCTTTAGCGGAAAACGAAAACTCAATTACTATAATTTGTAAATAAAATATTTTGTTTAGTTTAAAGCTACGTTGCATAAGAGCACTAGTTTCAAAATATTAGAATGAGTACTAAAGCGAAAATTTCAACTTTCAGTAACCAGGTAATTAGTAAATTTGTTTGTAAATAGACAGACAACACAAACAATAGCTAGTACTAGTTTATTATAGTGATTAAATTAATCTTTTAAACGAATAGGCTCATTTAAATAGAGTAATAATAATTTGTGAGTACAACTGAAAGCTTCGCTGAATTTCATAGAGAATTATTGTTAGTTTTAGGAATGAGCGATAATCCTAATCTTTAGAAATAGCATGCAGGTACGTTACCTTGATGCAGCTGCTAACATCCAACCACCTGTTGTCCATGAATCAGTAACCCTTAGTGAAGTTATTCAGCTCTCTGGAATGCAACAGCGACACGTGCGTGAAACACGACCGACCCACAATATTATGCTTTTATTTCGAACTTTAGTTTTTTAAGTAATTAATATCCATTATTTAGCACTTAGTAATCCCGCGAAAGAAGGACCATGGATTAGTAGATAGCACAACCGTATTAAGTTAGATTGTGTAGACTATCTATTTATTGAGGCGGCAAAGTAACCGCGGTTGGTTCAGTAACCCAGATATAGGGCCAAATGGCTGCGGAGAAATTCCTTCGATTTAGTGAACTGCAAAATAATGAATTCAAACAAATGCACGTCGATATACATATTTAGTTTATTGCGATTGATAGATTATTTACAGAATTCAACGCTTTAAGCGAAAATTAACATTTTATGGTTTACCGCTACATTTTAGTACGTACAAAGCATTTCAAACTCAATGACTGTTCTCGAGCTACTGACCCCCGGGTTGCTTACGGATCAGAACGTAACAACCGCTACTTAGACCAGTCCATAATATAAGGGGTGGTGCGTATCAAGTCTGTATGTTAGTATTTGCACATAACTTAACACTAGAAATATTTTAAGGCTGTTAGGGATGACACAGTAACTATAACAAATATCTTGGTTTATTTTACTTGTATTGGTGACAAATAAAATACCTAAAACGGGTACTTACAGTTTTAATATAAAAACAAGCTCTTGAGCATATTTCTGTTGCTTTTATGATAATCCTGTAACAGAGTATTTCTAAAAAATAATCATTATCTTTTATTAAACACGGTAGGGGATGCTTCTAACCCCTTAACTTTTTCAGAATTAAAATGTAAAAAAAACAACTTTACTCTGACTTCCAGTACTTGTTCGTGAGCCACTTACAAACTTTTACCTAACTGTATTCAACCTTATTTAAATAAAAAAAAATAAGTCTTTACAAACAACTTCTTTACTAGGATGTAAAAACAAAATACACCACGGATCTATTTTTTATGTATACTTAATTCCCTAACTAAAAACTCTTAACCTAGTTATTTTGTATACTACAGACACGTATGTCATAAATCGCCTTAAGGTTCAATTTAACATTACAATTACTTACATTACATGCGCCGCTTTCTTCTACCAGCGTTGCGTATACGATCAGGTGCAAATTCCAGAGCCTGGGTCAGCGTCCTGGTTGACGTGTGTCGCCGTTGGTGGTAATATACTCGCGGTATTTGGATCGTTTATTGTCCTCGCACGAAACACTTTTACTTTCTATGCTAAAAACTTAAATAGTGGCTATACAACAACTACCTGCTGAAGTCGCCCCGCAGGGTTGCTTTGTCGGCTAACTGTATTTAGTTGAGTTTATAAATACCTTCACTTTCGTACATTGAAAGTGAAAAGACTGGGATTCTTGGATGTTTTACAATCCGTGCCCGCTCTCCAATCTAATTTAGTGCAATCAGTTTATCTGGACCGTTAATCGCGCCCACAATTTATTTAACCAGTTACACTTGGGCTGATAAATTGCTTAAAATTGGAAATAAAACGTTCTCGATGCGGTCAACGAAATATTAAGTACACTTTGTATTTAATCAAGGCTCACCTCGAGTTAAAAGCTTTTTTTCTTTTTTCTAATATTATATTAATTAATGATTACTAGCGAATGGTTTCGTACTACCCTATCTGAGACTCAAAAATAATAATCATCCTAAACTGAATACACGCTGGTATTTATCAATTTTCGGTTCTTTGTTAAGCTTTCTGGAGCTTTAAAGTGTTCATAAAGAACTTCGAGGTACTCTTTACCTATTAATTTCCTTCCAAATGCACCCTTATTGATGGGTTAAGGTCCAGTTTCCTACATACTATCTTACTATTACCTCCTTATTTGCAAACTTCATTTAAACTTGACCTACTTAAACATGCTGGCCATAAATTTATGCAAATATTTATTGCTACTAACTAACGTAATTTAACTTCCCCTCACGTGGACTTGTTATCAAATTACTCTAAAAATTGTGATTTACAAAACTTCCTGAATAGAATTTTGATCAGCTATCTAATTAAGCGGTAAAACCCCTATGTGTTGATAAAAAGATGGCGGGCTATTCCAATCTGGTGATGCCTTAGCATATTTATTGATGGTGACTATAAATCATAAGCACCACATTGCCGTGCGGTGCCATGTGGTCGGGCCACATGTCCTTGTATTAGCTACTTTTAATTTAAATTAAAAGGAGATGTTACAAGCTATCATGAACAGACAAAGTTAAGAACAAAGAGGTACTAGAAATGGTAGGAGAAGAAAAAAGTATGTGGAAATCAGTAAAAAATAGGAGAGATAGAATGATAGGCCACATACTAAGACACGAGGGAATAGTGCGGAATATATTAGATGCAAATATAGGAAAAAGAGAAGTAGAGGTAGACCTAGGTTAGACTACTGCACACAGATAGTGAAAGATGTTGGCTAAGAGAATTTCAGGGAAATGTCTAGGCTAGCTCAGAATAGAATTCAATGGAGATACGCTTCCAACCAGTCGCAAGGTGGAAAAACTAATGACAAAAGTACTAACTGTATTTAAACATGGTGAGTACTAAAAACAACTACATATATTGGTTTTGCAATACTTTCAACTAATGTTGATGGTGCGAAAGGATTTACTGAAAAACTATTAATACGGCAAATATCTAAGTGTAGGGGGATCCTTGGCAACCACAGGCTGCTTAACTCCCTTCACATACCACTGAATCTCGGTGAAATAGGGCATATAATTAGAAAGCAATAGAAGGGAATCGAACTGTATATAGGTTGGTTGTTGTATGAGAGCATCTTTAGGGTCAAGTTGCCCGCGGGATGCTCAATCGTTGGGTTTGTGGATGACACGCTTTTAATTGTAAGATCGAGATTGTTAATGGATATGCGCACAAAACCGAACGAGGCGCTTAATAAATTACACGAATGGTCGCAGGCGGTAAAATTAAAATTTAACACTGCGAAGTTAGAGGCGCTTTATTTCGGCACGAAACCAGGACAGAGACCTCCTAGGCTAGAGCTAGGAGGGGAGAAAATCCCGCTTAAAGATTGTATTACCTACCTCGGCGTCAAGATCGACGATAAATTAAATTGGAAAGCGCACGTACAATACGTAAAAAGTAAGGGCAGCGAAATATCAAATAAAATGATGGCGGCGGCTAAAATAAAGTGGGGTTTCAGGGGCGAATCGCTGAGGACGGTTTATGCTGGAGCAATTGAGCCGGCGATGCTGTACGCAGCTTCTGTATGGGCAGAAGGTTGTTAAGTCAAGGAGGTGCGTCAATTGACGGGCGTACAACGCATAACCGCAGTAAAAGCGGCGAGGGCGTACAGGATCACCTCCACGGATGCGGTCTTGGTGATCAGTAGGACTCTCCCTATCGAATATGTCGTTAGGGAGATTAGAGATAGGCGATTAATAAATATAGGAAAAGGGCGCGAAATTATCGAAGATCTTAATCTTGGTAATATGGAAATTGCAAGAAAGATCGTTGTATCTGAGTTGGGACACCCGGCTGATATTAGAGGAATCGAGTTTGTCGAAGGTGATGAGGACGCGATGGGTATCAGAATTTATACGGACGGTTCACGTATGGACGATGGGCAATCAGGCGCGGCGTTTGTCGTGTATAAGCAGGAAAGAAAGGTGTTTCGGTTTCAGACCAAACTCGCAAACTGGAGCACAATTTTCCAGTGCGAATTAGTAGCCATACGAGAGGCTATCGATTACGTAATAAACCATACGGGCAGAGACGAGTATTATATAATCAGTGATAGTAAATCGGCGCTGACGGCTTTAACAAACATGAACACCTGGACAGACCTACAAGCGGACGTCTGGAGGATAGCGCGTACGGCGCTCGAGTTTCGACGTTTAAAGTTCTGTTGGGTCAGGTCGCACAATGGTAACGTAGGAAACGAAGGGCTGATGAATTAGCTAAAGAGGCCGCGACGGGAGACTTTCGAATATCACATTCGTCGATACCGAAGTCTTTGATTAAAAGAAAGCTGCGTGAAAAGTCAATCCGACAATGGGAAGAGAGGTGGAACAACGCTGCCACGGGCAGGTTGACCCACAAATTCATACCGAGCATAGAAGCTAGAGGTAGGATCGAGGTTAAGCTCGATCACAAAATGGTGCAGTTGATAACAGAGCACGGCGCCCTGAAGGCGTATTTATAAAGGTTCGGTCTAACCAACAGCGACCGCTGCGAATGCGGTGAGGGCGCGGAAAGCGCAGAGCACGCGCTCTTCGACTGCTCGCTTGAGGCGGGAAATCGAGGGTTGGCTGATAGTAAACTAGCTCTCCTAGGTCTGGCATGGCCAAAGAGCCTAGAGGAAATCGGGGAAGTGGTTAACCAGAAGGCGTTCTGGACAGCCTTAAAAGAATTCGCGGGAAGGGTCGCGAGATTAGACAATGACAACCGCGTGTAAAATGCGGTGGGGTTGGCGGGAGGATTGAATAATTTGAGATTGACTTGGCGTGAGTAAGGACACGAGCATAGATATAACCAAAACCTGATATTTAAAAAAAATAACATGATAATTATACCCAAATGTCCAATATGCACGAGAAACCCCCACACCATTAATACAATCACTGCCTATCTTCATAATTATGCGCGGAAAATCGGGAAATCGGGAATAAATAATAACAAATAAACAATAACAAATAAATCAGAAACCCTCATTAAATTAAATCAATAAAATAAACAAAGATAATAAAATAGAGTGAAACCGCGCAACCCCCCAGGACTTGAAAGTGAAGTGATAGTGATAGCGATTGTGATCCCCCCAGAACATTTAGTGCATACCCACCAGGACTTTAGCAGTGCACATCCATCTTCCTCTTAGAAGTAAGTTACAGTTAGATGTAGGCAGACGACCAGATCTTCGGATGCTGTAGAATTTTATTATCGAGGTAAGACTTAAATTGTGGCGGCTGTACTCGCACAAGCATTGATTTACATTAATTAGTAGTTTTTGAAATTATTCAACAAGCACGTTTTGTGCGTAATGGCGCTAGCCGACATAATGCTTGTGCGAGTGCACCTGATAAATAGGGTGATGCTTTTGCTATTTTGTGCACTACTATATGCTTAACGCTTATCAGACATTTATTTATATATTTATATAATTATATTTATTTATATTTTATATTTACACTTTATATTTATTTATTTATTTATTAGCATATATTGTAGTATTATGTGGCATATTTGTTTTGTATGACGTTCTGTCGCCATTTTGGTTGCAGTATATATTCGGGAAGGAAGAGTAGAATTGTGAAGATAGTAATCATAATATAAATCAGTTAGGAAATGATAGGGAAAGCTAGGGATGGATTTAGGAGAAAGAATCCATTTAAAATTAGTTAGCTAGATTTGGATAGTTTTAAGTCGACCGTTCAGGTCGCACTGGTAAGCAGAGCCGGCGTCTGCTATCCGGTATTACGGATCCGTCCCCTCTCATTTTGCTTGTGTCTTGTTGATCGGGTACACTCCAAAGTCAGCGCTAGGGATACCATTATTTAAACCCTGTTTTTAGTTTTGTTTTTAGTTTTGTTTCAGTTTGTCAGACTTTTAGGTTTGTTAGATTGTTAGAGTTTGTTAGGTTTGTTAGATTTTAGGTTTGTTAGATTTTATTTAGATTTTTATTTAGGGTGGATTAATTATGAAGTTAGAATTAACAAGAAGCACGATTATTTTCGCGTTTAAACCCAATGTAGTACCTCCGGGTGGAGCATTGGGGACGTGGCCGCAAGTATAGCGGTCCTTATTCAAATTATAATGTATATAGGTTGTTGTGAGAATTGCAGGTAACTGGGTAGACTGGCTTAGAACATAAATAAGCTGACGTACAAGCTCAGCCAGTTTCAAGACGTAAAACCCAATGACGAAAAATGTGCTCTTAAATCTGAAGATTATTATAAACAACTACAGGTGTTGGTTGTGAAATATTTTCAACTAATGTTGATTGTGAGAAATGATAAATTGGAAAACTATTAATTTGATAAAGGTTCAAGTGCTGGGGGAACTTGGCAGCTAATGGTTGATTACCCCCCTTCACATACCACTGAATATCATGGAAATAGGGTATAAACTGTAAAACAATAGAAGGTGACCGAACTGCATCAAACAAGAAAGAACAGCAGCTATGTTAAAAAATGAACATAGATACAAGAAGAAAACTGTTCAAAGCATAGTGTGGAGCACAGCACAGTACATCTATGAAATAGGGGCAGTAGGAAAACAGACAGAAAGAGATAGAAGCTTTCTGGAATGTTTTGCTTCAGATGTATGAGGATGGTAGCATGGACAGACAAAGTTAATAACAAATTGGTTGTAGAAATAGTAGAAGAATAAAAATATATGTGGAAAACAAAAAATAGGAGAAATAGGACAGGATACGTTCTAAGGCATTTCTGGGAAATAGTACGGGATATATTACAAGCAGAGATAGGAAAAGATGGGTAGGGGTAGACCGAGATCAGACTTTTGCACACAGATAGGGATAGATACAGACTGACCAAATTTTAGCGAAATATGTAGGTTGGTTCAGACTAGGAAACAATGAGGGTACGCATCCAACCAGTTCTAGGACTGAAGACCTAATGATGATGATGAAAAATATATTAGCTTTTCAAGGTGTGCAATTCAATTTTTGGTCCCTTTGAATTATCTTAGTGTCGGAACATGCAGAAAAATAATCCCCTTAAAACTTTTATTATAAATTTTATTTTGCTGTTGTTTGTTTCTTTCTTGCTGCATACTTTCAATTAGTAATGGCTGAGAATAGTGCTTGTGTATTTTATTTGTTTTTTCTAAAACTATTTGTCCTAGAGAAAAAACGTGAGAGTTGAAAAGTTACGAAGTAAAATAATAATTTTAAAAAATGTTTTTAATTTATAAAGTTCAACTCCATAAAATTCCGATATGAATAAAGTAAGAGTTGTTAGTTTCACCACATTATAACACAAAGGCAAATTGAGACAATAACTACAATTATTTACAAAATTTCACATTTCTACATAACTCAACTTTAAGAAAAAATTAAAAACTCAATTTTAATCACTTCCTTAGGTTGTAAAACCTTATAGGTAAGGGACGGACTGAAGTTTCCTTAGATGTGATTTTTTCAATGCTCCACCCAAAGGTACTACTTGGCCAGGAAGCGAGCTTTTTTTTACCTGGAAAATTTAGAATTTTTCCGAACCCTTTCTGTTCCAAGCAAGGTAGGGATCTTTAACATGCGTGACAACACTCACACACGGGACCTCCATTTTACCTCTCATCCGAACGAGGGTTTATTTTGTGAAAATGCTCGCCTAACATTTTTCAAGCGGACCGTGTCGGGATTGAACACGGGATCTTGGGCGTAGTAGTCACACATACCAACTACGCCACGGAGCCGCCCCATCACATACTAGTAAATTTCGGTGAAATAGGGCATATAATTAGAAAACAAAAGAAGGGAATCGAACTGTATATAGGCTGTGGTGAGAATTGCTGGGAACTGTGTAGACTAGTTCAGAACATAAATAAGAAAGAACAGCAGCTATGTTCATAGACAACAAACATAGATACAAGAAGAAAACTGTTTAAGGCATAGTGTGTGTGGAGCACAGCACGATACGTCTATAAAATAGGTACAGTAGGAAAAGCAGACAGAAAAAGATAGAAGCCAACTGGAATGTTGTGCTTCAAATGTATGAGGATGGTAGCATGGACAGACAAAGTAATAACAAATAGGTTGTAGAAATAGTAGAGGAATAAAGATATCTGTGGAAAACGAAAAAATAGGAGAAATAGAAGGAAAAGATACGTTCTAAGGCATTTCTGCAGAATAGTACGGAATATATTACAAGCAGTGATAGGAAAAGAGAGGTAGAGGTTGACCGAGGTCATACTTTCGCACACAGATAGTGATAGACGCAGACTGTGCAAATTTCAGGGAAATGTGTAGTTGGTTCAGACTTGGAAACAATGAGAGTACGCGTCCAACCAGTTCTGGGACTGAAGACCTAATGATGATGATGATGATGAGACTAACACGTGATTTTATACGTACAAAATGGTAAATTTTACATTAGCTATCTGGTCTTTTCGTTTAATCAGTTTACTGAACTTTATGCTTGTATAGTCATAAAATTTAAGGACACCCAAGAATTCAGAATTAATGTTTTATACAGATTGGTACAAATTCCTTAAATGTTAGTGCCGTTGGAATACACTAAACATAAGAATATTCTTTCTACCTACATTGGTTTGTGTGCAAGAAAGTTTTGAACGTTAATCACATACTTTTAGAAAGCTTATGTTATGATCAGGCTTGATGCGCACATCTACGTCCCACCTCGTTACATAGATGCATTGAAGTTAACCTTTTTATTTTTACTTTTATTTCTTGATATTGGAGCTTCTCCTCGTTATAAACTACTAGGAACCGTACTACAATTTCCGAGTCAATAACTATATTTAAGCCAAAACAAAAAGGTGATTGAATGACTAGTAAGCAAGGGAAACATCCAATAATATGAACGACTAATCTGAACGATTAATTCATAGGTAGATCAAGAGAGTGGAGACGGCCAATCTGTTGACTCGGGGAAAGGGCGCCACAGCATCTATAGAAACCAACGAACAGTTAAAAAAATGGTACACTAATCTATTAGAAAATGCTGAAACTCACGGGCCACAAGGACTATAAGTATAGATACTACATAAAACATTACCTGTTAGCAAATCACTAGTAGTTCTGCAGAAAGCTCCCTTCAACTTACCTTTATCTCAATCTGAAACAAAATACATGATATTTAATTGTATATATGACGTTTCAATAATTTTACAAATTTTTTAATAAAAGATTGTTTAGGTTTGACTTTAGAATATATTGAAAATTTAATTTTTTTATATCACAAAATATTACACAGTTCTTTTAGATTCATAAAATTTTCTCAGTATAAAATTATGTACATCTTTTACTTTTAGTTCAGTAATTCAAGTCTGACCTACCGATAACAAACGCGTTGTAAAATTTTGCTTACTAGCAATTTCAATTTCAGACATTATTGTAACATCGATTTAACAAAATAAAATATTTTTGAAATCGCTTAAGTATGAAAATACATTTAAACATAACTATAGTATCTTTCAATTACTAAAATTTTGAAATTACAAAACTTGTTTATTATCTACTCAAATTTTATGTGAATATTTTTACAATGAATTTATTATCAACATACGAAGTTCTTTGCTTTAAAAACGAGAACATAGATACGAGCGCACAAACAATAATCAAAAACAAGAGATAAAATTACTTATCCATAGCTATTATTGTATTTTACAAAATACCTGAATTTTCTAAACTACATGTTTCGAATTAAATTGAAAACACCTTGCATCGCCCGTTTCAATTCAAAACTAAAGGCCCACGATTTGACCTTCTACAAACTATATTGAAATTTCTTATTCTTAAAGATGCATATTGAACAATTTATGGTATTTTCAATCATTTATTGGGATATCAATCTGCCATGTTGATTTGAATTCGAACGCCACGCCATTTCCAGATTTAAGTATTTGTATTAATTGAAATTTTAAATTTTAAATCACTTTTATGCAAACTACTGTACTTCTTGTCCTAACTCTATTTTTGTATACTTATTTATTTTTTGCCAAATTTCTGCTTACTAAAATTTTTTGCTAAATTCTTGCTTACTAAAACTTTTGCTGCACTAAAAAGGATTATAACATCTTAACGTTAAGATTAATTGCAATTTAAACTTACCACAAATTACTACCAAAATGACGACTACACGTAAAACGAAAATGAGAGTGCACACGCAATAAACGCTTGCCTTTATACGAGGAGTTATTTTTTCGCCTTAAAGAGCCTATATCAAAATGTGAGCGCCTGGTTTTCACTCCAAATCTACAGGACTATGCCGTACTTCTCAGCGACATAATGTAACAAACACATCTGTCGGCTTTCAATCAGCAACGGACTGTTAAAATCGTGTTTTTGAAAACACCATACCTGTAAGATCCCTGTCCTAAGTCATCGGCGTGACAGTGGACAGTGGTCACTAACTAGTATCCGGTATCATACTACAGTGGTTTAGCCGTTGCTAGACCTACCGGCTCCGTTGCGCGAGTTTAGGTCTACCGACGTGCTTTATGGCAAGAAGAAACTAAGGTAGGTTAAGGACGGTACAAGGGCGTCGACAGTGGGCACGGCAAACATTACAATGGGGTTATGGGTGTCGGCAGTGGACACGACTCCGGGCGATGCTGAATCCCCGCTATGGGCACGGCAGTGGTACTAGCTGGCTTTGGGCGCAGCAAGAAAAGAGAGTAGACGTCGGCTATGGGCACGACGTCTATGGAGCACCGACTATGGGCACGGTGCGGTAGGTACTAACTATTTAACACTGGATATGAGCACAGTAGTAAAAGAGTCTCTAACCTTTCAGAGCGAGTCGGCAAAGCAGACTGATCTCTATCACAAATGCGCGCTGATTTATATCGCTGCTTGGCCGACTCGATTTGTGTATTTATTAACCAAAAAGCGGTATAACATGTAGTAGGCATACAATTAACTTATAACTACTTGAAACGTCATGTTGACATCGGTAAATTGTCATTACATTACTCCCCCCCTAATTGTTTGCCTACTAAAGGCTGGCCCGGTGTCCTTATCCGCCGTACAGTACGCGTACGTTTGTCGTTGTAGCTCTGATACTTCTCGCTCTTTGGATTGTAACTCTGTCTTTCTTAAACACGGTGATTTACAGTGCTTAGCCTTGTCTCCGAAGCGAGAGTGGTAATAGCACGTTGGCGCGAGCGCATTGTTTAGCTCGCTTTCGTGTGCAGAGCGGATACTTGCCGTTTTCTCGACTTGTCCGATGTACCGCTGGTGTGTGTCTTGCAGCTGTGTCATTCTGCTAACTGGATCGTCTGATACGTCATGGGGGTATGTTTTGTCGTTAACGTTCATCATTCTATCCGCTAACGATGATTGTTTGTCTATCGTGTCGGATTCGAATGCAGTTAGAATGCGTTGCACGTGTAGTGGTAGTGCGTTTTTCCACTGCATTGCGATGATTTCGACGGTGGTGTTTGTGCCGGCCAGATGTCGTTCCGTTGCTAATAGCTGTGATGGTTTTTGGTCGGTGAACGGTATGCCGTCCAATACCTTCCGTAGTTTTGTCTCTCTCGTGATTTCATATATGCACAGTATGTCTACCTTCAAATCAATATACAGCTTTTCTGATAGTGTTGTGATTTTAGCTGATAATTGCTCTAACAAACTAACGGGTACGTATGTCATTAACAATCGACATCGTGTTTGTTCGGATTGTATCCCGTGAGCTGCGAATAAAGCTTCTGTCCGCAAAAACCATAGCTCCGGAATTGCCCTCCAGAACTCCGTTAATCCAATTTGTGTCTTGACTGTTTCGACGTAGGTTGATGCCTGCGCGTGCTGTTCGTTAGATTCCATGTTCGTCGGTTTATTAATGTAGTGACTGTTATTTTTGTGTCGTGTCTGTAGTTACTAATGTATAGTGATTGCCTGTATTTCTTAGTCGGGGTGATCAGTGTGTTGACCGAGTTTAAATGGTGCTTGCTAACCTTTGTTGTGGTCATAGAGGTAGTGACCGTGGTGATTTCGGTTATGTGACCTCTTTGGTCGTAATCACCAATGCGATGGTGGGTTCTTTTCCGTCGGAGTTGAAATTATCCTTGCAGTGTGTTCTCTGTTTGGATCATCAATTTAATGAACCTCGCCAATGTATTGACCGTACGTCTTCCTGTTCTTTTTTTTCGTGTTTTTCGCTTGTCGGAGTCACCAATGTAATGCAGTGACTGTCAAGGTTCGCGTTCTTCTTCGTCGAGGTCACCAATATATGTTTCTTAATTTTTCTTGGGTATTAAACCACTCAGAGTTTTTTTAAAATTGTCTTTATTTACGTTTCGATCCATGACCTAAGATCGTTGTCAAAATAATAAAAATCCACCCAGAGCTTTTAAAATTGTCTTTATTTACGTTTAGATCTATGACCTAGGATCGTTGTCAAAATAATAAAGGTCATGAATTGAAACATAAATAAACACAATTTTAAAACTCTGAGTAGTTTAATACCCAAGAAAAATTAAGAAGAATACAAAACAATCCACAACAAACATACAGGGAGTATTTACCAATGTATGTTCTTCGTCGGGGTCACCAACGTATTGTAGTGACCGTCAAGCTGCGCGTTCTTTTTTGTCGGGGTCACCAATGTAATATTCTTCGTCGGGGTCATTGATTTAATGTTCTTCGTCGGGGTTACCAATGTAATATCCCATTGGTTGCGTGCTTTACTTCGTCGGGGTCACCAACGTAATGTAGTAACCGTCAAGGTGCGCGTTCTTTTTCGTCTGGGTTACCAATGTAATGACCCTTTGGTTGCGTGCTCTACTTTGTCGAGGTCACCAATGTTTGTTCTTAGTCAGGGTCACCAATGCAATGTCCCTTTCATAAGTCACCGGCGTGGCAGTGAACAGTGGTCACTAACTAGTTTCCGGTATGATACTTTAGTGATCTAGCTGTTACTAGACCTACCTGCTCCGTTGTGCGAGTCTGGGTCTACCGACGTGCTCCGTGACAAGAGGAAACTAAGGTAGATTAAGGACGGTATAAGGGTACCGAAAGTGGGCACGGCGAACCTTATACCGGCGTTATGGGTGTCGACAATGAGCCTACTACGCCCTAGGTCCCGGGTTCGAATCCCGACACGGTCCGCTTGAAAAATGTTAGGCGAGCATTTTTCGCAAAAATACACCCTCGTTCGGATGAGAGGTAAAATGGAGGTCCCGTGTGTGAGTGTTGTCACGCACGTTAAAGATCCCTACCTTGCTTGAAACAGCAAGGATTCGGCAAAATTCAAAATTTTTCAGGTAAAAAAAACTCGCTTCCTGGCCAATGTAGTACCTTCGGGTGGAGCATTGGAAAAATCACATGTAATAATGTCGACAATGAGCATGACATGGGGCGATGCTAAATGCCGGCTTATGGCACGGCAGTGGTAGTAGTTAGCTTTGGGCGCAGCGAGAAAAGAGAGTAGGCGTCGGCTATGGGCACGACGTCTATGGAACACCGGATATATGCACGGTGCGGTAGGTACTAACTATTTAACGCTGGCTATGGGCACAGCAGTAAAAGAGTCTTTAACTTTTCAAAGCGAGTCAGCAAAGCAGACTGGTCTCTCGCGCAAGTGCACACTGATTTATACAGCTGCCTGGCCCACTCTGAAATAGTTTCTTTCAATTGCGTTCGTTTTAACCGATTTGTTGATGAATCTACAGCTTCCAAGAAATCTCAAATGACGTTCTATATTTTTCTTACATATTTTGGGCGGTGGGCATGCAGTAGAACAGCATATTGACCTCCGCAATCGAAAAGTCGTATTAATGATAATAATAATAATAATTAAAAAATACAAATACAAAACTCGGCTATATTTGTCAGATGTTCAATAACCCGAAAGTTAGTAAATGTATAATAAAATAACCAACGGATATAAAGAAAAGAAAGCATGTTTGGTGGCAGTTCACGTGATTATCTACAAAAACCAGATTGAAAAATGAGAAGTTGGCACCCTTCCTTTTTACCGGTAGGAATAGGTGTACAACAGAGTCTAAATACAACTCTGGCGGGACCAGCATCGGCAGTTTGTGGCTGCGGTAGATTGCAAAAGACTATATCTCAGGGGTTTAGAGAACAAAGGTAAATTTTACCCAGACAAGTTATAGGGATGAAATTTAGAGCGTGACAAAAGAAAATACCTTAATTCAACTTATATATTGACGTTTAGTTAATAACATTAATAAAAGAATTAAATATATACCGTTATTTTCTTACAACTAAATTTTCATACTACAAAAACACTCAGTGTAGTTTAAATATCTACACTCTCATAATTTTAAAATTTTGTCTTAAACGCTACCAGATAAGTTATTAGAAAATCTAAGATTATTATTGTGCTTAGACACAATTCCAAATCAACGTTCTAAATAAAAATAAATCATAAATACACTTTGTTGTATTTATCATTAGTTAAGAGAATTTGAATTGAACATTTAAATTGAGCGTAATCTCAAAATCCACAAAAAAGGTTTTATGAAAGCTTTTCTGTTTACAAACCATAAGGTTATATAGGAAAGCAAAGATAATATTAAATTAGTTAAGGTATAGGTAAGTAAAAGTATGACTATGTTTTACATGCATTATTTTTCTAGATAATTAAGACTTAAAATATAACACATGCACATTGTTCCGTCAAAAAATAAATAAGATCAACTCGTACCTGTATTCAGGATATATGAAAGAAAACGTATACTTAAGCGTTGAGCTTACGACTTGTTCAGAACTATAAGATCTTCTTACGGTTTGTTGAGACGAACACATCGTTAATTATTTTGGCTGTTAACCTCAAACTTCAAATTTGTTAGAGCCAATCCTTGTTTGTTCCACAGCCATATGTTTCATCAAAGGACATTTACTTTATTTTAGAAGGTACATAAAACGTCAACATATGTTTCTTGTACGATAAAAGATAATATTTTTCGGTAGTAAAATTAATGCATAGACTTAGATAGCATAGCACAGATAATTAGATACTTCACCAAAGGACTATCCTACCGAAGGATATGCCACCAGAGGATATGCCATCCAAGGATATGCAGTCCAAGGACCCATTCATTAATATTTTGAACGGGTTATTCAGGTAGGCTTTCTCGATAAGCGTTTTGCTAGTATTCAGGTACGACATCATGGCCTTAGAAAGGACATCTTTATCGGAAGACGGTATGTGCTCAAAAGACCGTTAGATATGAAGGCAAACGAAAATTTGTTCTGCTTTAAAGATAACCACACATTTTGAGAGGGGTACAAAACAGGAAAACTATCCTAAATGACAGATTCATGTATACACCAGTTGTGTATTTATGAACAGTATTCATAGGTTTACCAATTAGAAAATTACATATGATCAATAATTATTTATATTATTTATACAAAAGGAAACATTAAATATAATTCAAGATCAACGTATTTAGTGTATTATTATTTAATAATACTAAAAGAAAATTTTACACAAATCAAAACTAACTTGTGATTGTAAACGGTATTAGTATAAAATTAAGACGAATAGTGCTTTTATATTGAAGGAATGGGACCACAATGTAACATGGCAAGGGAACAGTAAATTTACATGTTACAAAGTACAAAAAAAATTATAATACTAATAATAAACTCGACAGACTTTATTTAAGTGTAAACATTTGGCTTTTTATAATTTCGCAATTACATAGATAGGTTAAACAAGTTGAACCAAAGTCACAAATATGCTAGTCTATCATCAGCAGTGCAAGATATTTGCACACCCTTGCACTTACGTAAATAAGTTATTTTCTTTCAGCGAAAAGTTCTAACATTAAACTGAAACTTTATTGCCTATGGGAATTACAGAACTAAATTTTTGACCTAGCAAAATTAGGTTAATTGGATAGCCATACAAACTTTGTATAACAGATTCAAATTAATGTAATTTACTTATATTTAGAAATGAAGCTGTATGCAAACGTGCAATTTTTTAAACTAACGTGAAAGAAAACAGTAAGCGACTGGCTGCTGACGACTCAAGTGCTCAGTTGAGTGACAGGCGCGTCAATTAGGAGTGAAATTTCGCGCCAGCAACAACACAATTATATAACAAACTTTTCATTCTTTTTAGGAACTCAATTATTTTTCCATTTGTGTTACATTACTTTATTTGTGTTTTCTAAAATATTATTCAAATTTTCAGTGGTTTCGTCAATACCATAGAAACTACGGCGATATTTAACATCTAGTTATATACAGGGCGTCGCAACGATTGGGAAGCGGGGAATTACGCCTTTTCGTAGACCAGGTAAAAGTCCAATTAATCCAAATTATAGTGGTGTCATGGGAGCATGTTTTAAAAATATTTAGAAATATTCAAGTTAGTCTGAACAAATATGGCATATACATCTAAGTTTTTAGATGGAATAAATGTTTTTTTCATTTTGTGGTGCGTTTTTAGTCGCGTTGTGCTTAACTTAGTGCGAGGTGCGCGGAGAAGTAGTGAATAGTCTACCTGTAGCACTTGAGACGCCAAGATCGGATCCCTAAGTTTAACAGGTAGCAACGCAACCTACCGAGTGTCCAGTGTCTGCCCTGCAATTACTATCATTAGTATGTTGAATTGCAATTAGTCCCATATAATTATTCAGGTTGATACGTTTATTTCCCACATAAATTAATTAACTTATTTTTTTTTCCTTGTTCATTTATGTAAATAGAGTCCGCTTAAATCTATCGAACATCATCCTGTATTTTTACATCTTTCTAACAGTACGCTTTCTAATAATTTTCAATTCAAATCTAGTTGCTTTGAAACAAAACATTTATTCGATAAATTAAATAGTTATATCCTGTTTTTAGGTACCCGCTATCTTGGTATATCTTACGATCGCCGTATAATGTTTTTTTTCTATTGTTCCAAGGTAACCACTTGTTGAATTAATGCTCGCGCACTATCCGATATAAACCGGGTTTTCCAGTTAACGCGCTTCGATAAGCTAGGATATTTGCTTTGCGAGCTCCTGTTATTTTGAACTTATTTTAACATTTGATTCTGCAGATTGTGCGTTGATGCACTTGCAAAAACTATAAAACATTACAGCCTCACGTACTGGGCGTTAGTGAAACTATCTAAAAAGATGTTTATTTTTTCTTACAAAAGTCGTGCAGAAGATGTTGTTTTATCCGTATTAACACAATTGACGTTTGAAGACTTCTGCACTAGCTCTGAACTCTATCTTCAGCGGTTTAGAGAGACTATCAGGGAGGTCGTTAATTAAATACGGATGGGTAGGGCGCCACTGTACTTAGTTAGTGTGTAAAAACAAGAAATATCGCTAAGAAAAATATAGGAACCTCAACGAGTATATTGTGTTATAAAAATTCAAGATTTTGTATTTTTAGATGGTACTACGTTTATCCTGAAATAAAATAAAATACATAAAATAATAGTAGAGACAGCAATTTGCGCCTCAAAATAAAATCAATAAATCATACAGGTTTTTGTACATCTATGATCTTTTGTGTATTAGTGCATGGACACTCTACTTATTAAATTTATGCACATCTGGTTTATATGTAATTCATAGAATCCAGTGATAAGTATGAATAAAATAAATACTATTGCTTAAGTGCTTCCACGAATGTAATTAACCTTGTTTAAATATATAAAGAAATTAAGACTGTTAAGTATGAATACATATATTAACTGAAAATTATTTCTGATTTATTCTGACAGATAATTATTATAAGTTTCTGAATATTCAATTAATTTTTATATTTATATTGTTAATCTTGAACAATTTAAATAAAAAAAGCCTCTAAAGCAAATAGGCAATATAAACGTCATTAACATAATTATGAAATTTTTATCATCTTTCAGTATTGACTAAATGACTCACGTTCATACAAAATAACTTTGTAATAAGATCTTTCAAATTAGTAAAATTAAGCTTCTTTAAATAGTTATCGTGTATAAGGAAGTGCATGATTATATTATTTGTAATGCAAATTCATAAAGCTTTTGCTACATAGACAATTTTATAAAGCATTATTTTGATATGAACCAACGTTGAAAATTTAAATTTATAATTAAATATTATCACAAAGATGTTAGTTTCCATGGGTTCAAACTACCAAGATTAGATTTATACATGACGTTAAACGTCACACAGATGATTGCCTCAACAAACGGAAATCACTTACCACCTTGACCTCAGGGCATAGCTGCTTGCACCATTTAACAAACAAGTTCAACCCACATGTGGACTTCCAACGTTGAAGAAACACATTTATTGAAACTAAATTGCGACTCGCAAGTCAGCTTTAGATATGAATTTAAACATATTGACGTTGTAATGATCAAAAGCCGACTGATTCGATTCGTCGACAACAGCTTTTGCAATCAGGTGCGCGAAAGCACGCTATACGATATCACATTGAAGATACGTTGTAGAAATTTTACAATACTAACTGGACATTTATAACTATGCGCTTTATTTACTATATGATTAAAAATAAAGAAGAACAATAATAGTGGTGTTTCGAAATTATGATACTTTGTTTTGATTTTGTATTAATTGTAGAAATACGATTTATATTGAATTATGAAAGTAAATTAAAAATTTTTATAACATAACACATAATTTTTATGCGTTAATTTAGCAGAGGATACGCGAACTGTTACAACTACTTGTTATGTTACTCCAAGAGCGATGCACGTTTCTCCTCTATTAAATGTGTAGATTTGGTGTGGATCGGTAAGCGCTCCTGAGTTGTTAATATTAGTAATATTTTCTTATTTCTTTAGCTCTTAGCTGAAGGCTAACTTGCTTGTTGCGTAGCCCAATTATTCCTTGATGTAGATCAACTGCTCTTGCATGTAGACCGCTGTTGCAATTACGGTAGTTGCTGACTACCCCGGCGATGCTGTGTCACTTTGCTTTCGAGGGCTGACCAGATACGTATCCCGACACATGTATGTGACTTGTTTTCTTTTCCAACATATCCTGGGATAAACCCAAGTTGAAATTAGATACGCTAGTGTTTGTTATGGTAAAATCCCTACTAGAAAAGTTTCTAACTTTAATATTTTTACTTTTTGTACTTTAACCATCTGCTTATACGAGAGTACCAGCAGTATTCTTTTTTTACTGATTAGAGTTATTACAAATGCGTCGTATGGTAAAACCATACTAGAAAGGTTTCTAAATTAAATTTTTTTATTTTTAATTAACCCATCCGCTTATACGAAAGTATTAGGGTTATTCTTTTTTGGTACTGATTAGATTTATTGCATGTTAGCTACGAATTGCGCACTTCGTGGAATAATTAGTAAATTTGTCCATAGAGTAAAATTGTTTTATTAAATAGTGTCCTTAGTTGATTTTGTTTTGTTGTTTCAACAGAAATTTCTATATTTGTGTTTTTTATTGTAAATAGAAAATCATTGGCGATGTATTATTTTTGTGTTGCTAGGAACCCCTCCCCTCTCCGCATTGATAGTTAGCCTGGTATATTTAAATTTTCCTCCGGCTACGTCATGGTACGAAGCATAATTTCTGACGCCCTGACGTGGGGCCGCAATTTTTTGTGACTAATTTCTGCTCCGAGTTTGTTTTAGTTAATTTTTGCTCGGATTGTTTGTTACTGTTAGTGCCTAAGTTCCTACAAGACTCGCATTTTTTCGGCCTGATACTACTTATGTTTCGTACCTTACGCTCAATATTATTGGTGGGTTAATTTCAGATTATTGGACTTGTGTTTTCGTCAATAATCCTAGTCCATTGAAAACGCCGGCGCCCAAGATTTTTCTTTTTCTTCCTTCCTACTATGTATATTTTGTTCTCCTAGTCACGATTTTTCTTTTATTCTACAGCCCTATTCTAATTTCTATTTTGTTGTGTTGTGTTGGTGTTTCTGAAGTTTTTCCGTCGGATATGTCTTAAATTGTCATGTATTCGCAATAATTTTTTTGGGGCTTTTATCGAGTTACGGTTAGCCTTTATTTAATTACTTTCTACCAATTTCTTTCTTGTTCGTATACAAAATGATTTTATTTTCGGCTTCCTACCTAGATCTTCCTGTGTGGGAGTGGAATTAAAAATTTTCTGGTGTTCCGAACCCTCTTACTGTAGATGATTTTTTGAAACGAGTCCAAGAACTCCGACAAACTCACCATGTGTCTGAATTGCAGTTATTTGGGTTTGCAGTGGATTTGTTTGCGTCCAAAGAGTTATTTTGGTATCGTGGTTATCGGCATAGGTTTTCTGACTGGAAGTCGTTGTCTAATTTACTGATTCATCATTTCGAAACCCTGGATTTTGCTTATAAGATTGCTACTACTATGGAAAATACTTTTGTTTTACATGACTGACTTGTTAAGATTTCTCCGACACCTACGGGTAGATCCGATACTCCTTCCGTAAGTTCCACTGTTCTTCCTCCTAGTTTTACTTCTACTCGTCAGGTCGAAGCTTTAATTGCGACAAACCTGGTCATGTTTCGATAGGTTGTACTCGTCCTCAAGCACTCCATTGCCATGGTTGCGCATATAAGGAAGTTTCCCGCCGCAACTGTCCACACTGTCATCCTTTTCTAATAGGTTATCGAATAACCCTTCAAATTTTGCCCTCACCTCTAGATGCCTAATTTCTTCTACTCCTCACTCCACGTTCTTTTCTGTTCCTCATCCAGGTCATCCTGCTACTACTATCAAAACCTACCCTTCTTCGGAGTATACAGCTTCGAACAAAATTTCTTCCGTTTCTAGTTTGACATCGTAATCTACTCCTCCTTCTGCTCGTCCTACGTTTTTACTTCCACCCCAAACTGTGCCGCCGCCACCATTAAAACCTATGTTTCGAATTAGTGACTTGCAGGTAGCTTCTCAAGAGTTTGTTCCCGCTTCCTTAAACGATTTTACCCAAAATTTTTCTGTCGTGTTTGCAAGCACAAAGGCGGCTGAAGTGACGCTCACTTCTAATTAAGTCAGTGAAGGTCCTGTTAAAGTTCACGAACCTGTATCTTTAATGTCTGTTGCTGTTGCTGTCAAAATTTTACATGTTCCTGCTTTATTAAATTGTTCTACTCAAGAAATTTCTGTCGTGTCTACAATTACAGCCGTAGCTGAAGTGAAGATAATTTCTTATACGACTAAGGAAGGTCCTGTTGAAATTAGGGAACCCGTAGCGGTGATGCCTATTACTGTTGTCGTCAAAGTTTTACCTGATCTTGTTTCGTTACCCACTCTTACTTATTTTTCTCATGCTGACAAAATGTTACTTGCTTCTGTTCTTTTAGTTAAGCTTGGTGAGATTCTAGCTGCTATCCCTTTATCTGATGTTGTTTGTTCTTGTAGGGTTGATGAACCTCTAGCTGATTCTGTTCCTTTATGTAATGTGGTTGAAGTGTTATCGTATTCTGTTCCTTTTCCCAGGGTTGATATTCCTGCAGCCAATGTTGTTTTCTTTCTTAACTGTGATACTTCTAGTCCTTTATCTAACATCGATCAAATTTTATCTGTTTCTGTCCCTTTATCTAACGTAACTGAAGTGTGCTCTGCTTGTGTTTCTCTTCGTAAGGTTGATTCTCGTACAGCCAATACTTTTTCTCTTTCTACTGTCGATATTCTGACAACCCATGATGTTTCCTTTTCTACCGTCGACTTTCTCACCTCCAATCCTAACAACAAACAAGTTTTTCCTTAATTCGTTTTGAGTTTTCTAAACTACTCTTGCCATCTCCTATATCGCGTGCTACCACTACTACACCCTTTGCTGTTTCTGTTTTGCGGAAAACTGCCCATAAGAGGCAGAAATTTGCTTATACTGATTCAGAACCGGAAGATGTATGTCGGCGAAGTTCTAATGTCCTTGATCTCGGTTTGTTCTCTTTCTGGTGGCATAAACGCCTTAAGCCCAATATATACAGTCCGCGCGTCCGTTTCTTATGCTGATTTTGCTCTCGTTAGGTCTTGATTTTTGGATGTAACGATTTCATTTTACTTCCCGGTTTTACTTGGTTCACCTGAATATGTCACAATATTCAAAACATAAATTTTTAATTGCTTTTTGCTCTTCTTGGTTGATGTCGGTATTAAAGCGAATGTTACTTAAATTTTCTCTTAACATTTCGTCGTTTTCTACGGGGTTGAAGTCGTCTTCTAAATTTTCATCTATTTCCATCTCGTTAAAATTTAATTCCTCTACGTTAATTGGGTTTGTTAGTGATAGTTCTACGGGGTAGTCGTTTGAGTTTAAAATCGTCGTAGTGGCATAATTATCTTTTATTTGTACTAATGCGGTTGGGGTTTCTACTCCTGGTTGATATGCTATATGATTTGTTATTCTTATTTTGTTATTTGAATTTACTGGAATTTAAGTTTTTTTCTCGTTTCGGGGTTCTATAGTGTATTTCTGTTCGGTTTGAGTATTTTGAAATTTAATGGGGATTCGTCCGTGTGTTGTTCTTAATAAACGGTTTTTAATGTCAATGTTGGCTCCTAATTTTCTTAGAAGGTCCATTCCGATTAGTCCGCCATATCTGTCGTTGAATTCGAATATACAAAATTTGTGTTTCATTTTTACGTTGAATGTTCTAGGTAAGGGTATATTAGCTACGAATTGGTGTAGGGTCGTTTGATGGGCTGTTGTAATTTTAAATGGTTCTCTCTCTACATAATCTAAATAATGTTTCTTCACGGTTTGGGGGCTAATTAATGTTTTTGAAGATCCCGTATCGATTAATAGTTTAAGTTCGGCATGGGGTATTTCTATGTATGGTAGTACTAGGTGATTTATATTATTTAAATTTATTAAGTTTGGTCGTTTATAAATCGGTCTATCTAAAAATTTGAGCACGCGTTTTCTTTGTCGTCATCGTCGTAAGTTTCGCATGTATCTTCGCGTTCATAATTGTTCGAATGGTTTGGTTCATTGTTTGTACTTGAGTGAATGTAATTTTTCTGGTCATTATCAAATTCTTCTACTTCTTGATGAAATAGTTCTTTCGATGTAAAGTTGCGTTTTTGATGAGGGTTTGGTCGAATCTGTGTTATTTTTGTATTTTGTCTGGTGTTACCAGATGAGGTATCCATGGGCGTTGGTTTATAATAGTTACTAGGATTGATATATTGTTATTTGTCATTGGGTTATTTCTAATAGGGCTTGCGCTGAATGCTGGTCTTTGTTGATTTACGTTTTGGTTAAATCTGGGTTGAAATGCGGGTTTCGTAAAATTTGAATAGAACGTTGGTTTTGAAAATTGTTTATACTGATTATTAAAAGTTGCGTTATTTTATTAAAATGTGGGTTATTAATTCGCGGTTGGTTTGTTTGTGCGTTGAGTGGTGTGAACTTTTAATGGGGGATTGTATGTCTCGCGGCTTGTATGGTTTCTATAGGTGAATTACTTTTATTTGCGTTGGGGTTGTATAGTTTGTTTCGGTAATACATTACTTTTTCTTCTCTTATTATCATATTTATGGCTTTCTCCAAGTTTTGAGGACGTTGGAATCTGATTTTGTCTGATAGTCGTTCTGGTAGTGCATTTAAGTATGTGTCTAATGCCATTTCGTCATACATTTTCGTTTTTAAAAGTCCGATATTTTGTTCACGTTTTTCAATTTTCAATTTCGTTAAGATTAAATTTCTTACATCTTGGCATTTCATTCCGAATTGGTATGGGGACTGGTTATTTTCCATTCTTAGGTTTATTAAGTTGCGTACTAGGCGTTTTAGGTTACGTTGAGCGCCAAAATATGCTATCAATATGCGTTTAAAGTCTTTCCATTGTTCTAAATTATTTCGGCCGGCTATTAGTGTTAGTGCCCGTCCGGTTAGTTTACTTATTATTAGGCGAAAGAGTAATACGTTGTTTTCATTGTCTCCGAGGTTGTAGAAGGTTTTCAAAAATATTTGTTATAAAATTCACTAGAAGCGCTTGATCTCTGTTACAGCTGGGTATCGTCTCGAGGTAAATTTTCATATCCGATCTCATTATTGCTAAGGGTTGTTCTAATAATTAATAGTTAGTTTTGATTTCAATTAATTTTAGATTTTTGTAAAAATTTGGATTTATTTCGCGGTTTGTATTGTTACTTTTTGGTTGGGTTTACTAATTTTCAGTTTAGATTGCCTCGGGTTACTTTTTATTTTGTAGCTTGAGTCGTTTTAGGTTATTTAAAAAATTGAGTTGCTTGTATTTGTACTTAGTTAAACGGTACTGTAATTTAACTTATGCTCGTTAATGTCTGGTTGCTTGATGTAGCCTTGATTACGTTTATATGCACTTCGCGGATGTTAATTTTGTTGTAGGTTTGCTTCCTGAAAGGTTTCGATGTGAATAAATTAATTTCTCGTGGTGATTATTTTTACTTTGTTTGCGCCAATTTAAACTTTATCTTAGTTTATTTCTGCTGATTTAATTAAGTGTCTTTTACAATCATCCCTTCTCTGTGGGTGTTTGTAATTTATAAATATCTAAGATGTTTCCTGTCTCGTAATCTTGGGTGTTAAATATAGGGTTGCAAGGTTTCGTTTATTGCGTTGTTCAAAGTTACATAAAATTCTCCTTTTATAATTAATACAATGAATTGTTTTAATTACGATGTTTTAATCTACCAAAAGATTGTTGCTTTTCAGTTAATTGCGTTGCATCAACGTCTCTTTTGTACTTTAATTACAAGGTTTTTAAAATCTACTGGAGGTATAATTCCAATTTTTAAAAATACTTTGGTATAATTAAATATACAATTCTACTTTATTTGATTTTCTGAAAGGTTTTATTCAGTTTGTGATAATTTAAAAGCGTCCTTTCTATAATTAATTATCTCGTCTTGAAGTATTTAATCATACAATGTCACGTTTAATAATTGTTTTTGTATTACAGTCGTGATATGCGTTTTCAGTAGCGTGAATATTTATAAAGTTGCATAAGGTTATATTTAGATATCTCCGTATTAAGAAATCTTTGCGATGCGTGGTTTTAAATAGCTTTTGTACAGTTTATGATGAACGTTCTTGACTATAATTGGATAATGATTTAATGGTTTAAGTTAATAATAGATTGCAAGGTGCGTTTCTATAATTTATAGAATGCGATGAAGTTTGGGTTTTTAAATCATTCGTTTTCAATGATGATACTCGCGTTTGGAGTTGCGCACTTTGCTAATTTTATTAATGACTGTACGGTGTTTTTATATTTGAATTGAAGGTTTCGTTTGAATAATTCGTTTTTTTATATTTAGTTGCGTTGTATACAAAGATTTCGGTATTAAATTGTAAATTAATTACGTTTTATTTTTGGTATTTTTAAATTATTTTTGTGCGCCAGTTAACTTTCGTATTGGTTTGTTTAATAGTTGTCTAATTTGTGCTAATAGTTGCGTGAAAATTTTCTGGTTTTAAGGTCTCTTTTGCTTTCAAAGTCCCTTTTAAATATCAAGTCTCTCAAAAATAAATTTGAAAATAAATCCTTGCAATAGCCAAGTAAATTATTTTCGTAATAATGGCATAAATTTGCAATAAAATCTGTACATAAATAAAATAATAAAAAATTTTTAATACTAGCAATATCAAATAAAATTGTCAAAGTAAATTGATTTTTTAAGGAAATGAACTTACATTAGTTTGTTCGTTGGTTTCATGGACTCGGTCGATGTGTGTATTTTTTTCACGTTGGTTTTAGATTTGATCTATTTTTGTATCTCCTCCAAGTTTCTGTTTCTGCTGGATCTGATCGATTCTTGTATCTTCTCCAATTTCTGTTTGAGTTCTGCCAAATTTTGGAATTGAAATTCCAGACCACCAGTTCTTCAAATTTGGATTTCCTACTGACCTTTTGACATCCGTACGTCTGCGCCAGTTAAGGTTCGGGCCTTGAGAGCTGCATTTTTAAAAACACTTCCAAACTTCTTAACAAATTTATTTAGTTGATACAGGATTTAATGTGAAATTTTACAAACTTGAATTAAAATTACTCTAAGTCGAAAAAAAGAATTAAATGTACTGTTTTGAGTAGTCTAGGCAATTGCAATGTTAAAGCTGAATACTTTGACTGATTGCCGGGTCTTGGAGGTCTCGGGCTTTTTATAATGTCCCTACCCTCTCACATGGCTGTGGGAACTTGCAGAGCTCATGTCTGCCTATTCTTAATTCTATTCATTGTTACAATGTTATAATCTTACTTTCTAGGTAATTGCGGTATCTTGACCGTCTGTGACCTGCCACCTGCAGTGTTACCGTTGTCTCGGATACAAAGTATTGCATATGTTCTCCTGAACTGTTAATAAACTTTATAAATTGTTCTTGTATTACATTGTTGCACTTCATTTAGCATTTTCTTAACACTTTCTAATAATTTCCTATTTGGTCCTATTTTATAATACATACATAATTGGGGGATATGTAACTCGCGTTACTTCCAGATAGTGTACTAGTGAAAAACTTTACCTGTTCTCCACAAGTACGTTTCTTGAAAGTGTAGGTTTAACATACTTCGCTGCAAGAATCTGTATCAAACATACGAAACGGATCTCCACAAAACCCAGATTCACTTAAAGACGTCAGTGGTGATTTACGACTGAAAACGAGCGGACGATACCTTGGCTACAGCTATTAAGCAAGATAAGCTTTTTAAAATTTTTCAATTGCTTTATTGTATTTAAATATATAGTCATCTGACGACAATAATGTGCACATTTGGAGCATTATAAATTACGCGCGGGATTAACATAATAACTGACACCAGTTGATAATTCAATAATCCCTTCATGATACGGCTATAATTTGGAATAATTGGATTTTTAATCTGGTCTACGATCAAAACGTATCCCTACTCCAGAATCGTTGCGACAACATGTATATATTGAAAGTTCAACAACGATTTCGACAATCAATATGCAAGTTGGAAAGGATGACATAAAAATTGGTCCATATTCTTTTATTTCTTGTTCAATTTGGCGTTGGCACAATTTTGCAAAAACTGCTGTGCATTAAACAGCATCATATCTTATTCACTAAATAAGAGAATCCTTTTATTACCGTTTCGCTTTAAAAAAGACTCTCGAGGGAACTTACTGGACCGTATCGTGCTCGCGAGCATTTTATTGTTTCATGAAACTCAAATTCATACATTTATTAGGGTTGTTATGGATTGTGATCAATTTATTGTCTTTTTCCATTGTTTCAATTGATGATACTGTAGAAAGGTAATGAATGTTTAAACAGTGCATAAGATTTTATCGACATTTCTGAACATTTACCAAAGAAACTTTGCTTGAACTTACATTGTCTGCGAGTTTAAAGTTTGTGATGTATATGTTACTGTGATTGATGTGTACTGGTTAATGACGTTATCGGCCGGTAAATGTCATAAATAGCTAAAAACAAGGGCGATTAACATTAATCTCCGGGAAATAACGTCATTAACCTATTGAAACATTAGCAATTGTTGTAAACCACTACCATCTTATTTTACGTAGATAAATTTTGCTAAAAACTGCAAGTAGACCAGGGTCGAAAATTTTTGAAACGAAAAAAAAAACAATAGTAGGATGAAACTCATTGGAAAAGGAAAAGAATATAACATAAATGAAAGGAAAAATAATTTACGGGCGATCTGAGGTCGGAAAGTAGAAGAGGGTGAGTTTTTAAAGGTAGAAAACGGTTTATCTCGATTTCCGGCAAAACTACAGGTCTTATGGAAAAAAGTTATCTGGCAAAGTTGTAGGTAATAAAAAGGTCTACAACTTTTGTATTTATACTTTTTTCACATAACATCAAAATTTATGTGAAAAATTCAAATAACCAAGTTTTTGGTTTTTTATTTTTATCTTTTACAAAAAAAATTCATTTTTTACGAAATTTGGTGAAAACGTACCTTTTTATATCCCAAACACACTGTAGTTTTTTTATTTAAAATATTTATTTTTTCACCTTCTTTTGACTTAATATCGAAAAACCATCCTAATTTTCAATCAAAAATTCTCACGTCAAAATATCCGCTTTTTTAAAAAAGTTGGTGGGCTTTTTGTTCGTTGAAATCTCTACTTTCCGATGGTGTAAAAAATATACATTACTATGGTAAATGTTCGCAAAGAAACGAAAAAAATTCGAATCCGATAATTTTTTTTTTATCATTTTGTACAATTTTGAGCTATTTATTAAAATTTATACTTTAATTACTCGTAAAACGTAAGATTTCATGTTACATTGATAAACAAAAAATTACAAGTCCATAAAACATAAAGATTGCAAAAACCTGAGATAGTTGTTCTAAATATAATTAAAGATACGATTTAAAGGGAATTTCGTCTAAGAAATGTAAATGCTGCTATTTTTTCCAATAAAAAAGTTGATTTATTTAATGCTAATCACATTTGTCATACAAAATCTCATCATATATAAATATACATGTAAAACGCACTACTGAATTTTGATACTTGATACTGATTACGTTATTCATTATAATATTTTCGAATACATTAATCTTGTTACTTATAAATACCTTATCTTGAATTCTAATCACTAATCTATTAGTTTTTGTCCCGTTGATGGCATTTCTTGATCGTTAGATTTGACAAACCTTTCCGATTCTAGTAAACTTTGAAATCTTCAAAACCATCACCGTCTTCGTCGTCAATATTATTTCCAGTCTGCATTGGTCCTTCATCCACAATTTCATCTGAACCATTAACTTTCTCGTAGATTTTTTCTTCCACATTGGAGCATATTTCAGAACCATGACAATTTGATCATAAATTTGTGAATTTTAAACCATGTTTTCGGCAGCCACATTTTAAACTGTTATATCCAGTTTCACAGCTGCAGCAAATAGTCTTGAGAATAGAATAGTCTTGCAGAATTAATTCTTTTTCTGTAATTTTGGGCATAATGCCACGTTGATGTTGCTTCCAGCCCCGATCTGTTACTGTCAGTTCGTTACCCAGCCAGGTTTGAAGCTGATAATATGCCCTGTAACAATGTTGTTCTGCTGCACCTTCTGTGGGTGGGATATTTGCCAATATGAAAGATGATTTAATTTTTGCCAATTGATATTTTCGAAATCTTAATTGATTCAGTGTTATATTAGCATTTTGACATTTATAAATAGATTTGATTAATTGTAATCCATTTTTTTCGATATCTTCTTTGTTTGCATATTTAAAAAAAAAAATTGGCAAAATTTAAACAAATTTGTATCGTTTAATAATGAATTTACGATACTTTTCTTTCCTTTTCCGGCAAAATCAGACGTTGTATCGCAGCCAGAAAAACAATGCAGAAATGCAACGATGTTTTTGAAGGATTCATATTTGAAACTATTAGACGTGAAAAATAGATCTATTACATTTCCAAAACCTGGCTTCAGAAAATAAACGTGATGATTATTTGAATTTAATTGATTCAGAAGGACCAAGAGATCAATATCTTGACCCCACAACAATGACAGTTTTATTAGTATCTCTGGCAATTTCTATCGAGATCTTAATTATGTCAGCATCAGCATCTTCTTTTGCTTGTTTACAGGAAATTCCTTGTGACTGTAATCTTTTCATTAAAGTTTTTATTATTTTGTCTATGTTTTTCTCGTTTGATAAAAATGTTTCTTGCAAAAATAGTATTTTGTATGGTTTTGATAATTGAACTCTGGAATATTGTGTGAGGTTTTTCTGCGACTACGTTTTCCTTTTTTAGTTGAATTAGCTGCTGCTACTGTTGTCACAGTAACTGATTTTTCAATTTCGGGTACTCATCAAAAACGATATAGTTGCTTGTTGCGTAATGTTTTTCTACATGGCGCAAATATTTATTCATGATCTCTTCCACCGTTTTATTTTTCTGCCAAATTACTTTGTGCAGTAAAAATCCACCGTCGACGACATGCACAATGCCGTCAGAATGCGTTGGTCCATTCGCACTCACAAATAATTCGTAAAGTTGAAATTTAACATTTTTCCTGAGGCCATTTTTTGTAAAAAGTGACAATGGAAAAGGTGCAAGCTTGTATTGCAAATAAGTTTCCATCTTCTTTTTACTGTCGATCGTTAACGATATTCTTTGAAATGGCAATAAGGGATCGATGGCTATAATAACTCCGTTTACTTTAACGGAAGATTCAACCGTTTTTAGAGATAAGACTTTGTTTTTCTTTTAAATTTGACCCTGCCAAAATTCATTCCAACAATAGCTTGCAAAGATTTCTTTCCTTCTTCATACGCTTCGTAGCAATTTACAGAATTACTGCCAATAATTCCAGAAAATATTGACATCATGTTATTAGTCTCTGGAAAAGGACTATACATGTTAAAATTTTTTTATAATATTTGTAAATCAGCTACATCTCTTTTTATTCGATATTCCCTGGAATCAATGTGTTGCTCTGTGGTTGTAAGGGAAACATTACAAAAATCTTCCATTTCATTGCAAACTTCGACAAGTATGATCATTGTTAATACAAATTTTGTTAAAACACTTTCAGACAAACCACGACCATGTGTAAGTCCACCCTGAGTTTTCATAGATCTCATCAAAACTTGCTCGATCGTCATATCCGTCCAAACTCCCGACCAAAATTTATGACTACGTCTAATCGTAAAAATTTTTCGGTGAATCGCGTAAATTCATAATCATCATTTATTGTGTCTTTAAGCTTACGCATATCTTGGAGATAAAGATGAGCTGATTTTGCGTATAAAAAGTGCCCACCTGCATGAAAATAAGGAAGCATTCTTTCCATGCATATTAAATGTAATTCCCAATTACCTGCACGTTCAGCCCGTATGATATCTTTAACTAACGACACCATTTGCCAGTATTGCATCCAAAGTTTTGCGGTAGGACCTCTTTTTTGTACTAATTTTAAATGTTCGATAAATTCGTCTTTTGTGATCTTAAAATCTTCGTGATGCAAATTGTCTTCAAAATTGTCTGTTCTTAAATCCAGCAAAAATGTTTCCATTAGCCCCTTTTCGGTGTCCGACAACTCCATCGATGAAAAAATTAATTCAGACAAGGCGAGCTGTACTAAAAAATGTCCTCTGATAGCTCGTGCATATGCGTGTCCGGAAAGAGCTTTATCGGACGAATTTTCTGCATATAATTCACAAAAAGCCTCCTAAGTCCACTACCATCAATGATGAATCCAATCGCTCCGAGGAACGACATCAATAAATGAAATCTCCAAGTCTTATTTTAATTGACGACAAATTGTAGGGATCATTATCTAAATCAATACTGGCTAAGAATTCAAGAGCTTTATGGTATAGCGGTTGGTCAAACGTTACGAGCACAATCTTTTGCTCTTGTTTTTGGGATTGTTTAGCCGCTTCTACCAACGATGTAAAAATGGTATACACACTCGGTGAATTTTTAATAAACGGCATAGGAATAATTTTTGAAGTATGATAAGTCAAATTAGGATGTAACTTCTCCACGAACCCATTCCAACTATCGAATTTGTTGTTTGCAAATTTTGAATAGGACCATGTAAAATCTAGTAAAGAAATTTCATAGTCATCCGTAACATTTAAAATATCTTCTATCTGAACTATTTTCAATCCATCGGAATTTTTGTTTTCAAAACTTTTCAATTTTACAAATCCAATTTCGCATATCTCTTCCGAAGATGGAATCTGTTTTAATCTAGAGATGATTGTCTTTGAAGTAACACTAGACGCCGGAGTAACAACCATTATGCCACCCATTGCATGGAAGGTATTCTTGCCATCAATCGTGCATGTATTATGATTCGCATTGTCATAAATAAATTGAACGTATGAATCCGGAGAAAACGTATGATTAGCAGGGTCCTTCATAATCGATACTTTAAAACGCAAAGTTTCTTTATATGAGGAACACAAACCTAAATTAGATAATGAGTCGATCAATCCTTTAGAGGCATATATTTTATGAATTATCGACGACAAACCAAGTAAAATTGGAAATTAAAAAGAACGTGGCCTTATAGATGTAATGATGCAATACGGCATTGTGGCCACTTTTTATCCACTCTACGAACATTATTTGTACTATTTTTTTTAAAACTTTTACACACAATATTCAATAAAACTTGCAACGTTTCAGGAGCATCCTTAAAAAGATTGCCTTTGTTAAAATCTGGAATTTCGTAGTACTTCATATCGTATACTTTAGAACGTATATCTTCTAAAACAATTTCAGCAGCCATTTGAACAATTCTACTTCGTTCGCCCTCTTTACTTTGTAACCTTTTTTCGTACCAGTCTTTGTAGAGTTTCTTACTTGCAGTACCATTTTTGTATAAAATTAACATGTCTCTTTTCATTAAATGACACTCGATATCGTTCTGAAAATGCTCTGTCAATTTTTTCTTAATAGTCTGGAAGATCTCCTGAAAATCCCTCTTTTATTTCATTGACAGAAAATTGATATTCTGTTTCGTTGTCAAAGATATAATTAATAAGATAGTTAATGAAATTCTTAGTGTTTTCACATGCTGAGCGACACCTTTTTCTTTCAGTTCTTTTGTTATAAAAAGTAGACATGCAAGCAGTGTGATGATTCGTTTTAACTGCTACTAAATCGGCACATTTCTCAAACGAGCTGAAATGTTTTTATCAAAATCATTTAATATGTTTTGTTTTTGAATATACTGTAATATATTCTTTCTTGTATCGTTACTTTGAACAGATGAAATTTCTTGTTTTGAAATATTACCGACAAACCCACCGCAGAGCAAGCAATGAGATTCAAAATTAAATCTAAGAGCGTCTTTATTTATTTCTTTTCCTTCGTTTGATTTTCTATATCTGGAACTCCAGAATGTAGCTCTTGCAGTCTCATCATTATATTGACTTTAACAAGTTCGATGAATAAAAGCTGACGTGAAAGTCTCAAATTTTTTGTATTTATTGTCGATTCTTATCTTGCTAGACCCCGCTAAACGATTCAAAGCTGCTTTTTTTATTTCATACACTTGCTTATCATCCGCCTTATTGCAAATTATACAAACAGATTCATCCATACTTATAATCTGAAAAGACAAAGTCAAATTGTACTAAAATATCGTTCGATTTTAATTTTGTAGGTTATGTTACGTTAAACATACTATTTATGAAAGAAAATATTACTATTCTTATTTTATAGCTGATTGATACAGATTAAAATACAGGCAATATTTACCTTGCTAATAGTACTCCAAAAAGTAGATTCCAAAAGTTTCTTGTACAGTAAATTTGTCACAATTCTCTTAAAGTCACTCAGCCTGCACGTGTATTTTAATGAACGATGTTATTCACTGCTCTGTATCTCGAATACTGGCTAACGGTGTTTACAGCTGCTACGAAATAAAAGGTAGTAAGGCCCAGACCATCCTAGCCCCTTTCCCACTTCTTTATGAAATACTTTTTGATGGCCTAAAATTTTCCGTTGTTCACACAGGTATATAAGTTATCTTAAAATAGCAATAAATAGGTATCTACCCATATAATTTAAAGAAGATTCTACAACTTCCTCAAAATACTGTAGATGTCTTATTAAATAATAACTTCCTTAACTTATTTGGTTGTTAATTATAGTAGTATATTTCAAGAAGCAATTGAACATAATTATGGTGGTCATGAAGATGACATGAATATGACTATTAAACATTGTACAAGTGCATACATGTTAGTTTATATCCGCGACTCTTAACTACATCACGTCCTTCAAGAGGTTACAGATGCTGACATACCAAGTGAGTTAGCATTTAGATTAGCAGAAGAAAAACTAATTGAACAACTATGCCAAAAAGAACGCAACGAAGCTCATTTATATATGACTGTAAATATTTTATTGGAAGACAGCTTTGATGGTCATCAAGGCAATGACTTGCATGATCCTGAAAAAGCATCATATAGAATTTTTAGGATAAAAAAGACTGCAACATGTGGTAAACTGATGAAAATGCTTACGGATGGTTTTAAATATCCACCAGAACAAATGAAAATGTGGCCGTTTGGTAGCAGATCAAATAACACTCTCCGTCCATGTTTGCTTGATTCGGAGGCAGACTCACAAAAAAATATATTAGATGCTTCAGAAAATCAGAATCCTTGGATTGTTTTTATAGAACTATTGCCACCTGATGTGGGATTAATGGCATTACCTATTTTTGATAGTAATGCTGATGTCCTTTTATTTTTTAAATTGTATGATTCTAAACAAAAAAGAATACACTATTGTGGACATCAGTATTGTTCCATTAACGGCCGTTTTTCGGATCTTACATCATTAATGAATGAAAGAGCAGGTTTTCCACAAGATACAGAACTTTTATTATATAAAGAAGTTAGACCTAATTGTATTGAAAGAATTACAAATGTTAACGAAACACTTGAAAAGGTCTTAGACGAATTAATGAATGGTGATATAATTATTTTTGAAAAAGATGAAATGGAAGAACAGTCTGATCTTCCAAACTGTATAGACTATTATAAAGATTTGTATTACCGAGTAGAAGTTAACTTTGTGGATAGATGTATTCTTAATGATGTTGGTTTTACTATGGAATTGTCACAGCGAATGACTTATGATCAATTAGCTCGGGCTGTAGCAGAGAGGGTTGGTACAAATCCGTATTTATTACAATTCTTCAAATGTCAAAGTTATGAAGATAGTCCTGGTCATCCATTAAGATGCACATATGAAGGTACATTAAAAGATCTTCTACTATGTTCGAAGTTTTATAGAACACCAAAGAAAATTTTTTATCAACAGCTTAACATTCGAGTTAATGAATTAGAAAATAAACGACAATTTAAATGTATATGGGTTTAATTGAAGTTAAAAGAAGAGAAGGAATTAACATTATATCCCAACAAAGGAGGCACTGTAGGAGATCTTTTAGAAGAAGCTAAAAAACAAATAGAATTTAGTAAAGGCGGTAGTGGAAAATTAAGGTTAGTTGAAGTAAATTGTTCTAAGGTAGCTTATGGGCCAAAGGAAGATGCTCCACTGGAGTCGTTATCTTTTGCAGGAGCCAAAACATACAGGATAGAGGAAATACCTAATGATGAATTAAGACTCGAAGATAACGAGATGTTAGTTTCATGTGCTCATTTTCAAAAGGAAATATTTTCCACATTTGGAATACCATTTTTTATCAAAATTAAACATGGTGAACAATTTAAAAAAGTGAAAGAACGTATACAAAAGAAACTGTGTGTACCAGAAAAGGAGTGGGAAAAGTTTAAATTTACTATTGTTTCATTGGAAAAACCTCTTTTTATAGACGAAGATGATTTTCTTATGAATTTGAAAGATTTTAGAGATAATCCTACCACTAATGCTAATGCAAAACCTTGGTTGGGATTGGAGCACGTGAATAAAGCTCCAAAACGAGCAAGATTTAATTATTTGGAAAAGGCTATTAAGATCTACAACTAAGAATGGTTCTATAATGCAAGCCAGTGGTGATTGTACATTATTAAAGTTGGCATCAACCAAAAACCATCATAATTATTGTTTTGATTGTTTTCGCTGTTTCCTAACAATAAGAATGTAATATTGTACTTAGATTTTGTAAATATACAAAGCGTTCTTTCAACTTGTAATTCTTTGTTTATCAATGTAATATGGAATTTTACGTTTTTCGAGTAATTAAAGTATACATTTTAATAAATAGCTCAAAATTGTACATAATGATAAAAAAATTTCGGATTCGAGTTTTTTTCGTTTCTTTGCATTTATTTGCGAACATTTATCACAGTAATGTATATTTTAACACCATCAGAAAGTAGAGATTTCAACGAACAAAAAGCCCACCGACTTTTTTAAAATAGCAAATATTTTGACGTCAGAATTTTCGATTGAAAATTAGGGTGGATTTCCGATATTAAGTCAAAATTAGGCGAAAAAATAAATATTTTAAATAAAAAAAATTACAATGTGTTTGAGATATAAAAAGGTACGTTTTCACTAAATTTCGCGAAAAAAGATATTTTTTTTGTAAAAGACAAAAATAAAAAACCAAAAATTTGCTTATTTGAGTTTTTCACATAAATTTTGAGGTTATGTGAAAAAAAGTGAAAATACAAAAGTTGTGGATCTTTGCCATTTAACTTTTTTCCATAGGGCTTGTAGTTTTGCCGGAAATCGAGATAAACCGTTTTCTACCCTTACAAACTAACTCCCTTCCACTTCCCGACCTCAGATCGCCCGTAAATTATTTTTCCTTTCATTTTTGTTACATTCTCTACCCTTTCCAATAGGTTTCATCCTACTATTATTTTTTTCCACTTTTTTCCATTTTTAAAGGCTTCAGCACTGGTCTTAAGATACAATTATTATGGTTTGATTATTGTATCGAATAATGATAGGATGTTATAACTGTAGTAAAACCCTATAAAGTTTCTCGAAAGAAGAAAAAGTTTAAAAACAAATGTTGTTTTTGAGAGTTAAAAGATATTACATATTTTTTATAGCCAACTATAAAATATCATTATCCTACACAGGCAAAAGCAAAATTAAGTCGCCTTGCGCCAATATCTCTACAAAAGTAGCGCCTATTTTTTTTACAGAAAAATACCAAACTGAAAATTAACTTGCATCTATTCATATAGTTGTACTGATGATAAATTTTACGGCCAATTTGATTTTCACGAAACACAGTATAGAAATAAAAATCAAAAACCACATTTCAGTGCTATATCCTCCACCTCCACAAATTTGCAACAATTCGCACATCTGGAAACAAAATTTGCACAACAGTTTCTTCAATTAAGCATTTTTTAGCTCCAGACATGGATAATTTCAACACTTGCAAAAAATTCGCACATCTGGTAACAAAAATCTGCACAATATTTTCTTCAGCTAAGCAATTTTTAGCCCCAGGCATGGATAATTTAATTAAATTCTAATTTGCCTTTATCTTACAGAAGATCCTACCACCATATTAGCAAATATTCGCACATCTAGTAACAGTATTAAATAACATTGCCATCGTAAAGCTGCACAATAGTTTTCTTCAACTAAGCATTTTTTAACTTCAGGCATAGATCTTGCTATCGACACCCTGATCTGGAAGCTAGATCCTCCACCTCCACTACCTCCACAACACTTGCAAAATATTCGCACATCTAGTAACAGTATTAAAAAACATTATCGTCTTAAATTTGCACAATAGTTTTCTTCGACTAAACATTTTTAGCTCCAGGCACGGATCTTTCTCTCGGCACCCTGATCTGGACCATCCCCGCAACCACCACCCCTACCATACATGCAAAAAATAATCGCACATCTGGTAACAGTATTAAATAACATTGTCATCTTAAATTTGGCACAATAGTTTTCTTCAACTAAACATTTTTAGCTTCCGGGACATGGATTGTGCTCTCACCCTGATCTAGACCACCACCACCACCACACATGCAAAAAAATAATCGCACATCTGGTAACAGTATTAAATAACATTGTCATCTTAAAATTGCAAACTAGTTTTCGTCCACTAACCATTTTTTAGCTTTACGGGGGCATAGATCGTGCTCTCGGCACCCTGATCTGGGCCGTGGGGCCCCCGGCATCCTTCCCCAGGACCACCGGATCTGCAAATTCTCCCCGCTCATTATGACGATATTTACATAAATCTGATAGATTAACAAATTAAACCTAATGCAATCGTTTGCAGATTAAATTCTTATTTGTCTCAATTTCAAATATTTGCATGAATATTCTAGTAACATCGATTAAGGGGGGTTTAGCAAAACTATTTACATGAATCTACTAAATTAATTAAATAAACCTAATGCAATCGTTTGCAAATTATAGACTCTAACCATGGAGACTGATTAAAACACCAACACACGGCGGACAGTAGTCATTAGTTTAATCAGCCATTAACTTTATCCCTTAACATAAACCTCAAATTTTTGCAAGACTTAATAACGATTGCTTTTCCCATTTAAATTAATAGGTTTACAGTATCGCGAATATTTTAAACACAAGACCAACAGTAATACAATTTAAATACACACATTAAAATGAGTCGTGAAAAATGTTGTTTGGGGAATGACATAATAAAAGAACACACATTCTAAAACAATACATATTCGAGACAAATTATGTTACAAGTGCAAATACGTTTATTTAGCTAAGTAAAATTTATCAAGGTTCTATTTATTTTCAGCTGTATAGTGTAAATGACATACTAATTACACTCATCATTAATGTATTGAGCAATGACACTCTTATTTATTTACAAACAGAAATGTGTTATATTTACACGTGTTTTGACTTGAATTGTGTATGCTAAAACTAAATCATTGAAGAAAATGACCAAGTTTAATAAAATCATTTATTCAATTAAAAAATACATTTATGTCCAAGAAGTGTCATGCTGGTAGCTCGATGTGACGTATTATTGTATTCTTCCATAGCTCTGTAGAATCAACAATCCGATCTTTACCCCAAAACGATGCCAACTTAATTCGCTTTGAAACGACTAAATGTCTCCGACATGCCAAAACTCCAAAGGTAATGCAACTGTAATTCTAAACCGTACAGAATACAAAGAAAAGATTAAACAATTATTACAAGACGGTTCCTACACTCCTATAACAAAAGACCCCACTTCAAAGTTTGAACGGGAAATTTGAGCACTAATCAAATCCTCCAATATTTCCAAAACTATCTAAAAACGCATAATACCGCGCGAATCTAAACCACCTCGCTTGTACGACCTTCCTAAAGTCCATAAACCTAATGTCACTTTCCGTCCGATAGTTAGCACAATTGTCTCGCCAACCTACCATCTGGCAACATAACTAGCAAATTTCTTAAAACCTTATTCCGGTAACACCCCTACTAATGTTTTAAACTCCACTCATTTCATAGAACGAATTGCAAATATTGAGCTAGGTCCTAATGATATACTAGTCAGTTTTGACGTAACATTCCTATTTACAAACGTACCTGTCATAGACACGGTCTCCATTATTAAACAACTCCTACCTCAAGAAAACGAATTTGAGTACCTGCCCACGCTCATTAAAAAATGTTTAACTTCTATCTATTTTGTTTTCGACGGACAATTTTACAAACAAACTTCGGGCACACCAATGGGCTCACCTCTATCCCCTATTGTGGCCAATATATTCATGGAGTCTTTGCAATCCATGGCTCTAGAATTCACAGACCTTAAACCAAAAACTTGGCTCCGTTATGTAGATGACACTTTTGTAATCTGGCCCCATGGATATCAAACGCTCAAAAATATTCTAGATCACATAAACAATCAACATAAAGATATTAAGTTCACTATAGAAAATGAAAAGAACGGAACTCTGCCATTCCTTGACGTTCTGGTGGAGCGCCAACCTAACGGACGACTAGGTCATTCCGTATATCCAAAACCCACACACACAGACAGATACCTACATGCGTCGTCACATCATCATCCCTCACAAGAATCATCGGTAATCAACTCTCTAGTTCACCGTGCAATTAAGATGTCTCAACCAGAACACTTATCTAATGAACTGATCCATCTTAAAACTAGTCTTAAAAAAACGGTTATCGTAACTCAAATATCGGCAGAGTAATAAACCGGCATCTACATCCTACACAAACCCCCAAACCACGCTGTAATCCCGATACACAATCTTTAACAATCCTTCCATATATACACAGAGTAACAGACCGAATTGGCAAAATCCTACGTAAACACAACATCAAAACAATCTATAAACCCACCAATAAAATTTCACAAATATTACCAACCCCAAAATATTCCGAAAATAGTGTTAAAGCCCCAGGCGTATATAGTATACCTTGCAGTTGCGGTTTAGTATACATAGGAGAAACAGGACGGTCAGTACAGACTAGACTAAACGAGCATAAACGATGTTTAAGAACAAGCCAGTACAATCGCTCAGCGGTGGCCGGACACCAACATAAAACAGGCCATACCATTAACTTTGACAAGACGAAATTAATTGCCAGAATTCCATTTTTCTACAATAGAAAAATTACAGAATCCATAGAAATCAATAAAATTCTAATAATCTAAACAAAGACGATGGCTACTACCTTTCCCTATTTGGAAAACAAGCCTATGTGACGTTCTCTGATCCGCTACGGCACTTCTTTCTATTCATGATTACTCATGCCTCAAGTTCTCGCTCTATATAAACTACCACTTTCGTTTGTTTCACCAGTTACTTCGCCACAAGACGACTTTTGGCTTTGGATGGGCTAGTGAGTCTGCTAGTTCAGGAGTAACTCTTCTCTTTACACTTTAACTTGTCTACTTAATATTAACATTCTAATCTTTAATATTTTTTATTTTAATACTTATTTCTTTTCTTGTCCTGATGAAACCCCTTACAAAAGTGGACGATACATCGACCTTAATTTATAAAATGACACGGTCCCAACCCGGAACCATAAACAATAATAATGACTCCGGCCGTGAAAGCCTCCGATAATATCTATCAAAGCCATTTTATTCTAACAATGTAAATAATAATTTATAAAAATCTCTAGGGCTGGGTTTAGGTACAAAATACAATAGATATAATAGACGGCAACTTGGATATCCAGTAGCTGAAAATGGATGTTACGGGTTAATTCACTTAAGACGTAACAAGACAATATGCCCAATAAAAAAACTCTAGAGTATGGCTTTGGCACATAAAATCAAAGTGTAAGCCAACAATTTTCGTACTTAACTTTCATTAGCAAACTGAACGAAAAGTTAGTTACTCGAATCAACAAATATTACTGTGAGTTTCAAACCAGATGACGTTTTTAAAAAGTTTTTAAAAACAATAGAGCAAAGACTAAACTATGCTACAAAACTATAGTAACAAATGCGAATAAATGCATTTAAAACAAATAATTGTACTTAAAACAAATTTATTTGAGCTGAACTAGCAGCACCTTTCAACAATAAGTTGAGGAATACAGAAAAAAGGTAAATTAAATGAAAAACCAGATTCCAAACACGCGAACCGAACATAAAATGCAATTATCCGATTACTAGAGATCTGTATCATGATATATTAAACATACATTCTGTAGTATTATCTTTAATACCGTAATAAATGGTGAGGAGCAAAACCTTTGAATAGAAACGTCAGATTAATTATTAAAGAGCGCTTCACATCACTCTTGAACTAATCTGTTTAAATTTTTAAAAAATTTTATGCAGGTGGTAACATTTCTTAAAAATGTTTAAATCAAAGTTCAACTTCAATTACTTAATTCAGTATTAGGGGAATTACAAACAGCTCCGCATGATGTTTATATCTTGTATATCTAGGGGATTTTATAGAAGCCATGCTATTTTTGGTATTTTAGGACGTTATGTAATTTATTCATTTCTAAGGTCAGTTAAGTAGGCGTTGTAATTTCTTACTAATTTAATAATTTGTTGTTTAGGGGGCGTGGTTATCCCTTACTGTCATGTATTTTAAGTGATAAGACAGTTCTAACAGTTTGGTTGCTGAGTTATGAATATTTATTGTATTTAAATCATTCAAAGGAACACCAAAATATTGTGTGAAGGTGAGAAATTTTGTTAAATGAAATGTTGATGAGGTCATGAACGTGTTGCCTGTTGGGCTAAGTTTAAATATTAAAACTTGACACAAAGTGTGTCGAGTGTAATAATTACTTATACTTGATATTGGTAATTATAATCTAAAAGAATATTATCATGTAGTGCATTGAAAACACTGCCTATATTTATTTTTAGGTTAAGGGGAATCGAAGTCCTGAATATTTGCTTTAAAAATTTATTTAATTCATGTATAAGTACAGTATCATTTTTCTTTTGGCACAAGATGGCTTAATGTATCAGTGCTTTAAAAAGAATGTCTTAAATAGGTATTGAACAAGATACTTCAGCCGCCGTTTTTCAGTTCTCATACCCAAACTACTGTTTACGGTTATACCTTGAAACTAAGTAGAAAACTGCCGAATACACTTCACGATTTTTAGATCTATTAATTCTATATTTTTAGCTGGGATTAATTTTCGGAAACGCTGTGAGGCTAAAATTAGTGGCATCCAACGAACTTACCAACTAATTACAGTTCCGTTACAATAGCCATTTGGAATTCTTTAAGCATTTACCATTCCTTTCTTCTGAGTTAGATGGTAACCATTATTTTGTTGTTAATAATATAAAACAAAGGTAATTTTCTGAATTATAGATTTTGGGATGAAAGACTTTACTGACCATGTGTGTGAAATAGATATCTATTTTTCTGGATTAAAACTGCACGCAACAAGGGATGTCAAGTTTGCTCTGAAAAAAATGTTTTTTTTGGTAAATAAATATCGATTGTAGCTTGCAACCACAACAATCATTGAGTTGTTGAATTTTTAATTAATTGTGTTGTAACGCGTCGGAGTTACAGTAAATGCTAATGGAGGAAAATTAATCTCAAATGAATTAGCTTAATACTAATATATCTTATATATTTTGATTTCATAAATACTAGTGTTCAATAAGCAAGACATTTCAATAAATTATGTTTGTTCTATAAAATCGTAAACTTAAAAACTACAAAAGTATCCTTTTATCTCTATTAAATACCTATTGGAACGCAACTTAGGTTCATAAATTATTTTAAATCTCAAAAATGGTAAACCAAATGTATATTTTAAAGTTTCATATTGGAATCATGCCATTTGAAAAAACTTTCGAATAATGAAATAATAGTGAATTCATTAATATGCATCTCAATATAGGAGAGCTTTTACAAATTTTAGTTAAATAATTTAAATTCAATGTTACATAGTTTCAATACATAGTTGCAATACACTGTAAAAACCTAGGTTTAGTAGTGAAATTCAGGAATATATTGCAGATGATTTAATCATTTCATACACTATGTTACAATGTATTAATTTTATGTTGCTGAAGGGAAGGAAGTACGAATGTTAACCTAAGTAAATCACATAATACCCTACATTTGATTTTCCAATGCACTATTCGAAAGTACTACATTGGTCAGGAAGCGGGTTTTTACCTAGAAAGTTTGAACTTTGCTGAACCGTTGTTATTTCAAACAAGCTAGGGATCTTTAATGTACATGATAGTACACACACGGGACCTACATTTCACCTCTCATTTTGATGAGGGCGTATTTCCGTAAAAATTGCTTGCCTAACATTTTTCAAGTGGTCTGTGTCGGGAATCATATCCGGAACCTAGTGATTAGTAGTCACAAGCGAACCAACTAAGCCACAAATTTGTCTAATCGCATGATACCATTCATGTGATTTTCAATGTTCCTCCCGAAGTCACTACATTGGCCAGGAAGTGAGTTTGTTTTTGTATCTAGAAATGTTGAATTTTGCTGAACCCTTGCTGTTTGAAGCGAGGTAAGCGTCATTAACGTACGTGATAAAACTCACATACAGCACCTACATTTCACCTCTCATTCGAACGAGGGTGTACTTTTATGGAAAATGCTCGCATAACATGTTTCAAGCGGTACGTGTTGAGAATCAAACGCGGGGCTTAGTAGTCACACACGGACCAACAAAGCCACGGAATCGCCCCAATTACATGATATCATAAGTATTTTCCCCGAAATGTATTACATAAATTCATTAGGAAGACTGTACTATTACAAAATCCTTCTACAGCTTAAGAAAAAAGGGGGACTTAAATGACAATAATTACATCCGACGGAAAAACGAATCAATTCACCGCGAGCAGTTAATCAGAAAACGTTAAAGTGTAGATATACGCACTGATAGTGGGGGGATTTAAAAAGGCGAAGAGTGAAAGGAAACACAGTTTTAAGAAAAGCACATAGATATTTAGTAGGCAGAAACGGGGCATTTGACTAAACGTATTTATATTTACGATTGCTCGGACGAATTCTTGAAATTATTGTCATTGTTACCTGTCAAGAAAATGGGTTAGGTCCTGGAGACTTCACCCCTCCATTAGTTTGGGATTTTGTGATGTACGGTATTAAGAACGGTGTGTTAATGTGTTACGGTATTCCTTGCAGACAAGAAATATAGGTAAAGTAAGCAAAGAAAATTGCCCGCCCGAATATCGCAACAAAAAGGGAGTCCAAAGAATACCGTGCTAGCTAAAAGTCGCAGAGTGGGGTGTCATAAAGAAAGAAAACGAAAACCTTAAGAAAGGAATTTTATTTACACACCCCTAATTAAAAAAACATGTTACAAAAAGGAAAACCAACTCGAGGAAGAAAACAATATTTATCCAACATATCCCGGAAGATTGATATAGCACAAAACTCGATGCAAAGATAATTAGTACCCTCTTTAGTTGTTGTCAATTCAGTTATTAAAACCAATTATATATGAAATATTCATTCTTAAAAAAGCATTTTATATAACTATATACATACTTAGTGCCGACAACTTCTTAAAAATAACTAAAAAATTAATATAGAAGTGGACCGTAGCAATTAAGAACAATCCTTTACCAGCTGAAATGGATTTTAGCCGTAGTTTTCTAGAATGTTACTAGAATAGTATGGAACATTATGAAGCAAGGTTTCTCAAAAAATTTATTAGCATCTAAAATCGCAGCGTTATATTACCTTGTTATCTGGTTCCAGTTATCCGTGACGCGCCTGTTCGTCGTGCCCCCACATATACTATTATTGTGGCGTATCCCTTCTCTCCAACAGTGATCATAAGTAATTTTTATCAGTTATTCCAGGGATTTCGCACGTTTTTTTGTGTTCCGGCCGCTTCTAGGAATAAACAATTATTTATTAACTAGTTTATTTACGCAGTTCGAAATACCGATGACTCATCCTTTTATATTCTAGAAAATTCCTTATTTAAAATAAATTTCTGTACTCCACAGGGTAATTAATTCAAACTTTAATTGCTTTTTAATGTAAAAGGGGTTGCATTTTATAGAAAATATTTGTTTTTAACATCTAAACGTATTTTAAATACACCAATTAAGATTAGAATTGAAGTTTCTTTTCACCAGATTGTAGTTTTCTATGCTATATGCGTAAAACTAGTACTATTCTACGCTATTTACAATAAATTAAAAAGCATTTTAATTAAAAATATATTGATAATTACTAAGTGAAAATAAATGGCGTTGAATTTATCTTAAAACGATCGATTGCGATTCGCATTGGATGCGTTTTACGGTATCTTACAATTAATTATTTTTACACATACAACTTACGTTATTTGCTACGTATTTACAATATGCGTATATCATACAGTGTGATTATTTATACATGGGGAATTTGATTTTCTGCTTGCACCTCAATGATTAAAGGCACACTTGTATTGTACAGGGCATAACCATAAATTTACGGAAATTTCTGTTTTTTTCAGGATTCTTTTATATTTTGGTGGGATTTATTTCTAGAATTTGGGTTTCAATGACCTCTTGTGACCCGTTATCACGTCAATATAGATCAAACCAAGAAGCCTTCTCAATGAAGAAGTAGTAAGTATGTCCGATTATACATAATAAGTAGTGAAATAGTGTAAGTCTAGAAAGCTTTTTTGTCCTGGACTTCATTATATTTTAATATAAAAATTGTAAGTACAATTGAACTGTTTAATTATTAACGTCGAATTTCAGATTTCAACAAGGGCTACAACAGCGATTTAGATGCTGACGCCGCCAGATCAAGGTAAAATAAGTCGTATGAGGTATAAAAAGTAACTTCGGTGCTGGGGTGCATATTAAACTTTTTCTGAATCACGAAAAATGATAAATAAATTGGAAGAAGTAGCTAGGTATATGACAGACTATGTATATTTAATATTTTTGAAACAACAGCACGTGACCGCATTCTGTCATTTTCTTTTTACATGTCTATCAGAATATCAAAATGTATTCGAACAGCAAAGAACTAGCATGTACGCTTCCCGATGTACAGATTGCAGCAAATCAAGCTGTGACGTATTTACAAAAGGGGTAGTGGAAATCCAATTTCACTTCCTGTTTTGGGGCAGTGAAGTGATTACGTCATTGGCGATTTTGGAAAATGATTTTTCTAGTAAAATTCAAGTTTTCGGATCGTATCAGAGTTTCCTAATCCCACCTCTTTCATGGGCTTTTCTGTCGCTTGACAAGCTCTCCACATATTCTTCAGAACCAAAACTGTTTTTTTAGGTTATATACATTATAAAATTATGATTTTTATTTAGTCAATTAATTTTTCTCTCGGATTTAATGCCACAACGCGCCTTTGTTTCGCTAAATACTCTTTATAGGATAATTTTTAAATTACACAATGTAAAAAATAAATGCGTAAGGTATGCACATACCTGATGTCAATTTTAAGGCCATTCAATAATAAAATATTAACTATAACCGGATCATGATGATCTTACATGAATAATTCATACGCTTCAAATTATAAGTGTACTGTAGTACGTTCTTATAAATTTATAATGCAGCAGTTTACGCTAGACATTAAGAGAAATTAGGTTAAATACATAAATCGTGTTATACGTAAGGTAGATACGGACTATGACGTTCAAAAAGGGTGTTATAATACGGTTACGGCAGTAGAGTAGATCGATGGGGTTGTATAACAGCACTGCATCCGCAGAGACGACCGAACTTTGACCTCGACTGTTTGGCAAAAGTTACCCCTGACCTACTGCTAGACGCTGGAATGCTCAATTAGTTTCATGCATTTGCAGTTTTTACAAACTGCTTGTTTTAAACTGGAAATGTTAAACCGTATTTCAGCTTTGCACAAAAATGAGAAAATGCGTAGAGAGTGGATAGAACTTTTTGGGATATCATTAAACTCTATTCCTAATTTAGTTTTTCATGCACTAAACTAACAAGAATTAAACTGAAGTATTGACTGAAAGCTCAATGCTAGACAAAAGAGTGAGTTTCCAACTCGGTATTTTATGGAAGAAAATTTGAAAACTTCATAAAGCTGATCAAGATTAGAATACTTTAAAATAGGAACATCCAAGACGTTGACCATGGTAGACTTGTCAACTGCTAGACGTTTTCGGCAGCTCGCGAGAGCGAGAGGCAAAAACATCTTTTGAATAAAAATTATAAAAAATTTCCATCACGCACTAATTAAATGCCTCTGCGTAAGCTATCACTTGGTTTTAGTGATTGTGTACTGAGTGCGAAAGTAAACTTATCCAGAAGCATCTTGAATCCAATTAGAACAACATATATCACCAGCGCTGATATTTAATAAACAAAAGGAAGAATTTATTTGTACAAACTTAGTGTTCCCTATCGTATTGTAGCACGAATTGGTCTGCCGCTGACCATTAGAACATAAACGAAGTATTTGCACATAAAAGATTATTGATAGGCCCTGCGGTGCAACTTCAATTAGATAAACTTGATTGACAGGTACAAGACTTTTGCATTTAAGGGTTATTTAGATTACAATAGGAATTCTCGAGAATGTTATACGTATAATTTCTGGAATGTTATCAAAGTAACTAGTACAATTAAAATGTATATAAATTGCCGTCGCAAATATTGGGGTTAGTTCTAATTGAAGTTGAGTTTTGATTGACGCCTTGACTACGATATGTTCTAGTTTTATGCTTTTATAGTTGTGATATGCAATACGTAGTAGTACATATGTGACGTAAATTCATGTCGATATAAATTACCTTCTTTTGATATAAATTACTGTAGTGTAGTGGCTATATAAATTAATAAGTAGTGCTTGGACAGTTAATTATAGTGCTTCGTTAGTTAGTAATTTAGAAGATAGCATTGTAGTGTTAAAAAGAAAATACTTGTACTGTTAACGATTAGCTGAAAATAAAGTGTCGGGAGAACTTTTGCAAATTTCATTGTAATTACAAGTTGACTAAAGGTTTTTATAGTGTGTTTGAAAACAAGAACTGTTGTTATTACAAATAGAATTTTCGTTTGTTTGTTTGTTTGTTTGTTCGTTTATTGTTTGACACTATACTTAGGCCAAAGGCCTATCCTAGTGAATCGGTGTATAAATTCTTATTTACAAAATCATAAACAAGTTTACAATATATACAATTTTTCGATGTAGGTCCGTCTTGCTGATGGAAATTTTGTCCTTATCGACGGTTTGATTTGAGGTGTAGCTGGTGGTGGAGAATCTGTAGTTTAGTGTAATATTGTGGGGATGGGGATAATAGTGTAGAGGCTAATAGTTTTAGAGATGGATTTTGGAGGGGATTTGGGTTATTTTATTGTACGGGAGGTTCAGTGATTTGAATTTCGTTAGGAAATGGTCAAATTGGAGGAGATAGTTTGTTACTAGGAAATTTATACTGGGTAGGGGGCAAAAGAATCTAGCGGGATCGCGTGTTTTAAGTGGGTTTGGTGGCGGATGGAGTTGGGGATAAGTATATTAGGTGGTGGTGGGTTTCAGGAATATTTTGATTAGAGCAGGGATAGTAAGGAGAAGGAATTAATTTGGAAGGAATGTAATTTTTGCGGAATTTGCCGTGGCCTATCAGGAATTGAATCGTGGATCGGTTGGAGTAGGAGATATAGTCGGGAATGTTCATGATTTTCGAGAAAATGTCGTATGTGTGTCTGCCGGTAGGGACGTTGTCCCATTGGTTTTGCCATGTATACACATTAGTGAATCATTTATTAGGTTTATTATGTTTGTCCTTGTCATTGTTTCGTATTCTGCGGGTAGAAGGGTGCGGTCATGTAATTGTATTGGTCTTTTGTTCTTAAGGTTGCTGATTTGAACTTTGGATTAGAGCAGGATGTTTAGAGGTGGTTGTTTCAGGATAGTGTATAATGCGTAGGTGGGGGAGGTTCTGAATGCTCTAGAAAATAATAGGAAAGGTCTTATAATTGGATTTAGGTTTCTGCGGGAATGGGGTGTTGTTAACGGGTACCAGGAATCAATTGCATAGCTTAGGATAGGTATAATTATTTGCTGAAGGATTAATTTACGAGTGGGACGAGTCAGTTCTGGGGATTTTGGTATGGATTGATATATATTGTTTAGGATTGATTTTGTTTTGGATCGCAGATATAATTTGTGAGCGTGCATTTTAAGTCAGGATTCTATTTGAATGCTAAGGTACTTGGTTGATTCGGAGAGGGTTAGGGATGTATTAAATAAGTGGATTGTAAGAGCTCGTTGGAGGTGGCCTTTTAGTAAGAGGATTTTGATTTGGCTGGTGATAAAGGTTGTTTATTCAGTAGGGATCAGGATTCAATATGTTAAATTAGAATGCGGGCAGTGTTTTCTAAGGATCTTCGGGAGTTTCCGTGTATAAGGTAGGTAAGGTCGTCAGCATAGGCAAATGCTGAGATACTAGGGATGTCTAGGTCTAGGAGGGGATTTATGGAGAGGTTCCATAATGTTGCTGAGAGGACTGATCCTTGCGGACAGCTCTGGGATAGGGATTTTCTGACGGAGAAGTAATTGGAGCTAAGGGTTGCAGTTCGTGAACTTAAATAAGATTTTAGGATTTGGTATATATTACGAAGAAAGTCGGATTTTTTAATTTGTGATAGGATATTCGGCCACCAGAGGAGATCAAAGGCAGCTTGGAAGTCAAGGAAAATGGCTATTACATATTTGGAGGGGGATGTTGGAACAGTGGTGATAAGGGATCGAAAGGTATCTTTGGCACTGCGTCCGGGGCGGAAGCCATGTTGATTTTCAGAAAGGAGGGAGTTTTTGTTTATATGGGAGCTAATCTTTTGAACAAAGATGCGTTCTAGGATTTTACTAATTGTCGGGAGCAGTGCTATTGGACGGTATGATTTAGCATCTTTTGGGGGTTTACCGGGTTTTAATATGAGAGTGATGAATGCTTTTTTAAGGACGTTTGGGAATGTACCTGATTTGAGGCATTTAAGGATAAGTTGGATTATGGAGTCTTGTATGATAGGCCAGGATTTTTTCAATAATAATATTGGAAATTTGATCTGGTTCAGGAGATTTTTTAGGATCGAGGTTTTTAACTATTAGGTCTAGTGAGTCTATGTCTAGATTATGGTCAGGTGTGTTATCTGGTGTTGTATTAGCGTAGTTTATTATTCTTTGTTGTTCTTGTATATATACGTCTGGGATGTTGGAGGGGATGACTGTGTCTAGGAAGATGGTTAAGGTTTTTGAAATGAGGGGTCAGCTTGGTTGGAGAGTGTAGATAGTATGCGGTTTGGAGGTGGTTTTAACAGTTTCCGGTATGTCTTCCAAGGATAGCTGTCGTGCTTTTTGATTATGTCTATGGTGTTGTTTTTTTGGTGATTAGAGTTTTATATTTGTTCCGTGCTATTTTGTATTCTTGTGTGAGTATGTCTACGTTGTTGTAATGTCTACGTTTAGCGTTCTGTAGTTGGTGTCACATTTGGCCTAGTGCTTGTCTTTTAGTGTTTAATTCAGATATCCATCATGCGTTCGATTTTTGCGTGTCTTTGGCGGCGCGGAGATATTTGTGATAATGGTGGTTGCAAGGGAGTTGGGGTCGGTTCTATTGTATGTGTTGAAAGGGAAGTTAAAGGTAATTTTATTTAGTATTCTTCTTAATCTTCTTTGGGGATTAAACCACTCATAGTTACTCTCTGTATGTTTGTTGTGGTTTGTTTAGCATTCTTCTTAATCTTCTTTGGGAATGAAACCACTCATAGTTTTTAAAATCTATTTTATTTACGTTTCGATCCATGACCTAGGATCGTTGTCAAAATAATAAAAACTTCAAGTTTGACGTTTATGACATAAATTGAAGGTTACTTTGATTTATTGATGTTTGAAATATTTGGTTTGAGTACACTAAGCAAAAATTTTTAAAGTTTAAAAGAATGATTGCCTTCAATTTGTGTTGCGACCTGGGATCGACTTTCCTATGGTAGCCAATACGCTTAACGTGAAATCTCGGTAAAATAAGACATAAAATCAGAAATCTCTCAATTGTATAAATAGAAACATGTTAAAAAATGTTTTCCAAATTATTGAATTTATATAAATTCACAATAAAATTAATCAGTTGATTTCACGTTAAGCGTATTGGCTACCATAGAAAGTCGATCCCAGGTCGCAACACACATTGAAGGCAATCATTCTTTTAAACTTTAAAAATTTTGTTAGTGTACTCAAACCAAATATTTCAAACATCAATAAATCAAAGTAACCTTCAATTTATATAAACGTCAACTTGAAGTTTTATTATTTTGACAGCGATCCTAGGTCATGGATCGAAACGTAATAAAATAGATTTTAAAAACTATGAGTGGTTTCATTCCCAAAGAAGATTAAGAAGAACACTCATAGTTTTTAAAATTATCTTTATTAACGTTTCGATCCATAACCTAGGATCGTTTTCAAAATAATAAAACTTCAAGTTTGACATTTATGACACAAATTGAAGGTGACTTTGATTTATTGATGTTTGAAATATTTGGTTTGAGTTCACTAAACAAAATTTTAAAGTTTAAATGAATGATTGCCTTCAATTTGTGTTACGGCCTGGGACCGACTTTTTAGGTAGCCAATACGCTTAACGTGAAATCAGCTGATTAATTTTATTGTAAAATTCAATAACTTGGGAATTGGAAAACATTTTTAACATGTTTCTATTTATACAATTTAGAGGATGGTTATTAAAGAAGTGTGCAATTGCATTATTAAAAGGCTTAAGTAGTCGTTTTTTATATTTATTAATAATAAATTATTAATACTAAACAAACCACAACAAACATACAGGGAGTAATTTTATTTAGGTTCGCTAGGAATTGTTGCCAGTTGGATCTCTGTGTATTGTAGGATGGGGTTTTAAAGAAGGTTCGTGGTGGGAGATTTGATAGTATTTTGAATGTTATAGGATTGTGTCGCTGATTTGGATTGTATGGGATACTTTCCAGGTGGTGATAATATTGGCGGCGGATAGGGTGGCTAGTGTGACGTCTATATTGAATTGTTGAGTATAGGATTCCCATGTTGGGATGTGGGAGGGGGTGTTTGGGATTTGCAGTTTGTGTTGGAGGATAAAATCTTCAAATAGGGTGCCTCGTTCGTCGGTGCTGTCGCTAAACCACAGGGTCGATCTGACGTTGGCGTCCGTGCAGATGTTTGTGGGTCGGTGCCCTATAGTGTCGATTTGTTGTAAGTGTATGTTAATGTCTTTTCCGTACTGAAAGTAAGAGGAAATTAAGAACAGGAAGCCGGTTTTCCAATGGATTTCTATTGTGGTTGTCAGATTTGTGGAAAGAGATGGTATGTAGGAGGCATCTATTGTCGGATCTGTGATAATAATGGCTGAGGTAAGGTTAGGATCTGATGGGGCGGGATGGTTGTATAATCTAACATATGGGGGGGGGGGGGTGATGGGATCTTGTTATTAATCAGGTGAGGTTCTTGTAATAGGGCTATGGAAATGTGATTTTCAGTAAGAGATTTGTTGAATTCCAGGGTGGCTGCTCGGGAATGTTGGAGGTTAATCTGTATGACATTAAGGGATAGGGGTCTGTGGGGTGAGTCATACGTCCGTTTCCTTTGTAAGGGTTTAAAGTCCATAGTCTATGCCTCTTTTACAGATGTCTAGGGCTTGTTTATAAACTGGCCAATCGGGGCTAGCGACAGGGTGGTCGTGTGGTTTGTTTATTCTTAGACAGTTCGTACAAGTGGGGGTGGCTGTTGTTGGTCTGGTGCAGTCTCATATTGTGTGCTGTCCGGAACACCTGCCACAGGATACCTGGGACCGACAGACCTTCGCCGAGTGGCTGAACCTCTGATAGTTGTAGCACCTGGTGACGGATACCTGGTCTCGGGTTTGGCCAGCCTTGTATACTATAAACAGGTGCTTGTGGTTTGTCAAGATCGTTCTAAGCCGGGGAGAAACGTTGATGATCATATTGTCTGTGTTGTCTGTTTTAGGTCTTCGTACCGCTACGTGTATTTCGTTTCTGTATTGGTCTTCAGAGATTAGGTTGTGAAGGGAGTTTTGTGTGTAAATGAAATTTAGGACGTCGGTGTTGGAAGTTTCTTTGTCGAAGATTATGAGCTGAGGTTGTCATGGGGCTGGAATGTAGACGGAGGTTCAAGGTTGTAATAAGTCTAATATCTGAGAGCTTGTCTGTTAGGATGGTGGCGGCGGTTTTAGTAGGTCGGATGTTTCTTATGTTGAGATTTGGAAGGTACGGTTAAAGATTAGTTTTTATGATTTTTAGGAGAGCTGAGGGGGTTGTATCTGATGTGGTCGGTTTTAGAGTAATTAATTTATAAGGTGGTTTTGTTGGGGGAGCGTGTTGGGAAATTGTTTTGAATGATATTGCGGCGGCGTATGCAATGGAGGTGGGAGCAGAGGTAGATGGTTGTGTGTCAATGTGTGTAAGTGTTGAACTGAGCTTTACCTTTGTTAAATCTACCGATTTTTCAACTGACTGTAATTTGGTAATGACAATGTCGTGTAGGTGTGAATTTTCTGTGGCGATAAGGGCCGGTTCTTTAAATTTAGCGATGAGGTATGAAGCATTCGATCTTATTGCTGTCCTTTAATACGAACTCAGTAATGTCTATTTTAATGTCACTAATTCTCTTTAAAGTTGATGTTGACAGTTGTTCCGTGTTGTCGTCTTTTCTCACGGTCTTTTAGATTTATTCTCAGAGGCGTTAGATCCCATTGAGGATGTTGAGGTGGTGAGTGTAACATCTTGAAGGGTGTTAACGATTCCACCGATAGTGAAGTTGGTGGGGGTGCTAACGGCACTGTTGGTGTAGTTGATACGTTTGAAGTTGTTGACCTTGGTTTGTCTAGCTGGTCTCTTAGTGGCACGTGTTTCCGAACGAATGTTTGTTCAAAATTATCGCACATGCACACCTAGTTTTCAACGGACGACTCTAAGCGATTCTAAACTTACGACTTTAGGAATTGGTTCACAACTGGTTACGAGGGCTGTTTCCCGTTAAATATTGGGTTGATGTAGTTGTAATTAGCCCGAGTAGACGGTGTTGTTTTTCTTAAAAGTTTGCACACTTGCACAGGTGGTTTTGTTCACAGTTTATGCAAAAAAACCCAAATATATTGTAGTGGTTTTAAAGGGTTAAATGTAAATATAAGCAAAGCAATTGCAAAACACCCTGTTTAAAGGAAACAACCAAAATTTACGTGCGAAATTTATCTCATTTTATTCAATTTAAAGTATCAAGTATTACCATTATTTTATAATTAGGGATTAAGAATTTAATAGGTGCGTAAAGAAAATAAATTGCATAAGTCAATGGAAATAATTATTTTATTTAATTGAGTTGAATTCAAAGGAATATAACGTTTAAAACGCATAAGAGCGTGTAAAAATCGATATATCCAAGGCGAAACGCTTTACTATATGAAATACTTCGAAAAGCGAAATCCTAGAAATGTTGTGTTAAAACGTCGGTTAATTAAACACCTGCATGTTTTCTAAATGTCAACTTTCACATATTTTGTGTAGATAAAGCTCTAGATTCTACGTATATTGTACAAACGGTCAGATGATTTCGCATTAAACGCTAATAAGGGGTTATTTAAAGCACGTAGGCAACTCCACGTGGGGTTAGATAGCAGATGGACAGGAATATCGATTTCTACCACTCAAACAAGGTTAGAAGGAGACGTAGAATATGCATAAGCAAGGTATAACGTTTAGATAGGCGGGATTTGTCAGACGTCAATGCATAGACTATTGGTCGATGTCGTTAGTGTACATCAGACAAACACGGAAATGTTGAAAGTTAATTTTTCAGAAAATATCGTAACGACGCGCTGAATTTCGAAAATTTAGAAAACGGTTGAACCCAAAATTTTAAGAAATATTATTGTAAATGAAGGACTTCGCGTGAAATGCGGCCGAGAGGTGGCAGCGTAAATTGTATAAATACTTTTTGAAAATATAATGAAAGCCTTAGAATTTTTTATCGCTTCAGACTACGTACCGAAGTTACCACGAGCTTGTAAGTATTGAAAATTATTTTAAATTAAATAGTACGGTGTTAACCTCATAATTTGTACGCTGATAGTGCCGAGTCTTAATTTTATTGAGGTGCCACATACATTTTTTTTAACAAGCTCGTGTAGTGACGTTATCTAACGTGAATTTAATCTAAATTAAAATAAAAGAATTAGTAATAATTGGATTTGGAGTTGGATGTATTGTGTATGGACAGCATTGCAGCATTACTTAGAGGGTGTACAACTACTAATATCTGGAGGCGGACAGCAGAGTAGAGCAGTACCACGACACAACTTAATGGCATCTTCAACGGAGCAGGGATTTTCAAGAAATTCCAGGTAACGCTTTAGAATTTGTTGTTGTTGATAAACTATAAAGGTTATTGTGATGGGTGAGAGTGAACTATGATGGTATTTTACATTATTTGGAGTATTGAAAATAATATGTATAACTAACTTTTATTGTGGTATATAAATACAAAGCTAAAGGTGTATATAAAGCTGATTAACATTCCTCAGGAATTTAAATATTTTTTGTTATAAGTACATGGGTTTTTGTTGTGTTTGTAATAAGAATATGCCAAGTAAAAGAGCATACATTAATCATAATTAACTGGGTTATCATGAGCTCACCATACTCCAGAGTTTCCTAATTGAAATTAATTATAAATACAGAAAAAAAGATAAGGTATTATTCAGGGCCCATTTACTCAAGTTACATTCAATGTGTTTGATTTTTCTAGTTAAAATTCTGGATTTTACAAAATAGAATTTATTAAGGTGTAAGTTGACCACTGAAATGTAAATAATTTTGAAGTTTTATTTGTAAATAGTGGAAAATAGATATTGTATGATTGTTGTATTATTTTGTGGTTTTATTGAGAATGTGCGTGAACGATAGAGAATATGAGAGTGAATCTAGGTATCCAAGAGGAGGCCCAACTGAGCTAGCCAGGGAAGCAGTTGAAGAAAGCAATTCAACCGAGGAAAGGAGGAATCTGGGTAAGAAATTTATTAATTTTTGATTAATTTTCTATTGTGTGCAAATTTTCGATTTGTTATAAAATTGATGTAAAGAGGGGTTCGATTTTTAATCCAAGATCCACGGCATTCTTATGGCGCCCAAAATGGGGCTCGAATGATTTTAGAGAGTTCCAGAGATTAATCCCCGACTATCACGGCAATATATATAGTTAATTTGGTTGAATTACCTTTCCGGGGCTAATAAGTTAAAATATCTAACCCTCGCACTATAATTTGTCGATTAGAATAATTTTATTTTAATAAACTACAATACAATTTTAATTGAAATTAAATGTTCAATTTAAATAAATTAAACCGTTATCGGAGCGATATGAATACACGTCTTGCTCGTTCGACGATACGAGATCGGGTTTTCGTTTCAGCACAAATCGCTAAAAACGTTGAAAAAGTGATAAAGTAACTGGGAGCGCGGTAATTTAATTTGTGATTCTAGAACTTTTTATGGCCATGTTTGCATTAACAAATAATATAAACATGACGGTGACCTTCCCAACTTTAAGTCTGTCTACTCTGCTGAATGAATGTTCGCAGCTAATACACGCAAATACTTTGATTCATGTCTGCATTTTGAATCTCTGATCTGGATAAAAAAAAAGTTTTTTTAGTTGTGTAGTGATAACAATAGCGATTAAAATGAGCGCACGGAGTTCTTCGAGCGAGAAAAAAGGAAGACACTTCTACCTAGTGAATGTGATTTCTTTTTCGTTATTGTCCAGAACAAATGTGTTTGTATTATTTGTAAATCATGTGTAGTACTAAGAAAAGCAGCAAATGTCGGAAATCAGGTCACATTCGTACATTAATTATGCATCCATTGGTATATAGGAAAACAAATATCAATTTTAGCTAGTTTAGACGCCATAATAAGAAAAATACCCTTACAAATTTTATATAAGCTTGGGTAACTTACAACTAGAAGGGACTATTTTATTATGATATTTAAATTAGGACAAGCAAATATATCTAGAAGTTCTTAGAACATTTGTTTATTAAACAGCAATAACGATAAGGATTTTACATTTTCGTAATAAATTAGAAAAACCGCCGATAAAAATTAGAAATTTTACCCACAATAATATTGTTTTGATTCACATGAAGTTCAGAAATCTCAGTAACCGCATATCCATAAAATGCAATAAAATCAATACTGGTTCTCCCAGTAACTGAAGACATTGACTTTACAGTAAGAAAGCTTTAGACATATATTGTGTGTGGGAATAGTGTACGGACCTTTAATATAATTTAAGGATAACGGACAGTTGTTGATAGATGCCAATTCGCCTAAGGCAAACTGTATTGAGCTTCGCTGAACGAATTGATCAGGAAGTTTTCAAACAAATGTGTGTGCGTGGATTTAATTTCATTCAATCGTTCTAATTATTTTGAGAACATATCAAAATATCTCGAATGTACTAATTGTAAGCTAAATAAAGCTCTTGAATACAAAACTTTTGAATCTCTCAAGTCCATCGATCGCACGGGCCTACAATCACTTTTTCTGCACAAAGGCCTCACATTTTAGCGTAATTATTCTAGTCAGAGGTAGACTAAACGGCGTCACAATATAATGTACAACATGAAAACCTCGTGAAAAGATTCAGTACCAAATATTCGGCCAAAACACAATACTCAGAAGTGAATGTGAAATGGATTTAATTTTTATTGGTTACTCTGTTGATTAGGAAATTTCTATGAAATTTGCAAAACGTCTTAAGATATTTTTCATTCATTAATATGTAAGACAAAGAACTTTGCGTTCGATTTAAAACGATTGGTGAGGAAAGACAGTTAAAGATATTTTGATTTATAATTAGTTGGTGTAAAAGTTGCTTATATTAAGATTTTATTTGACAACGTACTGGAATGAACTACCGCTATTCGAATAAGAAAGCATACCTATTATTCCAATACAAAAATAATTGCAAAATCCAGGAACGACTTATAGTACAGCGTTATGGAACGAAATTTAGAACAAAAGTGGTCATGAGAAATGTTTAAGATCATTTACAGAATTGTATGCCTGTCGCTAAAGGGGTAACCAAAAATTGAAAGATACTTATTTTTTTACCAAATTTACGCACTCAAGGTCCATTCAAAATATCAAATCAAAATCTTCCAATTTTCTGTGTATGATGTGCAACTACGATAGCAATATATGACAGAGAAAAGGGGATTGTAAATTAGGAAAACTATATAACAAACGAAAACCTTCAAACTTACGAGTTTAATTGTTGTATGTTATAGCACTCAAGCGTTATATGAGCGAAGTTCAAACGAGGTAAGTTAGGCGTTCTCGACATCAAAGAGGAAACAATCACATTGAGAACAAAAACGAGATTTACAATATATACCGCGATAACTAAAACTTAATGAATGCTGCATACAAAGTGCATATCAGAATATTTTACTAAGGGCTGTAAATTTGTAGTATGCTAAATTAAATATAGGTTTATTGAAGGAGAAAGTTCTGCATATTTTTGTCTTAACAAATTTTGCTCTATGCTTTCAAATAAGAAGTAGTGGTAGACGAGAACCTAGTTTAGCAAAAACGTTTTTAAGTTCAATTCTGCTTAACCTGATTTTGCTAACTGTGCGTTATTGAAAAGAACTTTTCACCACCAGTAAAATGTTCATAAATTCGAACCAATCTACTTAGTAATCCTAGTGCCAGGTGGCGCTATTAATTGCTCGATTTGTTGTTGTTGTTGTGTGTGTGTGTGCGCGCGCGTATGTGTGTGCGCGCGCGTATGTGTGCGTGCGTGTGTGTGCGTGCGTGCGCGTTTGTGTGTATGTTATGTGTGGTGTGTGTGTGGTGTGTGTGTGTGGGTAAGTGTACGTGTGTGTGTGTGTGTGTGTGATCAATCCTCCCAGGTATTATATCCAACCCCCGCAGTTGACAAATTTTTTAAACCCCGGAAGGGGGGGGGTTCGAATGCAACCCCTTCAGTTCAAACAAAGTGAAGAATTTAGTGGTCGGTCTTCTAGTCGATATGTACCGTTCAATTTTTATATTTATTTTAGGTGTGAAAATGAAAGCAATGAGAATCATGGCACTGATACTGGTTTTTCTTAAAATGTATAACATTTTAAATGATGAAATCTAATGTTCAACCTAATCTATTTCATAATTTTTATAAGTAATCTTAGCGCGAATAACGTTTTTATTGTGTTGTCTTTTCATTGCTCGAAGTTGAAACTCGTGTTAAATTGTTATATTGCTACACTCCCTCTAACGGCCTAGTAAGATGTTAAGTGTTAGCCTGTTTATTATTGTATTTCTGCCATCTGGAAATTCCAGTCAAATTTCCTGTGAAATACAACGAGACCTATGTAAGACTTCGGTTACTGACCTGGGGTAAAACTTCGTCACGTCAATGCTTGTTAACATACGAAGGAGGTTTTGTACTTTCGGGTGCGTTAACTTGAGTCGATGCAGCGGTGAACCGGTGAACGTTACAAATCTAAACGTCACGTGTCGTGTAGTGGGCCATGATACGTAATTGGAAAATTTATGGAACGCGAAGATTGAAAGGGGTGTAACATTATTTTGTAATGTTAACTAATAAACAAATTAATTAATTAATTAAAATTCAGTAACTTGCATAAAGTATAGACAAAAATTCCACAATAAATTACTTCATATTTTAGTTAGCATCCCTCATAAAAGACCAGGTTTACAAATAGCTTCAGGCTAAACTATTAGAAATTCCAGCGGCAGGTCATCATAATTTAAAGCTCTACCCTAGTAAATCAATTACAATAAACCTCTTAAAGCTTAGGTCGGTTACAGATTGACGAATCTGATAAAATTAAAATGGAATAGTACCTTTTAACGTAAATAAAGAAAAGCAATTTTCTGTTTAAAAAGCTTAATTTTCTTAATAATTTCTTTGATTGACAAAGGTTATAGAAAACGAAACATTATAAATAGCGAAAACTATTTCCAATTTAATTTGTTCAAAGATTGCAAGTAATTTTAAGTAGTCTGGAGACATCCATTGTATTTAAAATCCATTTCGACGCAAGTGGGTTAACCGGTCTTTTGTTAATGGCAGACAACTGTCGCCATAGGTATGGTACACATTTCAATAATTAAGAAATTCTTAGAAAATACAACATATTTAAACCCTTAGAAAAATAATTGCTTCCGTGACCCTCATCTAAAAAGGGGTTGAATTTGGTTTCTAAAATCTTGTTTTTGTGGGAGGTTCTGTTCAGTTTTGGATAACAGAAAATAACGTAAAAAATGGTTAGAGTAGAAATTAGTCTATATAACTTAAGGCTTTAGCCAAAAGACGGAGAGTTTTTTCAATGGGGCTGTCCGTGGTCAAGAAGTAGAAAGAAACGTAGTTCGCGGGTAGCGTTCTCCGGCATCACAGATATAATATTTCACTTAGTATCACGATAGTAAAATTTGGAAAGGAGTAATTAACTCTTCCAGTCGCGAGAGTTACGCCCGTATGTTCGCGGATTTATAGTAATACAAGGTATAAAGTAATAATAAAAAGCTTGTAGGCGTGTGGCGCACAAGTTAAGTGATATTGTCAATAAGATCCTGCCGGGTTCGTGTGCCATTCGAATATTTAAAAATTACAAACAAGAGCAACAAGCGAGATTCTCTCCCCCAATTTAAGAGCTGTTCTATGTTGGAAGGCAAGCCATTAAACAATGGACGATTTTTAGTAAGTAAGTTTTTATAGTTAAGTAGTATGACCAATTTTTAGTTAATTTATTTGTTAGTACGTTTTGGTCATAAACCGTAGGATAAATTTAGTGTAAGATTTATAATATAAGTTTTCGTTCATATACAAGTGTTTGGGAATTACTTATGTATGCATAATTTTCATAATTCCATATTCACCTATTCAATTAAATTTCTAAATTAAAATCAATGAATGTAAGAGGTTCACGTTTATTGCTCTGTTAATTAAATAGTTTATTACACTTTTATTGGTGAAAGTTTATATGGTCGGTAAAACAGTTACTAAAGTTCATAAGATACATCGCGCGAGCGCAATGGATAAAAAGCAATGCAACGCCCTGGCGGAGGAAAGCGCGAACTTTTACAGATTTGGCGCGATCTCTACCATGACGTCACCAATAATTTATATTGCGCCATAACCGGAAAATGTACACAAAATTAAGGCAATAAATAATACAGAATTAAAAACAAAGGTAATACGTTATTACTTACATAAGGAATCCGGCATCCGGCAGGAAGTCGCGCTACGGTAGGCCTCTGCTCCGGGGCTGTCGGCTGAGCTTGGACATCCAATTTGTCTCGGGGTCGTGGAGTCCAATTTGCCTCGAGGTGGCTGCAAATTTATCTACCTAATATGCAGGGAGCGGCAGGATCAGGTTTTATAGGGAACGACAACAAGATAAAACAGAAGGGAAATCTACATACTAGAGATAAGGCACACTACGATACCTGACCGACCACACACCTTTGAAAGTTCACCGGCAAAAGGCCGCGATTTAGAGCGTCACGGAAACACTTCTCCCCACCCTTTGTCTAGTATTGCTCTACCCCTCTAGAGATAAGCACACTGCGCGAATGCACTACTCTGACGTACGGAAGTACCGCCTAGTCTATTAAAAAAATTCCCGCGCACCGCGTATTTGAAAATATGCTGCGAAACTTCCATACACCAAAAACTAACCTAACAACACTGTTTAAGTGCAATGGCACGTAACAAGTTTTGTTTACCGTTGATTAAATCAATAGTTTTTTTATTATTTTTTTTTATCATGGAAGTTTTATAAGTAGTAAAAAAGTGAGGAATTGATTAAAAAAACAATTGTCCTCCTTGGGATGACAAGTCTCTCAAGGTTTTGCACGAACATTTGGACATTCTCGACTTGTCTGGCGCACTTGGTAATTGTCATTAAGCCACAATATTCGTGAAAGGTAAGTGCCAAATTCTTTTTGTAGTATATTATAGATTAATTTAACCATTTATGCAAAATTTTAACCCTCTATATGATCCACGACCTTCCGCTAGCTAGTGTCGGTGACCTCTCTTTAATTTTTGTTTTACAGGCCGCCCCCATTTTATAATTTTACTGGAAAATATATATTTAGTAGCTTTTCCGCCTGTAACAGGGGACATGACAAAAGTGGCGTGCGTTTATTGGGATTTAAAGTGTACTGTCTAATATATGTGAAAATAGTAAATAAAACCAGAGGCCGTGAGATAGCAGTGTGATTGATTTAGAGTATATCTTACATGATTTGTAAATTTTGTGATTAGAATTTAAAAAAAAACTTTAGTAAGATGGATCAGCCACCAAAAGAAAAAAGGGCAAAATTACTGAATTTTTCGCAAACAAAATAATAGTGAGACAATCGGAGATTTTAGATGTGCAGGTGACAACAGCATCAGAAATTTCAATTGAGTAAAGAAATGTTTGCACTGGTAACACCGAAGACAACGCTACCACCTACAGTGCAAGTACACAGCCAAAGAAGGATATACACCATAAATTTCAGTTCAGTGCAGTAATAAAAAACAGTTTGAAATTTGGCAGAAATCGCGGCCATGGCTATCGTGTAACGAAAAAGGATATGTTTATTGCAATGTTTGTGGTAATGTGAAAAGTCTTGGATTAAACAGAAAGGGCAGCATTCCGAAAAGGAAAGTGCATTTGTGGATGGAGTTGGAAAAGGCATAAAAGATGCAAAAACGCTTTTGAAAAATTGACAAACATAGGGATCAGGGTCACACGGCCAATGTATTGAAATTTTCAAACAGCGTGAAAACCGGCAAATAGAACAAAGCCTAGAAAATGCAAATCGAAATTTCGAAGAAACAACAAGCAAGAAATTGAAATACTGTAAAAATTGTTCGCACCGCAAATGAATGTGCCAAGTCGGCTCTAAGTTTTGTCGAGCATCAGAGGTTAGTTTGGTTGCAGTGTATCAATGGTTTGGATATGGGAAATGTTTTGCATTCTGATCATGCATGCAAAAATATACTAAACCACGTTTGCATGGAAATGCGAAGTGAACTTGTGCAATACATTGGAAAAAATCTGTGTCTATTTTCCATCCTGATCAATGAGACCAAATCTGTGTCAATCACAGAGGAAATGATTATTTATATACGGTTTTTATTTGAGGGAGAACCATGTACATATTAACTGGGGCTAGTACAGCTGGAAAATACCATATCTAAATACATAACTGAAAACTCCTTAAATTTCTATCAGAAATAAAATTGACTGAATCCAGTACTCCAAACCAAATTATCGGATTTTGCAGCGCTGGAGCAAGTAATATGATGGGGGTACATAAAGGGACAGCCACACTATTGAAGAATAGGTTTCCAAAGCTTTGAGTTTTTCACTATATGGCGCACAGAATGAAACTAGCGGTGAAAAAAAGTGTCGGTGACATAAATGCTATTAGTCAGCTTAAGATGTTTATGATTCTCTGTATGCTTTTTATAGTATGTCACCAAAGAATAATACAGAACTGTCAGCAGTTGCTATAAGTGTAGGAACAGTTCTCCTGAAAGTTGGGAAATTTTTTACAGTTAGATGAGTGTTCTTTTCTTTCACCAGCATTAAAGCATTCTCGCACGACTATCCGGTGTTATACAGCCATATGCATAAGTGTCAGAACGATAAACAAAGATCGGTGAAGGTGCAAAGCACTTGTAAATGAATAGCCTCAAAAATGAAAAAGTGGATATTCGTTGCTGAGATTTCAATGCTGAAAGATGCTTTGCGAGTTTTAAAAGGGCCTTCCTAATTTTAGCAGTCGAAAAAGGCTTCCATATTTGCAGTTGGTAATGCAATCGACAATGCCAAACAAAAACTGTTGGTTTTAAAAGATCTTAATGGCAAGATTAAATAAACAAATGACCTGTTACCTACCTAGCACTGGCGGACCTTCTAAGAAGGTACTACACCCAGTGCTAATCGAGGAAGTTGGTCGACGGAAACCAATCCGTTTCCAATTAAACATTAATGAATAATTTTGCCTAGCATGGAGAAAGTAATTCGAGCATAGAGGATCGAAATCAATATATAAAGTGTTGGTTATTTTGCAAAAAGACAAGCCCGTGACCGGTTTCACTGTTCTTGCAGATCATCAGACGGACGCATATCTTTTTGCAAAACAACCAACTAAAGTTCTAAAATAATACACAAGTTGAAGTGTATTTATAGTGCAAATATTTCTCATGCGCTCTCTATACTCGAGAATAAGCAACTAACTATCGAAGACTGTTTCCAGTCTCCGACGTGATAGTGTAGATGGCATTGCCAGACAAAATTTAAATAACTAGTCAAAAGACAAGATGAAAATTAAATAAACAAATGTACTGTTACCTACCTAGCACTGGCGGACCTTCTAAGAAGGTACTACACCCAGTGCTAATCGAGGAAGTTGGTCGACGGAAACCAATCCGTTTTCAATTAAACATTAATGAATAATTTTGCCTAGCATGGAGAAAGTAATTCGAGCATAGAGGATCGAAATCAATATATAAAGTGTTGGTTATTTTGCAAAAAGACAACTATAAACACACTATAAATACACTTTAACTTGTGTATTATTTTAGAACTTTAGTTGGTTGTTTTGCAAAAAGATATGCGTCCGTCTGATGATCTGCAAGAACAGTGAAACCGGTCACGGGCTTGTCTTTTTGCAAAATAACCAACACTTTATATATTGATTTCGATCCTCTATGCTCGAATTACTTTCTCCATGCTAGGCAAAATTATTCATTAATGGCAAGAGTTTCACCAAGTTAAAAATTGAATTTTCTACTTCCGAATGTTTTAAAGGAACCTGGCTTAAGAAATCACCACACGAAGAAAAATAAGTTATTCAGCTGAATAGGCGATTTTACCAAGCCTTGTATGGCAACTTATCGTCTTGATTTTCAGAAGTTCAATTGTTAAACAACGCTAGTGTGTTGAACTAAAATAACTGGTCTGACGATGAATTGGAAAAGGCCCTATTTGGCGAGACGGAAATTGCTGATTTGTGTAAGGTTCTATCGTTCACTAGCGAAGAAGCAACTGGAGTGTTATAGGAATTCAAGAAAAGGCCAAACTAAGATAGGGGGAAGCACGGCTAAAGAAGCTTTACTCCAACAGTTTGGTGTATCCAGTTTCGACCGCCGACTGTGAAAGAGGATTTAGCCAAATTAACATACAACACACACAAGTGCAGACTTGTTTACAGTCTAATGTACTTTCAATCCCGCAAATATCTCGTATCATGGATAAAAAAGGGTCATCATCACGCTTGTGCCAAAAAAACAGGTAAAACAGAAAAAGTTGTTGAGCTGAAACACAAGCACAAAATTTTCTCAACTTTATAAACTTATTTTGCTTTTAGTGACTGTATGTTGTGCTCATTGTTGACTTTTGTGTTGTAGCCTGCCTATATAAATAGTGAATGAAATGAATATATATTATGAAAATAAATCCTGTTAAGTACGAGTGCGTGATAATCTGGAAGATCGAATACGTAACATGCTGTAATAAGGTAAGTCTAGTAGCATTTTAAGTTATACACTCGCTTCTAAATTGAGCCCCAGCCCTTAAAAACGTCTCATGACGTCATTAATTTACCAAAAATGTTTTGCCTCCGGCGGCTCGGGGCCGCCCCCACATCCCGCTTTATTTCTCATCTTCAACCCCCTCAGGTTCAACTTCACAAATCGAACCCTGGCGCTATTTAATTTGTTTTGGAAATTAAGTGTTTTAAAAGAATATTTACACAGAAGGCACAAGGCAGAGCTTTGCGACCAGACTCTTCAGCTCTAGCGGTTTTAATGATAGTAACCCAAACGACACATTCAGCTTTCCACAGTTGTAGAACGCTTTAGGGACCAATAAAAGGATGGAGATTCTTGGTTTTAAGGAGTACCGAAGTACCTAAATCAACAATTTGAGAATTTTATACCGCTATGTGTGTTGTTGTGACGTATATGGGTACACCTGAGATCAAAGGAAAATAAGCAACAACCCAATAACCCCGTACGTTCCAGCAGGACAACGAACTTCGGAAGAAGAATAGAATAGCGGAAATAGCATGCGTGACAAAACAAAGTAGGAAAGAAGCGACAATTCCTGCAAAATCTCCATTAGACACGGAGCAAATACAAGGGAGGTAGGTGTCATCCCACTTTGATTTCATGGCTCACGAGCACCGAATTAAATATTTTATCAAGAAAAGAGGTAGAAATAATATTCTCATAAAGTTTAAATTATGGACTAAGATGAAAAGTAAACGACGTAGTATGGTACAAGTTGTATTTGTGGCTGGAATACTGTACCCAATCACGTCGAAGTGCGTCTCCATTGATTTGTATTGAAAAAAGAAATTTTTGGGTGCGAAGCTCCTCTGTGGTTAATATACTCAATTAAACAGATCATACACGTTCAAGTTTTACTTGACGGGATTTTGTATGTGGAAATAGTAGTGTAGGGCCTGTATTAATCCAAACCGCGTGCATTCAAAATATTTTGAAGCTGGTTTTAATTCAAAGAGGGTGCACTTTTATGATACTTTGAAAAAGTCAATCGGTCTCAAAAGAGTTGAGCCGTATTGAACCCATAATAAGTCTATCCAAGCACAAAGTTAAGAAAGCAGATTAGCTAAAGTATATGGAGTACGATTTTAATCTAAAACGCGTTCACTCTTATGATACTTCCAAACAGTAAGTTAACAAGACAGACGACCGTTGATCAGCGATTGATTTGGTAATGAGAATTGATCTTTTAATACTATAGGTCGGAAGTCGTGGTCTTGCTTCTAATTTGTTCGTTTTGGTTTTCCGAATCTACTTCAACGATTTAATTGACCACCTTGTACCAGGCCGTGCTGATAGATATAATAATAATTAAACTTATTCCCTTTATTTGTTTTATATTTCATAATAATCTACGCCTAAGGGTTTGTAGCATAAAATTTAGGATAAGTATTTATTTACGTTACGATTCGAATATTATGGCAGGAGGGAGAGCAAACGTAGGGTGTATGATAGACTTCAGTTACGCGAAGGAGAGACATAGTTCGGAGTTGGTTATAGTTAGAAGTATAAATTAGCAGCTGCGATGTAAAACACTGTTAAGTGCATGCCCTTAAATGGACGTTTTAAGGTAAACTCTAATATAATTATACTTGCAAGCTTGATGTTATTAGTTTGAGGATTTATCCGAACATTTAACATATTATTAATTATTGCAACGTAATTTTATTACGATTGATAATCGTGAAAGGTACAATAAAATCCACTGTGGTTATCATACCATAAATTTTATAGTACGTCGTCGAAATAGCAAGTGTGGTGCGTTGTTCTTGTTAGAAACATTGGGTTTTACCGTGCATTCCGATTTATAAACGCCGTCGAAGGGATTCGTGCATTAACTTTTTTTGTTTTGTTTGAATAATTGAACTTAACGGTTGCGTTACCTGCTGTCGGTAATATTACTTAGGTTATCCACGTAAATTAGTTTTATAAGGACGTTGTTTCTCTGTTTACAGTATGTTTAAGGATCTTAATTGCTTTTATTATTTTTCACTTTATATAAAAGGGATTTGGTATAGAATTACGTTTAATTAGAGCATTAATTATATTTTACAGGGCGTTTCCTGAAGTGGATCTGCTGCATTGTGTGTAAAGGATATTAAATTTATTTATTAAAGTTAGTTAAGTTCTCAAGGCCTTTTTATTGTAGTTTAGATTTCAAATACTATTCCTACCCGAACCCCTCGTAAGAAAAAGCCTATTTATTGGCAGTGTTCAACCTTTAGTCCATGCGCGGTAGCATTATCAGATAGTGAACTAGTTCCAGTTGAGATTATTTGCGATTTTCCTAAACGTAATAACTTCATGTAAATTAATAATTCGACTTCTGTTAAATGCTTTAAATTAAATTGGGGGAAATTTTATGCGGCCACTTTTAGACAATATCACACTCTCTGAAACAGAAGAATGACAGCAAATCTATAACGAAATTAACAATAATTTGCAGCAGATGAACAAAAAAACAACAAAAAAAAGTCAGATGTGGCATTATCATTTGATCCGTCACATAGACATTTTAATTAATTATTTTCCTTCAGTAACTAGCCTCTGCCAAGTTTGATAAAACAATTTCTAGTTCTTTGTGGCGTGCGGTTTCCATGTCGTAGAGTACCTTGCTAAAATTTATCTCTGTTAAGCGTTAAACACTCGCCAGGTGTTATTAATCTAGGTTAGTACACATATCATTGTAGTTCAGTTTTAGAAAATTGGGTTGGGTAAATTACCTTTTTGTTGTCATAGCGTGAAAGGAATTTGAATATATTTCCCACGGTTTGTAATGCATGCATGCCGTTTTTAATCAATTAGGATGGCAAAAACAAAAGGTCGTAGCTGAGAAGGCAACCATCATGATCGGTTCTTGGTATAACACTTCTACTTTTAACGACTGATGCGGTGTACATTACAACATTACATACATTACAACACTTGTTTATCCGCAATTACTGATAAAGTTAGGTAGATTCGGCACAAGATTTATTCAACTTAGCGACTAGAACGTACTACTTCTGTTTTATCACGAAATCCATGCTAAATATGTCAGTGAATTTCTATAGGAATATTTCGTAATTCAGACCGCTACAAATCAGAAGATGAAATCTGAAATTACAGTTAGACAACGAATACTCGAATATTCCACATTAGAAACTCACAGCCAACAACTATCGATAACGCGAAACCCAATTGATAATTATATTCTATTGAAATGTATGCTATTTTTCAAGAAACATCCAAATATAGATAAAGAAACCGGCAAATTCAAATTGAATCGAACTCGCTAATCACATTGTAGAAAGCCCATTTTATATAAAACTTGTGGTAATACTTTTAATTAATGCAAGCATATCATTTCAGAAAGCAAACGTTACTGATAACCAAATGCATTTTCAACGTTATATCAAAAATAGTGATAGAATGCATTATTTTAAATTATACTAAATATACTAATAAAATTCTACAGAAGGATGAATAAGTAATCATTTCAATTTAGATAGCTGTCGAAGGTGTTAATAAAAATTCGTAAATGACCGCGAATACAGTAGGAGATATGAAATTTAATTAAATAAGAACGAAAATATTAGCGTGCAGGAACCTAACACAATTAATTACTTTTTAAAGATTCACTTATTTTGGTATTTTGAATCTATAAAATAGCCTTATAGAGTCAAGGCTATAATTTCTTCCTCAACAGTCAGATCAATAGCGACTACCAACAGATTATAATCATTAAATGATACCTTTTAATTACAATTAATAGTCTTACTTTTGCTATTGCTGAACAGCTTGTAAACTTTCTTATAGATCCGTTTCTATCAATGTCTTTTTAAACTTTTTTAATAGCATTGCCATTTTAAACGGACCAGTATCTTGAAGAAGTTCTAGAATCGTTTGAGTGAGCTAAAGAGCTGAACTGTAGGTTTAACCAAATTAGCGGTCCTTAATGAGGGACCAGATTAAGACAGGTCCCTGAAAGGTGGCAGCAGCTTTTTTGGTGCTTAGAATGGCAGAGACCATAGGGGTCGTTATTGCATTCTAAGACATACTACTCCGATGTGGAAGGCAACGGGAAATCACCGCATTGCACACAGCGTACTTAAAATGTAATTAAGGTAATGACATCCTCTGGAATAAAAGATTCCGGAGTTAAAATAGTCCTCCATTCGGGTCTCCGGGAGAGGACGATGTGATCGGCAAGTTTAAAAGAAGAGCCGGAAGCATTTTCCAGTTCGGTGCATGGAATGTTAGAAGCATGAAGCAAGAAGATATGCTAGAGAATCTGAAAATTGAAATGGGTAGTTTACCAATAGACATAATAAGGATTATGGAAGTTCGGCGGGGGGTGTTAAAGCGGATAATTTAGGGGTAATACATACAAGATAAGAGGAAGAAAATTCGGGTGTTGGAACAGTTATACGGAAAATGATAGGACACTGTGTAGAAAACTACTTACAAAAGAACGAAAGAGTACCCACGGTTAGATTAGAATCTAAACCGGTAAATACGGTAGTAATATAAGTATACATGTCCGCCTCTAGATACAGTGCAGAAGAGGTAGAAGCGATATACAGAGATATCGAAGACATGCTAAGATCCGTAAGTACATGAAAATTGAATTATAACGGTATCTTTCAACTAGTAAATTATACTTATGAGATAGGCCAGATACCCAAACATTTCAAACGTAACACCATAGTCACTAAACCCAAAAAAAGAAGAAGATATATGTGAAAATTTTCGAACAATAAGTTTGACAGCACATGTATCAAAAATATTAACTAGAATTTTTTATTTATTTATTTATTTTTATTTATTGTAACGCTACAGTTAGTCTGCTACCTATAAATTACAGCAACTCTGTTACTCCTAAGAAATCTAACAGAAAGTTATATTGGTTAGTCTTATATTATTTGCGTTTGGAAATACTCGCGCGCGCGGGTGTGTGTGTGTCTGTGTCTGTGCGCGCGCGTGGGTGCGTGAGTGTGTGTGTTTCTGTCTGTGGTAATGTCTGCTTTCCTTCCCAGCTTCCGACCGCCGGCAGCCGGAAATCAGAAACCAAGAAGTTCGCATTTCTGTACTTGTCCTGGCCGCCGGTAGCCGGAAACCAGAGGGACAACGTACAGTCCCTGGTGTGTATGTGTATGTTTGTGTAAGTGTGCGTGTGAGTGTGTGTTTGTGTCTGTGCGCGCGTGTGGGTGCGTGAATGTGTGTGTTTCTGTCTGTGGTAATGTCCTTGGGACTGCTTTCCTTTCCAGTTTCCGACCGTGGCAGCCGGAAATCAGAAATCGAGAAGTTTGCATTCCTGTACGTGTCCTGGCCGTCAGCAGCCGAAAACCAGGAGGACCACGTACAGTCCCTGGTGTGTATGTGTATGTGTGCGTGTGAGTGTGTGTGTCTGTGTCTGTGCGCGCGTGTGGGTGCGTGAGTGTGTGTTTCTGTCTGTGGTAATGTCCTTGGGACTGCTTTCTTTTCCAGCTTCCGACCGTCGGCAGCCGGAAATCAGAAACCGAGAAGTTCGCATTCCTGTACGTGTCCTGGTCGTCGGCGTCTGGAAACCAAGGGGACTACGTAGAGTTCTTGGTGTGTTTGTGTGCGTGTGCGGGTGTGTCTGTGTCGTGTGCGTGTGTGTGCGTCTACGTGCACGTGCGTATTTGGACGTGTTTTGGTGTATGTATGTGTGTGTTTTGTCATGCCGGTGTGCTATAACGGTGTGTGTGTGTGTTTATTGTTTTCATGTATGTGTGTGTGCGTGCTTATGTCTGTGGTGAGGTCCCTGGGACTGTTTCCCTCTCACGGTTTCCAACCGCCTGTAGCCGAAAATCAGACACCGAGAAGTACGCATTCCTGGACGTGTCCTGGCCGTCGGCAGCCGGAAACCAGGAAAGCCACGTACAGTCTCTGTTGTGTGTGTGTGGGTGTGTGTGCTTGTGCGTGTGCGTAAGCGTGTACGTGTATGTGTGTATATTGTCGTGCTGATGTGTTGTAATTATGTTGCCAGAATATTTCCCCAGTAGTAGTTTCTAGTTGCGTTATAACATTATGCTACTGAAGCTATAGTGTTAGATTTAGATTTCTTAAAGCAATTTCGAATATGGTTTGTATTTTCTTTTGTTTATTTTAGTTAGTTGTATTTTTTGGTTAGATGGTTAGTATTGAGTCCATGTCTTAATAATTGTTAGTATTCTAATGCTAATAAGTGTTCTGGTGGAAACTTGTGTTTAATGTACGTTTGTCGCACTTTTGTTGTTTTCACTATTTTCACTTCGTTTTCACTGGTATCACTCCCGGTCGTCAGGATTCACGAGCCTTCTGGTAGATCCTCAGGAGACACGTGGTTCCTGGTATATCCTTGGGAGAATGCCGTTTGTTTGATGTCGGTTACCATGTGTGTTGGGTGGACTGTGCTTTTGTATTGCACATTCGATGCGTTACGTCAAACTTCTGTGTTTCGTGTGATGTGTGTTTGTGGTATTTGTGAGGTGTGGGGTTTGTATGGTTTTTGTGTGTGCTGTGTCAGAGTCCGTTTATGTACCTTTGGTGTAGTATAATGGCAGTTTGGTGAGTGATTCTGTTTAGGTAAGAAAATATGTTTTCGTTCCAGAGCATGTCCGAGAGGGGTATGTCCCGTAGGATTGTTCTGTCCATTCCTAGGTCCTGTTGCAGTTCGGTGCAGTGAAACATCAGATGTTTCGGTGTTCCCACCTCATCACACGTGCAGTTGTTGTTGTCTTGAAAGTCGAAGCAGTTGCTGTAAGTTGGATAAGGATCATGCTCCGTGAGAAAATGAATGAGCTCTTGTGAGGGGACCAAGTGGTGACAGTTTAGCCTATCTCGGGTGTTTGGGACTAGTGCGTATACACTCCTTCCATTTGTTCTCTGGTTCCATCTATCTCACCACTCGGTTAGTTTTGTGTCCTGAATGTCCTTTTTTATCCGAATCTTTGATGTTAGTTTTAAGATTTCCTTGACCTTTTCTGGTTTGTTGTTTTTTAGCCAGTATGTCGCCGCTCTCTTCCTGATATACAGATCAAGAGGGAGGACTCCTAATATCACATAGAGGGCGTCGTGTGATACGGTCCGGTATGATCCAGCAAGTCTTATTAATGCCCCCCTTTGAGCACTGTTGACCTTTTGTTTGGGTTTTACTAGATGTAATTTGGTTGCCCGGGCGCTTGCTGCATGGCTTATTATTGCTGCAAGTACGCTGGATAAGTATAATCTTACACAGTTGAAACTTATGTGGGCGCCAGTGAAACTTAGTAAAACTTTATGGTTTCACCCCACTACAAGTGAAACTTACTTTTTTTTATTTAATTTAACTTAATTATGGAGTGAGTCAATTAGTGAACAAAACCTCGGTGGACCCACGAGCTTTACTATATTCGCGGCTTAGTCTGGGAATTACCCCAAGGGTGAGCAATGAGTTTGGGCGTGGATATAGGGTGGGCTCGACTACAAACGGGAACAAGAAAAACGTAAATGGACGCCACTGCATCTATATAGACAATAAACAAAACTAAAGTATCCTACAGGAAGACGCAGAAACCTATAGGATATAATGATTACCAAAAAGCATACAAATTACAATAAGCAATACCTCTGGAAACCTCTTGGACCTCTGCTCCAGCTTCTGCGATGTCGGACCTGCAAGAAAATGTCACACAAAAAAAATAAAATATAAGACACTGTTTGTGCCTTACAACAACAAAATATTTCGATCTTTATAGATCGATTGGCCTGAATTCAAAATCTCAACAACACCTTACCTATGAAAAAATACTCTATTGGAAATTACTTATTCCGTTTCTATTACCTGGTACTGTATCAACTTTTTTCTAAGTTCCACTTTCAAAATTTTGCTTATCTAATTTGGACAATGTTAATTTCAATTAGTGAAATAAAAAGACGAAAGTTTTAATTCAAAGTATAATTTAAATGTTATTCTCTTTTGTTGCAAAAATTATTTATAAAAAAAATTTAATAATCAATATATAATAAGTTTCAAAAATTTCTTAATGTGTTTCTCTATAATCAAAATAATCAACATAAAGTAAGTTTCAAAAATCTCTAAATTTGCTTCTCTACATAGAGAGGTCTTAGCATTTATAAATTATTTAATACAGTCGGGTTCTTAAACATCCATACAACAGATCTGTTCTGGCTTACAAAATTTCTCTAAAGAACTTGTTACATAAAAAGTTCATATGGCTTAAGCATTATATAGAATTAAAGAAAGTCAAATCAACCATATGTTAGAAGCAGCATAGGTATTCTACTAATCACATAACATATTGCAAGAAAACATCTTTCAATCAAAAGTGGACTTTATACTTATTTTTCTCAATCAACATGTGTTTTACTTAAGTGCCTTAAATAACACCTTAATTTAATTAATCTAAAAGTTCAAAAATTCCTCTTATAAAAAAATTTAGTTCTGAACAAAAAAATATTTGACCTATTAAATTTCTAGGGTATAATTTTCAAACTGATTTTTACGTGGGATTAAACATATCTTGCAAAAAAATTTGACATTTACATTCTTTAACAAAAGTTTCTTACGATTTGGTAAATGTTAAATCCAAGCTTTGACCGTAATTAGTACGTAAAATTAATTTTCAGTAAATAGCTTTATAAGTACCTGATTGATTTTGTTTCAATTATACAACGGTGATGCTGATAAACGTAAAAGATCAATAGATGCAATCCCTCGGACAGCTTCAAAATAAGCAATTTCACAATTCACGACCAAATTCCAATCCCATTGTCAAGCGTGTTTCTTAAATGTGCTAGAGAAATTGAACCATCTATTAGTTTTATATAATGCTGTCTAATTACACAAAGCTCACCACTAATGGACTTCCTCACCACGTGTTGTAACTGTTGCTCTAGGTTGTCTGGGCAGCTTCACGAGAGCTCAATCGTGACGCCTCCACGCGGCAACCACTAGCCCTTCCATTATGGTAGAGCTATTCTCAGCTCCCACTTACAACCAAAGTTCCCCATCTTCAAAATGAAGTGTACCTCCACGTAGTTGCTTGCAAGATGGCTGTGTTCGCTTCCTTGCCAACACCCTAGCTATCGTGTCACTTTACGCGCAGGCGTTGTGTCTAGCAATTGCACTAGTGGACTTCAGAACGCCTGTAGTTTATGCAACTCAAGTTACGTTCAAGGTATTCGCGGATATCGAAAGCATAGGAGTCCCTATTAAATATTTTGTATACGTGAAGATAATGTAAAAATCAAAAGAGGTGTTCTTCCTTATAGTAAATTAAACTATTTAACGATCACACGCTAAATGACAAATTCGTAAAATAACAACAGCTAGAAATGTTTTTCTTTAGAGATATTTAATGTAACAAAAATTTTGTTACACAGTTTAGGAGGATATTGTACGTTCGTTGTGCAAGGGTTGCTATGCATTGCATAGCTTTACTGGCACCTGCAGTCACTGTGGCAATGTGGTTTTGTAGTATAGTTTTCCATCAAGGGTTAGCCCTAGGTTTTTGGCTTCCCGTGTTCTTCGTATTCTGCCTCTGTTCAGTTTAATGATAGGGTATTTTTCTAGGAAACCTTTAACTATCATATAGGTTGTTTTGTCAGGTGCTATCGTCATCTTATTTGCGTTGCACCATTCTATGGCTTTGTTCAATGCGGTGTTTGCATTGTGCTGTAGTTCATTTCTGGAACCTCCTTTCACAACCAACAAGATGTCGTCCGCATAAGCTACTACGGACCTCACCTCATTTGCAGTTTGCAGCTGCTCCAAAAGCTCCTCAGTCGTAATGTCCCAAAACATGGGACCGCAGACTGACCTCTGTGGACATCCTTTGGTAATTGATTTTGTGACGTTTTCAGTACCTGACAGTGTTACAAATCTATCTTGGCAGTAGCCTCTGAAGGTATGATGTAGTTGTTTGGACATTGAATTTCGATTAGCCTATGAAACAGTGTTGGCCACCATAGGTTGTTGAAGGCTCTTTCTATGTCTATCATGATTAGGGCCAGGTATTTTTTATTTGAAGTGGTTGCAGAGTTTATGGCTTTGTTTACGGCGTCTTCGGTTGATCGTCCTTACCTAGAATTGTACAAAGACAGATGAAAAAACGGGCTGAAGAAATACTAGGAGAAGATCAATTTGGGTATAGGGCAAACAAGGGAATACGGGAGGCCATTTTAGTTTTGGAGAAAACTACAGAAAAAGAGAAAAGGTGTACACAGGGTTGGTAGATCTAGAAAAGCATTCGATAATGTAAAACAGGGAAAAAATTGCTAAAACGTATGTATGGAGCACAGCACTGTACAGCTGTAAAACTTGGAACAATAGATGAAGCAGATAGGGGAAAAAAGATGCATTTGAAATGTGGTGCTACAGACGTATGATGAAAATATCATGTACAAACAAAGCTAAGAACCAAAAGGTTCTAGAGATGGTTAGGGAAAAGGGAAAACAGTAAAGAATAGGAAAGTTAGGATGATAACACACATACTAATGCTATAGGGAAGAGTGTGGAATATATTAGAAGCAGAGACAGGAACAAAAGAGAGGTAGACCTAGATTAGGCTACTGCACACAAATAGTGAAAGTTGTAGGCTGTGGGAATTTGAGGGAAATGTGTAGATTAGTTCAGAATAGAAGTTAATAGAGGTACGCGTCCAACTAATTCTAGTATGGTAATCTAATGATAAAAAAGTAATTCTATTTAAACCTGATGATTATTGTAAACAACTACAGGTGTTGGTTTTGCAATATTCTCAACTAATGTTGATTGTGCGAGAGGAGTAATTGGAAACTATGGATTCGGCAAGTGTGTAAGTGCTGCGGGGTGTTGGTAGCCGCCAGGTTGCTTAACGCCCTTCGCGAACTATTGAATATTGGTGAAATGGGCTATATTTTTAGAAAAAAATAGAAGAAGAAAAATGCAAGAGACATAAAATAAAAAAAAAGATTAGCACAAGCCGTGCTGTATTTAACAAGAAAAAGCAGCTGCTATGTTCGAAGACGACAAACATAGAAACAAGGAAAAAATTGCTGAAAGCATATGTGTTGAGCACGTCGCTGTATGAATGCTAGGTATGATGGAATAGCGCAGCATAAGTTAGAAGCTGACAAGAGACCTAGATTAAACTATTGCAAACGGATAGTGAAATATGTAGGCTTTGGAATGTGAGGGAATGTGTTGGTTAATTCAAAGTAGAAAACAAAGGAAGTACATGTCCAACTAGTTCTAGGACTGAAGACTTAATTATGATAATAGCATTAAAAGTAAAATTCAAAAATTTCTAGACACTCTGTTGGATTTCGAGTCTGAGGGCTCGCGTATGAATAATCCAGCCCTGACATATATAAGATACATTGCAATCAAGCACATTTAACAATGTTCTTCGATTTCTGAAACTCACTGGATACGAATAAGCTTTTGTCTTTCCGAAATGTTTCCCTTAACGAGAATTGCACAACCTACAAAAGCAGAAAACCATTTATAATAAAAAGGAGACATCTTAATTTTGTTCCCTGTTAGAGCTCAACATCAAAGCGCATAATCAAATAAAGGAAAATCACCTTTGAAGGAAAGTTCTGAAATACATGTTTTAATTTAAGCACCGCGGCATTTAAAGCAGTATTAAATTAAACTTGAACAAGCTCTCATTTCATATCCTGTTAATTTTAACAAGTTAATTATGTTAAGCTCTATGTTGAGTTTAGAATGTAAATGTAAAAGACCAAAGTTTGAAATCCTTCTTCTTCTGGAAAAATTGCTTAAAACAGATGGGAACAACGTGTTTGAGAAACTTCCAACTTTTCCAGCAAATTGGCTATCAAATCAAATGCAGGATCTGCTTTGGGGGAAAACTGTTTCGGATTCCCTACTAAAACTTGTTGAAGTAGTTTTAACGTAGCTAGAGGTATTTTAGCAAAAATGGAAGTTGCTAATTAAGTAACTTTTCGAAACAGGAAACGGCGACTATATTGTATCGGTACGAGAATCAAAAAGCACCATTTTACAATTTAATGAACGTACATACGTATATATAAAGGTGATGTTATTTGTTATGTAAATAGTCGTTAGGGATAATTATGTGTGTTAATTATAACTTTAAATTCATAAACCAAACATAAAACAACTCAAAAGCCACCGTTTTATAATTAACCAGGGTAAAATAAGAAATAAATAATTTTAATTAAAGAAGTCCTAAACACATCTAAAATAAAGAATTTTTACACGTGTTTTTAATCTATAGACAATTACTTAGTTATTAGAAAAAGTCATAACTAAGCAACTTCAGATTATACGTGCATGATTTAGTAACGTAAACGATTTTACAATTGCGTTAAATAACGGACTTTAAATCATTCAAAGACGAGTACAGAACTAACAACTTTCATAAATATACCAGGTCAAATTATGCAAAACACTCAATGAAATAAAAAACTATTTGCAATTAATTAATTTCCTATTAAATAATGACTTACGATAGTATATTTTGATTTGCATCCATCTCAACCTACTAATGAAAGTCTTTTAAATATTATACTAGCTACATATCCCCAAATTAGGATATATATGTAATTAAATGAAACTATTAAAACTTAAGTTAGATTGTTACAATGTATAATTGAAGGACATAATAAAAGGTTAATGAAAATTCACAAGCCAGACAATGAGAACGGAAACAGACATTGTATTCCAGACGCAACATGATACTGCAGGTGCAGGACACAGTAGGTTAGAAGACAGCAATTATTAGAATTAAGATAATTAAAATGTAACACTTTGTATTAAATACAGAAATAAGCAGACATGACCTTTTGAAGTTCCCATAAGCAATGTGAGGGGCAAGGATAGCATAAAAACTCTCGAGAGCCCAACATGGCCAGTCAGTCTAGAGCCTCACAACTTTAACTTTGTTGGTAGTTCAGCTACTCATCGTAATCTTAATTTATTTAATTAGCGAAAGTTAACTTAGAATTATTTCGATCTCCACACGTTACTGCATATAACGTACTTGTAATAAAAATTAACTTGTAATTTTGTTTTAAATAAATTTGATAGAACAGTTTTATGAAGAAGCTTTTTTAAAAAAAAGCCGCTCCAAGAGGCCCAATACCTATCTTACTTCCAGTAATAATACGCCACTTTCGCTGAAAATTTATTATTTAATATTGCCATGGGAACTTTGAATTAAATAGACAGAGTAGGATTTTAAAAATCAAGTTCTTGGAGAAGTTGACACGAGACGATGACTGGCATGGATTGGGCGCAAAAATTACAGTTTAACGCGTGAGAGTGCTTGAGATTCGCATAGTATTTAGGAATATGACTGTTACTTGTTACTTATGCTTATATATATATATATATATATATATATATATATATATATATACAATAACAGGCTTTTAGGTCTGCTGGTTAATTAATTGTACTCTTTATTATAAATCTAAGCTTTCGGTTTTATTTTAAACCATTTTCAAAGATACTAAAAATTAGAAACATTAATATGGGCTAAACAGTTAAAAACTTACTTACTAATGTGAGGTTTTACAATGAAATCGTCGATAAAGATAAATTTTTGAATACAATTGAATACATTGTAAAACCTCACATTAGTAAGTAAGTTTTTAACTGTTTAGCCCATATTAATGTTTCTAATTTTTAGTATCTTTGAAAATGGTTTAAAATAAAACCGAAAGCTTAGATTTATAATAAAGAGTACAATTAATTAACCAGCAGACCTAAAAGCCTGTTATTGTATATATTATATTTTATAACTGCAAGGTCGTTATACCACAAAATATATATATATATATATATATATATATATATATATATATATACAATTGTGTTGAAATTAGCAGGTTTTAGGTCGGCTGGTAATAAAGAAAACTCTTTTTTATGGCCTAAATTTTCGCATATATTTTTATGCTTGATCACAGGCAATAACTAAAACGTACAAACTATTAACAAACTACTAAAGTGAATAAAATAACTACTTACAGTGAGGGTATTTACATTAGCTTATTCTGAAGAATTTTAGAACAATTTTCTTTAATAATTAAAAGAAATAATGTGTATATATAAAAATTTGATGAAATAAAATATTGGTTTGATAGAAGTAAAAGTCAATTTTGATTAAATGATTTTTATATATATCTTGATCTTTTTGTTTAACTTGCTTGTGTGTATGTATGTTATGTATATATTAATTTTTTTTTTGTGTTTTAATTTTTAATATGATACATATAATAGCGTCCTCATGTGTATGTTTATATTAGGAGGAGGGTGAATATTGAATGTATCATATTGTTTGGTGTTTTGTGTATTGTGAGTATTTATTTTGTGTGTGTGTGTGTGTGTGTGTGTGTGTGTGTGTGTGTGTGTGTGTGTGAGAGAGAGAGATGTGTGTGTGTGTGTGAGAGAGAAAAGGAGTGGGTTTGTAGGCGTGTGTGTGTGTATATGTGAGTGTGCTTTTTATTATAGTTAGATGTACTTAAGAATGCACTTGTAAAATCAATTCTTAGACTTATTGTTCTTTATATTTTTCTTTAAAGTTTAAAAGGTATGAGTATATACTGCTCAGATTATCAATATCACTTTTTGTATTTAATGAATTTGAATTTCTATAAATATGGCACATTTCTAAAAATGTTTTTTTAAATTTGTTAATTTCTATTTGTAAAATTTGTGGATTTTTGAAATTTATTTTATGTTCATCATTAAGTGTGTGTATTGCAAGGGCACATGCTTTAGGTTTAACTTTTATATCGCTTTTATGTTGTATGCTTCTTTGTTTTAAATTTTAAGATGTTTGGCCAATATATGAACGATCACAATCTAGACAATTTAATTTATAAATTACATTTCTTTGTTGCAATTTATTGGTTTTGTCTTTAAGTTTGGAAAATAATTTATTTATAGAATTTATGTTTTTTTAGCAATGTTAATATTAAGGTTTTTAAATATGTTAATAATTTTATGTGTCAGTCCTTGTATGTATGGAAGAGATTTATAGATTTGGTTATGGATGTTGTTGTTTGTATTATCAAGTTCTTTATTTTTGGTAATTTGTCTATGTCCTTGGTTGTATAATAAATTGTTTATTAAAGAATTAGGGTAGTTGTTATTTTTAAAAGCTTATTCAGTATTTTTAAATTTTTTGGTATAAAGTAGGATGTGATATATGTTTAATTCTATTTTTAATCCTAAAATAAAGTTAATTTTATATCAAATGAGTGGTACGAGTGATAATTTATATAGCGTCCAGAGCTAGTGGGTTTGATATACCAGTCAGTAATTATTTGATTATTGTTTTGTCTGATAACAAGAGTATCTAAAAATGGTACCGAGTTGTTATTTTCAGTTTCTATTGTGAATTTTATGTTTTCGTTATATTTGTTGAATGTTTCTAAGGTGTAGTCTATTTTATCTTTTGGAATAGCGGCTAGTATGTCGTCTACAAATTTTTTGATAAATGGTAATTTAAATGTAAGATTAGGTATGATTTTATCTAAAAATGTATTCATTATAATTTCTGCTATGATCGGACTTAAGTTAGATTAGAAAATAATAAAACAAACGCTGGGAATTATTTAATATTTTCAAAAACCAATACGATATAACTTAATTTATTTTTTAATGTTGAACGTAGTGTGCAATTTGTGCAGCTAGCAACATTTATCAAACTGGACATACTATTAGAGTCCATCGTATTAACAATACGTTTGAAAACATCAACATTTTCCAATGAAGATTGTGGTGGATCGACAGTAATTGCCAAGGAATTTTGATTTTCAATTGCTTTTGATTTTGTGGAGATTGTAACTACATTTCCATTAAAAATACTTTTAGCAGCTTCATTTTTACATTCCAGGGAATCTGCAACATATCCTTCTGCTATTGTGGATGATTTCCATTCGTCATGACGCTTTAGGTTAAGTTATCTCCCCTCCCCTGAGTTGGCCAACAACTAGGCCGATGTTTGTCGAAAAGCATGACCCGTATAAAAAAGTGGTTCTGGCAGATTAAAAAAGGTAGCTATAATTGAGGGAATCTTGGAAAGCGTATTCTTTCCTATAGGATGATTGAAACATTTTCCTGCAGAAAACTTCAAAAATAATCTTGTTTGTTTCATTGCTTTTGCAGAGCATTTATTTCTAGCAGCAAGGTATTTCCTTACAATGGAAAGATATTCAACTCCATGTATATCGTTATTGATAATGGTAAAGGTGCGCGAAATGTTGTTCTTTGTTTCACTTAGGTAAATAGCCATCAAATCGATATTGTCTTGGACATCTTGCAGTTGTAATTTCAAGTTTCTTCATACGACATGCTCCGGCAATACCAATCACAGCCACTGCCCAAAACTTTACATGTTATAAAAATGTTTCGTATATTAATTGTTATACTACTGAATAACTACACGTCATTGTCATACTATTGCGGGCAATTGTTATACTACTGCGCAATTGTTATAATGTAACGCGTAATTACGCCATATTGTAAGATACCGACCATGTTTTAAGAGTGATGCAACCCCTTTTTAAGTCAATTTGCAAGCACAATTTAAATAAAAACAAATTACTTACGTGATGGCATCTCGGAAATTTATCTCAGGGCACAACGGTGGATTGCAGGTTAGGTTCAGCTACCCATGTTGAATCAAATTACCATCAGTCTTTCTTGTAACGTCTATACTCGTAGGGGAATGACGGGAATCAAGCTACCAGGTACGACAAAAGAGAAAGGTAGAAGGAACCTACATACCTAAAGGTAAAAGACACCCCACACACCAAGATAGTTGTTGCTTCGTCGAGGACTCGTAACTTAAAGGCGTCTTTTTACACCACGCGCGCACTTTGCATCACTTTTGGCAAGACGCGGCTGTTAGGGACGGCGGAAGTTGGCGTATTCATTTAAAAAAATACGCGAGAATTACCATATAAATTATAGCTAAATCTAAAAATGTACATTGCCAATTTTGGCATGTAACATAATCTGAAAAAGTGCACTTTACCTTAAACAACAGATATATCTAGTCTGGTGCATCCTATGAAGCAACAGACGTTTTCTCTCGTAAACATCTTTGACTTCTTTGGGGTGCAGCAATCATTTTTTCTTTTTAAAAACGTACGCAGTTTCATATACTGTGAAATGTCGACGTTGTCGTATATTACTAACGTGCTTTTTAGCATGAAATACTCACTCCACAAGTTTGCCGGTGATTTTAACTGTGTGGACCTTTCAAACAACTATGCCAGCAATGTGTTTTCATCAACAATCAACGCAATTTTCTGAACATACCAATTTTTGAAGTTTTTGTATATTAAATTGTATCTTAATTTTGATTTTTTTAGGAAATAATTCTTGGATAACTGTTTTCGCAGCCTCATCAACGCTTTGAACACTATTCATCATCAAATCTCTCTGTGAATGACAGAACACACAATAATATTATTGTTGAACTATTTTGATTAAATAATAGATGCCATAGTTACAAACCCATGGTTACGTGTCTAAGCCTACATTAAATAATTTTTTTAATTGTACTTGTATTTTAAACTTATATTAATTTAAAGCGTTTTTTAATGATTTAGAAGTAGGGAAAAATAGTATACATACCGCGGGACGTAAGGGATTTACGGTGCCTCGACATTTGCAAGCCCTCACTTCTCTCGGGCTGCAGACAGTCTCGTCACCGTAAATCCTACTTACGTCTCTTAGTATGTAATATGCTACTTAACTACAATTGCAAACAGAATAGGATATTATCGTACTATAAAACCCCATTTCTTCGATAATCTTTAATCTATGTGTGTATTGAGTAGCAAATCTAACTTTTTCATAAAACAATCCTATATGGTCGGCAAACAAATTACATAATTTCAATCTCAATTCTATATCTTTATTTCCAACCTGACTTCATCATAAGCCTTTTGAAATAAACTCTTAGGCATAATCACTTTCTCTTGTTTTATTCTATTCTGTAATCCGTTCCGGTGTGCTGCGCTATGATGCACTGTGTTGCGCTTCACTGCATGCGTTGCGATGTTGCGTTGCTTTTCGTTTCTTTACGTTGCAAGTTAAGGCTCGGGTTTTGGGAGCTGCCTTTTAAAAACCAGTTCCAAAACTTATTAACAAATTTATTAATTAATACAGAATTTATTTATGGAATAACAAGTTGATTTAAAATTACTCTAAGTCGAAATTACATTAGTTAACTGTACTATGGTGAGTAACCTAAGCAACTGCAATGTTAAATCTAAATACTTGGACTGACTGCCGGATCTTGGAGCTCCCGGGCTTTTTATAATGTCTCTACCCCCTCACATGGCTGTGGTAACTTGCAGATCTGAAGTCTGCTTGTTTCTTAATACTATTCAAAAATACAATGTTGTAATCTTAATTTCTAAGTAATCACCGACCGTCTGTGACCTGCCACCTTCAGTGTCACTATCGTCTAGGATACAAAGTATTACATCCGTTCTTATGAACTGTTAATATAGGTCCTTGTGTTACTTTGTTGCACTTCACTTAGCGTTTTCTTAACACTTTCTAATAATTTCCTGATTATTTTATTTTATAATACATATATCAATTGGGGGATACATAACTTTCGTTGCGTTGCGTTGCGCTGCGTTGCGTTGCGTTCCGTTCCGGTCCGGTCCGGTCCGTACCGTTCCGTTCTGTGGTATGTGAAGGGGGTTAAGTTACCAAAATCTCCCATTACTTAACCGTTCGTTGAATAAACAGTTTTCCAATGAATCCTTTCGCACAATCAACATTAGTTGAGAATGTTTCCAAACCAACATTTGTAGTTGCTTATAATAATCATGAGGTACAAGTATAATTATTTATTTGGACATGGTTGGACACGTACCTCAATTGATTTTTATTCTAAGCTAGTTTACACATTTCCTCGAAATTCCTACATTCTTTGACTATCTGCATGCAATAGTCTAACCTAAATCTACCACTACCTCTCGTTTTTTTCTTATCTCAGTTTTAAATATATCCCGCACTATTCCTTCATGCCTTAGTATGTAGTTTATCATCCTATCTCTTCTGCTTTTTACTGTTTTTCACTTTTTTTTTCTTCTTCTGCCATTTCTAGAACTCTTTTATTAACTTTGTCTGTCCATGAGATCTTCATCATATGTCTGTAACACCACATTTCAAAGGCTTCTACCTTTTTCCTGTCTGCTTTTCCTACTATCCAAATTTCACAGTCGTACAGTGCTGTGCTCCACACTTTTGTTAATTTTCATACCGTGTCTCTCTGTTAGAACTGTTTCCATTTCATTAAGAGCTGCTTCTATCTTTTCCTAGCTAGATGTTAATACCGTTATATCATCTGCAAATCTAAGCATATCAATCTTTTGTCCCTGCATAATAATTTCAAATGTCTTCCTGCATTTGACGGTATTTATTGCCTTCTCGATGAATAAGTTAAAAATTAACAGGGATAGAGCACATTCTTGTTTCACCCCTTTTCTAATATTTACTTCTCTACGTTCCTGCTCTAATTCTATTACCGCTGTTTGCTCTTTGTATAAGTTATGTACTATCAATCTATCCCTAAAACTCATTCTAATCTTTTTGGGTATTTCGAACATTCTTTTCCATTTTACAGTGTCGAATGATTTTTCCAGATCTACAAACCCTATATACACGCTTTCTCCTTTTTCTATTGTCTTCTCCATTATCATCTTCAGAGCTGAAATATCTTCCCGTCTTTCCCTGTTTAGCCTAAACCCAAATTGACCTCCTAGTATTTCTTCAGCCCGTCTTTCCATCCGTCTTTGTATAATTCTAGTTAATATTTTTGCTGTCAAACTTATTGTTCGAAAACTTTTACATCTATCCGCGCCTCTTTTTGGTATAGTTACTATGATGTTACGTTTGAAATCTTGAGGTATCTCGCCTGTGACGTCTCTGTGGCGTAGTTGGTATGCGTGTGACTACTACGCCCAAGGTCCCGGGTTCGAATCCCGACACGGTCCGCTTGAAAAATGTTAAAGAACATTTTTCACAAAAATATGCCTTCGTTCGCATGAGAAGTAAAATGGAGGCCCCGGGTGTGAGTGTTGTCACGCACGTTAAAGATTTCTACCTTGCTTGGAAGAGCAAGGGTTCGGAAAAATTCAAAATTTTTCAGGTAAAAAAACTCGTTTTCTGGACAAAGTAGTACCTCCGGGTGGAGCATAAAAAAATCACATGTAGGGGTATCTTGCCTGTCTCACATATAGCTTACAAGTTGGAAGAGACGTTCTGTTACTGCTTTTAGAATTTTTGCTTGCACCTTATCTGTACCGGTTGCCCTACCATTTTTGAGACTCTAATGATATTTCAAACTCTTTTGTAGATACAAGATATCCCAAGTCACCCTTTTCAATGTCTCTTTTCAGTTCTAAGTGCGGTTAGTTCCTGTTCTAGTGCTATTATTTCCTCTCCTGCATGTAAATTCCCTATATATTCTTGCCATCTACCCACTTTCTCTACATTTTCTATAATGACATTTCCTCCCGCGGCCCTTATTTTTTTGCTATACGGTTTATATCTCTAAAATTCATTCTAATTAGTTGGTATACTTCGTCTCTCTTTCCTATGTATTAAGACTGATAAATTACTGGATCCACCTTTCGCACCCGTGATCCCTCAAGTAATAATTAAAGTTTTGGAACAAATTTGTGCTACCAAATGCACGGAATTCAATTTTAATAAAATAAATTTTGATAAAAGCTCTAGTGGCACCCTGCTGCTATAAAATTTCTATTAAATTTTTTATTAAATACAATACAGCCAGTCAGAAAAAAGGAATATTAATCAAGAAGTATCGACCATTCGAACCTTACGTCAAAATTTCCGTGCTAAGATGGTAATGACACACCTTTTTAACATTCAATTTTGTACCTACTCCATCATTATTGCGTGTTTCTATATTCTGCTGTAAAGATAAGGCAACAAAGGCGCGTCAAGAAATTAAACTACATTTTTAATCTGGGTCGCTCATCAATTATTCTGTTCCCAACGTTAGTACAACAATCGCAATATTTTAAAACGTTAACGTTTGCCCTCTACTAGACAAATATTGCAAGTGGAGCGTTATATCAATATCTATATAATAATTTATCTAAAGCTTCGCGAGTTCGTTACCGGTAATTCGTAAATAAACTGGACAGAGCAAAAGGGACTATCAAGGTATCAAGGGTGTAGCATCACTTTATGAACGGTTTTTTTCATATTCAAAGAACTATAGATATAGGAAGTTGTTAAGTCGCAGATTTAATTCAGTTCCATAAATTTTTCTAACTTTTTTACACCCTGAAACACTACCATAGATAATTTTTTAAATTTTGTTTCATTTATTCTGGAATGGTAGTTACAAAGGTTTATTTATACAACTTTCTTTTATAAAATGCATTATATCCTAACGTTTATTAAGGCGTCTGCTTGTGTGATTATTATCAAGTCGTCGTCGTCACAATTTTCCTACTAACTTTGTTCAACACCGGGATTAATGAATAATACGCTGAACTAATAGCGACACAGTAATTTCCATCCACTGTGCGGGACACTATTTAGTGCCGTGAAACAATTCTCAGGTTTTCGTCAAAATTTAAAAATAAAAATTTTGAAATCCATTTAGGATTTTTTTTAAACTTTTCAACCTCTCTTTTGTGCGAAGTATGGCTGTGTTGGGGATGAGGGGATCTCAAGTACTTATTGCAGGGATGTAGCAATTTACAAATATTTGAACTATGTGTAACGTGTGGGCGTTACAGTAAATGAAAACCGAATGCAAAAATAGGAAAATTAATCTTGAGCCGACGACTTAATATTGATAAACCATGTATAATTTTGATTTCAAGTATACTAGTGTTCAGTAAGCGCGTAATTGCAATAAATTGGTGGTTCCATTTAAAGTCATCAACTTAAAAACCACAAAATCATCGTTTTATTTCTGTAAAATACAGGGACGGAGCGTAGATTCATAAATTACTTTAAACCACAAAAGGGAAACCACATATTTATTTCAGTCAAGTTTCACAGCGAAATCATATCATTTTAAGAAAGCTTTAGAATTATGAAGTAAAAACAGTAAATTTATTAATATACATCTCAAATCTAAGAAAGTTTTTTATAAATTGTAGTTAAATAAATTAGAATCAATGTTACAAGAAAACTCCAGGCACACTTTAATGCAACATAATATCCCAGGAGTTGAATCGTGAAATTTACGGATATCAGATTGTAGATATAATTTAATCATTTCGAAATAATACAGTGTATTCATTTATACTGCTGAACAGTGGGAAACACGAACATTAACCTAAGTAAATCACATCACACTAACAGTATTTTTCTGGAATTTATTCCATAAACTCAATAGGAAAACTGTACTTTCACAAAAAATCCGTCAACATAAGAAAGAGGGGGAGAGGGGGATTCTATAACAATAATTGCATCCGACGGAAAAATTACTAATGAATCGCGAGGCAGTATTAAGAAAAGACATACAAGCGAGTAGTAACAAGGCGAAAGCGACGGTGGGGTTGGAGATTGATATGAGGTTAAATTATAAGTAACGTTGAACGAAACACAGCTTCAAATAAAAAATTGAATATAGATGTTTCCACATGGATCATAAAAGCGGCGGGCGACTACTTTTGAACTTACGCTTATACGTACAAGGTATTTTTAATTCACATGGTTGTGGAATTATCGTCGTTATGACTGGTCAAAGGATCAAAGGATAGTTTACCTCTCCATTAATTTGGAGTTTTGTGATGTGTTGTGTTAAAGGAGTTGTGTTAGAAAGAAATCCGTGTTACATAAAAGGGCTCAAGATGAAAATTATTATGGTTTGTGAAAATCCTTAGCCCTTTTTAAAATGATGGAACTTAAAAGAGTGAGCAATATAATAAGCTTTTATGTTTATACTTCTTTGTAATGAAAATGTGAACTTTAGATGTAAATTGGGTGATAGTCGTGGAGTAAGAAACAAAGTGAACATGAAAGTGACTATTTTGTTGAACAACAAATTACCGACAAAATTACTGATAATTAAATTTAAGCATAAGGTTTTTATAGACAGAATTTAATGTCAGTTAAACCATAAAAATTTAGTATATTGGAATGGACAATGCAAGGATAAAACGAAAAGCTGGTATTTATCCGATAGCTATGTTGGTTATTAAGGGCATTTCTAGAAATTGGGATTTATAAGTGTCACGTGATTTAATATAGGAAATTGGTAAACTTTGGGGAGATGATAGGTTTATTGATGCATTATATTTACTGTCTTTTTAGGACTTTTTTTAGTAATACCTGGACAGAATTGAGGTTAAGGAATTTATATCCCTTTAAGGAAAATATATTATATATTTATATTTAAATTACCTAATTTTAATAAAGCATAAGTTTATGTTGAATTTTATTTGAATTTATTTCAAAACTAGGTAAATAGACACATTTATAAAGGATATTCAGCTACCACGAGATGGAATTGTATTCGAAAGGCATTTTATTTCTCAATTTTATTTTATTTGACTAAAGTTTAATAAGTGTTCTAAGATATTTGAACGAAAGGTAACGTATAACATGATAGATTTAGGAACCGAAGCGAAGGTGACACGCGAAATAACGGTCTTCCGTATAGGGAATAATATCGGAAGGGATTGCTGTGACAGACGGTTTGGAGTCCCTCAATTATAACAAGTAGAAAAAACTTTTTAGGCTAAGTGGTTAATGTAACGTAGTTGTATATCAGCCATTCTATTTATCATTGTTTTTTGTTTATTATTTGTATTTCGGATATTGTTATTTTCTTTTATAAATTCTTCCCTAGAAACCCACCTCCGTACCACTACAGCTAGTCGATGAACACTTGTATTGTTACGGGCTCCCATCCCTGTCAAGCCAAATCAAAATTTATTAACCTAACCCTTATTTTACCTGTATCATATTTATGTGACATACCAAACGGTAAGCTCATCCCTCTTTTGATTATTCCAATCGATAAGTGCTGATTTTGACGACGTAACAAGTTAACTATCGAAAGTGAATGTTTTGCAGCATAATGGGAGGAAGGGGGTGGCAAGCATTATAAAAAATACACTGTTTACTTTACGTACGGACACTGATTCTGCGGGCATATAAGTATCTAATTGTGTCTGGAAACGTACTGTACTTGTCGTCTTTTTACAGTGGCCCACCTGTCCCTTAAGTAACGTCACAAAGGTGCATAAGAAACTATTAATGTATGTGTTGTTTTAAAAAGAAAAGGCACGATAACAAAAAATATTACTAAATATGTTACGTGGATGAATGAACATTTTTGTTGACATATTAATTAAGAAAATTAAAATTCACAATTTATACTGCTAGAGGAATTGGGTGGTTCTAAAACAGCGCCACCAACACCGTCGCTTCCGCCATCTTCGCCACCGCCACCGTTGCCATCGCAGCCGTTGCCACCGCCACTTAAGTTAGGTCGGCGTCACTAAGCGCTGACCCAACCTAGAGATTTTAGTACAAATCATATCGGAGCTAACTCAACCTTTCCTGGAAAGGGGTTATCTAATATAACTCGCAGAGATATCGCCTAATCTTTGACGTTAGACGCCAACCTAACCTAAGTATTTTATTTCGAACAATATCGGGGCAAACCTAACCTAACTGGCGGGGAGTCGTCTAACCTAACTTAGAGAGATGTCGTTTAATTCCGAGAACCGTGATAAATGCCAATGCATACCTATTTTTTATTGTATTAAGTATCGATTTTTAAAAAATGGGGTAAGATGGCTTTAGTAGCGGTACGTTAAAGTATTGATTTTATTATATAATTGGAACTATAATAGAAAGATTGTTATGCAGAAAATAAACGAACCCATAAAGACAATGCACCATCTTCAGGTGGGGGAAATAGATGGGGTAATAGAACTTGTTATTGATGGAATTAAGGAAATTTACATCGAAACAAATTCGATTATATTTGCAGATCGAAAATCTAGACATACTGCGCATATCCAATTACTGACGTTGAAAAGGATGTAGAAGACTAACTCGTAGACATCAATTAAAAAAGTCTGATATACCGAAATTCGAACACACCAGTGACGTCAGCGTTGAGGTTTCCGAAATGTGTACGTATTCCATATAACTTGCTGAATTACAGTTTAAGTTGCGGAGAGATATTAAGAACAGAGACAAGATAATAAATTACGTAATTTCTGCATGAAACTTTAGCTGTTAATTGATTAATTGTGTAGAAGAAGTTGTGGAGGAAGGATTGAACAAAGACGGCATAGTAATTAAACTGATGGGTAAAATTCGTCCTAGTGCGGAGGTGAATTTGTATTAGTAGTGGGGTAATTTTCAGTAAAGTATTATTTGATAGGAGGGGCTGTAACTCGATAAGCTCGGTCTTAGGACCGGCAGCGGTGGCGATGGCGGCGGTGAGGATAGCGCTGTCCTAGTACTATCCAATTCCTCTACCCTACTGTGATTATCAACCACAATAGTATGTCGCAAAACGACTAAGTGTTCAGCAAAAAATTGAATTTGAATATAAATTTCTCCTGTTTGCGCAAATTTTAATACACGTATATTATTGTAAACCCTTAATGTAAATGCAACTTTCTTACCACTCTTGTTCAGAAGATTATGGAATCCAAGATTGAGAAGATTATTGAATTGAACCTAGGGCTAATACAGCTCTATAGCAAGTCTTAACCACTGTGACGCAACTCGATTGTATGCTGCAAAATGTTTATAAGTATTTCGTTGAACTTTTAAAATAAAATATTTTGACAGTTTTTCGGATTTCGATCCATTAATAAAATTTAGATATATACCTATTATCATGTCTGTGTCGTCATAAATTTCTATCCAACCTTTTTTGGTGCTTAGGACTTTTCAAACCGCAGGACTAATTGTGCCCCACAGTGGTTCTTAAACACTGTTTTGCAGCGCGATAGTGTGTCGGAAACGTTTTAGGTGTTTCGCCAGAATTTAAACATGAAATATCTGGAAGGTTTCTTTTGGATAACAGATGTGTCTGGAATAGGGAAAACCCCTAAAAAATGTTTGTGAATTTCAAGTTATTAAAATGGTAAAATAATAATTATTTGCTCTTGATGGCAAATATGGGGGATACAGTCCAATATTATCGAATAATATTTTGCTATGTGTAAGACACTTTGTGATGGTGTAATAGCCAAATATCATAATAATTTATAGTTATTACATTGTATTAAGTTTATGCATTTAAAAGGTGAGTGACTTGTTATAGGAAGTGAAAAGTGCGAAATTGTACAGGAAGACAATCGATAGGAAGTACACGTGCAACGAACTCTAGGCTAGGTGTAATTTGAATTAGTAAATAAGCATAATTGCATAATCATTGTTAGCAGTTAAGTACTAATATAGAATAAGAGCATTATAAGTCTAATCCTCAGATGTAACAGTTGTACTGCACCTTAAAGTTATAATTAAATTAAAGATGTGAAATGGTCTTCGACTTTGTTTTAATCACCTCGACTGAAGCCCCCAAGAGAACACTACAACTTGTTACGTACAGTTTTGGCCTCATAAGATCAAGCTGATAATCCACATACAAACTCGGTGAAGTACCTCGCAAAAAATTTTGTGTTTCGATAAGATACCAAAAACCTCGACCGTACCAACAAGAATGGTTGCCGACTAACTCAGTGGGAAGAGTAATCTAATTGTTTGAAGATTCAGGAATGCGATCGTTTTACTAACACAATTTTTTTTTAATGACCGTTGGAGCCCACAATGCGGAATTTTCCGGTATTTTGTGTTATTTAATTTCACGATACTCTGAATTCGATAACACTGAACAACAAATTACAAATTGTTTTATAATGTTTGATGGACGTTTCTTACAGCATTTATCCCGCTGACTACGAATTTGTTAAGGGAATCTTTTATCACCCTCCAATCAACAGTTATTCATATTTCTAGAGTAGAACCTTTTATTATGTAATGTTTACGTTTATTATAATACAAATTATGCATACCAGGTCACTACCGAATTTCAAAAATTGTTTGCATGTGGTTTTCGCTGGAGGTACATATGGAGCAAGCCTGATTAGTTTCCAACAATAATGTGCGAACACTGTGGGCCATTTTCTTTTGTATCGGTTTTCACAATACATAAGGCCTTGGTGAAGTCTTTCACCATGTTCGTTACTCACAGACCCTAGGTTTGCGGGGAAAAATTCCAAATGCGATTGGAGAAAATGCATCTTCAAAGACATGTTGCAACCCATATTGCTGTATGTGGAAATTAGAAGATTCACAGTTTGTTCGTAATTCTTGCCTTTGTATTTCACTAAAACTTGGAACACATCTCTTCAAATGATTCTCATGTTTCAGCCTCATTCTCGGTCAGTTTTGAATCGAATACACTGCCCTCTCTGATGTGACGAATTTGCTGCCCAATAAAAACTTCTTTTTTTATTTTTGCCTCGCTTAGTCTGGAAACTTTTCTTTCAGTTACTGGAATTCTTTACCATCAGTATTTAAAGCTTTGAAAAGTTTTTCCTCAATTCCAGTTTTATGTGCAAAGGTGATAGCAAAATTTTCTATCTATCAACGAGAGGAGAATTCGTGACTGTTATTCTCCAGCAACAAGGTTTTGTCCTACAGTCTTTTACAAAGTATTGTTCATCCTTTGCTGTGCTGTCTCATTAGCAGAAAAAACCGCAGTACTTGGTGTAATTCAATTGCATTTCTAACAAAAATGTTATGACTGAAATCACTATATATGCTCCACGCATGTTCTATATATTTAATTTGTTACGTTGATTTTTAAAATAATTAATAATAAACACGCTCTCGAATAAATTCCTAAACTCAAATCCCTTTTTCTTTTACAACGAAAATTTATTCGATAAATTAAATAGTCTATGCTTTGTTTTAGGTGTCCCATAATCTCTTAAATTCTTCGACAACATCCTGTTTACAAGTGCGTTTGCTACAAATTTTCATTTTGAACTCTTTTATTTCGAAACGACAAGTTTATGCTACAAGTAAATAGTCATATCCTGTTTTTAAGTACCCACTATCTTGGTATACATAACAACCGCCGTATAATGGTTTTCTCTATTGTTCCTATGTAACGACTTGTTGAAATAAGGTCGCGCACTATCCGATATAAGCCGGGTTTTCCAGTTTTACCGCGCTTCAATAAGCTAGGATTTGCAGTTCGAATTCGTGTTGTTTGAACCATTGTTAAATTTGATTCTACAGCTTATACGTCGAAGTATTTTCTACATTTATTCGTCACTGTATTTCAAAAGCGTTTCTGTTCGACAACTAGGAGGTGTCTTGCGTGTATTCGCTTTTTTTTAGCTGGAGGTCAAATGGATTCATTCTTTATGTAGAACAACTGCTTTTGTCTGTAGACCAACTACTTTTGTCCGTAGACCGCGGCTGCAATTATGGTAGCAGAGTAAATGTATACTGACGACCATGGCGTTTCTATGCTGACTCACCCCCGACGGCTTGCGAGCTAAGTATCAGGACACCTACAGGTATGCAACTTGTTTTCTTTTGTGTGCGTCAATGCCATATTCCGTATCCACGTTTAGTGTAGTTACGTGACAAGAAACGTCACATTGTAGAACTATTGTTCGTTGCTGCTAATCGATATTATCGCTCTACAGGTGTGATGTACCTTTGTTAAAAATGTTGGACCGACACACGCTTATTTTTTTATACTGATTGGTTTATTTTACAAACGGTAGTATGTACGATTTAAAAGATATCTGACAAAAGCTCCCACACGTTAATTCTTTCCTACTATTAATTATTTTACAAAAGTAAACGCTTGACAAAAGCTCTCACGGGTTTATTTAATACTGATTAATTTTATTTTGTGTGAAATACGAGGTGCGCATTTCGATCTAAATTCCTAAATTGTCCGACAATATACTTGCTTGCTGTGAAATAATAACACTTAATTTATATTCTTTTTGCTCGTTTGTACAGAATCCTTTATTTATTTTTATGTGTTAATAGACAATCGTGGGCGATGTGTTGTTTTTTTTTGTTTATTTTTGGTATGTAGACGAATCCCCCCACTCTCCGCGTTTGGTAGTTAGCCTGGTATTTACTTTTTCTCCGGCTACGACTAGGTACGTAGCATAATTTCTTTTTTTTTAACCAACAGGATTTTCTTGAGTAGAACAATTTTGACAGCAACAGCAACAGACATTAAAGATACAGGTTCATGAACTTCAACAGGACCTTCGCTAACTAAATTAGAAATTAACGTCACTTCAGCGACATGTGTGCTTGCAGACACGACAGGAATTTCTTGGGTAGAATCATTCGAGCAAGTGGGAACAAATCTTGAGAAGCTACCTGCAAGTCACTAATTCGAAGCATGGGTTGCAATAATGGTGGAGGCACAGTTTGGGGTGAGAGTGAATAAGTAGGGCGAGCGTAAGGAAGAGTAGAATAGGATGTAGAATTAGAAACGGAAGAAATTTTGTTTGAAGCTGTATTTGCCGAAGAAGGGTAGGTTTTGATAGTAGTAGCAAGATGACCTAGATGAGGTGTAGAAAAGAACGTAGAATTAGAAGCAGAGAAGTTTGGTTCTTAGAGCTGAGAATAGAAGTTTAAGTACTATTTGAAGACCTATTAGAAGTAGGATGACAGTTTTGACAGTTGCGGCGTGAAACTCCCTTATATCAGCAACCATAACAATGGAATGCTTGAGGACGAGTACAACGTGTCGAAACATGACCAGGTTTGTGGCAGTTAAAGCAGATAACCTGACCAGTAGAAGCAGATCTAGGAAGAAGAACAGTAGAACGTACAGAAAAAGTATTGGATTTACTCGTAGGCGTAGGAGAAATCTTAACAACTCGGTCATGTGAAGCAAAAGTATTTTCTTCAACAGAAGCAAAAGTATTTTCTTCAACAGTAGCAAATTTATAAGCAAAATCCGGGGGTTCAAAATGTTGAATTAGTAAATTGGACAACGACTTCCTATCAGAAAACCTTTGCTGGTAACCACGATACCAAAGTAACGCTTTCGACCTAAACAAATGCACTGCAGACTCAAATAACTGCAATATAACCGCACATGGCGAGAGTTTGTCGGAATTCTCCAACCCGTCTCAAAAAATCATATACGGAAAGGGTTTTTATTTAAGGTTTTCATATTGTCATAGATTTCTTTTATATGCACTGCGTGGGCAGTAGGGACACAGGGCTATGGATTTCCGTTGTGGAAAACTCCCTTCTAGCTTAGAGTAAACGAATCAATAAATAGTCTCTATTCATTAGCTTTTTATTTACATCCTAAGGCACATAGTACACCAACTGATCACACGATGTAAAAAATGAACACCTTGTTCACGTCTCCGATATGTGGAAACATATGTATCAGGCTGTAATAGATTTCGACAGTTCGACTTGAGCTTTTAACAAATTAAAATCTCGTACTAAATAGTTAAGCTCATCTTGTGAAAGTAAATGCGGTGTACCTATATCAAATGGTTGGAAATCAGGTGTCATCTTCCATCGGTTCAACTATATTATCGTTAACAGCATTCATATTATCCTCAAGTGTATATACTGGACGTAAAAGGACTGGTAAATTTTGGCTGTGAAGAACTGATCTGAAACCCTATTGCAGGTTTGTGTACTGTAGAGTATGTTTATTCCAGTGAAATTTTGGAGCGATTCGTCAAGCAAAAATAACAATAAGTGATATTCCAGTTAGACTCGTCAAGCTAAAATAGTAACCTGTGGCATGATCTTTTTGATTTTTCCACGCCATCGCCATTGCAGAAGGCAATGACTTACGGGTGCCGTTGAGCCATTCTCTTAAATTCACAGCACGCGTTGCTCATATGGTATACGGCGCCCAAGGTTTACCTTGATCTCCAAATTTGCAGCCAAAATAAAGTTCGTAAAGTTTTCTATTAACGTAGTTATTGTCATTTTGTGAGATATAATCGTAAACTCGACACATAGGTAGAAAAATGGTTTACACACTTTTGCAACATTTTATAAAGTCAATATGCAACATATACTGTACAGTAAAATATTATTTCTTTATTTATATTCTATATCTATTTATAACCGCGTTTAGAATACCAACTGCTGCTCATCCTGCTCGGGGCGCTTATATATCTTAAGCCGGCCTTTGCAGCGATTTCTAGAACATTCTCCAGAAATTATGACGCTGGTTGCGTTCTAATGATGAGCCAATCGTCGGTTTACTTTCGTTACAATATCGTATACAATTAAAGTCTTTAATGAATATTTTAATTCCTGCGGATGGTATAAAAATTTTGAGTGTGGATTTGGTTTTAGCAATCAAAAATACATAAAAATTATCCATTAGACATTAGGAAACAAAAATTGTGTTGGTCTGTATGATCTTTTTTTGTTATTTGGCGTGCATTAATAAATTAGGTTGTATAAATATAAAAATTAATTTTACACACTTTAATTTTTGATAAGTTTATAAGCTTCTTACTAACGAAATTAAACAGGTATACGTATAATACTCTGCAAAATTATATTATGTTTAAAGTGTTGAAGCTTAACAGATGTTACACAATTAATGACTGCAAATGTGCTAGAAACGTACTTATAGTTATAAAAGTCTATTCAGTCATAACAACTACCATTATTTAAAGTATTGTATATAGAAGGCAGCAAATGTGGAGGTTAAGAGCAGGTATTTAACATGACGCACTTGAGATTAAGAAAGCGGAAGGTTAAATAATGTATTAACAATCCTCATTTGAACTGTAAGCGTCTATTATGTATTCGATTAGTTTAAATTTATCACTGTTGCGCGAAACCTGTAGATTATACGAGTATGTCATAGGAATGAGATTTTAATAGAATTTTTTGAACAAATATATTTTCCAACCAATTTTTAAGAGTACACAAAATTCGGTGTTTAATGTTTATTTAGTTCTAGCTCTACCCTCCTTTTTTCCTGTGCTAACACAAACGTAAACACCAAACACCTTTTGCAAGAACATCCAAATAACAATAAATGTGACAAAAAGTTGAAACCTTCTATATAGTGTTCCACTGAGATCACCCAATCCAAGAGTCCCAACTAGTTTGATAAATCAAAAAATATCTATTAAATTATTGACAATGTTGAGAACGTCAACGCTCAATCCTATGGAATAATATGGAATATGTATGTACCTGCCCCCGCGCAACTTATCGCAGCAAAATTAATATCTTGATCCTTTTATAAAAGGGTTCTTACTTTGTAATGCGTGGACGTTACGGTAAATAAAAACCGGATTAAAAAACATGAACATTAATCTTGAACGAAGAAATTAATATTGATATAGCTTATATGTTATGATTTTATGAATAGTAGCGTTTAGTAAGCAAGACATTTCAATAAATTTAGTCTTATTAAAATCATTAACTTGAAAACCACAAGAGATTTTATTTCTGTTAAATACATATTGGAACGAAACTTCGGTTCATAAATTATTTTAAACTACATAAAAGGAAAACAAGTATTTCAGTACATTTTCATAGCAGAATCATATCATTTTAAGAACGCTTTAGAATTATAAATTAAATTTGAGTAAATTCAGTAATATGCATTTCAAATATAGCAGCTTTTTGCAAATTTTAGTTAAATTGAATTCAATGTTACAGATTTTTCTTCATCTTCTATTATTATTTTGACAACTATCCTAGGTCATGGATCCAAACGTAAATAAAGGCAATTTTAACAACTTGAGTGGTTTAATTCCCAAATAAGATTAATAAAAATACAAAACAAACTACAACAAACATACAGGAAGTATTTTCAATGTTATATAGTTGTAATACATGCGAGCAATACAATGTAAAAACTTATTCGTTGAGTAAGGAAATTGAGGGATATCAGATTGTAGGTGATCTAATCATTTCATAAAATACATGGCAATGTATTGATTTTATAATGCTAAAAAGAAGGGAACACGAACTTTGATCTAAGTAAATTACTAGATACCACGAGTACTTCCCCGGAATTCGTTCCATAAACCCGCTAGGAAAACTGACAAGAGTGGGTAATTGAATGACAATAGTGATATACAACAGAAATACAATTAATTATTTGTGAGTCGATAATAAGAAACATCGATAATATAGTCATACAAGCACAAGGCGGAAATCACCGTGTGGTTGGAGGTTACTATGAGGTTAGGTTAAAAGCCATTTTGAACGAAACTAGCTGTATGATGTAATTTGGCTTTTTTCCGAAGGAAAATATTTAAACCGTGCACTAGCTTTTGTAGGATTTCACTTGTAGATTTGGCAAAGAGGTTAACTATACGGGGTGTTTTTTTGTAAACTCGTGTATGTGCCGTGACAAAAGACTACCTATGAATATATCTAAAACCAGTAGGGTGTATGAGTGAAGAAAGTTGTGTGCTGGAAGAAAGAGAATTGAAATACAAGAGGTTTCTAGACAACTTGAAAGCTTTGTAGATTGGAACAAATTGTGAGTAGTATTATGGGTTTTTATGTAACTTTTAAAATTGTATAGGTGAATGAATGTAAATGTTTTACATGTATGCACTTGGAAATTAGTTGAATATGAAGGTACTTATTTTGTTGAACGGTGATTTAGCGACGAAAATTATTTTGTTCAACGATGACTAGTGACGGAATGCGTATTGATTACATTTAAGCATATTGTTTTCATTTTATAACATTGAGAAATATGTACGTATTGACTTTACATTATGTTGGAATAAACAATGAAAGGGCAGACCGGAAACTCTGCTATTAACGACATTACCAGAAAGTGGGATTTATAAATGTCAGATAATTTCATATGGGAAATGAAAAGATTTGGAGTGGCAGCTTGATCGTTGGATTACAAAGTCTTTTTATGATTTTGTTACAATGCCTGGCCCGAGTGAGGTTAAGAAATTTAAATTCTTACCAGGAAATGAATGTGTATTGAATTCATAGAGTCTAAGTTTAGTTTGAATTTTTTTTAATTCATTTAAAAACTAGGTAAACAGACACGTTTTTAAAGAATAACCAGGTACACCAGTGGTGGAATTGTATTTGGAATTTATCAATTTTCTTTAATTTGACTAAAATTTTAAAAAGTATTCTAAGATATTTGAAAGAAGAGAAACGTGATAAATTTGGGAACGAACCGAAGTAAAAGAGACCTATGCGGAATAACTGTCTTTTGCATAGGGAATAATATTGGATGGGATTGCTGTGACAGACGGTTTGACGCCAGTGGAAATTTTTTTCAGAGTACGTGATTAGCCTAACGTAGTTTGTTTGCATTTCAGCCAGTTTATAATTTTTATTCCTTTATTTTTATTTTCTTTCCTCGTTCATCCATAGGGACCCACTCTCGCACCATTGCAGTTAGTCAATGCATCTTTATATTGTTATGAGGTCCCCATCCTTTACGGACAAATCATATTTTATAAACTTACCGTTCATTTTACCGGTAACAACTTCGTTTGTAGATTACTACATTTTACACAGAATCTATGTCGAGTTTTAAGCTTTGTGTTAAAAATATTTTCTACAAAAAGACATATTTTAGGGATTTGTTTCATCAAAAAAGTGCCTCCCCCCCAATTAAATGGTGCCATCCTTGTTCAACAACCATCTTGTACACGTGTACAATTCTTGTTAATATTTTTGGCACGTGTGCTGTCAAACTTATTGTTCGAAAATTTTCACACTTATCAGCACCTCTCTTTTCTGGTAAGTTACTATGATGATACGTTATTAACATATAATACCCACATGAATAGGAAGGTACGTAGTACATTTCTTCACAACCAGCGATTATAAACCGTGACTTTACTGTAAACACATCAAATTCGACAAATATATACATATTTTCCATGACGACTCATCCTATAGACGTGGAATCGAAAATATTCTCATACATTGCAAAGTTACTGATATCATTATAAATTATTCAACTAGGCACAAGCTTATAAAACAAAATAATGTAAATGTGTGGTGCCAAACACTGGCGAGAATGTGTTAGGAAACGGACCGTATGAAAACACTATTCTACATATTTTCCGATGTGCCGAGAAATGATCGACATAACTGCAACGTCAGTGGAAGTCGCACAAACGGTGTGAATTGAAATAAAACCTAAAACCCCCGAGGAGTTTTTAACTTATATATATCATTAAATCACAATAGTACGGAGCATTCGACCAGAATTAATCCGTCATGCTTTTCTAGTGGCTAGAATTCATTTGATGATCAACCAATTTGCGCCATGACAAATGTGAAGTAATTGAAAATGCAATATCTTAAATTCGGGTTTGCCAGTGAAAAGCTCCTAAACGCGTTCGTAAGCGCAGAATTGAATAAATTACCGTCACTGAGTGAGAGTGAACAGAATTAATGGAAAGCTTTCATCAACAGTAGTTGAATTAAAGGATTACATATTGACACCAGAAGTTTGTATTGCTTTGGAAAAGGATGGTTGAAGCTTGCATTCTAACTAGAAAGCTGTACGTAGTAAAATCTTTAACTTTCTACCTGTTTATGTTTTGTTGGTACACATTGCATTAATCGTATATAATTCATTAATATTCAGACTTCTACGCGGTGCACGCTGAATACAACGCAAAATGTACTAGAAATAAGTACCATAATTGTGTTCATAGAAATTTAGATAGACAACCGAAGTTGTTGAGTAATTAAATAAATTTAGGATGTTCTTATTAAATATATGCAATTTAGTCAAAAATAGGGTTAAAGTTGAAACTATCTGTGTTGGTGGTGATCGTTAAATCTAATGATTTTCATGTCCGTTAATAAAGGTTAAATGAAAGTGTTGTCGATTTTTTTTTATTTAGTTGTGTTTAGCTTAAAGTAACAGAGGAAGTCAATTTAAATAGGTTTCTATCAGCCTGTCGAATTAATCCTTTAGTCGTCTTGTAGATCACTGACCATCTATTTTAGACCTAAAGATCAGTGTCAGATGGGTTGGCGATCAACATTTTATTATTGGACTGAAAGCTGAGAAACCTTTTTCAGGTAAGTACAGGTGTTAGAGTGGTATACCCCTAAAATTCCTTTTGTTGTCATTGAACCTACCCCTCGCCGCTAAGCTAACTGGTGCAATTTTTTCTGTTACATTTTACTAGTAAAGTAACTTAGAAAGGTAATTAGCGTAAAATACACGCGTAACAGTTGTTTAATGCTTCATAATTTCAAAAAAAAAAAATTTGTAACATTTTTAAACGCGAGTTCGGGCCTTTGGAGCGATGTTTTTAAAAAACGTTTCCAAACTCTTAACTAATTTATTTATCTTAAACAGAAATTATAATGGAATTTTGAATAACTGTATAAAATAACTTTAAATCGAAATTAGTTAACTAATTGTACTAGGGCGAGTAGTCTAGGTAAACAACAATGCAAAAGCTGTAGTACTCAGACTGACTGCCGGGTCTTGAGCTCCCGGGCTTTTTTATAATATCCTCCCCCCCTTCCTACATGGCTGTGGGAACTTGCAGATTTCATGTCTGCTTTACTCTTAATTCTACACCTTATTACATTGTAACAATCTTATTTCTAGGTAATTGCGGTATGTTAACCGTCTGTGACCTGCCACCTGCAGTATCACTGTCGTCTCGAATACAAAGTTGCATATCCGTTCTCATGAATTGTTAATAACCTGTCTGGTTTAGCCTTGTATTACATTGTTGCAATTGACTTATGATTTATTTAACAATTTCTAATAATTCCTATTAGATTCTATTATTCAATATATATATATATATATATATATATATATATATATAAGTAAATTGGGGGATACATAATTCCTCCCACTGTAAATGAAAAATTAAGGTTTTACTTAAGAAAAAAAAAGAAATCAATCCTACTGAATTACTCATATCTATCGTGTCTTACCTATTTATCTTTTGTTAACATTTTGTCTGATTTATGTTTAATTGGTGTGTGAGGAAACGTTTTTGCTACTCCCCAATATTACCTCACTTTGTAATAAAAATTTTTATAATGCTGTTACCGTTGTTATATTATATAGATTATCCAAACAGTTTTTTCTTACATTCTACAAAGTACTGAATAATTTAGACTTATCATTGCTGCTATGCTTATTCTTTTCTTTATTTCAGGTTTGCTTAACTATTTCTTTTTCTTGCAGGTATTATCACTAACTCCTTACAGCCGCGTACATGGTATGTTGGTCTGCTTTTTACAACCCCCCCTAATCTCCGATTGAGCCCGGTCATTTCTTTGATTTTCTTTGTGTTACGCACGGCTACGAGCCAACGTAGCATGACTTTGGCGCCCGAACAGGGACTGCCACGAATTACGTTACGTAACGTAACATTTTTGGCGCCCAACGTGGCTGCCCCTAATAACGTAACAAATTTGGCGCCCAACGTGGGGCTCGATTAACATGGGGCCCCTAATAACGTAACAAATTTGGGGCCCAACATGGGGCTCGTCCAACGTGGGGCTCGATTAACATGGGGCTCGATTTTTTTTTTTCCTGCCCGATTTTTTTCTTCCTGCTCGATTTTTTTTCTCTCTTTCTCCTGCCCGATTTTTTTCTCTCACTATGTCTGTTCTTAAGTATTCTTTCTGTGGCTTATTGGTCTTGTGTTTTCTCTGATAAGCTTGTGTCCGAAAACACTGGAGCCCATTTCGTATTCCTATTCATCTTTTTGTAGCTAGCCCAACCCGTGACTTTTTCTTCTGGCTAGTTCTACCATTTGTTAACTATTTGACTATTATAGTCGCTTGCTACATCCATTCCTTGAGGTAGGTTTCAGATCTATTTTCTTTTCCTTTAGGAATTTCGACTTGGTCGCTTTTGTAGGTCTGTTAGCCATACTCTGCTTGAGTAATCGTTTCGTACGAATCTGTGTTACCTCAGTTGGAAGTATTCTAGATGGTGTACTAGTTTGCCTTTGCCCTTTTCTCTGCTTTGGTTCTTTCTTTGCTGCACACTTGAGGTTGATAGTTTTGTCGTCTAGTTGGTTTGCTACGAGTTTTCTGCCTCGTTTTTTTTTTCTTTCCTCTTGGTTTCTCCGCGGGAAGCCAAAACTTTTGTTTGAGGTGGAAAACAGAAATGTCCCTTTTGGGGACATCCGTCTTTTGACGATTTTGAAACTAGCTATAACCTTTAATCCTCATTGGGTGTTTACTTAATACTTTCTTTACCTATTCTGTCATTGTTGGTTACGATAGATGACTTTGCCTTCTTTTGGAAAAATGTGCTTTCTCTTATACTGGTGTTGGTCCTTCGAACCGGATAAAAATAATTTTTTTGTTTGGTTCCTTGTCTGTCGTTTTTCTTTTTTTTTCACCCCGACGTCTTTATTTTGCTAGGGGGGAATTTGTAACGGGCATTTTTATAGTTTTAACATTTTATGCTGTTATACTCAATTCGTAAGTACATGTCTGCAATTACTAGTTCTATATTTTATATTTATTAACTCGTGTGTAGTAATTTAAAGATAGATAAATTGAAAATTATAAAACAGCTTGCAATTAATTATGGATTGCATCGTATTATATTTTGTTGCTTATGTGAATATACACGTCTAGATAAGAGACGATAAGAAGTTGTAATGGAACGAGTTGAATAAACAGATTAGAGTCGTAGTTCGTTCTTGGTTGCTATATATTAATTACGTTAAAATACTGCTTCTTCTTTGCTTTGAAAATAGTGAGGACGGAATTTCGAATTGTTCCTGAACAAGCGCGGCACGATTTTTAATTGTTTTTCTTATGAAATAAAAGTTGTATATGAACGTGTTCGGTCGACGCACGTGTGTTTTACGGGACATTTGACGGACTTACTTAGTGTTTTACACGTGCTTTACTAATTGTGTTTTTTTGTTAATTTGTCTTTTTATATTTGAACTGTGTGTGCGATCTAGTCTAGTGTCCCTTTGTTTTATCAGAGTAGTGCATACTTTAGATTATTTAAATACAGGGGATACTGTAGTTTCTGCATTTTTCTAACACCAAAGAATCTAAAATAGATCATTGCTTGCGCGAATTTCGTTATTTGCGAAATATAACAGATTACCGGGTTACAGAGGTATTGGTTGAAGTCTCTCACTGCTTTTTGGAGGTTTATGAAAATAATATACATTTGATCCCAGTTGAAATTAAACTAGTGCTACAAAAGATTTCGAAATTATTGTCTCAGGAAATAGAGTTAACAAGAATTTATCAATGCTACATAGTTCCATCAGTATGATAATGTCTGCTGCTAACGCCAGTGAAATACATAGGTGTGATTAGTGTAAAGTGTAAGAAATTCCATCAACACCCTCACAGTCAAGGGTGAAGTGCTTCGTTAGTGCAGGACATCGTGAATCTCACACTTCCGTTGCAAAGAAGCGTTGCTGAAGGACTTTTGTAAGTTGAACTATTTCCTACTTGTTATTACTTTAAATATCTATCCGTTGCTTTACCATATCTTTGTCGTTCTGATATCTTTTACAAAAGACTTGCATGATATTTTAAAACATAAGAAAAAAAAAAGAAAGAAAAAGAAAGAAATCAATCCTACTGAATTACTCATATCTATTGTGTCTTACCTATTTATCTTTTGTTAACATTTTGTCTGATTTATGTTTAATTCGTGTGTGAGGAAACGTTTCTGCTACTCCCCAATATTACCTCACTTTGTAATAAAAAATTTTATAATGCTGTTACCGTTGTTATATTATATAGATTATCCAAACAGTTTTTTCTTACATTCTACAAAGTACTGAATAATTTAGACTTATCATTGCTGCTATTGTTATTCTTTTCTTTATTTCAGGTTTGCTTAACTATTTCTTTTTCTTGCAGGTATTATCACTAACTCCTTACAGCCGCGTACATGGTATGTTGGTCTGCTTTCTACAACCCCCTCTAATCTCCGATTGAGCCCGGTAATTTCTTTGATTTTCTTTGTGTTACGCACGGCTACGAGCCAACGTAGCATGACTTTGGCGCCCGAACAGGGACTGCCACGAATTACGTTACGTAACGTAACATTTTTGGCGCCCAACGTGGCTGCCCCTAATAACGTAACAACTTTCGTTGGAAAAGCAAATAAATGATAATAATTATAGTTGTTACTCTCTACTATTGGGATCTCTATTAAAAATATTATTTCGTTATTTTTTAATGTAGCCTTTGACTATAGCTATTTTTTCAAATATTAGAATGTTTGATTCCGTTACATCAAAAGGTAATTTACTGTTAGTTATAAATGATCTAATTCTTATTAATTCTTTTAATAAATCGGTTGGTTCAATGACACTAGAATGTAGGGTATTTAATTTTACAAATGTTACTGCGTTTTCTAACGTTGCTAAAATTTGTTGAATTAAAGTAAGGGTTGGTATTATTTGAGTAAATATTGTATTAAATCTAATTAAATCTCGAATGCCTAACATGGTAGTTTGCATGTTGGTTTCAAGGGTTTGTATTCGGTTGGCTATACTGTCTTGGTTTCTTACTAACTTTCTCAGTGTTTCGTTGAATTTTATAATCCTTGATAGGGTTAATGATAGTTGGTTGCTGATTGTGGTTTTCATGTCGTTTTGATTCTCAATTAATTGTTGTATTGCGTTGTCATAACGTTCTGCGTCTTGGTTTTCTAAACTGTCTGTGATAGCTTTTATTATGTTACCTAATCCGTTGATTAGTCCTCTTTTTCGTCTCGTAGTTTGTTCGTTGGGTATTAATCTATTAAGTTCATCTTCTATGTTTTTTAAAATGCTTTCTATTATACTGTTGTAATTCATCACTTCTATTGCGTATTCCTTTCCGAATTTTGCCGTGTACATTGATTGTTTTAATCGGTAATAATTTTCTGTGATTGTTTGAAATTCGTGTTTTAATTCTATTTTTGATTCTGATTATTTGTGCGAATGTCCAATAATCGATTGTGTTTTGCATACTGCCTAATTTTATTGGTAGTATACCGGGTTTGTTTTTTATATCTTCTATTATTACTTGATTGTCCGTTCTACCTGGGCGAAGGTTGACAGTAAGGGTGATGATTGCCTATATGAAATTACAGGGTGTCTTATGTTTTTCAAGTGAATGTACTTTGTTATTTTGCCGTTGTCTACCACTGCTATATTTTTGTCTATATTCTCTTAATTTTAAATGGGTCTAGATTTCTGGGTGGGGTTTTATGTCGCTTGCCTTGGAAATTTTTCTCATATACGGTTTGTCCTATTGAAAATTTATTTGCGGCGGTATTTTTATTTCGGGTTGTGGTGATACGTTCCTTATCGTTCTCTAATTTATCTTCTACTTTGTCATATGTTATATTTAGTTTTTCTTTGTAATCTTTCGCATATTTACAAATTCTTAGTGTGATGTCAAACTTAAAAATGTTCCGCAATAGTGAAATTATCAAGAACCATGGCTTTACAGTTTAATGTGATACAATTAAAACCAACGTTTGCATGTTTAAACTGTGATGCACCAACTTCTATAAAAGTTCACTTGTATACGTACTTTCCTAGCAATTATAGCGTGTCCCCTTATTATCAGCTGTAAAAATAAGACAATAAAGGTGCGACTCTACAAATTACGGTTCATTTTTAATCTAGGTCACTCATCAATTATTCTGCAACCCTACCATAGTACAACAATTAAAATGCTTTACGAGGTTAGCGTGTCTACTACGGCCTTGATTTTAAGGGTTGGGAATTATTAGTAGATTTAATAATGGATTTAACTAAAACTTTGAATACCCGCTAAAAGTCATTTGTTTTATGCTATTACAAAAACTGAACTGACATCATAAAAATGAAACCTCGGGAAAGTAAGAATAGAAAGGAACACCAAAGTTCAATCAATAAGGCGGAGTTAGTTTTACAGCTCTACATGAGTTTCAACTTCTAGTTTCAGTTAAGTGAGAATCTTTCTCGTAAAATTCTAAAACCCTAAAGTTCAAAGCAGTTACATTTGGAAGTTAAATAATTCCTTCAAATGAAACGTGTTTTACGCCTGTAAAAGGAGGTGACTTGTAGATGTTTCAACATGACAGTAATCACTTTTAAGCAGTATTTTTCACTTGGATTAGTTTGTATAGCGCACTACAAATTTCTGCATGTTGCAGTCTTACTACATTCATTTTCTTTCTGCTTTGTCTTGCACATCTCATTATTACAAATTTCTTGTTGTATGAGAATTTCTATTTTATCAAGGTGTACTGTAACGCGCTGGATGGAAAAGGGGAAAATCAATCTTAAACAGACAAATTAATATCGGTGTACCCTGATAATTCTTATTTCACAAATAGTGGTGTTCATTAAGCAAGACATTTCAATAAATTTTTAGTTTTAAAAAGGGTAATAACCTTACTACACAAAAGCATAGTTTTATTTCTATGTAATACTTATTGGAACGTAATTCAGGTTTATAAATTATTTAAAAACTACAAAAGTGTATACAAAATATTTATAACAGTAAATTTTCATAACGAGGTTATGTCATTTTAAGAAAGCTTTTATAATCTACGAAGTAAATAACTGTGAAATTATTATATGCATGTTTCATACCACAATTATCTCAAATATGACAGCTTTTTTTACAAAGTTTAGTAAAATAAAGTAGAATTAATGTTACATAGTTATAATACCAAGTAATTCCCGGACCATATCATAAGTGTATACATTCAATGTGGTAATTACTTAAAAACCTAAACGCTCAGTTAACGAAACACTATACTTTGGTTGTGGAATGCAAGAACAAGGAATACAAAACTCAATGGGCCGAATTGAAGCCAAAGCTTAATGCCAGTTCTCAGCGACATTAATAGAGTCCGTTAGAAGCACAAAATATGGGCAGATACTTGTAACAACAAGGAAAGAGCCTAAAGTAGTCTCTCAAGTACAGAAAATAGTTTGCGAAAGCGATACTAAGGTTAACGCAAATAAAATTAATAGAAAGAGGATACCAAGACCTTTCATATAAGAGAAATGGATGTTGCTGCTGAGAGATAGGAAGTAAATGAGACCCTCGAGGAAAGGATAAGTAGTTTATCTGGAAAGCATTTTAGGCTAGGTGAAATGAGGCGTTGGGGTTACAACAAAACGCTTGTTGCACTGATGCTAAACAAAAGCAATCGCCTTAAGTTAATGGGAACTAGAATAAGGGTCGGAATGGTACTATACAGAATTCAATAACGTGTGGCTGTATGGTGAAGTGTTATAGTTGCTGGAATATTAGTCACTTGGCAAAAGACTGCAGTGGTGAAGGGCATAATGTGAAGGAGTGCAAGCAGAAGGAAATATGTATTATGTGTGATGAGGGGGGGGGGAGGTAGTCATGCACTTGGCAGAGGCAAATGTGATGTATTCCGGACAACTTTAGAGGCTGAATCACTAAGGCAAAGGCAGCAGGACATGAAAAGGTGATGTCAACGTTCGTTTTATTTATTAAACGAGGTAGTAGATATTGGGTAATAAACGGTCTTGGAAAGTGGGTGTTAAGTGGACATAAAGACTGATACATTGATTATCTTTTCGATGTACATAAGCCCAAAATAGTGGGATGGAACACTTTTATGCAACCCCATATAACTTATAAGCGGCCGCCCATGATTCCCATAAGGCATGCATGTGGCAGGGGACTTCAATACGAAAAACATGCTTTGGGACGGTGGAGTAACAAATGAACGAGGTAGAATGCGCCTCAAATGGGACAATTCTTTAGAAGAAATTTTAAACAACCGGCAAGAGCCCATATTGATTAGAAAAAATGGATAGTCTAATATCGAGTGTTGCTGCATAAAGACCCTATGTGGAAGATCCTAGACGACGAGTAACTTAGCTTTACCTAAGATGAGCATTCGTGAAATCAACAATGAGATACTCTTTACATATAAGACGGCAACAACTCAAATCAAAGCTTATAGTAAGGATAATATACCCTACTGGTGGAGGGAGGTGGTAAGGCCACTGATAAGGTGACTATAAAGTACTGCAGAAGATATCAGAGAGCGTGAGAAGTAGAAAGGGCTACGAGCAAATTAGAATTTAAGGGAACCAGAAAACTACAATTTTGTATCGTTGATCTAATGCTTGCTAGAGCTGTTGAAAGCATTGGGTCTTAAGGTGGAGTTAACCAGTAGAGTATAGAGATGTTCCGGGAACTATTTATGGAAAAGAGGAGAAATTGCAGAACGCACAGATTAATAAAGAACCAATTCCGGCTCTTTAAACTGAGAGAAATAGAGGACGCGAGCGGCAAAATTAAAATCGGTAATGCACGTAACCTGATGCGATAAAGGCAGTTGTCAAAACAGACCTGAGAGTTTTTGTAAGCTTGTTAATAGATACTTTAAGGAGCGCTCTTTTCCAAAGGAGTGCAAGAAAACAAAGCAGGTCCTGATTGTGAAGCCAAGGCCAAATATTCTGGAAAAGAGGATATATAGACCTACATTTCTGCTAAATGTTCTAACGAAACTCTTCGAAAGTTTCTTGAACAGTTGGCTTTAGGAGGAAATCGATAGAACAAGAGCGGTACATTTGAGCCGGTTCGGCTGTCGAAAGGTAAGTACAACTATCGTAGCTGTAAATCTAGTATTAGAACTAATTAAATGGAATGCTAAGAACAAATGATGTGGCTTAGTTTTGATTGATATTTGAAATACTTTCAATACTACACAATGGGGCAGAATAGTAGAAAAGCTAAAAACCAAGGGCGTTTCGAAATATCTGGTAGAGATTATATAATCCTACCTTAATAAAAGGTTTATTATAATAGACAGGGAAAAGCATAGAGAAGTTGGAGGAGGTGTGCCGCAGAGATCGGTGTGAGAACCCATTTATTGGAATGTTCTTTACGACGACATCATGGCAATATAAATGCCCGACAGAGTGAAATTGGCATATTATGTTGACAACCTAGCTATTCTAATACTTGCCATAAGTGGCAACAAACTGGAAACAACGGCGAGAAAGAGTATTAGATTTACAGTTTTATGGTTAACGGACAATGAGTTGGAAATGACCTCTGAGAAGATGAACGTGGTGATCTTTAATTTGAGTAGGAAAAGCAGAGAGGCGCAATATATGATTAATGGCCACGAACGTATACCCAGTAAAACAGACAGATATCTAACGATAAACATTGACCGCGTAGTCACCTTTGTAAATCATGTATTGTAGCAATTTTATTTTCCACCTAATATATATCCGTATAATCAATCCTTTTATTAAATATTAAATAATATAATACATTATAATGTTATCCAATCCACTTAATTTAATAACATCTATTGTCCAATAAAGAACTAGTATTTAGTTCATGTTAAAAGTTAAATTCTACGGTGACAATATATAAGCTCTTGTTTGGTATCCTTCCTAAAGCCCCCTCTACTCAGGAAACGCAAGGTAACGCTGTTACCGGGCAGCGACAAGCTCGGCCCGCACTTCTAACACAGCTGGGGTTAAAGCAGGTCGAACGTTGTTCTTAGGAGCGATGTCCTTCATTGATTTTTGGTGTTGGAAGCATGCACGATGGAAGATTGCAAGTGTAAGCCATCTTCAAAAATTGTTTTGGATGGTCCATTTTTTTGTTGAAACCAGTCGTGGAGAACGATGAAGTTTTTGTTAAAAGACCGTTAGGAACAGTAAGTGAATTTGTTTCTATAACAATATTAATTAAAATTTTCAGTGTAACTTTGGGAATAATGTAATTTAAATTATATTGCAACGTAAATTATAAATAAGCAACTTTTCTGAATGGTATTCATGCGAAATTGATGAAAACAATTCTATTCTTGTATAATATGGAATCACATATATAATTTATTCAAGTTAATTACAAACAACATTTGCTTTCTTGTGGTGTGAATTACTCCTGGAACATCTGTAAATTGAAACGCAGATAATGGACGCCAAGTGACGTGTTTTTCAGTATGCAGCGCAGCTGTTTGTTTAAAATGGAATATTCCGTTGTCAATACATACGTCAGCTTTCAAGCAGGTATTTAGGTGCAATTTGGAGTTCTGGTATGTACAAATAATTATATTCGTATGTTGTTTGAACTGTCGACGTAGAAACGAGATAAATTTTACTTTAACCGACTTGTGTTAACTTTGAACAGGTCAAGGACAGACCTCAATTATATTTTTCGTAGTCATACGATATGAATCTGTAATTTGTTCCTACATAATTCTTTTATTAACTCAATGAAACATCAGAAGATGTCACTACTAATTAGATAAAGTAAATTCTTATAACTTTGAACCTTTAGAAATTAAATTTCTACATTTGATATTTTATGAACAATTATCTGTAATATCTACTGTAAAATTAAGGTAGATCTACCATAATTAACTCTTTCTATAAATAAGCAATTTTATGCTTTGTCAATTTGTTATATAAACCTGATTAAATAGTAATTGGTACGGATATATTCAGTACCATTGTAATTAACTCTTTCTAATTTAAATTAACTTATAAAGGAAGACATATTTTTTGTAGAAAATTACTTTATTGGATACCAAAAGAATAGATTCTTATTTTCGGACTAAAGACTATCTTTTATTTAAGAGGAATGAAAGTCGATTCTGATTGTATTTAATTATTTTTGAGTTTGAATGCACAAACAGTGCTTTTCTTTGTTTAATTTGTTCACAGGTGCAATGGAGGATTGCTAAGGTCAAAGTCGAGCCATAAGGTAAGATACTTCAAAGATTAGGTGGTCTTTAAAAATTATATAGCGGTTATAGGAGAAAGGTTTCCGCATTAGCCTTGTACAAGGGACTTGTATTAGGTCTCCCCAGTATAAAAAAATACGGTGGCGCCTTATTCTTATTACTAGTGGTCGCAATTACACCCCGACCCACAGCTCATTCTCTACCCAGAGCATATAGTTCGACTAGCCGCTATACCTTCGAGATTTCCTCAACATAGAGACACCTTCCATCCGAACTTGCCGTGGGCTCCTTTTTAATTATCGGAAATTCTCTTTAAACTAAGTTTAAATAATTCGGGAAGGTTATAGTATATCGTGCAGTTGAAAAGGCGAAAGTAACAACACGAGTATTGGGTACTATGCTGCTTAATATTGGAAGTCTGAAACAAATGAGAAGAAGAGTTCTATGCGTGGCTTGGCCATGCACTCGACATTACTTTATGCAGCCCCAATCTTAGAACCAGCATTGAAGATAAAAAAACGTAAGACTGAGCTACGAAGATGTCAAAGGGTTTTAGCCATAAAGGTGAGCCGAGCATTTCGGACGTTTCGACTGACGCATTATTGATTATTGGTGGGACTTACTGATTTGAGAAAGAGCGGCAATTTACACTTCTAGCAAGGAATACCCAGATAAAGAAAAGGAACTGCTAAATCTAGAGACGAAAGAGTAACTTTAGATTAGATGGCAGCGAATATGGGAAACATCGGATAACGAAAGGTGGACTGCTAGACTGATCCCACATGTCAATATATGGACGAGTCGTAAATTCGAAGGGGTGAGTTATCATTTGGCGCAAGTCCGAAGTGGACATGAACTCGCGCTTTGGAGAATAGTTGCACACAATAAAGAAAAAATAATAGTACAATATTGGTACTGCGATCCAGACAAGATGATATAGACCACACTCTTTTTGAATGCCCAAGATGGAATAGAGGATCGGGACAATAATAAAAGAAAATCTTTAGAGTATAAACTTTGTGACATTTATGTTAAAGAATAAATCTAATTGCTCTGACATAGAAAAGTACGTCGAGAATATGTTAAAAGCAAAGGAGGAAGATGAGAGGAGGATGGAAGGAGAAGAGAGAGCTTGAATGATTAGATATATTAGGATAACTACCCCGCAAGCACACCGAAAAAATGCCTACAAGGTCGTCTCGGTGTGTCATTGTCACTAGCGGGAGGACAGAAATGGTTTCAGTTGATCAGGGTGACTTTCTATTGGGGGAACCAGGTGTGGATTTCCATTTTTGTCTGTTTTGCTCTGATGAGCCCCCACTTGAACCCAACACTACCCGTCACACTAGATCACCTTTCTTACGGATGTCTTCCCGTTACGGATGTCTTCCCGATGGTAAGGAATTTGGAAGCCGTAAGGTGGAAGGGCAAGTTACAATGGGGCATCGCAGGATTTCCAACCCTCTATAAAGAAGTGACATAATTATTCATACCATTCAATACAAAGTAAAAAGTTTTCAAGGTATCAGTTATACTGTTGGCATAATAAAAAAGCAGTGGGCTCGGGGTTTTTGCATGATGGAATCATATGAATTTACGCCTGATTCAAGTGGAACGGGAATGCTATACAATGACATAATCTTCACCAAACCTATGAAGAGAAGAAAAACAGGATTAACGCTATGGAGTGGACAGAGAACCATAAATTAATTTTTCGGGAGCCATAAACAAAAACACATGCTCGGGTGATGCTTGAGAGGTTAGCCAAGTATATTCATTTGGTTATAAAATAACAAACGGGCGTTAACATGATGGGATCCACGGATTTTGACAGAACCCACAACACAGATAGAATTGGGATGAATTGATTCCATAGCAGTCAAGATTAGAAAAAGGAAAACCCAATGGCACATTAAATGAATCCTGGCGTATGACATTCTTTATCCGCATTAAGACCTAGCTGTAAGTCGTAGCTAATTAGGAATAGCTTTTATTTACTATAGGTGGCATTTACGCATGGTGCCTTTTTGATTAAATTTTAATAAAATCTTACAAGGTCCACCATCAGGTAAGGTAGAGTGTTGCTTTATTATAGATACAGGACCTGTAAATTGCACGTTTTAATTGAAATTTGAGACCTGTTGTTAATTATTATAGTTGAATCATCAAGGTTATGGATAATTGAATATGAACTGATTTATGCAATTTTACTATTCTGTGTGTGTATTTGTTTACAGGAATATGTTCTGTTGCTGATATTCAAACTGATGTAAGTAACTTAAAAAATTTGTATATATACTTGGTTACTGGAACATTAAAATGAGGTTGCATTAAAATAGATTTAGGTGACGCACTGAACTGAAATTTCTTGTTTTTTTTTGTTGATAACGACTTAGTTGATATTGAAAACTAATACGGCGTTTGTCATTCCCGAAGTAAGTATTTCACTAAACAATTATCCCGTTGACTAAGTTGCTGTTCTTTGTGCCGGCTCTAAAATGATTTTATATATTTTAAATTGATAAATAATTTCTTACGGTTGTTTACTACTGATATATAAAGTTTTTGTTCAGCGCATAATCTAACGTATGAAGAGAACATATGATGAATTGAAATATCTGGTGGAGAAAGTACTCATAAACCGTTTCCTGCGATTTAAACGTCATAACATCATTGAAGGGTTTGCAGTTCGGCCTTATCAAAACTTGTTGTTTTCTTTGTGGACGGGACAGCAGAGATAGTAGCAATCATTACATTGAAAACGAAAGGTCAATGCGTGCAATACGTCAAACACCTGCCATTTCCTGATTCTAATGAATTTATACTACTTGTTTTTCACAGTAAGTTAGATTTATTCAATAACTTCATGAATGCAATCGATTTCGTTATTCAAAGGAAAAATTTCCACTGGCTAATGACGTTAAAATTGCGGAAGTAATTTTTATAGGCCCTTACATATGATCTTTAGTTGCATATAAAAAATTGCAAGATATCTCGACCTAAGATGAGAATTTAGCAAGGAACGCGTTAAACAATGTTACGAATTTTTTTTTTTTTGAAATTATGAAGCATTAAACTACTATTACGCGTGCATTTGCCGCTAATGACCTACTAAGTTACTTTACTAGTGAAATGTAACAGAAAAAATTGCACCAGTTCGCTTAGCGGCGAGGGGTAGGTTCAATGACAACAAGAGAAATTCTTTTAGGGTATATCATTATAACACCTAAAAAGGTTTCTCAGTATTCAGTCCAATAATAAGATGTTGATCGCCAACCCATCTGACACTGATCTTTAGGTCTCAAATAGATGGTCAGTGATCTACAAGACGACTAAGGGATTAATTCTGATCTCGACAGACTGGTGGAACTCTATTTAAATTGACTTCCTCTGCTACTTTAAGCTAAACACAACTAAATTAATAAAAATCGACAACACTTTTATTTAACTTTTATTAACGGACATGAAAATCGTTAGATTTAACGATCACCCCTAACACAGATAGCTTAAACTTTAACCAAATTGCATATATCTAAAAAAGAACATCTTAAATTTATTTAATTACTCAACAACTTCAGTTGTCTATCTAAATTTCTATGAACACAATCATGGTACTTATTTCTAGTACATACTGCGTTGTTTTTAATCGCTGGTTGTGAAGAAATGTACTACGTACCTTCTTATTCATGTGGGTATTATATTTTAATAACGTAACATCATAGTAACTATACCAAACAAGAGAGGTGCTAATAAGTGTGAAAATTTTCAAACATTAAGTTTGACAGCACATGTGCCAAAAATATTAACAAGAATTGTACACAGACGAATGGAATAACAAGCTGAAGAAATACTAGAAGATCAATTTGGGTTTAGGCAAAATAGGGGAACACGAGATGCTATTTTAGCTCTGAGAAAAAGGGGAAAGCGCGTATTGGGTTTATAGATATGGAAGAAGCATTTGCCAGTGTAAAATGGAAATAATGTTCGAAATACTCAAAAAGTTTGGAATAAGTTTTAGGGATAGACGGATAGTACAAAGCCTATACAAAGAGCAAACAGCGGTAATAGAATTTAAGCCGAAACGTAGAAAAGTATATACTAAGAAAGAGGTGAGACAGGAATGGACAGACAAAGTTAAGAACAAAAAGGTACTAGAAATGGTAGGGAAGAAAGAAATATGTAGAAAACTGTAAAAAAAATAGGAGAGATAGGATGGTAGCTCACATACTAAGGCATGAGGAATAGTGCGGAATATATTAGAAGCAGAGATAGGAAAAAAGAAAAGTAGAGCTAGACCTAGGTTAGACTATTGCATACAGATAGTGAAAGATGTAGGTTGTGAAAATTTCAGGGAAATATGTAGGCTAGTTCAGAATAGAAATCAATGGAGATACCCGTCCTACTAGGCCCAATGTAAAAGACTAATAACGAAAAAGTAACTATACTTCAACACGATGATTATTATAAGCAATTTTTTTTACCTGCACATTTTTTATTTCGCCAAACCCTTGTTGCAAGCAAGGTAGGGATCTTAAACGTGCGTGACAACACTCACACACGGTACCTCCATTTTACCTCTCATCCGAACGAGGGCGTATTTTTGTGAAAAATGCTTGCCAAACATTTTTCATGCGGGCCGTGTCGGGATTTGAACCTGGGACTTTGGGCAAAGTAGTCATACATATACAAACTACACACGGAGCCGCCTACCATCACATACCTTACATGTGATTTTCCAATGCTCCACTCGAAGGTACTATAATGGCCAGGTAGCGAGTCTTTTTACCTGAAAAATAATGAATTTTGCTGAACACTTGCTGTTCCAATCAAGGTAGGAATCTTTAACGTGCGTGACAACATTCACACACGGAACCCCCATTTTGCCTCTTATTCGAACGAGGACGTATTTTTGTGACAAATGCTCGCGTAACATTTTTCATGCGGACCGTGTCGGGATTCAAATCCGGGACCTTGGGCGTAGTAGTCACACACCCTTCTCATATCTACATTTGATTTTTGCCAATGCTCCACCCGGAAGTACTACATTGGCCAGGAAGCGATTTTTGTTTACCCGGAAATTTTGAATTTCGCCGATCCCTTGCTGTTACAAGCAAAGTAGGGATCTTTGACGTTCGTGACATCACTCATATACGGGATCTCCATTTTACCTCTCATCCGAATTAGGGCGTATTTTTGTGAAAAATGCTCGCCTAACATTCTTTAAGCGGACCGTGTCGGGATTTGATCTCGAGAAATTGGTCATAGTAGTTACATCCCTTCACATACTAGGTATGTGATTTTTTTCCAATGCTCCACCTGAAGGAACTACCTTGGCAGGAAGCGAGTTTTTTTACTTGAAAAATTTTGAATTTTGCCAATCTTTTGATGTTACAAGCAAAATAGGGATCTTTAACGTTCGTGACATCACTCACACACGGGACCTCCATTTTTATCTCTCATCCGAGCAAGCGTGTATTTTTGTAAAAAATGCTCGCCTAACATTTTTCAAGCAGACCGTGTCGGGATTCGAACCCAGGACCTTGGGCGTGGTAGTCACACACATACCACTACGCCACGGAGCCGCCTCCCCTTCACATACCACTGAATATCGGGGAAATAGGGTATATAATTGTAAAACATTACATGAGGACCGAACTGTATCTAACAAGAAAGAACAGCGCATATGTTCAAAGACAACAAACTTAGAAACAAGAAGAAGAGTGTTGAAAGCATATGTCGGTACAGCTCAGTACGTCTATGAAATAGGGGCAGTAGAAAATGCAGACAGAAAGAGATATAACCTTCTGAAGTGTATGTGCGTGATCGCATGGACTGACAGAGTTAGCAACAAATAGGTTATACAAATAGTAGGGGAATAAAGATATCTGTGAGAAACAAAAAAAAAGAGAAATGCAAGGGCAGGACATTTTTGGGGAATAGTACGGGATATATTACTAGTAGAGATAGGAAAAAGAAAAAAAAAAGAGGTAGAGGTGGAGCTAGATCTAACTAATGCACGTAGATAGTGAAAGATGCAAACTGTGCAGATTTCAGGGAATGTGTAGGTTAGCTCAGAATATGAAACAATGAGGGTACGCGTCTTACCAGTTCCAGGACTGAAGACCTAATGATGATGATGAATGTGAAGCAAAGTATATTGTAAATAGTTGGTGTATATTTTCTTACTACGGTTCCTAAATTAGCTAAAATGATAGATATTTTCCTACATATTAATGAATTCGTAATTATTGCGCTAATGTTACACTACCTCTTAAAGGGGGATAAGAAATAGGATACAATATGCTCCTTAAGATATACTTATTGGTTTGGTGTCTCGATTTTTCCTTAAGAATCTTTCTGCTGTTATTTACGAACATGCGAGTGTTTTCATCTAGACATTTCCAGTATGGAAAATAGATACTAAAGACTGCTAAGTCATTTTCATGTGCTGAATTTTTTTGTTAGCGTGTGCTATAGAAGTATATTACAAAACTGGATTCTCATAAAGAATTAAACGTCACACTAATAATCACTTACTCAGATACACATTACATTATAAAAGTACATAAATGTCGCTTAAATAAAATTGCCAAAACATTAGTACTCCAAACCTGTACGAATTTCATGCCAGTGGGTCACAAGGTTCTACTTTATTCTCATTAGTATAGAGTTACGGACTTCGCGTGCTCTTGGTTATTTGCTATATTCAACATACATTTTCTGTCGTATCTTGATAGGGTACGTTAGGTCTGCTACCATTTCCGTATATTAATTTATGTACAACGGCTTTATGAGCCTAACAATTTATTGTGTTCCGCGTGTCTGAAGGGAACGAACATACCGCTGCGTACGAAGGTATTTGAAAGGAAATTTAAACGTATTATTCTTTTAAGCATGAAACGTACAATAAATTTACACATTAAAGAGTAAACTTTTCTTGAGCGCTTGGCTCAGGACAACGCGTCAGTCGAAATGACAAAATCTGAAACTACCCATAATGACCCATCTATGCGTTTGGTTATATTGAATCCTAAAATTGCATCCTAAAGTATACGCTTTTATTGTATTGATGGTCTTTTTTTGTTTATTAACTCATAATTTCATTATCCGTAACTGTATGCGGAGTTGATAAACTATTTTCTGGTTCAAACTCATCCCGTAACAATTCATTCCTTTACCAAAACTACTTGTAAAAACATTTCAGTATTTTCCATCTCAGTTAAATCTTTTCTGTCTTTTCTCTAAACTCCACTGAATGCCCATTATGTAGATGTTCCAAAGTCTCCGACACTTGGTTCTTGCGGATTATCATCCGAAGCGTGCTTGCGTAGCAAAATTCCATCCCCTACTTTAAGAAATATGTGCCCAATACGACCAGTGTGTTACTCAATGGGTTAACATTCTGCCATCATGCACCTTCTCCTCAGGTTTCCAATTGAGAATAATACTTAGTTCTTAAACATTCTTTTGGTCGGTTCGCAGTCGTAAAGGCTAGCAATCGGGGTTGATCCCGGTAGTCTGACAGAGAAGATCATATTTTATTTCTAGCATGAGCAATTGTTGGAATCTTTTGGGCATGGTCCCTCGAAAGTGTACATATGCTATAATGATTTGAACCTGCTTGATGTTTTTTTCCTCGAACTGGTTCCACTGGTACTGAATGTCACCAAATTCTCCACAATTTTAGCATCTATGCCGCTTTTTCTTCGGTTATTGGTCACGAAGAACCTATCGTTTTCTTAGCTCTGCTCTTCTACGGAGCATTGTACCTTGTTAGTTGCCTTTTCACCATCGTTCCAACAGTTCGCCGGTGTTTGAAATAAGTCTACGCCAATGATTACTCATGAAATGTAGGTACTTTCACTCTGAGTTCTGACAGTGGTTCTTCTTCCTTAACACCCTTTAATTCTGATTCCTGTTGGTGTATCTCCGAAGTTGTCAGTTTGACGTTTGAATTATTAATGAATTAATTTGTTCTAACAGTCTCTGTACTTAATCTTTTATTTTGCGAATTTTTTAACAATTTTTGATATTCTATTTCTTGCAACCCTGTAACAAGTTGGAAAAATTTGCTTCCATTTTTGCAAACTTTCAACAAATTTCACAGATTTGGTATCATGCTCTGTAAACTCCTACTTCAATTGGCTGTAGTTCTGCATTGATCTTTGTGTAACTGCTTTTGCGTTTTTATTTAGCTTTTTCGTAATGATAGCGATAATTTAATTTCTATGTAAAGATCATAGGATTTTCTTCTAGTTTCACGGTATTTTCATGTAGTTTCTCTGTGTTGTTAGCCAATCTCTTCAACTCTTGACTTGAACTATAATAAACTAGAAAGAATCTTACTGTTCATTTTTGTCTTTGTATAGGTTGGGAGGTAATAGGTATGCAACACAAAAGAAAACCGTTTAGGTGTTCTTAGACTTATGTAATATATTTCCATTTAAACTTCTTTATTTGGTTCAATACAAATCTAATTATTGACCAACACTTACAGGGAATCTTTTATTTATTGAAATGTCACTACAGAAGTTTATTAGCAACAATTGCTATACTATAGTTTTTTTCTTAAATGACGAGAGCACTGTGTACGTTTTATTAATTTTGCGCACAATTAATGTATTATTATAGAAGTACTAGTCGATTGAATATAATCCACTCTTACTTCATAATATGCATAGATACTAGCAGATCTATTTCAATGACCTTTACCGGTGCTTGAACCAAAACTTAACTTCATCAGGTTACAGCAGTATTAGAAGCTGACTGAATGTATCCGTGTTTTCCTATTGTATTCGTTCAATCATATCTTGTAGTAATCTGTCATGGCTACTTCACTTTAAAATGCCCAACCTTCTTTAGTGAAATGATACGTATGTTATTGAATAAAGTAGCAAAAACCAATAATTAAGTGAAAACACCAGCTTAATGAGCTATGAAAACAGGAAACGAATCACTCGCTTTTTCTATATGAATACAAATAACATAACATTGTTGATTATTTAATCATTTGGTAAAAAGTAAAGATATTTATATCTGTTGTAGGTTACAAATTGATTGTGAAAAACTCTCTATAAAAACTAGTTATTGGTTGAAGCAAAAGAAGGACTCTAACAACGCTTATGTATAATGTATATATATATATATATATATATATATATATATACACACAAATAAGATAACAGGGCAGTTTAAGGGTAGATTAAGTTATAGGGGTCGTAGGATAAATATAAATAACTTTAACTTTAATAAAATCCAATAATTCCATCAATTATAGGAGTTAATCGACCATTCTACAAAAAGTCATTTGCGAGGACACTGTATATAAAATATATTTGATAAATGCATGAGAAAGAAACTCCTTTAGTAATAATCCAATAACACTTAATTTGGATAGTAATGTGTGCGTCGTATAAAATGTTTGAATATAATTTACGAGTAAAGATAAGATTTAAGAAGCAACTAATTGCAGCAAATAAAATTATCGGGAAACATAGATAAATTGGCATTCCAAATATTTAATTATTACGTCGAAATATCAACGCATCCATATACGAACGCATCTTAATACGTCACTAAATTGCGTGACTAGAAAGAACACATTTGCTCAGAAAACCAACATTCTGTAACAAACACATATACCCCAAGCGGTTCAATTATATGATAAATCTTGAACTTTCAATTGACAAACATTGAATACGTGACTGGATAAACGCTATGATTGGAAGTACTAACAAAATACTGTGATTTAACAGAACGCTTACGTAATTGTGAAAGCATTTCGTCGAAGAATTAAACCAGGGAATTTGACAAAATACCGAGTTCTGCCAGATAAGGCAAAGTACAAGCTTTGATCAATAAACACGTCAATGAAAACGATTGGTGGACGGGCTTATAAATACAGTAGGAAATGAATAAACATTCAGTTCATATTCAACCAGGCACAAACTATGTTTAAAATGCAGTAGAAAGTTATGTAATTAATTATTGAAACAAAATTCAGAATAAGTAAAGTTTGAAAGTGAGGAATTGTGCGACGAAAGTAAGCCGATCTACAAATAGACATAAGTTAAACAATTAATTAAATCTATTTTTAACATTTAACAAAACAGGGCTTCTTTTCTTGGGACGGCTTATATATTGGAGGCTATTTTTTTATTTGGACGACTTTTGCTGATACCATCTTATTGAGACGGCATTTTGTTAATGCCATTTTGGGTTGTGACCGCTTTTGTTAAATCGATGTTCATGTCAAGATCTAAGCCTTAACGCAAATCTTAAAATACGTCTGAAGGAAATGTACCAGAAATTAAAAGTGGATAATTCTGGCAAATAAAGAGAACACAACAAGGGATGCAGAACACAGACATCATGAGGGAACTTTAGTAACCATTCCAGGTTAGCAATTTTCAAATATTTTATTTAAAGACTGTTTCAAATTTAATATTTGTTATACATTATGTATTTGTAAAAGTCATCAAAAAGGTCATTTGAAAATATGAAAACAGGGAAAGGCACCTTAGAACGTTCGAAGATACTTGAGAGTAATTAAAAGATATTTTGCTGGTTTTCTGAAGAGCAACTGCTTTATTTGAATCCATTTAAAGAGTAAAATAAGATTTATTCAGTGAGCTACTCGTGGTTAACAAATAAAATACAACGTACAATATTGGGGATATAATAAGGAATATCACAGCAATATATATATATATATATATATATATATATATATATATATTGCCGTGGAACCTTATAAATCGCCTCAATAACAAAAATATTCTAAAATTATTTGTATTTTCCAAAATCGAAAATAAATTACACACAATAGACAATTTTAATAAAAAAATTAATCTGTTACCCTGATTCCTCTCTTCATCACCTTAATTCTTCTTCAGTTCCCAGGCTAGCTCAGTTGGGTCTCCTCTTGGATACCTAAATTCACTATTATACTCTGTATTGTTCACGCACACCCTCAATAAAACCACAAAATAATACAACCATCATACAATATTTATTTAACACTATTTACAAATAAAATTCACGATTATCCACATTTCAGAGATCAAGTTACACCTCAATAAATCCTATTTTTGTACTGTCCTGGATTTTAATTTAAAATATCAAACACATTGAATATACCCGGAGTAAATGGGCCCTGAATAATACCTTATTTTCGTTCTTTATTTATAATTTATTTTGAATTTCTATACTCTGGAGTATGGTGAGCTCATGATAACCCAGTTAATTATGAATAATGTATGCTTTTGTATTTCGCATACTCTTACAACCAACAAAAAAACAAACCCATGTACTCTTCACAATAAAAATTTTAAATTCCTGATGGAACGTTAATAAGCTTTATATACACCTTTAGATTTCTATTTAAATACCTTAATAAAGTTAGTTATACGTATTATTTTCAATACGCAAAATAATGCACAATCCTTCAAAATTTACTCTCACACGTCACACAATTTTCAAAGTTTTATAGTTTATAACAACAATTTTAAAGCGTCACCTGGAATTTCTTGAAAACCTCCACTCCATTAACGATGCGGTAAAGTTGTTTCTCTCTGCTCTGCTGGCCGCCTCTAGCTATTTGTAGAAGAACCCCATTTAAGTGGTGCTGCTTGCGCTGCCTTCACGGTGTATCCAATTCCAAATCCAATTAATTACACATCTTTCATACTTGCGTACTTTCGTTTAATGTAATTTAAATTTACGTTACTTCCCGAGTTTGTTTAAAACAAATGTTGTACCTCAAATTAGAATTTAGACTCGCCACTTATTCGCGTATCAAATTATGAAACCAACATTGTACTATTTATTATAAAATAATGTTATATACTTACAAGCTCGTTCGTAGTCTGAAGCGATCAAAGTACTAAGAGAACCAAGTTACAAGAGAGAGCCGTGCTAATTCGCATCGAGTATTTAAATGCTTCGACTGCAACCTCTCCAGACCCTCTTACCGTGAAAAATCTTATTTAAAATAACACTTCCTCAAATTTTGTTTCAACCGTTTTCGAAATCCTCGAAATTTAGCGCGTCGTTAGGATATTTTCCAATAAACCCGACTTCAAATATCCCCGTGTTTGTCTGTTTTAAAACTAACGATATCGACCAATAATATATCCATTGACGTCTTCAAAATCCCGCCTATCTTAACGCTGTCCTTTTCTTATGCATATCATATGTTTCCTTCTAACCTTGTTTGAGTGGTAGAGAATCGATATTCCAGTCCGCGTTCTATTTACCCCATGTAGACTGAATACGTGCTTTTTGAAATGCACTGTTACTCTGCCTGTCTCAGTCCGAAGCATTTTATTGATCGTCTGTCCTTTCTGCACTTTAAGGAAATTTTTAGTTAACATTTACGCGAACCCTCCAACTGTTTACCCAATATTCTTTGAAACTTGTTTGTTATCTTATAAAAATAAGGGGAACCTGACATTTAAAAACATGCAGGTGTTTTATTAACCGACGTTTTAACACAACATTTATAGGAGCTTCTTTTCATGGTATTTCAAGCCAACCGATTTATTTGTTTGTTATAACGAACGCTATTCGTCTTGGATTTATTGATTTTTCATGCTTTTATGCGTATTAGACGTAATTAAAGTCCATTAAATTAATAAATAAATTGCATTGGCCTCTAAAATTTATTTTCTTTACAAACCTAACTAAAGTTTATTCCTCAATTCTAAATTTTTGTTAATACTTGTTACATTAAACTGAACTAAATGAAATAAATTTCGCACGTAAATTCTGGTTGTCTCTATACAGGGTGTTTCAAATTGCTTTGTTTATAGTTAAATTTAACCTTTTAAAATCACTACAATATATATATATATATATATATATATATATTGATTTGTCAGATCCTATTTTATATATATATATATATATATATATATATATATGTAAGATAAATATGGGGGGATACAGTCAGATTGCTTATTTATTTAGAATAAACTTCTTTTAACCATTTGTTTATTTTCTTCATCAGGAGAGATTATAAAATTTACAATTATACAAACATAATATGACATCTATATGACATGGACAGGTTTTTGTTCATGTTCACTCGCCATTAAATTTCATTTTTGATATATATATATATATATATATATATATATATATGTATAGATGTGATTTGAGGTTATAATGAGGTCAAATTGTATCATCTCATAAACATACGAAGTCGTAAACTTGAAAAAATTAGCAAAATTCAAGAAGCCCAATTATGTAGCTATTTATTTGTATAGATAAACGTATTTGTGAAACCCCTAGTGTTGAAAATATAAATGCATAAAGAACTGTGATTACCAGATAATTTAATAAGGAGCGAATTGTGATTTAGATAGTTCGACACGTAGAACAAGTGTATTCAAAGAAATTTCAGTTTTAATTGAGTAATCAAAAACGTTTCGTCCACATTTTATGTAAAGCCATGTATATAAAATACGTATAAATACATGGACATGTTCTAAAACATTTTCATATTGCAATTAATAATTAAAATGACCCTGTTCAAATTTATAAAATGCTTTATAAAGAATTAACATTATAGTGGAAAATTGCATTTAAATTTTATAACAAAAGTGAGTTAGTATAAAGAATTAAAAGTGCGTTTATTAATCTATATTCTACAAAACAATAAATTTTGAATATTGATGAGATAGGTGAACGACGTGAATAGCGGGGAACAATAACAGAAAATAGAAGATTATAAACTATATTTCGAACGCTCTGGTCACATACGTAGAGATGACACGCCTACTTCTAGAATTATTTTGAACATGGAAATAGTAACTAGACTTGTCGAGAAGGATATAAATACCTACGTCAGAGAGGCTCGCGGTTATAAAAACAAATCGAATATTCAGGGGAGGACACTTTTTATTGATTCGATGTTGGCACATGATAAATGAGATTAAATAATACGTCACGTATTTTAAAGTGCTATATATACATGTACTATATTTACTAGTGAAAGTTATTTAAAAACATTTTGGAAGATAAACGATTTTAAAAACGGTTTTCAGAAGAGTGTTACTTGACAGTTGACGTTAAAATTTATTGGTACTTAGGCGTGAATTGATTATTCTAAGCATTTAGAATGGTTTCACCATGGATAATAAATAACTAAAATAATTAAACTACTGCTAGATAAAGTCTACTTAATTGGAATAAGGCATATAAAATTGGAATGGTTTAGTTTATGAAACGATTTTTGGAGTTTGGGTTGATGATTATGTTCTAAAAAGGGTCAACGACGGGCGTAGCCGTAACGGTGAAATAAAATATATTGTTTGGATTTTTTGAAAGAACATTCCAATCGATTAATTAAGTTGTATGATGAGAATTTTTTTTGTATGCAAGTATTTTAAAAAGTGTGTGCAAAAGTCAATATAATTTAATTTTAAAAAGGGATGGCAAACCTAGGAAAAAGGTTTTTGCCATGAAAGAAGATAATAATTAAACCTAACTGAAATCCGACAAGTTAAACGGTTCAAAATGGAGAATATTAAATTATACGGCTTATTTGGGTAACTTTTATAAGTATCAAGGAAGATTTAATTAAGGAACTGCATATGAATGAAAATTATGAGACTAAGATTTGTGAGTAATCATCCTAGTTCTAAAGAGAGGTTTTTGTACTCTATTTTTACTATATAAGATTTGTATCGAATAAGTGAGTGGTTATTCAGAAGTTATATTTTTTTCAAATCGATGTTACATTTAAGATCTTGTTAGTAAGACTAAGCTGTGTAGATGTATTAATTCTTTGTAAAAGGATATTTTGTATCATTATAAATCTAATGTATGATTGCAGTGGTTTTATTAATTAGAGAGCTAGCAAAATGATTAGACAATGGGAAAATTTTAAGCATTCATCATAAGCAATTTTCATTCAGCATAGCAATCTTGTAACCAATACAATTTTCTTCCTAGCATGTTTATGCCTTTTTATAATTATTAATTTACAATTATCCTTTACAGCGTTGAAAGCGTACATATCTATTCCATTAATATAATATTTATTCGTTGTCGTGTGGAGCTCCATCTGTGTTTATGGGTTTAATGTAGCATTTCAGTTCCCTTGATATTCGCTAACATGTTGATGCAAGAATTCGGTCCACTGCGCTTGCTCGCGTAGTAAAACACTTTATTGCTTTAGTCTATTTTAATTTGAGGATGTAATCAGGCAGACAAGTTTTCGACGCATGGTCGAATAGTTTTTGTTGGAAAGATGCAGTCCGAGAGGCATGTGGCCTGGAGGAGGAGAATTCCTGTAGTCTTTAAAGTAGAAACCATCACTGGGGTACACGCTAGAGAATCAAGAAGAACCGTTTGTTTAGTATTCTTCTTTAGTCAGTCGACCCTTAAGATGATTTATAGAATATGGTTTTGAAGTAACATCATCACGGTATGTAATTATTTTCATTTTGAATTTAAATTAGCGCTTCTTGATTTTTGCAGTGCAAGTTTTAGTTATTAAGTATTGCAAAGTTTTAGTTACTAATAAGTATTGCAAAATTTTTGGTTATTAAATATTTCAAATTGAAACGTTAAGGCGCCCTTGTGAACAACAAAAATTTAAGTGTTCCTTTTCGAATGGATATCAAGTTTGTAATCCGAGGCACATGTGAAGGCCGCGCAGCTCTTGTTAGAGTTGAACACGAAAATTGATGGGCAATGGTGCAAAGTTCATTCTCGAATAAATTGGTAAATATTTGCTACCGGAATTATATAGATGTTGTTACGTGCCAATTAAATTGGCCCTTAAACATTGTACAGTATTGCCCGAAATAAACAGTACTGAAACTAAGTTGGCGGTGTTTTTATGCGTGCGCTGTCACACTCAAGTTAGCTAGTATAGACCTGTCAAGTAAACCTCAAACAAGTAATTAGTAGGGCCTAATTGTTAAAAATGGTGTTAAGTACAGAGGAGAAAGTGTTTCTGGTAGAGCATTATTTTCGTTCATACGGAATCGGCCGACGTAATGGTGCAAGTTTGCTATACGTGTCTGATCAATTCACACAAAGGTTTAATAAACGTTCTCCAAGTAATGCTGTAATTTTGAAGGTTATTGAAAAGTTTAGAAATACAGGTAGTGTATTGTGCCAACGAAAAGGAAACTCGGGGCGTCCCAGGACAGTTAACAACAACAACAACCATGAACGTGTTTTTGAGCAAATCTTAGAAAATCCGAAAGTCAGCCATGTAAGGACAGCGTTACAACTTGATTTAAAAAGAACTTCCTTTCAAAGAATCCTGAAGGAGCTGGGTACATTTTCGTATGTGATTCAGGTACATCAACAACTACATCCTCGGGATTATCGCAGTAGAGTGGAATATTGCGCCAGAATTCTCGCGTTACAGTATGAAAATCCTGAATTTTTGAAAAATGTTTGGTTTTCAGACGAAGCACATTTTCACTTGTCAGGCTATGTGAATCGTCGCACAAATCGATTTCTGGGCTTTGCCAGACCCGATGAGGTTCAAGAGGTTCCTTTACATAGTGAAAAAGTGAGTGTCTGGTGTGCTGTTTCCGGACACGGAATCATTGGTCCGTACTTAATCGAAGAGAATGGTAGGCAAGTCACACTTAATCAACAGCGGTACAGACAAATTTTAACACGATTTATCCCTGATCTACGTCAATTCTGTCGTGCACGTAACTTGGCATTTCGAAACCAATTTTTTCAGCAGGACGGGGCAACTTGCCATACTGCTGCCGCAATTTCTTCAAGAACATTTTCCAAGCAAATTCATATCACGATTTACTGACTTCCCTTATCCTTCACATTCTCCAGACCTCACACCTCCAGACGCATACATTTGGGGCATGGCTAAAAATTCCGTTTTCAAACGGGCACCACAAACCATCGATGAATTAAAGGATGCCGTTAGAGTCTTCTTCGCAGCGAAACTTAGAACATCGTTATGAAGTCTGTCTCGAACGAGGAGGTGCACATTTAGAACATATAATAAAGTGTCAATAATATGTATTTTTTAAATATACAAAACAATTACAATTTCAGTACTGTTTATTTCGGGCAATACTGTATTTAGGTTAGTTTTGATGTACGGAAGTTTCGCGCCATAATTTCAAAAGACGCGGCGCGTGGAATTTTAATAGACTAGGCGTGTACTTCTGTTACGTCATAGTGAGTTTGCGCAGAGTGCGAGACGCTAGAGGGTTGGACGAATAAGTTCGCGCCAATGGGAAAAAGACAAAAGAGTGGGGACAAGTTTTCCGTGACGCTCTTAAAACGGGGCTGTTTGCCCGAACTTTCAAGGAGTGTGGTCGGCGAGGTATCGTGCCTTATCTCTAGTATGTAGATTTTCCTTCTGTTTTATCTTGTTTGTCGTTCCTTATAAAACCTGATCCTGCCGCTCCCTACATATTAGGTAGATGAATTTGAAGCCATAGGCGTACCGGACTCCACGACCGCGAGACGACCCCGGATGTCCATGTTCTACCAACAGCACCGGAGCAGTTACCATCTTTAATTTCTCCGGGATGGAGCCCCGCAGGACGTTCGGATTCCTTATGTAAGTAGTACATTATAGTCATGCTTCCTAATTAAATCTATATATGGCGTAATTGCGCAATTTAACTTGTGTATTGGTGACGTCATGGTAGTTGGCAACGCGGAATCTGTAATAAGGTTCGCGCTTCCGGCCGCCAGGGGCGTTGCATCGCTTTCTTATTCATTGCGCTTGCGCGATGTATTTATGAACTCTTAAACTGTATTACCGACTTCGTAAACTGTTTTATCGACTCTTTTAGTGTAAGAACTATCACCATATAAATGTATTACCAATTAAATTGTAATAATGTCAGGCGAACTTTTATGGTGAGTGATTTCTTTATTCAGTTCTCGCTAAACTAAGAAACTACAGAAAATGTTGTGGTTGTTTTTTTGTAAATTTATTCAGTTATTTTAATTGGTGTAAATATTTTTTTTGTTCAATATTTAACAATTTGAGTTGTATAAATGTTCGTAAGAACGTTGAAGATTTAAAGATAAGTTTCAAAAAATCGTAAAGGTTAAACAAGAATTTGTTTGTAACTTAACAGGTGACATTTTAGCGCTTGTTTGTCGCATTTTATAATCCAGTTTTTTACTCAAAAGTATAATAATACACAGATTATTTTACACCATAAGGCTAGTTGATTTTTTGTTCAAATAAATTTTTATAAATATGTAAATTCAATCTTACATGAAATGAGTTCCAATCATTTATCATAATTGTTTGTAAACTAAACAGGATCCTTTTTCGGTAATAATTAAACAGTTACGTATTATTAAAGAACACAATATCTTCTTTAAATTACTTTGATAAATAATTAAGATCCTTGAAATGCATTTAAATATTGAAAGATTATGTATAATTACTCTGATAGCTTGATTACAAAAAAAACAATAGTGTATATAAAGTTGTATAAAATATGTATATATGTTTCCTTAACCAAATAGAGACTGGATTATGTTATTCTAAATCTTATTTTTATTGAAGTTGATAATAGTTTCTCACAATTGGTAACAAACAAATTCATAAAATTCATGAGTATAGAAAGAAAGACCACCGATTCTATTGGTAAGTTATTTTAGAGTTATATTTTTGAATTGCTGATTTTTGAAATTTTTTGTGATAATTTGACTAGGCTCTAGTGAAGCCCTAGTTTTATGAATTTCTTGAGGTGGTTATATTTTCAGACAGTACGAGGCCATCGTTCCAATTCAAGCTTGCAGTGTTAAAAGTAAGTAAGTATCATGTTTATACGTTTTGATTGTTAAAAAGATGTTTTTTCTTTTCGAAGATTTCAGTATCTTATCTTCAGATTGTTAGACATTACAACTATTATTAAGATGCGGTGGCGTCCATAATTTTTTTCTTATCGTATACCAACCTACGACCCCTGCTCATAGCTCTGCCCTAAGTTGAAAAAGCTTAGCTGAGTGGAAGATCTTATTCGAGGGTTTTTTGTACGAAAAGCCGCTTTCCATCCATTTTACCCTGGGCTTGAATTTTAGACAGGTACTCCCTATAGTTTCTAATGACTCTGCCCCTATAAGGCGGAGTAGTTACATTGAAAAAATCAGATGTAACAATCTTTATAATGCCCAGGTCATTTAATAACATTTTTATTGACACCCTGCTTTATCAATTCACAGACTAGAGAATTCGTGTTCGAATTTTGATTGTTGCATATTAGTATATGACAAAGTTGAATATTGCTCACCTTTCTATAGGCACCAAGATGTGATCTATTTATTCAGAACCTGAAGACACGCCGAATCAAGTCTAAACATGTATCTAGCAATGTAGCGTAAGCAAAAATATACACGCCCAATTAAACCAATGCGTCTTGTGGTAAGGCTTTTGTCACATGGTTAACTGAACGTGTGTTGGCTTTTACAGAAGTAACATTACCTACATTTACTATTTTACTGCAAGCACCTTTTGTTTAAATTGCATGTAAGTGCAACGTCAAAAGTGGGTACTTGGCCTGGTAATGGCTTTTTTTGGAAAACTTCTGACAATGTAAACAAAGTTGTTTAGTTGAATACTTCAAGAGTTTTAGATTTTCTAAGGTTTTTAGGACATATAGTTCTCAATACTTTAAAGCAGCGTCTATTTCCACATACATTTCTGTTTTTTTTTGTAACTCAACCGTTGTCGGAACATTGCATAACCGACATTTTTCAGGTTACTGCAATTTATTGGTTTTTTGTTGAATCAGCGTTGGACTTTCATCCTCTGATATTTTAACACTAGTGTCGAACAAGTGCTCTTATAATCGCTTGCGCCCCCTTCATGTGGGATTAAGTGCATTTTTAGTACGATGATCTACAACACCAAATTGTAGCGAAATGATTCGTTCCCAAGAATTAAAATAAAGGCTAAAGGCAGCGTATTTTCAATCCCTAATATTTTTAATGTCAACGTTTAGTATGTGCTCTTATAAATTCGTTTTTATCACTCATGCAATCCTTGCACAATAATTTAGAACATCAAATCGTCGCAAAATAAATTCATGTACAAAAGGTAAAACAGAGGTGAAGGGCTAATGCTCTAGAAATTATTGCTGGCGATACTCTCTAGATAGAACGGATACGTGTTTTGTAAATTGCAAATATCGAGGAACACGCAAATGCCGTTCTGTGGCGTAATGCGATTAAAAGGGGACCTAGTGACCGACTGGCACGAAAACCTTTACAACGCTGATAAACTAATAAAAGTTTTTCAGTAAGCTATAATTGCAATAATTGCAAGCATAGCGTTACAACGCCTTTTAAAACTATAGTTAGGATGTCGAAAAGCAAGTATATGTCATCGCTTCGCATTCCCGATGTCACAACCCTTAAACATTTTCTGTAAATCACTTTTAACGCTAGAGAGAATGCATTTGTAGGTGTAACTGCAGTTTGGTTGCGCTGTATGCTTAGTTTTCTTTGCAGTCCCTCATATATGGCACGAATCCTGATATACACAATTATAAAGTTAATTAGATTTTTGCCATTCAATCAAATGAGGAATACGAGTCTAGAAAAATGTCAATTAAAAGCTGAGTTGTAGCTTTTTGTAAAATTAATTGCGATTTATTGAGAGTACTCCAAAGGTGCGTTTTTGAATTTGTAACGCGCGTCCTCCAAGTGTTGTATTGCAACACCCACCATTCTTGAGGAGGGTTCAATGACAAGATCGGGAACCGACGATGTTCAACCAATTTTATTCCCCGAGTGAAAGGTAGTGCCCTCGTTAGAAGAAAAGTCGAGTTAATGTGTTTTAACACGACGGAGTACACTTGCCGAATGTTAATTTGACCCACAGCATGCTCTCTATAAGAAAATATGCTACTTAGTAGTTTAGTTTTATTATCTTGTAAATTAAACTTTGCTTTAGTCTGCGTATTTTTGTAAGAAGTGCGTGTAAGTTCATGTTTTTTCTTACGAGATCCGGCTAAACGCATCCAAATAAACCTTATACCTTCAGGATAAATTGTTAAAAACCGGGCACTAGCTATACTATTGCGGGCAATTGTTATACTATTGCGCAATTGTTAAAGTCGCGTAATTCCTATACCACGTATCACCACATTTTAAGTATTGCGCAACAGTCAAATTTTCATGCATATTTAGAGTCAAATTTCCTACGAAATAAATATAAGTAAAACAGTTACACACTCGGATGGTATTTTGTAGCTAAATCTCAGGGTCCATGTTTTGTGGGTAGATTACGCCATTGCTGAATTTTAAATTGACTATCCATCTTTTCAAAACTCTATGCTCGTAGAGGAATGAAAAAATACCAGATAGAGGTACACGAAGGTAAAGATAGAGGAACCTACATACCTAAAAGGAGAAAAGACACACACATCGCAGGTACATGTTCTTGGCTTCAAGTCTCGTGGCTTAATGGCCTCTTATAACACCGCGCGCACTCCGCCATTCACTCTGCGCAGCCGCGACTCGGGGACAACGGAAATTAACATGTTTTAATTAGAAAAAAACGCTGGAATTTATTTACAATTTAAGGCTAAATCTAAGAATATACATTGCCAAATTTTGGCATGTCGCAACATGTTAAGAACACATATTTACGAAATTGATCTATAAGGAGACTTTATAGGTTACGTAAAGAATTTATTGGGTGAATAATATGTAAATGATTATTAAGTGAAAACGTGACCTGTCTAGGACAAACAGTTTAGCTATGTATTTGTCATACTATCTTAACACAACCTTGGCAAATATGGTTGGCCGATACCAATAACGAAATTACAAGGTATGATTCTGGGACCAATTGAAAAATTTCCAATGGAAGTTGTAACGCTAGCGCATTGATTAAGCATACATTCGTAAATAGAAAACCATTTACCATGTTCAGGAAGTCTAGTAATAAAATACCCTAAAATTTTTATAGAAGTTGAGTAGTTTACAAGTTACTTACAACTATTTTATCATAATATCAAATTACGATATGTATAGTAAAATACTTGGTACATTCTTTTACAACCAGAAATTAAAAACCGGAACTTTACAATAGACATATCAATTTCGAAAAGTAACATATTTTTTCATGAATAACCATCACGCGTTGAAAAGAATCGAAATTGTTGTAAATTACTCAATCTAACAAAAACCCAACAAATAATATAAAATTTAATTCGTACGGAGGACCGACTTACACAACGATGCAGATGTCGATATTGAATATGAACTGTGGGAGTAAATAATATTCCTATGCACTGAACACTCTTAACATCAACCACAAGCTCAGATCAAATTATACACACCGTGTGAATATAGTTTATAATCACCGCCATAGCACAATGGAAGGGATATTCATTCTATTCATTCAAATCTTTGAACACAAACTTTTATCTTGGGTCGAGTGACAAGCGCGATTGTCGGGCGATGAACCGGTTTACTGTAATTTGAGTAATGGTGAATTGAAATTGAAAGTCCCAAACGCGGAAGTACTATCGGATTCCAGTGCCGTTATATTCCGAAATTTTCTGTAGTAAATCGTTCTTTTAACAAAAGTTGGATGTATGGACTACTGACACCTAAGTTTGTCCCGCACCGAAAGGGTTGGTTGGCTTTTGTACTCGAACCAAAAGCTGTGATATAATTTAGTTTTTACCTGCTTCATATTCTGTTGTTGTATATTCCCTCAAGAGCTATTTCTCGGGCCGACTGGCACAGGTTGAAATTTCGGGTGAAGTTTTGTCGCGCGAGGTGGAAAGGGGATGCCCACAGGAGTCATGCTCTGGTCCCACTTTTTTAGAAGTTGTTATATGAGAACATCTTTAAAGTCAAGTTGCCTGTACGATGCTCAATCGTTGGGTTTGCGGATGACACGCTTTTAATTATCAGATCGCGATTATTAATGGACATGCGAACAAAACCAAACGAGGCGCTAAATAAATTGCACAAATGGTCGCGGGAGGTAAAATTGAAATTCAATACGTCAAAATCGGAAGCACTATATTTCGGGATGAAACCGGGACAGAGACCCCCTAGGCTAGAACTAGGAGAAAAGAAAATTCCGTTCAAAGACGCCATCATGTACCTCGGAGTCAAAATAGACGATAAATTACATTGGAAAGCACATGTATAATACGTAAAAAGTAAGGGCGGCGAATTATCAAATAAAATGATGGCGGCGGCGAAAATAAACTGGGGTTTTAAGGGAGGTGTTTCGGTTTTAAACCAAACTCGCAAACTGGAGCACTATCTTCCAGTGCGAATTGGTAACCATACAAGAGTCTATCGATTACGTAATAAACCACGTAGGCAGAGATGAATATTATATAATCAGCGACAGTAAATCAGCGCTGACGGCTGTAACAAACATGAACACCTCGACAGACTGCCAGGCGGAAATCTGGAGGATAGCGCATACGGCGCTCGAGTTTTGACGTTTAAAGTTCTGTTGGGTTAGGTCGTATGATGGTAACGTAGGGAATGTTAAAAGGCTGATGAATTACCTACGACGGGCGACTTTCGGATATCGCATTCGTCGATACTGAGGGCTCTAATTAAAAGAAAGCTGCGAGAAAAGTCACTTCGACAATGGGAAGAGAGGTGGAACAACGCAAACTGGAGCACTATCTTCCAGTGCGAATTGGTAACCATACAAGAGTCTATCGATTACGTAATAAACCACGTAGGCAGAGATGAATATTATATAATCAGCGACAGTAAATCAGCGCTGACGGCTGTAACAAACATGAACACCTCGACAGACTGCCAGGCGGAAATCTGGAGGATAGCGCATACGGCGCTCGAGTTTTGACGTTTAAAGTTCTGTTGGGTTAGGTCGTATGATGGTAACGTAGGGAATGTTAAAAGGCTGATGAATTACCTACGACGGGCGACTTTCGGATATCGCATTCGTCGATACTGAGGGCTCTAATTAAAAGAAAGCTGCGAGAAAAGTCACTTCGACAATGGGAAGAGAGGTGGAACAACGCTGTCACGGGCAGGTTAACCCACAAATTCATTCCGAGTATAGTAGCCAGAGATAGAATCGAAATGAAGCTTGACCATAAAATGGTGCAGCTGGTAACAGGGCACGGCGCCCTGAAAACGTATTTACAAAGATTCGGTTTAACCCACAACGACCGCTGCAATTGCGGTGAGAGCGCGGAAAGCGCAGAACACGTGCTCTTCGACTGCCGGCTGGAGGTGGCAAATCAAGCGTTAGCTGATATGAAATTAGCAATCGCCGGACTAGTATGGCCAAAGAGCCTAGAGGAAGTCGGGGAAGCTGCTAACCAGAAGGTGTTCTGGACAGCCTTTAAGGAATTCGCTGGAAGAGTTGCGAGATTAGGCGGTGAAAACCGTGCGTAAGTCGGAGGGGGAATGGGGGAGGATTGGAAATTTTAGAATTTTGACTTGGCGTGAGAAAGGATACGAGCATGAAATAATCAAAACCTGAAAAAAAAATAAAAAAAACAAAAATAAAACAAAAAAAAATAATAATTATAACCAAAAGTCCATATGCACGACAAACCCCCACACCAATAATACAATCACTTCTTATACGCGCGGAAAATCGGAAATAAATAATAACAAATAAACAATAATAAATAAATCAGAAATCCTAATTAAATTAAATCAATAAAATAAACAAAGATAATAAAATAGAGTGAATCCCCCCGACTTAAAAGTGATAGTGATTGTGATCCCCCCAGGACGTTTAGTGCATGACATCCAAGACTGTAACAGTGCATATTCATTTACCCTTAGAAGTGAGAAACAATAGATGTAGGCAGAGGACCAGATCCTCAGATGCTAGAGACATTTATATACGAGGTAAGAATAAAATTGTGGCGGTTGTACCCGCATGAGCATTGATTTGTATTAAATATATAAAAAAAATTTTTTTAATAATTTAACGAGCAGTTTTTTGTGTCTAATGGCGCTAATCAACATAATGCTCATGCGAGTGCACCTGATAATTTATTTGGGTGATGCTTTTGCTAATACATGCACTGTCACATGCTTATGCTTTTAAATGTTATTTATTTATATACATATTTATATTTCTTTATATTTATTTATAGTTATATCTAAATTTACATTTTAAATTTATTTTGCATGTACTTTGTTACTTTGACGCTTGATATGTATTGTCTGACGTTCTGCCGCCATTTTTAGGAAGGAAGATTATAATTGTGAAGATTGTAATTGTAATATAAATCAGTTAGGGAATGGTATGGAAAGCTAGGGATGAATTTAGGCTAAAGATAGGATAAATTACTTAGACCAGGGAGAACGAATCTGTAAATTTATAGACCAGGCAAAATAACTGGATTTACTATTAAAATATTTGGCGAACGCTTAGAAATTTGAATCCATGTTTTAAATTAGTTAGCTAACTTTGGATAGTTTAAGTCGACCCTTCAGGTCGCACCGGTAAGCAGAGCTGGCAGTTGCTATCCGGTATTATGGATCCTTCTCTCTTTCACTTTTGCTTGTGTCTTGTTGATTTGGCACGCTCCAAAATCAACGCTAGGGATACCATTATTTAAACCTTATTTTTAGTTTTTGTTTCAGTTTGTTAGATTATGATTTAGGATGGATTAATTTTGAAGTTAGATTTAATTAGAAGCACGTTTATATTTTTCGCGTTTAAACCCAATTCAGCACCTTCGGGTGGAGCATTGGGGACGTGGCCGCAAGTAGAGCGGCCCTTATTCACATTATAATGTTGTATATTTCCGGGCGGCTCCGTGGTGTAGTTGGTACGCGTGTGACTATTATGCCCAAGGTCCCGGGTTTAAATCCCGACACAGTCCGCTTGAAAAATGTTGGGCAAGGATTTTTCACAAAAATACGCCCTCGTTCGGATGAGACGTAAAGTGGAGGTCCCGTGTGTGAGTGTTGTCACGCACGTTAAAGATCCCTACCTTGCTTGCAACAGCAAGGGTTCGGCAAAATTCAAAAACAATTTCCAGGTAAAAAACTCACTTCTTGGCCAATGTAGTACCTTCGGGTGGAACATTGGAAAAAAATCATATGTTGTATATCTCAAGTGTATTCGTAGAAATTTACATATACCAGTCCAGTCTGTTAGATAAATTAGGCTTGAATAAATTTAAGATCTTTCTTCTTCTTAGATATACGCAAGTTGTCCAATTATCGGTAGAGTTTAGTTTATTTGTGTTGATTGTGAGATATTCAAGTTTTAATATGGGAGAGGTATTCGGTACGTAAAAGATTTGAGATTTGAGGATGAGGACGAAAACTTGGTTTGACTAGGGCTTTAGCCGACAAACAGACTAGCACCACATTTTATCTACTTTAGTTTTTTTTAAGAAAAAGAATGTGATAGTAATTTTACTTAGTTTCTTACCATAGATACTCATTTCCGATGTGCCAAACGTACGGGACAGTTTATTTACTTCACAGACATCCACAGACACCGCGCTTTTTTCTTTTACCTTTCCGCACATGTAGTCTGGAAAGTACTTTACTCCTATCCCGCTATCAACCGCTCCCTAAGGGGGCACATGGCTTAATTTTTGAACAGTCACCTGACAACACCAATTTACTCTTCCTTGGCTGTTCACTCTAGGTCCTTCCCTGAAAAGGAGGGTCCCTACCGATGTCTGTTAGCTACATTTGCGGAACTAGATTTGGTCTCTCTTTCTAAGAGGCACAACACTTGTCCCCCATCGTCCAACTTTCTGTATTTTCTTCTCCGTATTAATTCCTTGTTTTTCTACCTAATTTTTCATTTAACTGGCTCTATTCCCTGAAAATTTTTAGTGTTGGATTTTGGAATTTTGGGTTTTTTCACAAAATCGGATTTTATATTTGTTTATTCTGAATCCCGTTCAACAGCGTTACAACTTCTGTTTCAACAACATGATTTCAAGTCCTAATAATGCCGTTATAGAATACTGTAAAATTGAGTACTAATTAACACCATAACGTGACAGATTTAACACATAGCAAAAGTTCTCCTACCTTGAAACTTCCAAGAGTGGTGATACTATACGTTTGTATCTGTCAGCACGTCTTAGGGCATACATTTGTCATCTGTCGTTGACTGGAAATACTTTTATCTCCAGACGAAGTTTGACAGGAAATTGGTTAAACTATATGTAGTGCAAACTACAAACGTCCTCCTTTCACTGATACCGCCGCATAAAATATGACGTTTACAATTTACATCTGCTTCAAAATAATGCTTTGCCGATAGGACCAACATATACTATTCAAAATCAAGTATTTCCGTTTTAGTAACGCTTCATTTCAGTCATCCAGCAAACACTAATGGTGTAAGAATCCGGTTTGAAGGTCCATTTACAAATATGTTACATTATTTAAACTCAACGTAAAAGCACGTTTTTTACATTTTTGGATTGATAATTAAAATAGAAAAAAGAAGAAAAGACTGTGGACTGCAGAGCTATTAATTAAAACAGACTAATAATTGTTACTGCTACGGTATTAAAATAGTATAGTGCACACAAATTACAAAGTGACAATGGTTTTTATAAATTATAATGAATTAGAAGGTTTAGTTACAATACGAACGTTTTCGGTCAACTATCAATACGCAGCGTAGTCAACTTAAAATTAACACAAAATGATAGTCGCTTATTGTCACTGCCTATTTAAAATTAATATATCTCCAAAAAGTACCACAACTCCTTCAATTCAGACTAACACTGAGGCTGCGTCGACACCAAACATTTTTCTTAAATTTTTACAAATTATGGACTGCTACTAATTCTGTCTTTTGATGTTATTATCTTGCTGAGCTTGACCATTAGGGCTGTATGAACGAGCTTTGCCAAATACATCATGGAACGTTTTAAATTACTAGAGCTTTAACTTGCACTTAGGCCGTTTACTGAATATAAAGTTTATCTAACAGACTAAAGGAATAAGTTTAAAAAAGCGGTTCTCTCTGCGCTGCTAACACAATCTAAATAAATAATCTACATAAATTCATAGAACTTCAAGCGCAACATGTTAAAATGATTGCTCTTCTTTGGAACTCCGCATTGTTTTTTGCTCCGCTTTCAAACAAACTTTTGTTTTCCATTTGCCATATTATGACATGAATATTTTACCTTGCATTTAAATTTTATTTTTGTTTTGCCTGCAGTAAAGCTACTGAACAATAGAGTTAAAATATGTTGGGCAAACGTAATCAGTTAAAATGTACATAATTCTGGCTTGTTTCATTGTTTTAGGGCAACGTAATAGAAATATTTCATGTTGTATAGAATAATGGAATCCTAAAAGCGAAATAAATTTTTGACATAATTGTAGTATTATATTGTACTAAATTGACGGAAGTACACAGTATTATTAAGCTATTTTTCACAACTATTGTTAAGAGACTAATAGAAAAATCATATCCGGAAGATATTTCTAAAGTTGGCGTACATCGAAGTTGAGACAGCTAATCCATTAAGGATTGGTATTCATTGTAAGTAACAATTTGTATAGAAACGACTCTAATTCAACAATCAACAGTATATTTAAAAAAACTTTACTTGATGCGTATAAGAAAGTCAACCACGTAGGGTGCTTTAGGAATCTTTAGCTAGTATTTATATAGCCACCAGCACCCTTTAATCTACCTCTTGATCAGACTAATACATCAGAACGTAAACGGGGTATTTGAACACAAAGGATAATTGATAGCCACCCTCCAGCGTGATATCTTTAGATCATCGATTCTCAAACTTTTTTTAACCCGGGAGCACTTTTTGAACCATAAGTTTCCTGTGGAGCCCTAAGTTTATATATATATATATATATATATATATATATATCAATTAATAAAATGAAATAATAACCTAGACTTTTTATGCAAAGCCCAAATTATCATTTCAAAGCGAGCTAGTAATTGAAAAAAGGAAAATACAATGTCTTGGACAGGATATGAACCTGCATCTCAGTTTTGCCGGAACTGTGCGTTTATATATCTGATATAAGTCAAAAACTTGACAATGTCAAATATGATTGACAAAATTGCTAAACGTAATTGAAAGTTAGGTTTATGTATAGTTCTGTACACGATTCAGATTTGTAAATTTTTCAATTATATTCATCGGTCTCTGTGGCGTAATTGGTAAACGCACAGTTCCGGCAAAACTGAGATGCAGGTTCAAGTCCTGTTCAAGACCTTATATTTTCCTTCTTTCAATTACTAGCTCGATTTGAAATGATCATTTGGGCTTTGCATAAAAAGTCTAAGTTATTATTTCATCTTAGTAGTTGCAAAACGTTAGTATTTATCAACTCACCTTGTGTAAAAGAACTACCTAATAGTAGTAGTAGTAGTAATAATAATAATAATAATAAATCTTTATTTGCATCCTTTTGAATTTCACCTAAAGCAACCGCGGTTGCTTGACCAGGTGTACATCTTAATTTACAGTAGTTATAATTAATTGCAAGTTGTTTTTCATATTAAATAATCAACAGTTTATAACTTAATAGTACATAACTTAAAAATATAAACTACATAACTCATTTACTCTTTTAAACATCCTATCCTATAAAGTATACAACCATCATATAATTATAAATTCAGTTTAAATTAAGTAAAACTTATTTATTAGAAATTAATCCACTTTTATTCCTATAAATTACGTTGATTATTTAAATTTACATGAAAAATTCTACTACTTTATACCTACTAAGAACTTAACACTATGTTTTATGCAGCTCAACCCTCCCTTTTAGAAACTAATAAACTAATATTTTGAACCCCGCACAATAATAACAGAATAGTAGTAAATATAATTATACATGTATTTAGTATCAATCAAAGGTTTCTGCCGATGCTTTGACTTAAGCAGAATTTAAGCAAAATTTGCAGTTCATGGGTTTTTGTACTAGCTAGCATAATGAACATTAAGGAACATCTTTAATGAGGTTTTTAGTGTTTTCATACTTGAGAATCTTTTACAATCTTCTGGTAGTTCGTTAAAAATTTTTGGAACAATATAAGAAAGTGTATTTTTTCCATATTTGTTTAAAATAATAGGTAGTTCGTAACTATTAGATCTTGTATCATATATATGTGCGCTTTTTACTAAATATGTGTCCTTAAAATAATTATTCATAATCAATTTATAGAAAAGTAATCCGTATACACTAAGCAAATCACATTCTTTTAACAGTTCCTGAAAAGTAAATTTAGTCCCTTTGCCGTAAACTAATTTTAATAATTTTTTTTGGATTATTATAATTCGGTTTAGATAAGCCTTACTAGCAAAGCCCCATGCCTCCAGCCCGTATCGCAATACGGACTCTGCTAGAACGACATAAATGATTCTTCTTATTTTATAGGAAACCATTGGCTTTATATAGTACAATTTAACTAGGACATGGTTTAATTTTTTACACACGTTTGATATGTGTGAATCCCAACGAAAGTAGTGATCTACCGTTACCCCTAGATATTGGTATGTATTACATTGCGTAATAGCCTTACATTCAGAAAAACATGCTGTAAATCCTCTTATTTTTTTCGGCTGGAAACATTTACAACAATGCAGGACAATGTCCACGTTATCCTTTTGCATATAAGGTGTTGTTATGTGCATAAATTTCGTTTTTTGTTCATTGATGACTAAAAAGTTGTCGTGTGACCACATAGCTGTGTTATCCATATCTAATTGCAAAAATTTTTTGGCAACATGTAAATTTTTATGCACCGAAACTATTAAAATATCATCCGCAAACATATATATTGTACTTGTTTGAATAACTTGAGGAAGGTCATTAATGTATAGAAGAAACAGGATTGGTCCTAATACAGACCCCTGCGGTACACCAAAATTTTGCTCAAATTCTTGACTATAGGAATCTTTTATCTTTACAACAAAGCGACGATATTGTAAATAGTTTGAAAATAACGCCAGTGTTTTCCCACCAAAGCCCAACTGTTCCAATTTTTTTAGTAGTATTCCATGTTCAATAAGTTCAAAAGCCTTGGAATAGTCTATAAATAAGCACAAAACGTGTAAACTATCTTTTAGTTTACTATGCACATAATCAGCAAAATCCGATAGCAACTTATTTGTACCTAATCCTTTAACAAACCCATATTGTTCTTTCGTAATTACTGAGTTAGCTTCTAAAAAGGTATTAACTTGTTCCGAAATATGTTTTCAAAAGTTTTTCTAATATCGGTAGTATTGATATTGGTCGATAATTAGCACACTCCAAGTAACTTCCTTTCTTATAAATAGGTCTAACAATAGAGATTTTCAAAGAATTTGGTACAACTGTAGTTTTAATAATTGTGTTAATTAACCTTACTATTATTGGTACCATTTCGGTTTTACTAGTAAAATGTCTTTTGCTCTGATTTGATCATATCCCGAGGATTTATTTTTCTTCATTTTGAAAGTTTCCTGTTCACAAATTCAGAGCTAGTATATTTTAACAATATGCTACAATTTGGGATATTGGTCATAGTATTTAAGTTGATAAATTTTGATGAACAGTCGTGTCTTGTGGAATATACAGCATTGTAAAAGAAAGTACCAAACTCATTTGCTATACATTCATTATTTTGGTTCAGTCTCGCTTGTTTTATAACGTCATCCACTGAGCGTTTATCTTTTTGTCTAATTAATTTATTTATTTCATGCCAAATGGACTGCGTGTCAGATTGTGAATTAACAAAACGTTCACTGTAATATTTGTGCTTTTGTTTTCTAATTTGTGATATTAGCCAATTTCTATGACGATTATACTCTTCCCTATGCAATTGTAACTTAGTTTGTGTCCATTTACGAAATAATTTATCCATAAATTCTATTTGTTTAACTAGCTCGAGAGTCATCCATTCCTTTTTGGTTACGTATCTTGTTAGGTTCGTTTTGTTCTCTGCTGATGGTTCAACGAAGTTACTGGTTTTATAAATATTATTAAATAGATGGTATATTTTTTTATACAGATAGACCGGATCATTAATTTCGTTTAAGGAACTAAAATCCTTATTAAGTAGTTGACGTCTTATATAAGATTCATTTCTAATTGCTTCTAAACAAGCTGATGGTGCATTGATACCCTTAAAAATTAAGTGAGTATCAAGCATGTAGTGATCGGAAATTCTAGTGTGGATAACTCCCGAGAGCACACTATCATAAACACCCCGAATAAAGATATGATCTATGCTTGATTGTACTAAACTTTCGCGATAAAAAGCTTCCCTTGTATATCCTAATATGCATCTATTAAATCCTTCGGAATTTAATAGCGCTTCATACTCAATAATATTGCTATCCGGTTGATCGAGGTTAATATTCATATCACCAGCTAAAATGATATTTTTGTATATCAAAGAATTATTTATGTGGTTCCCAAACTCCTTTAAAAATTCTACAATGCTATTATTTGGTGGCCTATACACGATAATAATTTTAAATTTATTTCCTGTACTTACATTAATTGTTCCTTCTAATGACTCATAACTTAAGGTATTATATTTATTTTCAATAAAGATTATATTGTTTGCAATGTACACGATAATACCACCTCCTCCCATACGTGTACGTAACTTATAGAACATTTTATAACCTAAGATATTAAACGCTGATAGCTCATCTGCCTTAACTTTTACTTCAATTAATACAATAATGTTAAATGTAGACTGCGAGACATATGTTTGGAATTCATCAAAGTGGGATTTTATGCCATTAATATTCAATGATACCAGCGATAAATCGGTGCAATTATTGGCATTATTACTTACATGTGCGTTCTTTTCCTTATTCCAATCTAATATACTAATAAAAGATTGAAAACGAATTGTATTGTTTTGATAAAACCTGTCGTTATTCGAATCGAATTTTAACAATTGTACAAATGTTTATCCTTAAACTAGTCTAACTAAAACTTGATTCTAACTTATTAAACTATACTTACTAAATCCACTACACTACCTGTTTATTAAACAATCTTTTCTAAATCGTTTTCAGTATTAATTTTGAGAACGCCTGGACTGTCAGTAGCTTTTTTTGCCAATAATTTTCCATATTTGAACCATACAAACTTCCAACCTTTATCAGCAGCTCGCGACTTCGCTAACCACAACAATCGCTTATAGTATGGTGTTAGGTTTTCAAACAATATTAACCTTCTATCGCTTCTATTATTCAAAATTTCATTATTCGTAATAATAGTCTTTCTTTTAGCCAGTATTTTATCCCTAATTTCCTGGGACGAGCAGCGTACAATTACCGATGGAATAGCGTCTGGACGCTTTCTTGGTAATCTGTGAGCGACTTGTATATCTGACCCTTCAATTTCGACATTCAGCGTGTCCACTAGTTTGATTACTGATAATCTTAACTTTTTATAATTTTCATCCGCTTCCCCCGGAATCGGTTCCAGACCATGAATTTCAAAATTGAGACATCTGCCTTGTTGTTCTAACACACTTACGCGTATTTCTAGATCCGTAATTTTATTGTCATTTTGCTTGTTTACCTCGAGTACTTTGGAAAGTCTCGCTTTTAACTCGGCATTGTCTTGCCTCAAGGAAACCACTTCCTCTTTTAGACCTTCGTATAAAATAGCCAAACCTTTATAATCGTCAATTATACTATCTAATGCTTTTTTGTATTCTGCAAGTTGCCTCGATATTGAATAAAACATTTTCTTTACCTCATCGGCTTCGTATGTTGTGTTTTCGCTTGGAACCTTCAAGCTTCCTTCATCCCCTCTGCAATTTTTGCAACGCCATAAAGCTCTTTTTGCAGTTGAAAATTTTGCAAACGTATGTTCTGACATTCCAGAGCAAGCAATGCATAACGTATTTTCGCAAACACTGCATATAAGGTGCTTTCCATCTGCTATTGACTTATCACACGAGTTACACTTAGGTTTGCTCATTTTTATGTGCGGGTAATTAACGAAAGGGTACTACACTAACTGTTCATAACCAACGACAATACTTAATGCTAAATTTATATACAATTAACCGTATGATACTATTTATTTGTTAATTCGCGGAGCACACGCTAATAACGTCCGATCGGGTCGGAGGTTGAGCGCGAAGAGTAGTAGTAGTAGTAGTAGTAGTCGGATGTAATAAACGTTCTACTTAACGCCACCTCTCTGGGTACTCTCAATTGAAGATTTTAATTTTATTATTATGCCACGGCTAACCCTTTTTAATCTACATAGAGTGCACAACGTTACGATGATCAATTTTGCTTTAACCCCTTTATGATTACCTGTTTGAATTAATATAACAAAGTCAATCTACATTTATATAATGAAAGGAAATAATATTTACAATTTTTGAAATTTTTTAAATACACCCTTTAATCAATTAATATCATATGGATTATTTATCCCAAAATCTATATACTTTTAATTCAATATAAAGTCACCAAAAACTATACTTTTTTACAAAAATATCAGGAACGTTCGAGACCTTTTTATGATATATTACGTAAGTTTAAATGCATGCAATGTTCCTGTTGACTCTTTACAAGTTTTTGATAAATTGAATAAATTCAGTATTATAATTTAAATTGAAAGGATTCCTTAAAACTAGGTAGGTCTGACCTGCTTTGTTTCGTGTTGTGGATCAAGACCCCCTTGTTGTCTTAAATCGAATACCAATGCTCTGCTTTGTTGAACCAATATTTCGGTGCAGTTACCCCTTGTTTTCCAAAATCACCTCGTGCATTATTCTATATTTCTTTGCCTATGCTTTGAATCTCTTCCCTTAAATACCACTTGAAATTCCAGACTTCGGATCATAAATTAGCAGCGTATTAGAATTGTCTCATAATTATACCAGAATTTAAATTAGAATTGTTTTATAAGTAAACCAGAAATAGTCCAGAAGTCGATTAGTATTGAATTGTTCCAAAATTAGAATTGTCTTCGACGCAGATTAGAATTGTTTTTCTTTCGACGCAGATTAGAATTCTTTTCAACGCAGATTAGAAGCCCTATCATTATAAATATTTAATTTAAATTAATTAACCAATTTCTACTCACGTTTTCTAAAAAAACGGCAAAAACTCTTAATGTATTCTTAACGTAATTTTTATGTAGCACTATTTTCACTATTTTTATAAACTTTATTTATTTGACGCGTTTATTTCTGGTTAAAAGTGATGTGAATTCAACCTGCTTCAAGTGGAAACAGAGCTGTCTTATCACCGGTGGGTGTTAAATAGCTTTTCCCACTATCTTTGGGTTGATTTTCCAAGCAGTTTTGCAGATTGTCGCGACCAACCAGGTTTTCTTTAATATTCCTTGTATTTTTAAGCTGTTTCTGATGAAATTCCTTTGAATTTCCGTGTCATGGTGTCTATTTGCGATCTTTGATACATTATAATTTGTTATCGTGGCCAGACTTTCAATTTACGTCTGTTGTTTTGTATAGATAATGCTTTTGGAGAATTGTACAAATTAAATGATATAACACGAATGCTGTTTTCGTATTTATTTATTTATGCGTTTTCTTATCAATGCGTTCATGGTTCCAGCGTAATTGCATGGAGATTTATTAGATATCATCTTCTGCGTATTTTATTTTTTAAACTTGTAAAATACTTCTCAACGTATGTTTAATTACATGTACGATTATTTCTCTGTTAAATACGCGTTCTATTGTTGAAAGATATGGTTACTTGCATTGATTAAGGTTAATTACGGCCTATATACAGGGTGTTAAATGCTTGTTATTTACATAATGTACGAATCATTTATTTTTCTGCTAAATAAATGCAGTTTTCTGATTCCTATAGCTATTTACAGTTACTACACGACCCTTACTACTCAATACACCCCTAAACAACCCCTTATCACAGCAATATATATATATATATATGTTGTTGTGATACTGTAGCAATACCTCCATGCGCCCTTTTCTGAATTAAAAAGGTAAAAATTTTTAATCTCTCAATTTTTAATTTTTAATATATAATATTAATTGCGTCGGCTAGGTCAGTTTTTGAATTACGCACGGAGCTTGCGACAATACGACAAACAAAGCATTTAAACCTACCATCTACCTCTCCTTCTTGTTTTAATCTTTAAACCAAAACACCACGAAGCACAAATTATTATAATATTCTCAAAGATATTTACAACGTATGAAAAAGGTTAAAGTTCTTTAACTAGAATTTTCTTTTAGTAATTGAATAAAAATTTTAATAATTATCATTCCCAAAGATGATCAAAAAAGTCAACAACATCACAATTATTATTAATTATTAGTTATTAACTGAAGCCTTATGAACGTTCATTTAACCTCTTTTATTATTTACGTAATTCACAACGTATACTCAAAAATTAAATCTTGCCGACCCCTCACATAAATTATCATGAAAGCAATTTTTAAAGTATTTCAATTTGTAATATTTAATTAAATGTTAATTCTTAAGTTTTTAGTTTAGCAATGTGCAATGAAATATCCACAAATAAAATAATAAAATAATAAACCTTCAGATTGGCTAACCTGTTGTTTTCCAGCTTAAATCAGTCTTTGGTGCAACCCGCATAGCATCGCTTTAAATACACTAGCGTACTCCATTAAACTCCTTCACCATTAATCACTGAAGTAATTGCATCTTGCATTTCCTCATTTGTTCCAGTAATAATCGCTTCAACATTTATTTAAACTTGTTCCCGTATTTATGTAGACTGGACTCCAGTAATTATTTAAATTTGTCTCCCGTAATTATTTAGACTTGTCTCCAGTGATTCTTTAGAGTCCTTTTTATTAAGGTTAATATTAGAATGTAAATTAAAACAACTTTTAGTTACTTACGCTTTTTTTTTCTATTTAAGGATAAAACGACAAACCCATCAATTTTCCATATATATATATATATATATATATATATATATATATGTTGCAGTGGAAACCTCAAAAAAATTTCAGGCTCGCTTTTGAGTCCCAGCGTTGTTGGGCCTTCATAAAATTTTACTAAAAAAAATTAATAAAAAAAACAAATACCTCTGGAACGCCTCCTTATTTCTGCACACCCCAGCTAGCTCTAAAATCTGCTTCTTCTTGGATACCTACCATCCTAAGTTCATTCTTTCTCACAAATACAGTCAAATTATTTTACCACTCAAATAATGCAACAAAGCACACAACTTTTTTATTTACACATATTAAAAGGTTTCCATAAGCAAGAAAATTTTACACATTTGTATATACAGTTTCATAAATTGTCACAATCTCAATCCTTAAACCTTTTGAAATTTCATGATTTTTATTTATTTCAACAATTTTATTTTAGACGAGTAGATGGGCCCGTCATGCAACCCTAAAATGATTTCTATTCTGGTCTATGTAGAGCTCAGTATAACCCAGTTACTCAAAATGCTTATAAACATCGCATCTTTGTTTAAAACAAACTTAAAGACCCGTTTAATCCTTACAACAAAATTTTTACGTCATTTATTAACATTTTTAAATAATAAATATCAATTGTCCTTTACATATACCCCGTCGAATGAGTTTTATGGTAATAAAATACACCCCCAATAAGTCAAAACACTCAAGCACAAAATACCAGCACAAATGTTCAAGCAAAAGCAAGAGATTAGTTTCTTTACCTGGAGTAAGCTTCTTCTATCGTTACTTCTAAAGATGTGTTCCAAAACCCTCGTCGTTGTGTCCTCACACTTCGTTGTTATCCATAGATCCAACTCATTTTCACTCGCTATCCAAATCTCGGTAACCGCTTTCAGTGTTTTTACCCCGATAATAGTCTCGACCAAGCTTAACCTTCCGTAATCACTAAACTTCACGCATTCTTGTTCCAAATTTTTCAACTCGCTTACCCTAGTACCATCCTTTCATTGGTTCATGGCGTGTAGTAACAGCACCATCTATAAGTCAGCACTCACTTGTGTAAATCACACTTTTAATAAATTATTAATGTCCGTTACTAATAGCACACTTTTAAATTAGGATGTTATACTATAATTCAACGAATAAGCGACGTACTAGAATCAGTAAAAAGTAAGTGCAAGTAAAAGGAAGTAAGAGAGCTTTAATACCTCTCCTAGTGTATTTATATGATTTTGTACACCCCTCAAGGACCCTATTTCCGTCGAAAAACTTATTTTTATAATTGATTCTACAAATTTTGTATGTAACGAACTTCTACGTCCAAAAATTCCCAGTCCATCGTGCTTTTACATTGAAATGTGTTCAACAACATCTAACCGTTGCGAGCTTCTTGAAACTTCTAGCATTCGACCAATTATATTGCGTTCCTCCGCTTTTAACGTCCAACCCCTAGCTACCTTTCCTCGTTTAACCCATATTTACTGTCTCTTTTAGAATCCCACTCAAGCAACAGAAAATCGATATTGTGGTTGACCTCCAAATCTACCGCGTACTTTAGACGAGCATTTTAACCAACGTTTTATTATACGTGCTCTTTGTCTGTTTTACATGACGGATATTCCGTCTTAGTATACCTTCAAAGCATCTGTTATTTTAGTAGCTTTCGCATCGAGCGTTAAATACGATTCTACAGAATTCTAACCCGACGTTCATTTCAGTTCTTTGAACTTGACATTTTAACTATCAGTTATGAAGCAAACTGTCCGTTTGAAATTATAATTCCGAGTTTTAGCATTTCTTAGGATTTGTATAAACGAACGTTTAGTTTAGTTAAATGGAAATATGCGTTTAAATTATCGATTTTCTATACTCAAAAGCTCCGTTTGTTACCCGATGCACTTGATTTAAAATAATTAAGCTAATTATGCGTATCTTTGGGTTTCATGTACTCTAAGGCTTCTACACGTTATGCAAATTTAACATTCTGATTTAGAATTACAAAAATATGTTATTATCCGTCCATTTTCAATGTCACAACTAATTAATTTGGCGCGTAAAAAAATGTTCCTATTTCCTATATACTCAGTCGTTAAAAATTTATTATCTAGACCTGTCTATCCTTTTTAACCTATAATTTTCACTTAATTTTCGGCTTACACTAGATGATTAATTGTCTGCTGATTCAATGTTCACTTATTATATATATATATATATATATATATATATATATATATATATATTCATACACAATAAACTGACAACTTTAAAAGGTCAACGGAACAACGGATGAAAATTGTTAAATTTCAACAAACTTTTCTGGCGCGTGCGTATTTGAAAACACGCGTTGTTGTTTAGGGGTTAAAGTATAGATAATGAAATACCAAGTTGTAGCATGCGTATTTGAAAACAAGCTAGGCTTGGTGTTGACTTGTGTATGATTGAATGAAAGGTTAACAGTCTAAATGACCAGCAAAATAATGGATAATCAGATTGTAATTATAACAGATTGTTTTGTAGAATAAATGATAGGATAACTAACCTTGTTGCATGTGGTGTAGTTTCGACTATATTCTGGTTGTTTGAAGTGGTGAAACGGCTTACACTTGATGATTAATTGTCTGCTGATTCAATGTTCACTTATCACGCACTTCAATGTAACGTTTTAACTGATTATGCCTCTTTAACGCGACCAGATGCACGGCATATCGGAGGACGCGTGTTGATTGCTTGAAGGTTGCTCGAACACTCTCGTTTCTTATCTGTTCCTTGGTTTTGGTTAGTTTTATGCAGGTAGGGATAATGTATAGAAATCGATTAGGTATGCAGGAGTATTTTATGATATATACAAGGGGAATTGTAAATAATGAACGGTTACGGAACATTTTCCGTTGAAAAACAGAATGTGACTACTCAAACAATTTCTGCACTCTAAATGGTCAACGGACAAACGGAAACGTACAGACGGAGAGCAGAGAACGTAGTCATACAGTGTTTTCAAACTAAATGTATGCGTTTTATTTTTAACTTAAAAAATTGTGATGGAGTAAGCTCCCAGGTATTCAAACTTATTCCAACTTAAAATGGATAAGCAAGGTAAAATTCATGCATATTTTACTTTTTAATTAGAGATAGTGATCCAAATTTACCACTTAGATATGCATACCTATGATTGGGTGTCGGCAAATCATATTTACATCGTGCCAAGTTTATTTGTATACGTTCTGTTGTAAAACTACTTTGCTGAAGTAGTATTTATAGCATATGTTTGTTATGACCATATGAATGTAAAGCTTATTTCTTTTGAGTCTTATTAGAAAATTATCCTGTATTAGTTGGAGTCTAAGTTTGTCAAAGTCTCTGCTGGTTGAAATTAAATGCCCAAGTAGATACGCACACAGAAATAATGTTTGCGCACTGATAGAGAAAGCGATGTTATAACGTACAGAAATATTTGTAGCTATATTTGTTGAAGACGCGTTGTGGATTATCAGGTAAAGATGATTGATAGAAGCACAGCCTGAGCGCAGTGGATCGCCATTAAATAGGTATAATAAAGGTGTGCTCACAGACATATGAAGACGCCTGCTTTCGTTAACGGTTAGTAGAAAATGCAATTTTGTTAATTCTAGATAAGATACTTTTCAGCGCAAACAACGATTATCTTATTTGAAGTACACAAAGATTATTCTTGGAACAAACCGCGGTTATTTCTATTTGGAAGAAACAAGGATTATTCTTATTTGGAGCAAACAGCAATTATTAATTAAGCAGCACAAGTTACTTTAATTATTCAACGTGGTTAATCGTAACGTTAAAATTGGTTGAGTTTGATATGCAAAGGTAAAACAAATACAACGACGATCGAAGCATTTGTAACATTTTTAGACTATTTTATTTGAAGATAACAGTTATTAGAAGTTAGATATCGTTTATTGTTGACTTTAAATAAATATTAGAAGATATGCTGATTTGTCTTTGAAGTAGTTCTGCAGAGTTTCGATAAGGTATCAATAAAAATTTTGTTGGCTAAGAAGTGAATTTTAAGGTGAGTCGTAAACTAAAATTTAATATGCCTCTTCTTGGAAGCTTTAGTCGCTAGAAATGGTGGAAAAATTAATAGTTTTAAATATAATGAATGAATTGTTTAATAATTGTTATTTTTGCAATTTAACTGTGAAGGTAAAAATTTTAGCTTTGCTTCTAATAGAAAGTCTTTGGTATTTAGAGGTAGTACAAAACACATAATTTGTTTTAAACTGTCATAAATGAGAAACACATGTTTGTTCAAAAACACACTTGCATTCCAAGTAATAACTTCAACGTCTATACCTTTTTATAGTATAAATTGTTTATTATAAATCTTTATACAAATAATTCTATACAGAGTGTTTATTTCTTGGTTAACACATTTTAGAGAAACTGAACACCTATGAACAAAAACCAGTACTGATGTTTGGCCTTTATTTGAATCAATATGATTATATTTTTGAAATTGTTTCTGAGTGAAAGTAAATTTTAAATGAACTTGGATCTAAGATTCAAGAACTGGACTTGATTATTTAAACCGTTAAATTGTAAATACGAACTCTGACTTTATTATTACAATGTATAAATGGATTGATCTTTTGTTTATATATCAAAAGAATATATGAAATAATTTTGAGAAGCTCATAACATAATTAAAAGAGTAACAGTAATTAGGTTAAATGTTACATTCTATACTTTGTGTAATAGGAAGTGTATGTACAATTAATAACTTTTTGAAAGTGCACAAATGGTGTTCCCAATGATAAAATTAATTATGTGACTTACTTTTGAGAGTCAACGCTGACAACATGTTATGGTAGGTTGGTAATCAAAATGATTTGAAGAATATTTGTAGTAAATTGTTGTGTAACATCTAACCCATCTAACTCATATTATTATTTGCTGATATAATAGGGGGAGATTGAAACGAACATTACGGTTCACTCTGCATGTTACGAATGTATCAAATATTATTATTTACAGTTTTTATATATTGTATCAGATTAATGTATCGTCCAACCTTTAGAACGCACCTGTAGTGATTATATACAGACAGGTTATCACATAAGTGTGTCGTTGTACTCGCTAGTAAACGGACGTGTATTCGTTCCGCGAGTTAAGGTTCAGGCCCTGGGAGCTGCGTTTATAAAAAACGTTTCCAAAACTTAACAAACTTATTTTTGATTAATACAGAAATTAATGTGGAATTTTGACAAACTGTTCTTTACTTTAAACCAAAATAATTAATTAATTGAACTAATGTTGTGAGCCGCCTAAGCAAACTGCAATGCTAAAGCTGAAAACTTTGACTGACTGCCGGGTCCTTGAGCTCCAAGGCTTCTTATAATATACTACCCTCTCACATGGCTGTGGGAACTTGCAAATCTCATGTGTGCTTTACTCTTAATTCTACACTTTGTTACATTATTTTAATCTTATTTCTAGGTAATTGCGATATCTTAACCGTCTGTGACCTGCCACCTGCAGTATTACTGTCGCCTCGTGTACAAAGTTGCATATCCGTTCTCATGAACTGTTAATAACCTTTCTGGTTTATCCTTGTATTACAATTGACTTATAATTTATTTAACTATTTCTAATAATTCCTATTAGATTCTATTATTTAATGTATAGGTAAATTGGGGGATACATAACTTGCGTTGTATGTTAATTTATTATATTTATCGTCTTTGTAATAATCTTGCAGTTTGCGTACTTTGTTTTCATTGTTCATTGTTCAATGCATCTCAATAATTAACGTTAATGCTCAAGGGTCATAAACAATCTTTGCAACTTTACTAATTTGTTTTCTTGCAAACATAAAACTATACGTAACTATTAAACATTTAGCTGACTTTACATTTCTTTTTTGAAGCGGCTATGACAATCCCACCACTCTAGTCGGTTCACCCTTGATAGTTGATAATTTATTTATGCATCTTGTGTTGATTGTTAGAGGGTTTCTGCATCATCCCTTAGTCAAATTTATTTTTATTCATGCTTAAAGATGCAGTGGCGCCTGTTTTCTTTTAAAATTTTGAGTTATCATATTCAACCTATGCCCAACCTCATGCTCTTCCATGAATTGAATATTAAGCTAGTCGTTGGTACAGTAGGTGGGCAGGTAATATAGCACTTACGCCCAATTTTGCTTTACTGGAGCCGCTGACGTGGAGCATCACTTTTGTTTTACTGGCGCCCAACATCACAGTCCACCGAGTATATGTATTTATCAAAATATACATTTCAATCTGTATTTCTCTTTTAGGATATGTTTTAATTTAGTTCCCGATCTATAGTAGTTGCATATTTAGTCATTCCAAATTTACGTGACTACTGATTACTATTGAAAGTTTATTATTTTGATTGAACTGGGTTTAAACATATTACAAACTTTTCAATTACCTATATTTTTAGCGCCACGAAGGTAGAAATGAAGTTAAAACGCGCAGAACATATGTTCATATAAAAAGTATCTGGTATGTTAGTAGATATATTATGCTACTTTTAATCTAAATTTGGTCAGGTTTTGTAGGGAAATTTAAAACTAGACTATTTCACCGAATGCTAGTTACATTTAACTCGAGGGAGATACCGCGCATATTTATATCTATATAAGGAAAGTAACTGATATGTCGATAAATTTTGTCTAAGAACCTAATACTAATTGCATTAATAAGTGATTTAACCAAAACAATTTCAAATTTTACAGTAATCGATACAATATGTTTTTGCAGTTCACCATCTTTAACCCAAAAACCACAAACTTAATATTAAATCTTCATGCATGCACAACTTTATGCTTTTTCTAATGGTATAAGGATTCAGTAATGTCTCCTTCTTGTAATGGTGCAAAGTTGTTTTAAATTTTGTTGCAGCTCTGAAATGATACTTCTTTCTATACTCAAAAATATTCCGTAAAAATATCAAATGATAGCTATCCTTTTTGTAAAATCACTGCACTGTTATTTCCGATCTACTGGTCGGGAAGATTTGTATATAATAAATTACAAGGTAATAAGACAGAGTCCCATCGAGATGAACTCAGACATTCAGTAATTACTGCTCATCGATTGAGCTTGCGATTTTGCAAATATTTCATATAAAAATCAAATGCATGGGTTGTAACAATCCTATTCCTTGAGGATAGTAATGACGTGTTTTGCATCGTAAGTCAAGGCGTATTATTCACCACAAAAGAGAACCTGGGTGACATGGTAAACTGTTTTAGATAGAAAGTATAAGCGTTATCACAACATAGCTTGAGAATGACCCCAACAGAAGGCACGAGAGTGGTCTTGGGTTCATCCTCTACTTAGTTAAATAACATATGGAAAGTGGGAAAGACAAGGCGGTCACTACCTCTAATACTCCTACAAAAAGATGGAACAGCCCACAAAGAGAAAGAAAGGTAGTAACCCTTATGCTCAAGACACTAAAACAAACACCATGATGAAACGGGCCGGGGGCTCCCCCCTCGATCTATAAGACTTCTTTCTTTATACTGGATTAATGCGAAACACTAACCAATCTATGTAATCCCCGGGCGCCAAATATTTAGTTCATAAATATTAAATAATATTCTACTTATCGGGTTCTTTTACAACACTAATAATTGATACAAAACACGAATTCCAGTCAACAACTGCCAAATTTAATAAACTCTTCGTTGATAACACAAGAAACAACCTTATATCAAATAATAATATAAAACTAGCCGCCTATTACAATAAACCATGAACCCTAAATAATGTTACGATAATAACTTGTTTTTAATCAAGCGCAATATAAATCACAAGTTCCATTCCACTCACCCCTTTGACGCGATGAACGTCTACAATTCTCACATTGAGCTGGCTTACTTCCCCCCACGCACGCCGAAGTTAATGGCGCAGCACCAACTTTCAACCTACTTATGGAATGTAAACAACATCCCGTTCTAATTCAGCTGACTCACGTTGTAAACTCGTGTTTGTGTATGATAATGTTTGTCACTTTGATGCGTGTTTATCGATAAACGATTGTTTAAATAATTAAAATCACCTCCAAGAATTCGTCTTAGTTATACTATACTGATAACACACGCGTAATACTTTTTCAATCATAAAACACGCACGATTTGCATTATTATTGCAAATCTACCTCGATGAAACTTAACTAAAATCATCCGACGTCTTTACCGGTTGAACGTTTAACCTATACCAGCCATTCGTTTGCGTCTGTCGACCCGCGCAACCCCCACAACAACCTGCCGAGTCCACATGATGCGAACGTGTTGATCTATGTTAAACGCTACTACCCGACACACTTAAACTTATCATATAACAGGAATAAAATACCTTAAATTAATAACTACGATTTATTACATGGCGGCCTGTCACAATGAAAACACTCGATTACGGTTCCCACGCCAAATAGGGGATGGACTTGAATTTTATAAGCAGCATATAGACGCCTATAGGGAACTAATGTGATATTGTCGAAGACTTTCACGGCCGGAGTCATTATAAATATTTATGGTTCCGGGTTGGGACCATGTCATTTTATAAATTAAGGTCGACGTTTCGCCCACTTTTGTAAGGAACTTCATCAGGACGAGAAAACAAAATAAGTAATAAAATAAAAATAAGAATGATAACATTAAATAGACAAGTTAAAGTGTAAACAAAAGAGTTAGTCCTGAACTAGCAGACTCACTAGCCCATTCAAAGCCAAATGGTGTCTTGTGGCAAAGTAACCGGTAAGAGTAGCAAAAGTGGTCGTTTATATAGGGCGAGAACTTGATGCATGAGCGATCATAAATAAAGAGGAGTGTCGTAGCGGATTAGTAAACGTCATGGTTCCGCTGTTGTGAACATAGGCTTGTTTTCCAAATGGGGAAAAGGTAGTACCCATCGTCTTTGTTTAGATTATTAGAATTTTTATTGATTGCTATGAATTCTCCAATTTTTCTATTTTAGAAAAATGAAATTATGGCAATTAGTTTCGTCTTGTCAAAGTTAATGGTATGGCCTGTTTCATGTTGGTGTTCGGCTACCGCTGAGCGATTGTACTGGCTTGTTCTTAAGCATCGCTTATGCTCGTTTAGTCTAGTTTTTACTGACCGTTCTGTTTCCCCTATGTATACTAAACCGCAACTGCAAGGTATACTATATACGCCTGGGGCTTTAAGACTACTTTCGGAATCTTTTGGGGTGGGAAATATTTCTGAAATTTTATTGGTGGGTTTTAGATTATTTTAATGTTGTGTTTACGTAGAATTTTGCCACACTTGGCGGGAGATGCTATTGTTGTAGACATGTTTACGTGTTACCTACGTGAACACAACTAAACGGAAGTGACGCGACGCGATTGACAGCCATACTAGTGACGCTGCGCAACACATCTGCGCACTGGTTCATTCGATTTTTAGGGGAGTTTTTATTTCGCGACCGATCGGACCTTGAAAAAAAATAGCCCTCGTATATTTAAATTGATTGTATTACTTAGGTTACTCTGAAAGTCTCTTTAAATTACCTAAAGTATCTCGATCACGTAGAGTTTCTAATTGATTATTTATACTATCTGAGTTGTTATCAGTCTCAAATTCTGAATTTATTAAATTGAACCTTGAAATTGGTTTATTAAATCAGCTATCTCATTATCACTCATAAATCATAATCAATGATCAATCAATAATTCGTCAATAATTACATATAAATTCAATAGTCTTAATAGAAAAATCAAGAGGAATTTATAATCTGCTTACATTAATGCCATTTGCGTCTTCATGTCCTAATATTCGCTTAGGTTTCTTGTTGCTCTGAATCGTTTTCGTTTCTAAGAGACACTCACTGTTGATCATCCAAAAGCTATCACGGCCTCAAACGATTTTCGCTTGTCTAATTTGTCAATCACTTTAATAGACAATATACTAAAGCCTACTGTGCTAGAGATGTACATTCGCTATAAGCCCGTTTACTTTCGTGATTCTGTTTTGCAAAAACGGATCAATTTTCGTTTTCAAAAATTACCAAAACTATACTACCGCTAAGCCAATTATGTGGTGCACTCTCCAAAACGTTTTTTAAAGAAATTTTAACAAAAGAATGAAACAAATTTTATTCGCAGGAGAAACGTTAATACGTGTTACAATTTGCAATGCGCGTAACGATCTGACTACTAAAGTCAATGTTACTTCTATTTATGCTTTCTGTCTAATGCTATTTCTATTCTCATAACTTCAACTTCTAGTAAATATTATCTTCAAACAAAATAATAAAAAATTTTTACAAATGCTTCGATCGTCTTAGTACTTATTTTATCTTTGCATATCCAACTTAATCAATATTCAACCTCACGATGAACCGTGTTAAATCGAAATCTCCATAATTAAAGTAAGTTTTACTCCTTAAATAAAATAATTGCTGTTTACTCCAAATAAGAATAATCCTCGTTTGTTCCAAAAGGGAATAACCGTGGTTTGCTCCAAATACGAATAATCCTTATGCGCTCCAAATAAGATAATCGTTGTTTGCGCTGAAAAGTATCTTACCTAGAGTTAACAAAATTGCATTTTTTGCTAACCATTAACGAAAGAAGGCGTCTTCATAATAAATGTCTGTGAGCACTTCTGTATTATACCTATTTAATGTTGATCCGCTGCGTCCATGCTGTACTTTTATCAAGCATTTTTACATAATAATCCGCAGCACGTCTTCAATAAAAATAGCTACAAATATTTCTGTACGTTATAACATCGCTTTCTCTATCAGTGCGCAACCATATCACTGTGTGTGTATTTGCTTGTGCATTTAATTTCAACCAACAGAGACTTTGGAAGACTTGGACTCCAACTATGAAGAATAATTTTTTAACAAGACTTAAAAGAAATAAGCTCTACGCTCATATGGCTAAAAAAAAATTATGCCATAAATACTATTTAGAAAGGACAAATTTGATGAATCTAGACGTATTAATTTCACCGAGAATTAAATACGTTTCAAGATGCTCTCGTCGAATGTGAAGTAGAGCAAATGCTAATGATTGAATAGTTTAGCTATTTTGAACTACTAGCGCAAATGGTCACTTTGCCGTTGCACTTTGTACCGACAATTTAATTATTTTCCAGAAAGATTTCCAGGTTGTAGCATAATTAAAAATGCATTGTATTAATTCAAATCGAATTTATAATCTTAAGAAATTTAGTTTTAAATGTTTGAATTTACTGATGGTTTATTAAATCAGTAAGTTGGAAAATGGGGCACATCCTAAATGGTTAAAATCCGTTGCAGCAGCTTTGCTTATAATTTTCTTAAAACAAAGCCTCCTGTTTTAATTAAAACAATAATGTCTTAATACAGCTATTTATATACAAAAGAAGGGGTGCATATACAATTAGTAATATCAAGGAGTGTCTGTGATTCAAATCTTGTATAATTAATGAAGCTTTTTATTAACTAATCCAAACAAACGTTCAATGATACAAATGCCTATGATGTTAATAGTATGAGGTAAAATTAAATGAGGTAATTTTAGTTAACAATCCCTTAGCTGTGATTCGAGGATGCACCCAAGTTCAATTCTGTATTAGAATTAGAATTATTTCTTTGTCGATAAAGGTACAATTTAGAGTACAGTGAATGAGCTACACAATAGTTGGGTAATTGTAAGTTAAACACAGAAACACCATGTTAGTAATTTGCTACAATATCGATATTTCGAAACTCTGGGCCAATATTAAACAACTCAAATGTCTCAAATTTAAAGTCTAGTCAATTCGACTGTAATCTCTAAAACTAGGGAATGCACAAATATTAAATTTATAAAAACATTTAACGAACACGTGAAAATAAGTAGCTTTTAATGACGTAGGTATAAAGTACATTCGAAATTTATTGCTACAAAGAAGTTACAGTGCCACCAAGCAAACATAAAACCCGGAAAATATGTGAACTAATTTCCAACAACAACGTATGGAACCAATGAGAAAGCGATTTGTTTCAAAGTACACTGCGGGAACAAAGCATTTTTAAGCAAATCTTAAATTCCATGATGTGTGTTTGTTTAATGCGCGAGGGGTCTTATAAATTTGTATATCTACTTACCTCCGCGTTGTTTTATTGTTCTAAGATGTAACTCCTACTCTTCAACTAAGTGGACTGTATGCGAATTATAGTACGTGCTACTTTTGCACTTTCACTATGTTTTTTAGGGGTTTTTCGATAAAGTCACATTTGGTGGCACTAATGACTAACTCACTTACCGAACGAACAACCGTTTCGCTCCGATATCGATGAGAGAGTGTTTCTGCCACTACCCCTTTTTCAACTTAATTTACACATGCACAAAGGAGGTTTTACGACAGGATATAACGGGACAAGGGATGGCAGCTTTACTATTTGAATTACAACTACAAATTTAAAATAACTTAAAATTAATCACGCAAACGTGCGACAAAGAGACCGAACATCCCGCCCACCAAAACAAGTATGAACTAACTTTTTTACATTTAAAAATAATTATAGCTATTAACTAAGAAACCTAAACCGACAAACTTATATAAGTGAATATATGTATACATACCATTAAATATTAAGTAACTGGCAGTAAACATAGTTTCACCAGAGGACGTTTAACTAATCCTTGTGATGTCCTGACTGAAGCTACCCGACGATACTGTCCTTAGCAGGATGAACATCTACTACTCTTCCTAAACGCTACTGTAGAGGGGGGTTATTTCCTTTCTTTAAGAGGACAAGCGAATCAATAGGCAGGGTAGCGGAATTCCTCGACCACTTACCTTTCTGTTGCAACGTGTGCAGGTATTCAGCACTCCATTTTTTCCAAAATCCTTTTTGCACTTTCTGCAACAGTTGCCAGCGATTTAAACGAGAGAGGTTTATGGAGAGCAAATCCGGGTCTGGTAACACCGAGACTAGTTTAACATTAAGAAAATGACCCGGGGTTAAATATAAAAAATCATGCGGTTCGCAACTCGTGCGCATAGTAGACGTGAGTCGAGAATCGCTTCGACTTGAATTAACACCGTCGAGAATTCTTCAAACGACAAAATTTGTTCACCGCTAATTATTTTCAAATGGGATTTTACCGATTTAATCCCGGCCTCCCACAACCCACCAACATGAGGAGCAGAAGGAAGATTAAAGACAAATTTGATTCCCTCAACGCCTTCCGAATGGCGCATCAATTAAGAGATTTCACGAGAGGCCCCAACGAAATTAGTGCTATTGTCACAATGAATTTGAATACATTTGCCTCGTCTAGCAATAAAACGACGAAAAGCACCTAAGAAAGCGCCTGTCGACAAGAGAGACACTAATTCCAAATGGATAGATTTAGTGCTGAAACAAATAAATAAGCAAATGTACGCTTTTAATGATTTTGCGCCACGACACCGATTCATCGTGACAGAGAAAGGTCCACCAAAGTCGACTCCCGTATGTAAAAACGCCTTACCTAGAGTTAACCTAGAAGCTGGTAAATTTCCCATAGGGGGGCATAAAGCCACGGATTTCAAACATTGCCGAATAGTCCTCTTTGCGGACAAAATCCAATAATTTTGAGTTAATAAAAATTGAGTTGTTCGATTTCCAGAATGTAAATGTCTTTCATGACAATCTAATACAATAATATCGGTCAACCGATGCGACCGAGGAAGCAAAATAAAAAATTTTGCATCATGCAATAACTCTGAATTACGCAGGCGACCGCCCACCCTCAACAAATCGCGACTATCTAGAAACGCACTAAGGCTACGAAGTTGTTTACTAACAAGTTTTCCAGTTTTAATATTTGCAATGTCTTGGGCAAAAACATTTGTTTAAACTCTTTTAATCAATAAATGTATAGCCTCTTGATGGTACTGAGCTAGAGACAAACCATCAGAATATTTTGAACGCAAAATTGTCGGACATTGAACATTACGAATGAAATGACGAATACATGTAATAATCCTACAAATTTTCTGCAGTTTTGAAAATTTATCCAACAACAAATCTAAGAAATTCTCAGACATAACGACTGTTAACGACAGAGTACGATGTTCGACGTCCATCTGAGATGAGTTGATAAGTTTTGGCAGCGACGTTACTGGTCAGTCTTCGCTACGACGCACTAACCAGGAAGGCCCTGCCCACCATAATAAATGAAGAACCAACTCTGAAGTCAGAAGTCCACGTGAGGCACAATCCGTAGGGTTATCCTGGGACTTAACATGAAACCATGAAGATGGAGGAATACGTTCTTGAATATGCGAAATGCAATTGCTAACTAATGTCTTCCACTTATGCGAGGAAGACCGCATCCAAGACAAAACAACACTAGAATCTGACCATGCGAAAATATTACTAAATGATAAACTATCTGTATAAGTATTTTTGGCTAAATCTACTTAATCTGCCAAAAGTACGGCAGCACACAAATCGAGACGGCCCAATGAAACGCGATTAGTGGGAGCAACCTTCGATTTTGCGCATACTAATGACATGGTAATATTACCTTCTAAATCGAACGAACAAATATAGACAACAGCTGCATACTCGGCTTTAGAAGCATCACAGAACCCATTCAACTCCACCCTTTTAAAATTATTACATACGATGCGACGCAGAATCTTAATTTTCGAAACCGCGGGCAATTCACCCAAAAAATTTTTCTATTTTCCTACGACTTCCAATGATTCCAACAGAAGCCTAAAAGCCGAAGATCTTGAACTAAACATTTAGCGAACAGTACTAAAGACGCTATCAAACCGAGAGGATCAAAAATTTTTGCGATAGCTAACAAAATATTACGCTTAGTACAAGTGCGTTTTTCAGCGTTTAAGTTGTATAAAAATACATCTGTAAGAGCGCACCACGAAAAGTCCAAAATTTTTGTTGAACCACTACCTTTATCTTGAAAGATAATTGCTTCCGAACTGGACAGGGACTCCTTCAAGTTGGACATCACTCCCGGGCAATTACTATTCCATTTTCTTAATTGAAAACAACCACTAGCGCAAATACTATATTCAACTCACCAATTAATTGATTAGCAGCTTCAATCGAATTGCATCCAGTGACTAAATCATCAACATAGATATCGCTCGCCAATACCGATGACGCGAAAGGAAAATTAATCGATTCTAACCTTACCAATTATTGAACAGTACGCAAGACCAAAAAAGGCGACAACGAAACTCCATAAGTCACAGTATTTAATTTAAAGTCCACAATAGGATCCGAAGGAGAAAATCTCCAGACGATACGTTGATAATCACGATGAGTATCTTTAACCAAAATCTGCCGATACTTTTGTTTAATATCAGCTGTAATTGCGATTGTATGTACACAAAAGTGCAATAACAAAACTGCAATGTCTTTTTGCAGAACAGGGCCAATAGCCAAGTTATCACTTAACGAATTTCCAGATTGATCCGGATACGACGCATCGAAAACTACACGCAGTTTGGTGGTAGTGCTATACGCTTATGTACAGCAAGATGGGGAATGTAATACATTCACATGAACCGACGAATTTTCAAGCGATTTCAACCATGTGACCGCTTTTCAAATAATCCTCAATAAATTTTTTATAATCCGAATACAAATCAGGACTTTTTAGCAAATGACGTTCTAATGACAAAAATCTTTTAATACAAATCGATTTCGTATCCACGAATGAGGGTTCAGAAATTTTAAAGGGCTAGGACACTACAAAACGACCGTTATTGTTACGTTTATAATTTTCCACAAATTCCTTTTCACACTTTTCTTCTTCAGGAAAAATGTGTTTCTTGAAGGGAATATTTTCTAATTCCCAAAATCGACGAATGTCGCTGTCTAAGGGCTCAACGAAAGTACACAACGACGTAATAAAATTATTCGGGGAAACGATCTTTCCCGTTAAAACCCAATCAAAGGTTGTTCTAATAGCAACTGGCTCGTTAGCGACACCCCAACGAGATTCGTTTAACAAAACCTGAGCAAAGATTTCCGCTTCGAGTAGCATGTCAATTTTACCAAGAATATTAAATTGGATCAGCTAAGGTCAAACCTCGAGTATGCGACCATTCCTTGACCCCTATAGACGACGAAGATTTTAAGCATGTTCCTGAAGCAATGTTATTTATTTCCAACACTATACATTGTTTTTCAATGTACGACCTTAAATCTTTGAACGAAGGAATCTCGTCACCATTTCCTAATTCGAAACGCTTTAAAATGTTTTTCGATAACAGATTAAAAAACACGAAATGTAATAAATCTATTTCCATCTGCTTTAACGCGAATATATATTCATCAAAACAACTAATTAATTGCTGGAGTTCCGTGTGTGAGTCTGAGGAACTTACCTTAGAACATTTTTCGAGAGCATTAAAATATGTTGAAAGTAATAACCTCTTGGACTGAAAACGATTAGTAATGATTTTATAGGCTTCATCGTATGCACAATCGTTTAATGACAAATGTTTTATTAACGCACGCGACTACTCATCTAGTGTATAACGAGATAGCAAATTTTTCAACGGGTGACAAACTGACATTATCATAAATCAATCGCTTATAAGTTGCATGATAGCTCTCAAAATCCGAAATGCGTCCCGAAATTCGCGGGACAGAAGGGTGTTTCAAGCGACAATACGAATAGATAATTATCAATTTTCACCCTAAGAGCCGAGAATTCATCCAATTGTTCACTTTCTTCATCTAAGAAAATATCCTTGCAAAACAACTTGAAATGAGTTTCAATTTGCTCGACACTTTTAATCGATGCTCTAATTAATGCAATCGATACATTTTCCGGTTGATTAATTTTACTGTATATATGATCCAACCATTTAATTACAAATCTAGCTCCAAGAATAGCTTTATAAATTGAAATAATCATATTTGATTAATGATTAATGAACGACAATAAAAACTAATGTAAAAACAATGCGTCCACAAATACGGTACGACACTAATTAATTTACGAAATTAAATTATTAATAGACAAATGCAACTAATTACAGTGCTCGCCCGTAAAAACGTTTAACGTTTCCCATAAATTTCAACCTCTTTGTTATACTAAGTTGGATGAACCCGAGTGGTTCCTCAACTTGACGACGAAAAGTAAGGTAAGAATTTAAAATACAACTCCTCATCAATAGTTTACATAAAGGACACCGACGACCGACACTAATCTTTTCGCCAGAGGACAAGGAATGTATTGTAAAATCTACCGTTACGACCAAATGTTTCTACCATTAAATATGCAAGCAGGATGTTAGTCTCCTTGTACACGCTCAAACATAATCAAAACTACGACAATTATTAAATTAAAGTATAAGGAGAGAAAGGATTAGGAACTAATTAATTAATTAAATAATCTGGTTACGTAGGTTTTATAAATTTGTATATCGACTTACTTCCACGTTGTTTTATTGTTGTGAGATGTAGTTCCTACTCTTCAACTAAGTGGGCTGTATGCGAATTATAGTACGTGTTACTTTTGCACTTTCACTGTGTTTTTTGGGGTTTATTGATAAAGTCACATTCGGCGGCACTAATGACTAACTCACTTACCGAACAAACAACCGTTTCGCTCCGATATCGATGAGAGAGTGTTTCTGTCACTACTCCTTTTTCAACTTAATTTACACATGCACAAAGGGGGTTTTACGACAGGATATAACGGGACAAGGGATGACAGCTTTACGATTTGATTTATAACTATATATTTAAAATAACTTAAAATTAACCACGCAAACGTGCGACAAAGAGACCGAACATTGTTGTCATGTCATTGTTAATTAAATCTTCTAAAATTATTAAAGATTAAAAAATACAATAATGCCATTAATGTTGAATATTAATAACCTAACCTTGCAAACATTTCAATTTGACAAATAAAAGCTTTCTACTTTGAGTGTGCTTGTTAGCAGGCATTGACAACAATGACACACCTCCCAAGTCCTATGTTTGCTTAGCGGCGCTAAACTTAGTTATTAAAGTTCTCAATAGGATTAATAAACCCTTTCTCACACAATGACACCGCCAATGTCCTTGATCTTTCTTCTGACACTGAATTTTTAAAAATGTTTTTATTCTTTTAATTATTTTTTTGTTCACAGGAGAAGCTTGAAAATGGCGTAATTAGTAAGTTATGCACTTAGTTCATTTTTGGTATTACACAGAAAACCAAGTACTATGACATGAGGAAACTTTAAATACGCGGTATAATTTGATCGAAACTTCACAAAATACTTAAATCGCCATTGCACCGCCATCTACCATAGTACGACCTTGAAATTGTATTGACTTGCCTGCTTATTAGTTGCGCCAACTAATCGAGACACGTCGAGCGTCGTAGCTGCACGTATCTGTTCAGAAGTATTTTGATTTCATTTGCACGTGTTTTGCATCATTTAAGTTGAGCAACTTTATGCCCTTATAGGTGAGTGTTTGCATTTTGATTATGGTCCTACTTGTATGAAGTTTGTCAGGTATTAGGGAGTATTTATCATGAACATCCGCTTCGAATTTAAGTGAATAGCTTTTGTAGAAATGTTTTTGTTTCACGAGGTAACTTTGATCAAGCTGTGGAGTATTATTAATCGCATACTCAATGTTGCCCTAGCTGATCAATATTGCCGCATTTTACATTCAGGAGAAATAAGCAGGTGGATACCATATAATTTTACCTCAATTCTCGTTCGTATTTTGCAGAAATGCCCTATGTACACAAAAGACTCGTGGAGAGTAGACAATACATTAGTTATATCTTCGAAAAGTTACAGGACGCATTGCACGCAGTGGTGAAAAGGGTGTGCCCAATTCGAAAAGTTTCAAGACGGTTTGGCATTACTTTTGGAACGCTTTATAATAACTGTAAGGGAAGACACATAAGCAGACCAGGTCACTCAACGATTTTTACGGAAGACGAAGAACTATCAATCCATAAATTAGTATCAAAATGTGCAAACTGGGGTTCCCCTTCAGTGTAATGAACATAAGGAGGGTGACGGCAAAATATTATTTGGACAGGAAAGACGAAATTATAGACATTTAAGAACAATATTTCTAGTGTTGATTGGACCTATAGTCCCCTGAATAGACACAAAACCCCTTTTGGAGAAAGATTAGCTACTAGCATAAAAAGAGCAAGGGCAACAGTGTCTAATTAAACTCTGAATGCATTCTACACTAATTTAGGAGTCGTTATCAAAGCTATTCCAAGCTCACCTATTTTCAACTATAACGAGTCGAAGCTTTACGACGACCTAAGAAAGAGACGAAGAGTTTACAGACGTGGGGTAAAATATCCTGAGAAGGTTATGAACCACTCGAAAAGCTGCACAACTGTGATGATATGCGGGTTCGCCGATGGTACTTTATTGCCTCCACATGCATTCAAGAGTCTCCATCTATATGACTTTTGGAAAAAGAATGGTCCACGAGAACTGTATAATATTTTGCAGTAAGGTAAGCGTATTCCCTTAGCACATAAAATGAAATCCCATGCAAAATGACACACTTTAAGTACATAAAGTGTTGTGAGATACCATTTAAGAACGAAGCCCAACTTTTAAATTCACGTGTAAATAATTATTCTGGTAAAAAATACTTTTAAAACAAGTTTTATTGCGCTGTAAAATGAGTCTAAAGTCTAAGGATTTGCCTAATTTTAGAGTACTAAATAAATTCGATGTCAAGCTATATTCTTGAAAGACAAATAGTTTCAGCCGGCGGAAATAAAATCCGTACCTTGTTAAAACGTAAATTTTGAAATATCAGTCAATAAACGTTATTTATTGAAAACGTTATAACACAATTGCGAGTAGTTTTCTTTCGGGTGGATTCTAGAATAAATTATATTAACAGCTAATTATCTTGTATGAATGAACAGTCCAATTCGCGGACATTACAATACTAAGAAGACTATAAAACCAAATAAGAAAACGAGTTTAATAACTCTAATTATTGTAGACGCTGGAAAACGAGAAAGATAATAACTGTTGGTTGTATTTACTAGTAAGGAATAGAAAGATTTTACGATCGCTATAAATTTTAAAAGTGATAGAGTATTGAAGTGATAAAGACGCGAAATTGCGGCAGATTGTTACATCAGGGGCATGACTAACTACTTCGAGAACTTAATCAAAATTCGAGAACAATGACGTATTAAGATTATTTTATTATATAAAAACGGAAGTAATTAGTGCAAATTTATTCAAGATTCAACATTCACGACTTGATAGTCAAGATTTGAACATAAGTACTTTGGCCTTAGATAGTTGATAGTTAGTTACCGAATGGAGTGCAACGATCATTAATTTAATACTCTGATATAAATAATGTTGATATAAGGTCACACGTTACTTTAATTTGTCAAAAGTACTTTTCAAAACTGATGCAAGATATTTCAACTTATGATGGAGATTAATTAAAAATGCAAATCTAAAAATTTGTAACCAAGAAAGTTTTCATGCAGCCAAGGACAGGTGGTCATAATGATAAGAATACCAGCAAGAAACTAATAATTCAAAGTGCAAGTATAACTTTGTTTTAAAACCCAAAAAGACATTTGCGTTATTTAAGTAGATTAAGCTAGAAGTTTTATTTTGCGTATACAAATATTCACAGCTCAATTTGTGACGCTCAATGTCAGGGTAGTTTTACCAAGCATCATAGCAATATATATATATATATATATATATATATATATATATATATATATTACTCATATTTAGACCAGGGTAGAAAATTAAATGATCACATCAAATAATTTTAATCACCGTGTAGAAGCTTTGGGAAAAGGTACGCGTTATTAAAAACCGTGAAGCATAAAAATTCATTCGTTTCATTAAAAATAAGGAGTTAAATTATGTACAAGACGCTTGCTATAAAAAAGGAAGCAGTATTAAAAGCTCTGCGTGTAATTTAATTATTCCTAGTAAAGAAACAAATAGAAAATTACATGCAAAATTTATATTAATTAACTCAATTTTAAGTAACCGGTATTAAACAAAATGTACAGATAATAATTAATATTTGATTAGGAGTCACTAAAAATTAAAGGGTATTATTTTAATTGGAGTTAATTGAACCGTTAGTAACATATAATATCTATAAAAACTTGTAAAAACCCAATAAAATGCAAAACGTAAAAGTATTATGTTTAAACACCTGCGTATTTTTAAAAAGCTCATTCTGCGTAAACTTTGCAGATAATTAATGGTTACAAAGAATGTTGGAGAAACCGTCGCATAATAGTTACGGGAAATGCTAAAGGGGGGTTATTTCACAGTCCACATGGACTGAAATAATCGATAATAAAGAATATCAATTTGCACCAATAAGAACAGGGTAGATAGAGACAGATAATATGCGCAAGACCGAGACACATATAGTAAAAGGCGTGAGTGGAGCAACGTCACGGGGTTGCGATTGGGTGAAAATAAAAGGCAAAATTGAGAGGTAAAAATAACATTTCTGTATAAAATTCAATTAGTTATTTCCAGACGTTGCGAGCCGTGTCGAAATTTCTGAGATTTAACTGGGGCGAGTGCAAATTTCGTAAAAATCGCATGCCGGGCTGCGGAATGGGAACCTAGCATGCGAAATTCTATAGAATTGTCCGTTTTGGGGACTAGACCGACAGACTGGCTAACCTCTATATATACCCAGGTGAATATGAACAAGCTCTCTTAGATCTTCGACTTGATTCAATGCGTTAAACAGTGCTTTTTAGTTTTCCGGTTATGATTAAATAATTTAAACAGTTTGCTCGAATATTTTTGTGATTTAAAACAGTTTGTTCTTTACGTGCTAAAATGAATGTACTTTAGTGCACTTAGAAAAGAAGATACAAGGTAATAAAGTTTAGTATCACGGTACCAATTAGTAAAATTTACAACGACAAATGAATACACAAAAGTAGGCAGTTTTGGCGTATATTGGTGAAAGAAGTATGAATTTCTTTGTTATTTTTCGGGGGTGTTAATAATTAAATGGTTCATAAACGTGTCTGGATCCACAAAACAAGGTTCAGATATACACAGATGAGTTCCGGAAAAGCCCTGAAACAACTTTAGATGAATGGTGATGGAGAAAATTTTAAAAGCGTTGAGAATCAGAAGCCGTAAATATAACCCAGTTGGAATGGTGTGATTAACAAAGGGACGATGTACATTGAAGCTACGAGTGCAGTAACCTTCAGGTAAATTATACTATTTTGTTCGAACTTTGATATTTTGGTGTGTGTTGAATAACTTTATAATTGATTTACTCAAAATGGACAGTAGTGAAATTGTACTAACAAAAAAATTTTAATTTTAAGATGAAATTTGCTTGTTTAAGTAGAAAAGGGTATTTAGTATTGATGTTCTGGATTATGATGAAAATTTGGGTATGTCTTTGAGCTCAATTAGACGAACCTGGTTAATTAACGTAAAGGGGTGGTAGATGCTCCCTTTGTACTCAGACTCAGGTCTGCATATATTGTTATATTAATTAGTAGGCATCCTACAAGGACTTTAATTCTGGATGCACATTAAAATGATAATAAATTTAATCTTGAAATTTTCTGATACTGAAATTTATGCTGAATTTTAATTTTGAAATATTAATGTATTGAGAATATTGATGTAAATAGAATTAACGTTGGTGTTTGTGATAGGAATGTGTTTGTTTTTTTGTTATGATTGAGGATGAAGGTTTAACTAGGTGAGCAGCCGAGGCGGAAAAGAGTAAAGAGGCGAGTAACAGAAGAGAGTCAACGGACCAGTTAAATTAATAGCTTTTTGGTGGTTTCACAACATTCTTGACGCCCAATTCGTGAGGCTCGAATCTGATACAGGGAAACACAACAGCATTCTTGACGCCCAATTCGTGAGGCTCGAATCTGATACAGGGAAACACAGCAATATATATATATATATATATATATATATATATATATGTTGTGTAGCCCCTACTTGAAGCCCCACGCTTGGGAAGCCATAATGTTGTGCTCTTTTCTACTAAAATCGGCGCCCCACGTTGAGCCGTCTAATGTTCTGTAGTTCACTTTGTAGGAAACCCTAAAATCCGCTGCCCCACAATTTAGGGTGCTAAAATACTACGTATCTTACCTTCGGAAATTCTCTAAAATTTTTTAATGTAATTACAAAATTTTCCACATACCTAAAATTAAACCCCTACTATCTAGACTTACAATTTATACCATCTATCAACAATATCCTCTGAAGATGCTTTTCACTTGGACGCCAAAACCTCCAGCTTCCTCAAAGATATTCGCCACGGCTGCTCACTCGTTCGCTGAAAATTCTAACTTACTAAAAATAACGCTGACTGCCAAAAGTACATCAATATTTATTAACATTTTCAATTTGTTACGTATCAATTCAATTTACATCCCTCATGTATTTCAAGCTCTAAACATTTTATTACTTGTGCAAATAATATCTCAGTTTAAAGAAAATAATTTTTAAATCATACTATATCAATCCTGAAACAAAGTAACTGGGCTTATTTCCAACTTTTACTTTATACCCAAGGTTAACTACGAGCTCATAGTAAACCTCCTTTTATCTACGTGCTAACAACGGCACTGCAATTTCCTAAAACCCATTTATTTTTTACAAAAATTAAAGTTTCTATCTTCAAGTGATATCATCACATTATTACGTAAAATTTTCATTTAGTCCTTTTCAAATTGACTCATCAATTAAATGTCTTTATAACATAACACAAAATCACTAAATTGTCACCCATAAAATCACCAACAAAAACAAACAAAAGTTTTATAAGTAGAGTTACCTGGATTTTTGTCTCAAGTGCTCTCTACATGGACACCATCTCCATAATGATCCTCCTTCTCGACTACACGTTCAAATATTGTCTCTAGGTTCTTTACATGGACACCATCTCCAACGTGATCCTCCTTCTTGACTGCACGTTCAAATACTGTCTTCAGGTGGCCTCTCACCATCAGGAACACACCGTTTGTAATTAAATTCTTCCACACAAGTGCACGGTATAATCATGCTCTCGTACACTTGCTGATCCATCCATACATTTGCTTGGTACTCAAAGTACATACCCCGCCTTCAAACACCCAGTACTAAAATTGTACTTACTTGCTTTATAATTTTGATTATTTACAGCATAGTCGAAGATATTAGAGCACCCACTTGTGCTAATTTAACCAAAATTTCACTCAATCACTTTGCTAAGTAGTTAGGTAGGCGATCGTGGGTAAAAAACAAGAGAGAAGAGAGCGATTCATCACCTCCTACGGGTTTATATCAGCTTCAAAAGCCACACTCCTACAACGATTTCCAACACCGCTATAGCACTTTTCCTAGTATAATCACAAACAAGCCAACGGTTGAACAATTCCACAAACTATCCAATCATCCTTGAAAAATTTTACGTACACTTTCCTACCCGCCGTTAAAAACCAAGAAATTCTCGTTCCAAACAAGTTTAATACTCTGAAATCCTCATTAAAAATTTTACCAGCGCTGTCTTCTGCAAAATCCCGATGACTGTCGTTTTACTTTTAGTCTCTCCAATACGCCCTCTGTATACGCGTATATCTCTCCTTTCATTCCTATTTATAAACAAAATCTTCCGTCTTATTTTATCTTTAGACGTTGTTCTCCCGCTTATTCACAGGCGCTGTTTTACCTAACCCCCGTTATCGTCGCCTATCCTACTCTTGTTTATTTAATGTAACAGTCGTGCTCTGTTAGTAAAATATCTCCAGATTTCTATTCCTTTACTGCTCGATCTATTCAGAAAACATAGCGTGTCTTCGTTCCTCCCGTTACCCCCTAATTTATATGTCTAGCAAACCTTTCAAAGTCAAACGTTTCACTAAACGTCTGTCATGCTCCTTCCTTTATTAAAGCATGCAAACTATAGTCTTTCTCTATAAATCGATATTGTGTTCGTACGTGCTCTCTGCACCTGTTTTTTGTCCCTCATTATATTTTTCCAGCTATTATTTGTTGACGAGATTTTATGTTCGCTATCTGTCTACGACTACAACATTCTTAGAATTTATTACATGTGTAACTCGAATAACAACCGCCGCTTTAAATATGCTATAAACCTAAAAGCTTTTATTATTTACACCATTTCTACTCTAAAATTTCAAAGCAAATTTTAATTATGCTTACCGCAATTTACATTCTACATGCATTTACGCAATTATGCGCCTCAAATTATGTTTCCTAACTTATTAGTAACTAATGTTTACAATAAAATTTTATGCTATATTTAACTAACCCTAATATTTACTAGTAATTTGTCAAATACAAACCATTTTGTTCAAACATGGCTCAATCTTCGCGTCACCCATTTATACACTTTTTAATTTGTAATAAATATAAATTTGAGCGTGCTAATGCCCTTTGTGACCTCATTAATATATATATATATATATCATATATATATATATATAATATAATTTTGAACATTTTTGTCGTCACTATTAGATATCTATTAATATTCTCTTACAATACTATTTTAGTTGTTAGTAGAGATATATAAATATATTTTAAATGTATAATTGCTTTTGAAAATATGGCGTACATACAAAATATACGCATAAAATAATCCCATATTGTACATAACGCTATATGAAAAATGTTAATTACCACTATATTATATATATTGTGATGTATTTTATTAATTTAGTAGAATCAAGGAGCCGGCGAATGGATAGTCGGTTTAAAAATCAAAATTTTTTTGGAATAAACATGGACATTAGGATTAAGAAATTTTAATTGTAAATAGAGTAGGTAGGTTACATATTCTGTCAATTAAATTAAAAAAGAATAGGGAGATCAGTATGTAACCAAGAAAACGAGGACAGTCAATAAATAGAATTTGAATGGTGAAGTACATATAAGAACAAGTCCGGTCAATTAATTTTATAAAAGTGAAGTTTAAGTAATGAATTGTATTAGAATTTAATAGGAGATAATTATAGAAGAATATGTGTTATCCATAACTAGAGATAATAAGATTTACAAACCAGGACCATTTTATAAGAGAACTGTCAAGCAAGATTGTGAATTGTGAAACCAATGTATAATACCACCGAGTTGTATTACCAGTGTGCCGTTTCTGTATTTAAAAGAACTAGAGGATATAGATAAAGGAAGCTATTCTTATTCATAAAATAAGTTGGATGTTAAGGAATATAGGTTTGCCCAAGAAATGAACCAAATAAATTCAAAAGGAACACTAGACGAAAATACCAAGGCGTGAAGAAACACCACTATCAAACCCACAATACCAAAACGATCGAGGACTAAAGGAGATTCAAGAACAAATTACCAGACTATCATCAAGGAAAGTAAATTATCTTTTATTAGAGCGCTTGTAGATAGTAGAGTAGTATTAGAATTATCAATTTTGACACATATATTATATTTTACGATCGAGTATCTATTTACAGTTTTCTCGACAAAATTAAGTAAAGTAATAGTTGAAATATCAGGGAACTTAATCTTCAAAATTAGTGGTTTGCCGAGTATTTCAACACAAGGCTTTACATCCCCATATTAGAATTTAATGCCTTTTGAATATTCCAGAGAGAACTGCCGACATCGGGTGTTACGACAGTATCTGAAATTTAAGACCTAAGGAAATTGGAACAAACGGAGAGAAATTTTAATTAAGACTCAGAGGATACAGGACCACAAGTAGTGAGTACGTTAGTAAGATAGCATTAGCAGCCATATCACTAGTGATACTTAAAAGCAAAATTAGAATAAATAATCTAAATTTGACAATTGTCATTTTGACATTAGAATTTATAGATAGAAATTTTATCCTGATCGCGTTTAGTTAGAATATTTTACCATACTACTGCATAATAAACATAAAATTATGAACCCAACCGAAGATAAGAGTATATAGAAGAAAAGGGAAGATAGCTAGTCGAGGTAGATTAAAGGTTTTGAAAAGAATAAAGATAGACATTATAATATTTTGGTTGATACAAGGTGTACAGGTAAAGATACACCACAAAATAAAAGTATCAGCACAATATATATATATATATATATATATATATATAGCTGTAATTCAGGGTTAATTTAGGGGTAGGTTAAGTCATAGGGGTCGTAGAATAAACAAGAGAAACGCCCAAGTAACAAAAACATATAATTATAGATATTACAAGAGTAAATGGGTTATTATAAAAATTATTAGTTGCGAGCACACTGTATATAGCAGTACAAACGATTAAAACACATATCCAAGAATAGCTACTAGCAAAGATTAGAATGTAAAAATGTAACGAAACACATTGAAATTAAATCAGTGAAAAACCTGCATGAATTGGCTAGATAAACATTCAAAAGTGTGTTAAGATATCATCGCAAACGCACGCACAAATTATGCATTATTTAAAAGCGTACGTGATCTAAAAGAATCACAGTTGTTCGAAAATCCAATTTACTAGGAAATAAACAAACACCAAATTTATTCGATTTAGATTAGAATAAGGCCAACAAACAATACTACGTGATCGATATGAACAAAAATTTCTGGGATTTCTGAAGTAGATGTGAGGTATAACATTTAAATTACGTGACCTAGAGCACCTCGTCATGCAATTAAAATACATACAATTGGTAAACTTTCCAAAATAACAAGTGATAATACGCTTGCCTTGCCTAGCACGTGAAGCCAACGAATTACAAACAAAAGGGGGCTGATTCTATAAATATCTTGGCAATTGAATATCGAGTTAGTATACTTTGAAACTGGGCAGTTACTATACTTGAAAGTGCTAATAATTTACGTTAATAGTAAATTAAATTAACAGTGAAATTCTAGAATGTATATTTGTGAAAATTGTTCCGTACTTCTGAGACGGCTCTGAATGTCAATCTGAATTACAATCTCAATGACAATCTCAATTACCATCTGAATTACAATCTCATCTCAATTACAATCTAAATAACATCCGAAAACTACCATTACAATCTTGAATTACAATCAAAATAATGTTACAATTTCTGTTAGAACTTTAAATAACGAGCCATTACGATCAGAAATATAATTTTGGAGAATGCTGCCTGTACAAGCAAATTGGTGGTAAATATTCTATTGCGGAAATGAAAAACCTTTCATTGGAATAAACGCACCAACAACGACTTGGACATCGACTTCAATTCTTAGGAGCACCTCTGAAACCACTTCAGGTTAGAGATTTTGATATGACTTATTTTTAAAACTGTTTTATCTCAAATATTTTGAATATGATTTATTTTTAAACTGTTTTATCTCAATAATAATTTAAAGTGTAAGAGCCGACAAGTTTGGGTTTCTTGTGTAAATTTATGAAAAGCATAGACATCTTGAAACGTTTCAATAGGTCTTTAAAGGTAAATAAAAATTTCGTTTTGCTGGCTTAATTTTCTAAAAATTTGACAGATGTATATGTTTTAAAAAGGGAAAATTGAATTTAAAGGGGTTGTATTGTAGAAGTGCTTTATTTAATTGAATCAGCTAGTCGAGGCAAAAGAAAATTATAAATTAACATTTTCACAAGTCCTTGAGTGGTATAAGGCTCGTATATCACAGTATTTTATTGCACCCAATCGTAGGGACTGAGCGAGAAACACAGCACATATATATATATATATATATATATATATATATATATACAGAATATATATACAGAATATATATATATATATATATTCTGTTTAATAAATTTTGATTTATTTATTGATTTAATCTTGCCTAATATTTTGTGATGTTCGATGATTGGCATATTCCATTGATCCAGGCAATGATAGGGCAGAAGTAATGTAGGTGTGAATTTTATATAAAAGTGAAGGTAACCGACTCCATGATGATTTCTGGTAATTCGAATGGATTGTTTGCGGCGTACAAAAATTTGTGAAACTGACCCCAGACTTTTTTTATGGAGAAATACATTTAAAAATAAACAATTTTACACCAGAACGAAACTACCTTACCTACTCATATTCTATGCGATTCCTGACCAGGGCTTATTTCCTTCGGATTTTCCGAGAGGTCAGAATGTATTATTGAATATCGTTACCAATTTTTTGTACACGATCGTTCTGGAGCAAGATAACGTAACAATATTTCATTCTGAATTACATTTGGTACGTTTTTTCGTTGGTGTAATGTAAAGTACGTTGTTATATTATTTCAGGTATGTAATTGCTTTATTGCTCCATAGCAGAAACCACCACCAACATAAAACATACAGAATTCTCTATATACAAGTGTTTATTGTTTGAATATGACAAAAACATTGAATTCAAATACGCAATCGCCCTATGTCTTATTAATCTTTCAATGATTGCAGGACACATGAAACTCCTTAATCAGAATTAATCACTACTCTTACTTCGTTCCCTTTTCAAGTATTGTCCCATCTTACTAGCAACATAGCGTTTGTAGTACAGGAATTTTGCTTTATAAATAAACAGTTTCATTAATTATATGGGATAAGAATCTCCGACATTCATTTACTGCTGCGTGTTCACTAATTGTATATTCACCCCTTTACACGTATATAAATTATAGTATTAGAAAATATTGCTTTAACTAAAACATGAGGTTCAGCTTGGAAATTATAAATAAGGGCGCTATAAGTGTTCATAGGCAGTTTCATTTCCAATCTAATTTCATGACACATTCTCCAGAAAATACAAATTTCGGAAGATAGGAAGTCTAACAGGATTTAGTACGGTACGTTTTTTGCTAATACTATAGTCTGAAAAATTCTTCTAAGTAACAGTTTAATTTTTAGTGCAAAGCACAGCCACTTTTGGAAAGTGGTTCAAAACAGGCAGATTCATCAATTATATTAACGTAACCATTAACCACACACTGGTTTGATATGTTCAGTAGGTTTTTACTTAGTGCCCGTTGATTATTATAATTGAACTGGGTTTTTATAAACGGGAAACGTTTTCTACGAGCTTATTAAATTGTTGTTCAAGTTGGATGATAATGAAATGAAATTGCTTCAATTAGTAGAATTTCCTTCATGTTTAGTTGTGACTTGTGATGTGTATATAGTTTAGTAAAACCTTCCAGCTCCTTGCATGTTTGGCTAAACCACAGATTGTGATTAACAAGCCAATTTGTTAAGTGTAGTTTATAAAATCTACCCAATCAATTCGGTTCCTTTTACAAATATTGCGAACCTGGCGCCTACTTGGTGGCAATTCCTTATGTTTGACAGTTTTAATTACTAGCTTGATTTGAAATGATTATTTGGGCTTTGCATAGAAGTGTAAGCTATTATTTAATCTTATGAACTATTACTATAATATTCTAATCAACTTTCCTTGTGCAATTACCCTATGTATATACATTGACAAAAACTTTAATGACAAATGATTTTTTAGCATTATATCATTGTAAATAGTTTGAAAATTACATCTCTAATACAAATATCCATTACTTAAAATCGTTCAATTACTCTAAGTAGCACAACGTCACAATATTTAAAGTGTAGGAAATCTTATTAGTATTAGTGTGTAAATATTTTATAAAGAGCATTGCTGATTCGAATTCCAATGTTAAAACCAAACTGGGTTAAGAAAATGTATTTTAGGGCATTAGAACTTAGACATTCTCAAAAATCGTCATTTGGTAAACCTTACAACATTGAAAACATTTGTTTCCACAGGGATAATTAATTTCAGGGGAAACACTCAAAATGTAAGTCTAATAACAAAACAACGTAGATGAAAATCTTCAATCGGTTCGAAATAGCGTGTGCTACGTACATCGACGTAACCTACCCAAAAGAAGAAAATCAAAGCAAGAATGATTGGGCTCAATCGGCGAGTAGGTGAGGTATTTCAAATACAAAAATCAAGGAAGGCCTGAAATAAAAAAAATACACGCACTCATCCATACTCGCAACAAAACCTACAAAAAAAATCTATAATTAAACAAAATATGTTACAGAGGCACAGTAGTACCAACAATAAATAATCAACAATAGGTCATCCCCCTTATATTAATTGCCAAAAAAAACCCCAAAATTCCAACTCTAAAAACCACAGCTCCAAATTATCATCGTAAGTCTAAAATTAAATGTATACAATGAAATAGCTACAATGGTCCCCGTAAATAAAATATTAATAATCCATATCCTCTCACATACGGACAATCATTTTAACTACAAGGTCTTAATTTACAAAATTTTCGATTGTAGCACTACCAATGACTCTAAATCATCATCGTAAGAATAAAGTTAATTACCTGAAATTCTCACGGTAAAGGATCAGGATATACACTGCAAAGTTTAGTCAGCAGTAAAAGGCCCCGTATCCATATGTTATTTCACCCCTTACATAAAACCCATATAAAGAATAGTGGATCAACACTCACACACGTATCGCTGATGCTGGGCCTATTAACTCTCCTTAGGGCCGGAGCGGAGCAGCGGGACCTAGGACCACGTAAGTCGTACCGTATAAAAAGAGAATGGGGCGGCATTCGTCTCATCAGTTAGGGCCAAGGTGACAGGGTGGCCCTACCCACCGGAAGACGCTATATAAAAAAAATACAAGCAAAAATTAGACCCTGTACTGAAGAGAAGTACATTTTTTTTTTCAATTACAAGTACTTACCACACAGTGGTGTATGCGAAATTCTAAAGAACGGAAACACCAAAAAATTACAACGGCAACGACCAGTAATCGTTGTCGTCTATAGGACAGCATTTAGTAAAAATAAAGTCGTTTTAAATAATAAGAATTCAAAATCCAATCCTCCGTTATCACACAGTAGAGTAGAAACTTGTACTACGGTTTATCGCATAGTACGATACCTTATTTCGACGAGTTTCTAGGTCGCAGCATTTAGGAAATAATTATACGCTATAAGCATATGTAGAAAGCCAGCGGACAGTTAAAACAAGGTACGGACTATCTAATTTAGAACGGGAACTTTCCAAATTCGTAGCAAATAAGTTTCATTGAAATTATAATAAACGGACTTATTGTAAGAAGCTGAAATATACAGGATGGTTTTGGTAGAAACAGAATCTATGTAAATGGGTTATGAATTAGAAAGAAAAAGGGGTATTTTAATTTATGCCGAAAATAAACGTAACACGTGTTATTGGAAATATTGTGCAACAAGCATTTAGATTTAAACCAAATTATCAGAGCCAAAGTCAAAGCATTCTGCTGTTTTTCAGGGTAGATATACCCAAGTCGATTATTATTTTGCTATTTTAGTATGAGGTTAAGAAAAGCGAAAATATCAGGAAATCATGTGCATCTCAGTCGTTTAAAGGTAATCAAAGTTCATATTTGTCGGGTAATTCAAAACAGCACAAACTCTGGAGAAAGTTTCAATACGCATCTTCGGGCAATAATTCACATAAGATCAATTTTGTTTTCATAGCACCTTTCATTGAAATCCAGTATAAGAGAACGTTTTCTATAGTTACAGAATTCATAACAATATATTGAGGTGATAAGGGGCCACGAGAAGTCATTGAAACCCAAATTCTACAAATAAATCCCACCAAAATATAAAATAATTCGGAAAAATAGAAATTTCTGTGAATGCATGGATACGCCCTGTATAATACAAGCGAACTTTTATTCATTAAAATGTCGAACAAGAAATGCAATTGCTTGTGTATAAATAATCACCCGTATGATATAGGCGTATTGTAAATACATAGCAAATAATGTAAGCAGCATAGTAAAAATAATTAATCGTTATAATACCTTCAAACGCTTTAAATGCGAATGCAAATTGATCATTTTAACATAAACACAAAACCACTCATTTGTAATCAAAATGCGCTTTCCGTGGCTAAAAATAAGTAATTTTGTGTATTTGAAACCCTAATTCTAACCTTAATCGGTTAATTAAAAACACGTTTTGACGTAAAAGCGAATATTTTCTATAAAATATAAATCTTTTTTCATTAAAAAGCAATTCAAGTTTAAATTAATTTCCCTGTAGATTACATAAATTTATTTTAAATAGAGGATTTTCTAGAATAGACGAGATTAAGAAGGCTGTTTCTGGAGAATACCTCAATTTTGTATAAACTCATTAATAAATGAACGTTTATTTCAAGAAGCGGTTCGAACATTGAAAAAATCCATAAAATAACCGATAAAAATTGATTATCTGTCGCATTAGTATGCGACGCCACAATAATCGTATATGTGTTGGAGTAGGACGAACCGTGCACGTCACTAATAACTGAAACAATACAACGAGGTAATACACCTCAACAATTTTGAAAACTAATGAGGATTTTTAAGAAAATTACGTAAGATAGGCGTTTATTATTTAGAATGGAATTGCGCAAATTCTTCTACATTCTAGAATTAGATAAATTTGTATATACAAGGAAGCGTTTATTAAAAACGGTGATTCATTCAATCCTTAAATTCGATCGCGAAATGTTATTTTGATTTAAGTCGCGACCTGTTGCTTTGCGAAAATGATAGTTGAAATATGCAGTAAGCATACCTTAATTTCATAATTATTATGATACAATGAATATAGAAGTGGTGTTTTAAACGTAACTTATATAAAATGGTAGCGTTTCGTTGCTTAAGCCTTACCATAACATATAGTTTAACACTTTTCCTTTTTTGAAGCGGATAACCAGGTTATATTTCTTTTCCGTATAAATGGTAATCATGTAAACATGTTAGAGTTCTTTAACAACCATCAGGTTGCTAATATCTATGTAGAGCCAGCTAGATAGGAAAAAGATAGAACGATATAGGAAGGCCTAGACCAAACTATATAATTCAAATTATTAGAAATTTAGGTTGTGAAGGGTATGTAGAGCTTTTTAGATTAGCACAGAATAGAAAAGAAGTTAGAGCTGCGTCAAACCGACCTTAAGTAAGGTCGATAACAAAATGACGATGATGATATAAAATTATTAAATACAATGAAGAAGGAAAATTCTTTAATATAACGCTATTTTAAAAATTTTATTAAATCATCGAAAGAAAGATTTAACCAAAAATGTACTTTGGCAACTGCTGTTTGAAGTGAGGATTTTAAATATGAAAAATTTTGTAAGTTTATTTGACGTTAATTTAAAATAAAAAGATATTTAATTACGAGGAGCGTTTTTTTGGATTTTGCAAGTATTACTTTTAGATTTAGTTTTATCTAATATTGGAGTAATTGTCATTTAATTTAAGATAGAATAATATGTGTTAATCATATAATAATTTTTTTGTGAAAATTTTTACCAGGAAAGTTTGTGTTCAGAGTGCCCTATTATTATTAATATTTAGTTTAAATAAATTACTCCAAATTCTACTCACGTTAAACGGTAAAAGAAGTCTTCATAATTGTAGCACTATTATCATTTGATATTTTATTAAATATTTAAAATTAGGCATGACTTTCTTGTTCACAGTGACGCAGCTTCGCCCTGCCTGAGTTTTAAACTGACTCGTTTTATCATTGCTCGGTGTTAATATAGTATGATCCCACTTACATGTGGGTTGGGTTTCAACAAGTCTTCTAGATATCTCAACCAACCAGGTCTTTGTATTTCCTGCATTTTAAAGTTGTTTCTGATGTAATTTTGTCGGTGTTCCATGTAATGGTGTTTGCTACTGATACATCGTTATCTTGACCATATATTGTTTTGTGTAGATATCGCCTTTTCCATATTGTACAAAATAAATGATGCGACTTTAATTCTACTTTCGTTAATTTTATGTGTTTTCAAGCGCGTTTTCTTATCAAAAATGTTTATTGTTTCCGCGTACTTACATAAAGCTTTGTTAGGTTTTAACTTTTATCTTCGTATTTGTTTTATAACTAATTAGAACACTTCTCAAAGTGTGTTTAATTACATGTACTATCACTTCTGAATACGCGTTCCATTGTTGAAAGATTACTCACTTCCATTACTTAAAATTGATAAAGGTCTATATACAGAGTGTTGAATACTTGTTATTTACATAACGTATGAATAACCTATTTTTCTGCTAAATACGCGTTCCATTGTTGTGAGATATGTTTACTTGCATCGTTTGAAGCTAATTATGGTCTATATACAGGGTGTTAAATGCATACTATTGACATAATGTACGGATTACTTAATTTTCTGCTAAATAAATGCAGCTTTCTGCTTCCTATTGCAATTTGTGGTTACTACACGACCCTTGCTATTCAATACACCCCTAAACAACCCCTTATCACAGCAATATATATATATATATAGATATATTGCTATGATAATAGAATAGTTTAAAGGTAGATTAAGCCATAGGGGTCGTAGGACAAATATAAACAACTTTAACTTTAAGAAAATCAAATAGTTCCAGAAATTATAAGAGTAAATCGACTATTCTACATAATGTCAATTAAGAGGACACTGTATATAAAATATATGTATTTAAATGCATGAGAATATAAATATGTTTAACTATAGTTTACAAGTAAAGATAAGATTTTAAAACGCAACAAATTGCATCAAAATTAAATAACCGGGAAACATAGATAAATGGGCATTCCAAATATTTAATAATTGCGTAGAAAATATCAACGTAAACGCATCTTAAATAATTCATTATTAGAAAATCGATACGTGACTAGAAAAGAACACATTTGTTCAGAAAACCAACATTCTGTGGCAAACGAATAAACACCAGGCGGTTCAATTATATGATAAATTGACAAACATCGAATACGTGACTTGATGAAAAGCCAAAAGTTGGAAATCCTGTAATATGCTAAACGTGTACGTGATGAATAGAGCATTCGTCAAAGATTTAAACTAGGTAATTTGTAAAAATTCCGAGTTCTGCTAGATAAGGCAAGGTACAAGCCTTGATTATAAACAGGCCAATAAAAACTATTGGAGGAAGAGCTTATATATACGATAGAAACTGAATAACATTTTAGTCTATATTTAACCAAGCAACAACTATGTTCGAAGGTGGTAAAAACTCACGTAATAAGTGAAATGTAGATTAAATAAATGAAATTTAAAAAAGCAAGAATTTTGTGCGACAAAATATAAGCCGATCTACAGGTAAACGTAAGTTAAACAACTTAATTAAAATCATTTCTAATATTAACAAACAGGGCTTTAATTTGGTGATACCTTAATTTGCGACGTATAATTTTGGGACGTATTTTAATTGGAGGCGATATTATAAATTTTAGACGATACTATAATTTGGAGCGTACTTTAATTTGGTACGACTTTAATTGGAAGTGATTTTTATGGGAGGCGATTCATATATGGGAACGGCATTTTTTTAATTCAATTTTGTGGAGACAATTTTGTTGATGTCTCAACGCAAACATAAAATACCAAAAAAAAGTGGATAATCCTGGTCAAAGTAAAGCGGACACCGCAAGGGAATGCAGACCATAGACTAAGATGGAACTCCAGAAACCATTCCATGTTAGCAATTTTTAAAACACTTTATTATTTAAAGACTTTTTCCAATTCAATATTTGCCCTACGTTGTATATTTGTAAGAGTCATCAAAAAGGTCACTTAAAAATATAAAAACAGGGGAAGGTATCTTGGAACGTTCGAAGGTCCCTGAAGGTAATTAAAAGATATTTTTACTGGCTTTCAGAAAAGCACAAATCTGATAAATGCAGATATTTTGTATAAAAAGGAAAATTTTGAGTATTGTACATATTATCAATTATTATATTGTGTATTCTAGAATTGCTTTATTTGAATTTAATAACATTTATTCAGTAAGCTAGTCGGGGTAAAGTTCTAAAATAATATTTCATATCAAAAGGCGAATTTCATAGCAATAAAAATGACGGGGCTTGATAAGAAACATCACAGTAAAAATGACATGCCCAAGGGTGGGGCGAATTTAATATCATAGTAAAAAAATCACGCACAATCGTGGGGCAATAAATTACGGCTATAAGCCAAGTATTAAATATATAAATATTTTAGGTAGTTAATTACACAAGGTAAGTTGATTAGTACTATCGTATTACAGTGAATAATATGAAATAATAACTTAGACTTTTATGCAAAGCCCAAATGATCATTTCAAATTGTGCTAGTGATTGAAAGATGGAAAACATAAGGTCTTGGACAGGACTTGAACCAGTATCTTGGTTTTGGCGGAACCAATTACGCCACCGAGACCGATGACGACAATTGGGCAAATTTACAAATTTAACTCGTGTACACAACTATATATAAACTTAACTTTCAATTACATGCTACATACCTAGACGTAGCCGGAAGAAAAGTAAATACCAGGCTAACTACCAACCGCGGAGAGTGGGGGGATTCGCCTACATACCAAAAAAACATAAAAAACACGTCGCCTACGATTATGTATTAACAATAAAAATAAATTAAAATTTCTTGATTCACATGGACAAAGAAAAGTATTAAATTTAAATTTTATTGTAAAGGAAATATTTTATAATGGATCCACGAAGCGCGCATTTTGTAGCTAACATGTAATAAAACTTATTGGAAAAAAAGTAATGCTTAGATTTTCTCAACAGCAAGTGTGTTGAGTTAAAGTATTAAATGTAGGTTTCTCCATATCATGTGTGTTAAATTAAAGTATTAAATGTAGACCAAGTTGCAGTAAGAATTAAAGAAATATAACCAGAAGCACTAGCGAAGCTAGCTTTTAAACATGTATGGTGAACTCGTTTCACTACATCAACCGCCGATAAATAATAATCTTCGAGGTGCATAAAAGAAAACGAGTCACATACCTCTATGCGTCGAGATGCTTAGCTTGCAATCCGTCGGAGCGTGAGACAGCACAGCAACGCCACGGTGGTCAAGATCCACTCTCCCTGCTACCGTAACTCCAGCAGCGGTTTAAAGACAAAAGCAGTTGGTCTACGTCAACGAACGGTTGGGTCTACATGAAAAAGAACCTATTTGGCCTCCAGCTAAAAGCTAAAAAGAGAATCTGATTAGAATGGGTAAGCTCAGGAAAACTCACCAATACACGCAAGATACCTCCTACTTGTCGAGCAAAAAACGTGAATCGCTTTTGAAGTACGGAGACGAGTAATGTAGAAAATATTTCAACGCAAAAAGGCTACAGAATCAAATTAAAAATGGGCTCAAATAACACGAGTTCGAACTGCCATCCTCGCGTTATCGAAGCGCGATTAGCAAACTTGAAAACACGTTATCAAATAATAGTAGGATCTATTATTTCAACAAGTTGCTACGACATTTACTCCAGGTTCGGTCGTAACTTTATAGTGCACCTGTACGCACCAATAAATACATAGCTGACAAGAATAAATTTAGTATCGCCCAATCGCTTCCCTACTGGGTTTTAATTTACCAATGGTTCCTACTGCGGGATCTATGTGATAGACCTATAAGTACATGCACCAATTCATCGCCAATAGGTATTTGTTAAATAAGGGCAAGCGAAAGTAATCTCAATAAGCATAAAATAATTATATTAACAACTTCCTCTGAATTATAACTTGTAACACATGAACGTATGTATATTAGTAGTCTATGAAAACATATAAGAAACTCAAATTTAAACTTGAACTGGTAACTACTGTTATACCTTGAAGCAACTGCTTTAAAGTTTACAGATAAACTTTGAATAAGTTTCAAAAACTATTTTACCATCAAATGAATTATGCATTTTATAAAGTTAAAATCTACTGTAAATCCCAACATAAATTATATTTGAACACATGATCGACTACGTAAAATAATGTCCCATTACTAATAATAATGGCACCAACACTTATTAAATTACACTTATTACTTAAATACTTATCGTTACATGAACAGCAGCATCCATCTGCCAAATACATCAACAGGACTTGAACCACATTCCCACTGGAAATCAATCGTACTGGATTCCCAACATAACACTACTGCATTCGCAGGCATCTGCAGTCCCACGGCTGGATGAAGCCATAGCAGACAAAACATACCCAAAAAACACATACAACATTTGTACGCAGGCCAAAAAATCCTGATGAATCAGGATTAAACAAAGATAGTACACAGGTAGAAGATCAACTTGTAACCACATGTGCTGATTAGAATATCAATTTACAATACTAATAAATTCAGCTTAACTGTATGCCAAAAAATTCTCTCATGCAGAATAATTTTGCAATAACTTCATGTGCATTGAATAAATCCCAGTAATAGATGGTATATACAAAACCAGATGAATTCCAATTCAAGCATGCAACTCTAACTATCACTGTTGTATGGCAGGACGACCAGTGATATCTAACAACACATTTTACAGATAATCCAAAATAACAAAATTCCTAGGTCAGTAACAATTACAAACACATTACCAACAATCTAGTATCAACAAAGTAATCCAGGACAGCATTCAGTACACAATATGATTAAATTCATTATATCCTAGTATATACAAACAAACAATCCAAATTATAAAGTCATATTTACAAATACACAAGTAAGGAATAATATGAGACAAACTCATCAGTTTAAAAGGAAAATACAATAATGAAAGACAAATTAAGATCAGAATTACTGAATACATATCTGTACCATTGACTTTCCTTTAAATAATGAAAGGCTTTATCTATATCACCAACATTCAACCAATAGCAGATAATAATAACATGTATTCCAAAATAATTTGAAATATCAAATGATTATTTAAATCTTGAATATTAACAAGTTGAACAAAACTGACTTTAAGCTTGATTATTATTAATTAACAGAGCAAAATCAATACTATAGGTTATATCAGCTTGTTGAATTATTTAGAAACTATTCTTACAATTTACCAAAAATTGTAACTGTAACAAAGTCTTTAAATGGGAAACCCAAAAGAAAGCAATTGTACGTTATCGAAATTTTTAACAAATTAACGGATACCTAAAACAAGGTATTGACTATTTAACTTATCGAATAAATTTTCGTTTTAGAATGGATTTGAAAGAAATGTTATGATTGCGCGTACTATTGTAACGAGGTAAAGATACAGGATGAGGATTTGAATAGAAACAAAAGCTAGGTGAATGAAAAACAAATTACCACAGAAAAGGACGTATTTGAATCTGTCGTCGAAAATAAACGTAACATACGTTTGGCATTTTTGTCAATTATATCTGAAATTGTCAAGTTTTTGACTTATGTCAGTTATGGACAGGAAGCTAGGCTCAAAATTAGGGCTATAAGCCAAGTATTAAATATATAAATATTTTAGGTAGTTAATTACACAAGGTAAGTTGATAAATACTATCGTATTGCAGTCAATGAGATAAAATAATAACTTAGACTTTTATGCAAAGCCCAAATGATCATTTCATTGCATAAAGGTCTAAGTTATTATTTCATCTTATTCACTGTAATACGACAGTACTAATCAACTTACCTTGTGTAATTAACTACCTAAATTATTTATATATATATATATATATATATATATATATATATATATATAAATTGCCGTGGAACTCGGGAAAAATTTTCACTAACAAAAATATTTTCGAAAATTTTATTAAATTTTCAAAACTCGAAAATTCAAAATTTAAATAATACACAAAAAAATATTTCTTACCCGTTTTCCTGTTTTCGAAAATTTTATTAAATTTTCAAAACTCGAAAATTCAAAATTTAAATAATACACAAAAAAAATATTTCTTACCCGTTTTCCTGTTTTCCTCAGTTGAATGGCCTTCTTCAACTGCTTCCGGCTAGCTCAGTTGGACCTCCTTTTCGATATCTATATTCACTCTCATATTCTATCATTCACGCACACTCCCAATAAAATCACAAAATACAACAAACATACAATCTTTTATTTATTACTATTTACAAATGAAATTCAATATTGTCCATATTTCTTTGTTCACGTTACACTTCAGTAAATCCTATTTTGTAATATCCTGTATTTTATTTTAAAATCATCAAACACATAAAATGTACCCGGAGTAAATGGGCATTGAATAATACCTTCTCTAAAATTTCTTCTTTATAATTTATTTATTTTTTTTTATCTAAGTAAACTCAGGGATATGGTGAGCTTATGATAACTCAGCTAATTATGCATAATGTATGTCCTTCTACTTTGCATTAAAAAAACAAAGCCATGTACTCTTCACAAAAATTTCACGTTCTTATGGAACGTTAAAAAAGCTTAATAGACACCTTCAAATTTCTAGTTAAATACCATAATAAAGTTATTTACACGTATTAGGTTCAATACGTAAATAATCCACACTATCTTGAAAAACACTCTCATACGTCACCCAATATTTACAGTTTGTAAGAATCACAATTTCAAATCGTTACCTGGAAATTTCTAGAAGATCTCTGCTCTGTAGATGATGGTAGGTATTTTTTCTATCTGGTCTGCAGGCCGTTTCTAGCTGTTACTAGACGAACTCCATCTAAGTTGAACTACTAACGCTGCCTTCACGGTGCAACCAAATTCCAAACTCCATTTCAATTATGTCTTTCACAAATATTTACTATAATCTACGCTACTTATGTCCCGACACGAGTTGGTTAAAATTATAGGTGATACCTCAATTAAAAATTGTAATCTCGGCACACTAACCGCGTACTAATTAAGAGGCTACCACTGCAATATAATTTAAATGATTTTATAATACTTACAACTCGTGTTAACCTTCATACGTCGTTTGGGACTATCGAAATAATAAGGGCTTTAATAATGTTCTCGTAAACTATTTATATCTTTAGACTGCCACCTCCTGGCCACGTTTATTCGAAATCTCCTGCTCACAACAACACATTCCCACAATTTTGCGCTCAACCCAATTTTGAAATCCTCGAATTTCAGTATGTCGTTACAATATTTTCAGAAAATTACGCTACACTATCCTCGTGTATATATCAAGTCAAACTAACATATCGACCAATCGTAGACCCACTGGCGTTTCTCAAATCCCTCCTATACTACCGTTGTCTCATGCTTATGCGTTTTCTACGTCTCCTTCTAACCTTGCTTGAGTGGTAGAAAATCGATATTCTTGTTTGTGCGCTGTCTACCACACGTGGACTTACTACGTGATTTAACTAACCGCTCATTAGCATTTCCAGAGAATATAAGCGACGGTTTACCCGATATTCTCTGTAACCGTTTGCTATTTACAAAAATAATTGGAAGCTTGACATTTCCAAACTACGCAGGTGTTCAATCGTAACGAACGTTTTAAATACATTTCTCGGAGTTGTATTTCAGCGTATTTTAATCCCAGCAACGCTTTTATGCATATTATACATCAATAATCGTTCAATTAAATTCAATTAAATTAATAAATTAATGGCATTGGCTTCTACCATTTAATTTGTTTGCAAACCTACTAAATATTTATCATTATTTGTAAAATTTCGTTAATACCTGATACTTAAAAATGAACTAACTAATATAGCTTTTGCACGTAAATTCTGGTTGTTCGTTTATACAGGGTGTTTTGAAATTGTTTCTTTTATATTTATTTTTAATCTTTTAAAACCACTATAATATATATGTATATACGCACGCCCGCATGAACGCACACACACACGCATGAATGCCCGCAGCACGCATGCACGCACACGCGCGCGCTCACACACAAACTTAATCTAAAGAAATGTTATTATGGACCAAAATGATTATTATTAGCAAAATAACCTGTCGGTGGCGAAGACGAAACTGGTGCTTACACGACTCATAGTTGTACGCCTGAACGACATGGATCCACTGACAAAACCTTGCTTCCTGACGGCGTCGTTGAGGTGGTGGTCTGGTATCTCCAGGTATAAGCGAGTAGTGGATGTCGGACTAGTCAATCACTGATCATATAAAAGTAGAGTGATTGCGTGCTGTCAGCATGACGTGTAAAGTTCGAGTCGAAATAACAATCAGAATCACCGACTGTATAATGAGAGAATAAGTGTGTTTTGATCATGATAACAATGACTGATCGTGTATGTGTGGTTTAATTAGCGTAGCTTGTACATAGCGTAATACCAGACGACTCTTGAATATCAATTACAAGCGTGTTAGTAGTACACTGGTCCTTGGATATTGATCTCAAGAACTGACTTTCAGGTCGATTTGAAGCTACTTATATATGTTTGATCCTTTATATAGTTGGACGTGGCTACCTTGATCACGGAAAACGGAGTAAAGCTTGATCTATTTTTGCTGGCGACAGAACAAAAGAAGTAAGTTCTGAATCATGCGCACAGGACTAAATAAATCTTATTTTGTTTGAGGGTTGCTATCTGGTAACATTATAAATGCTTGCGGTTCTAATTCGGGTTAAAAAAACTCAATGTGCGTTGAAACCAATTGAAGATAAAAAACAATGGTTCGATTCTGTATTTAAATTAAATATTTTTGTCATATTTACATGATAAAAATTTATACATCGAGATGCTACAGATACATAAAGCTCGCAAAAATTAATTGGAAGAAATGTCACTTTCAGCAAATCATTAATATATTGTTCTTTCTTGGGTTTGGTATTAATTCCAAACAGCTAGTTCTTAATCTGGTGCTGCTTAAACTATTCAATCGATTAATAAAATATAGCAATTAAGATAGAAGCAATATGTAAAATTGAAGAATAAGGTAAATAGTTTATGCAAGCAATCTTAACAAGGATCAGCACAGAGTAGATATGCAGAAGGGGGCTAGATATAAATAATGGTAGGTTTGATACAGCTTATCAAAAAATTACTAATGCACGTTAAAATCATAACATTAAAAGCAGAACAATAAAATGTAAACAATGCTTAAGGTTAGTTACAGAAGAAAATACTGTAGACACGTGCAACGGCTCTGATGGTGCTAAAGAAATTGTATTTACAATACTCATTTATTATTAGAGGCGTAGATTATCGTGCAAAGTTTCGACTTCTCATATGTTCATAGCATGTTAGAAATTTTTAAAGAATTTTGACGTTAGGGTGTCATTGTTAAGAGTTTCTACTTCCTTTAGAAACGATTAAGCTAATTTAGATTACACGATATTAAATCATATCTGGATCTAATGTATTGTTTGATAGGAAGTAGTGTTGACATCTTGTATAAAAATATACGTGACGCGTCTTCTAACTTTATTTGTAAGGATCTCTTGGTAGGATAAAATAGCTGCAGGAGATGCGCTTGGAATGCTAAAATAGGTTCAATTATAAAAATTAACTAACATTCAGTAATCAAAACGCGTGTAAATTGGGTCGTACTAAATATAGAACCAATATCGATTGGCCATTAAATAAAAACGTATTTAGCAAGAAGACACTGATGTTACCATTAATGGGTGCGTGGGTGGAGAATATGCTAATAATTGAGAAACCAGGTTGTTTTGAACGGACACGCGAGGTGGTCATTAGAGTTTGCTGTTGAGACTAGTATTATTAAAAGATACAGATATGAAATAATATTCGATTTCTAAACCACAAAAAATTAGGAACGGGATGAAGAAACCACTGCCGGTGAATGGAATCAATAAGCTTGAAAATCTTAGTTGCAATTAAATGGGTATGAACCTATATACCACTTCTTAAGCCATGAAAGGCTTAAAAAGTGCACTTTTTAAGCCTTTCATATTTACTAAATCAAGAATAACTCCTTAATAGGGTTAATTATATATAAATGAAGAGGTGCATTTACAATTAGTAAACACGCAACAGCAATGGAATATCTGTAATTTTTATGCTATATAAATAATGGAAACAGTTCTAACAGAGAGATCCAGCATGAAAATTAACAAAAATTAAACTAAAGGAGAGGAATCTACATCAAAACTAGGATACAAATAGAAAACGAGGACTTACAAGAGGCTAATGATTTCTGCTGTCTACGAAACCAAATAATGCAAGATGAGAAAAGTGCAAAACATAAAGCAAAGATTAGCACAAGGCCGTGATGCATTTAACAAGAAAAAGCAACTACTATGCTCAAACACAACAAACATAGAAACAGGAAAAATTGCTGAAAGCATATGTGTGGAGCACAGCACTTTACGGCCGTAAAAATTGGAGAGTGGGATAAGCGGACAAGAAAAAGTAGAAGCCTTATGTGGTGTTATAGACGTTTGATGTAGATATTATGGATATACAAAGTTCAGGCCAAAGAGGTTCTAGAAATGGTAGGGGAAGAAAAAATACGCGGAAAACAGTAAAAAATAAGAAAGGTAGGATGGTAGGTCGCATACTAAGACATGAGGGTATAGTGCCGAATATATTAGAAGCAGAGATAGGAAAAAGGTAGGTAGAGGTAGACCTAGAGACTATTGCACACAGATAGTCAAAAAGGCTGTGGGAATTTCAGGGAAACGTGTAGGCTTGCTCAGAATAGAAATCAATGGAGGTACGCGTACAATCTGTTTCAAGACGGAAACCTAATAACGAAAAAATAATTGTACTTACATCTGATGATTATTATAAACAACTACAGGTATTGGTTTGGCAATATTTTCAACTAATGATGATTGTGCGAAAGAATTTATTAGAAAGGTATTAATTCGACAAATGTCTAGGTGTTGGGGGAATTTGGTAACCACAGGTTACTTAACCCTCTTCACATACCACTGAATATCGATGAAATAGGGTATATATTTGAAAACAATTGAAGGGGAACAAGAAAGAGCAGCTGTCGTGTACAAAGGCAATAAACATAGAAACAAAGAAAAATTGTTGAAAACATATGTGTGGAGCACATCATTGTACGGATATGAAATAGGGACATTAGGAGTAGCAGACAGTAAAAAGGTAGAAAAACCTTTTGGAATGTGATGCTTCATATGTATGATGATGATAGCATGAACAGATAAAGTTAATACTCCCTGTATGTTTGTTGTGGTTTGTTTTGTATTTTTCTTAATCTTCTTTGGGAATTAAACCACTCAGTTTTTAAAATCGTCTTTATTTAAGTTTCGATACATGATCTAGAATCGTTGTCTAAATAATAAAAATTTTTAAGTTTGACGTTTATGACATAAATTGAAGGTGACTTTTATGAAAAAGGCACTATATGTGATTTTCCAATGCTCCACCCGAAGGTACTACATTGGCCCGGAAGCGAGTTTTTTTTTATCTGGAAAATTTGGAATTTTGCTAAGCCCTTGCTGTTCCAAGCAAGGTAGGGATCTTTTACGTGCGTGACAACACTCACACACGGGACCTCCATTTTACCTCTCATCCGAACGAGGGTGTATGTTTGTGAAAAATGCTCGTCTAACATTTTTCAAGCGGATCGTGTTGGGATTCGAACCCGGTATCTTGGGCGTGACGAAAAAGACAGCATGGTTTGTAAAGTCTATCTGTATGAAATTATACCTAATTAAAGTTTAAATATTCCAGCATAACATTTATGATTTATTCTGTGGACGATTCTTAAAATTCTACAATTTAAAAATTACCTCAAGGTAATAGTTGTGTAATTATGTGATGCTTCGAAACTTCATTATTTAATGGATATAGAAGTTTTTCATTATCAATTTTTAAGCATATGGTTTTAAACGGTTTCTTTCGAACTTTATCACTGAACAGCAGCTGTTCATATAGGAGCCATTTTGTTGGAATGCTTTCATCATTAAGAAGATGCTTCTAGTCAGGTTAGACCGTTGCAATTTAGTAATACGTTTTGCAATACAATAATGTTACTTAAATTTAATGTCAACCTGATCAGTAAATCAAACTTTAATTTATAATTCCATTATTTTGGATTTTCATGTTTATTAAATTTCCGCTATAATTAATTACTGCCATCCTCAAAAATATATGTATACGTATAAATTAATGAGAAGTTAATCTAATTGTGTTTATGATTTAAGAAAATAATTATGTAAGTAATCTAACTCTATAAAATTTCTGCGTTGATAACTTTCAAGTACTCTTGAAGTTAAATTTGTTAAGATTTTGCTAGTTAAAGTTAAAATGCTGATGTAAATTTATATCTTTCGAAAAAGAATAAAAAAAGATTGAAAACGTCTGGAATATAAATAAATACACTTTACTGCAAGCATTTCGTTTTGAACTAAATAGTTCCCATAAAATTATTCAACAACAAGTAGTGTTTATTTAAAGCAGTTCGTAGTTAATTGACATTTTGTCAAATCATATTTATATATATATATATATATATATATATATATATATATTGCTGTCATAAGGGGTTGTTTAGGGATGTGTTGAATAGCAAGGGTCGTGTAGTAACCATAAATTGCAATACGAAGCAGAAAACTGCATTTATTTAGCAGAAAATTAAGTAATTCTTATATTATGTAAATATTAGTTATTTAACACCTTGTACATAGATCATAGTTAGCTTTAAACAATGCGAATAAGCATATCTTACAACAATAGTACTCGTATTCAGCAGGAAAATAGGTAATTCATACATTAGGTAAATAACAAGTATTCAACACTCGGTATATAGATCTTTATTAATATTAAGTAATGCAAAGTAAGAATATCTTTCATTAAAAGTACGCTTATTCAGGAGAAAATGATAGTAAATGTAATTAAATACGCGTTGAGAAATGTTGTAATTAGTTATAATATAATACGAAGATAGGAGATAAAACCCAACAAAGCTTTATGTAATTACGCAGAAATAATAGACATTTTGATAAAAATAAACGAAAGTGGAATTGAAGTTACATCATTTTTTTTCGTACAATATGGAAAAGGCAATATCTAAACAAAACAACGTATGGTCAAGATAGCGAATAATAAGGTATCAAATAAACACATTACACGGAAAGCCAAGTAAATTACATCAGAAACCAATTCAAGATGTAGGAAATACAAAAACCTTATTGGTTAAGATATCTACGAGACTTGTTGAAAACCCAGCCCGCATGCAAGGGGGAAGAGCCTATATTTAACAGCGAGCAATGATAAGAGAGTTCTTTTAAACTCAGGCAGGACAAAGCTGCGTCACTGTGAATCAAAAAGTCACGCGTATTTTTAAATATTTAATAAGTGATAATATGATAATTATGAAGACTTCCTTTGCCGTTTAACGTGTGTAGAATTTGGGGTAATTTGTTTTAACTAACATTATAATAATAGGGCTCCGAATTGATGGTATAACATTTCAAATTCGAGTGGATAGATATAATAATTCTAATGGATGGTACATGTTTTTTCTAATTCGAATGTGATGAGAATATTTCGAATCTATGGTACATTTTTTTATAAATCGAATGGATGGTATAATACTTCAAATGTGTGGATTAATATAATATTTTGAATTGGTAGATAGAATATATCACATGCGTTAATGAGAATATTTCAAATCAGCGTCGACGATTTTGGTACAATTCTGGTACAATTTTGAGTTGCGAGAATCAATGCAGATAAAATAAAGAAGCACGAGGGGTTCCACTAAACAGAGCAGTGATAGATGAATGAGGACAACAAAGGTCTGTTAATCCACAACCTGAACAACCAATAACAGGTAAGATCTAATTAGTTTTAAGATATTTTTTCTATTTAAATTTCAATACTGAATTTACTTAATTTATATAAAAAGTGTAACGAAGTCAGCAACAAACATTGTATACGTTAAAAGTACGTAATATATAATAGAGGGATCTAGAACGTTCGAGGTTTCTTTGGTAAAAAGAGGTAGTCTTTGGTGACTTTAGATTGATTTAAAAGCATATAAATTTTGGGGTAAAGAATACATATGATAGTGATTTATTGAAGGGTGTATTTTAATATTTTTAAAACTTGTAAATAATATTCCTTTTCATTATATGAAATTAATTGACTTCGTTCTATAATTCAAACAAATAGGTTTTTTACACAAGGTAAGTTGATAAATACTAACGTATTACAGTGAATAAGATGAAATAATAACTTAGACTTTTATGCAAAGATTAAATAATCATTTCAAATCGAGCTAGTAATTGAAAGAAGGAAAATATAAGGTTTTGGACAAGCAAAACTGAGATGCAGGTTCAAATCCTGTCCAAGACCTTATATTTTTCTTCTTTCAATTACTAGCTCGATTTGAAATGATCATTTGATTTTTGCATAAAAGTCTAAGTTATTATTTCGTCTTAGTAATTGCAATACGTTAGTATTTATCAACTTACCTTGTTTAAAAAAATTACCTAAAATATTTATATATTAATTCTTGGCTTATAGCCGTAATTTTCAGTGTTGCTTCCTGTCTATATCTGACATAAGTAAAACACTTGACAATGTCAAATATGCTAAACGTAATTGAAAGTTAGGTTTATATATAGTTCTGTACACAATTTAGATTTGTAAATTTCCCAATTATAATCATCGGTTTCGGTGGCGTAATTGGTAAACGCACAGTTCCGGCAAAACTGAGATGCAGGTTCAAATCCTGTCCAAAAAAATAATTATTTTTTTGGGACAGTTTTGGTCAAGAATAGAAGAAATGTCAATTAATCATTTATTTAAAATTACTTGACGTTTCGGTCTGATATTCAGACCTTAATCATAAGTCTAAAAAGTGAGTAATAAGATAAAATTAAATCAGTGTATAACTTACATTTAAATTTGATTAATACTATTTATAAAACTATTACAAAATTTTTGACAGATATAATTTGATAGAAGAATAAAATTGTTTTGCTGGTAACTAGAAAAAAGTAAATGTCACTTTGATATTAAATTATGACAGTAGAAGATACAATTAAAAGTCCATAACACTGAATTTAATGTTTATATAGTTCAGAGTAAACCACACTTAAGTTATCGAGATCTTGTTTGTTGTTTATGCTTTTTTCTTCTTTATTAATGTGAAAGGATTCAAGGAATAGGCGTTTTTTATAGTTGTTTTCTTTTTCTAAAATTTTTGTTTCATTAAATGCTGGTGTATGTTTTGTAGTAAATATGTGTGTAGAAAGTACACAGTTGTATTTTCCCAAATTTGCATCACTGCGGTATTGTGTTAATCTCAACTTCAACCATTGACTGGTATGACCTATGTAGTGGTGGTTGCAACTGCATTGAATCTTGTAAACTACGTTATTGCACATTTGAGTGTCTGTTTTATCTTTTAAGGGTGAAAATAGTTCTTTGATTTATTTGGTATAGTAATATGCAATTTGTATATTGGGTTTCTTTAAGATTGGAGTGATTATAGCCGTGAGCTTTTCGATGTATGGAAGCTTGTGGAATACTATTGGTGTAGTTGTTCTTTCTTGTTGGATGATGTTGGTGTCAATTATTTTATCTAAAGGTTCTTTTGGATAGTCATTATTGATAAGAACTTTTTTTAATTCTTCGTAGCTTTTTGGATCAAGATTGGATTGCTTATTCTTGTGATGCGATGTTTAACAATGTTTATGTGTGCACAACGTTACGATGATCAATTTTCATTTACCCTTTTAACTCTTACCTGTGTGATTTGATAAAACGAAGTCGATCAATGTTCATATATTGAAAGGAAATAATATTTACACTTCACAATTTTTGTAATCCTTTAAATACACCCTTCAATCAATTAATATTATATGGACCATTTATCCCAACATTTATATCTTTTTAATTTAATTAAAAGTCACCAAAAACGACACCTTTTACAAAAAAATCTGGAACGTTCAAGACCCTTTTATGATTATTACGTAAGTTTCAACGCATTCAATGCTCTTGTTGACTCCTTACAAACTTGTGAGAAAATTTATATATTTAGTGTTAAAATTTAAATTTGAAAAGATTTTTTAAAATTAGGTCGCTCTGACCTATGATCTCCTGATGAGTTGTTTCGTGTGGTAGATCAACACCCCCTCATTATCTTCAATCAAAAACCAATGCTCTGCTTTGTACTCCTTATGTTTGAATCAATAATTCAGTACGGTTACCCTTATTTTCAAAATTCACCTCGTGCTTTATTCTATATTTCTCTGGATACGCTTTGGACCTCTTTACTTAAATACCACTAGGAATTCGTAAGTTTCTTAGTATTATGAATTTAGAATTGTTCCACTAATCGCCGTGAATTAGAATTTCTGAATACAAGACTTATGATCGTGAATTAAAAGTGGACTAGAATTGGACTAGAATTGTATTAGCCGCGGATTAGAAGTGAGACCAGAAGCCCTATATCATTATAAATATTTAATTTAAATTAATTACCTAATTTCTACTAACGTTTTCTGCAAAAACGGCCAAAATCGTTTTCATGTATTCTTAACGCAATTCTTACACAGCACTATTTTTTCACTATAATATAAAATTTATTTACTTGACGCGTAAATATTTGATTAAGAGTATTGTGGATTCGATGTGCTTCAAATTGAGACTGACTGTTTCTTATCACCTCTGGGCGTTATATAGCTTTTGCCCTCCGCATTTGGATTGGTTTTCCAAGCAGCCTTGAAACCAACCATATTTGTTCTAGACATTCATAGTATATTTTCAAGCCGATTTCTGATGAAAGTATTTTGGAGTTTCGTATCATGCTGTTATTTACTATTGTTATCGTTGCTGGACTTTCAACTTATGTCTGTTGTTTTGTGTAGATAAAGATTTTGGAGAATTGTACAAAAATAAATGATGTAACACAAGTGCTGTTTTCGTTTATGTATTTATTTAAATTTATTTTTGAAAGTGCGTTTTTTTATTAAACACTTATTGTTCTTTCTTTATTACAAGCGTAATTGCATGAAGATTTACTAATTCTTCTTAATCTTCTTTGGGTATTGAACCACTCATAGTTTTTAAAATTATCTTTATTAACGTTTCGATCCATAACCTAGGATCGTTTTCAAAAAAAAAAAAAACTTCAAGTTTGACATTTATGACACAAATTGAAGGTGACTTTGATTTATTGATGTTTGAAATATTTGGTTTGAGTACACTAAGCAAAAATTTTTAAAATTTAAATGAATAATTGCCTTCAATTTGTGTTACGGCCTGGGGCCGACTTTTTTAGGTAGCCAATACGCTTAACGTGAAATCAGCTGATTAATTTTTATTGTAAAAATTCAATAACTTGGGAATTGGAAAACATTTTTTAACATGTTTCTATTTATACAATTTAGAGGATGGTTATTAAAGAAGTGTGCAATTGCATTATTAAAAGGCTTAAGTAGTCGTTTTTTTATATTTATTTTGAAGGGGAAAATTATTATGATTTAGGCTACCTCTTTGGTAGATTTTAACATGGTTCTGAGGTAACCTTATGGTGGGTTTACACTTGTCAGATACCAATGTTGTTCTAAGAAGATTGTATATGGATCTGAGGCGACCCTATGGCGGGTTTACACTTGTCAGATACCAATACTGTTTAACGGAGATTGTATATGGTCGTGAGGTAACCTTATTGCGGGTTTACACTTGTCAGATACCAATGCTGTTTTACAGGGGTTGTTAATATGCTTCATCATCATCTTCATTGGATCTTCATCTCAAAACTGGTTGGACACGTACCTGCACTTATTTATATTCTGAGCTAGCTTCCCTTCTATTGTTTTCTAATTTTATGTTTTATTTCACCGAGATTCAGTGAAGGGGGTTAAGCAACCTGTAAAACAGCATTGGTATCTGACAAGTGTAAACCCGCAATAAGGTTACCTCACAACCATATACAATCTCCGTTAAACAGTATTGGTATCTGACAAGTGTAAACCCGCCATAGGGTCGCCTCAGATCCATATACAACCTTCTTAGAACAACATTGGTATCTGACAAGTGTAAACCCACCATAAGGTTACCTCAGAACCATGTTAAAATCTACCAAAGAGGTAACCTAAATCATAATAATTTTCCCCTTCAAAATAAATATAAAAAAACGACTACTTAAGCCTTTTAATAATTCAATTGCACACTTCTTTAATAACCATCCTCTAAATTGTATAAATAGAAACATGTTAAAAAATGTTTTCCAATTCCCAAGTTATTGAATTTTTACAATAAAAATTAATCAGCTGATTTCACGTTAAGCGTATTGGCTACCTAAAAAAGTCGGTCCCAGGCCGTAACACAAATTGAAGGCAATTATTCATTTAAATATTAAAAATTTTTGCTTAGTGTACTCAAACCAAATATTTCAAACATCAATAAATCAAAGTCACCTTCAATTTGTGTCATAAATGTCAAACTTGAAGTTTTTTTTTTTTTATTATTATTATTTTGAAAACGATCCTAGGTTATGGATCGAAACGTTAATAAAGATAATTTTAAAAACTATGAGTGGTTCAATACCCAAAGAAGATTAAGAAGAATACTAAACAAACCACAACAAACATACAGGGAGTATTTACAAAATTTACTAAGTTTTATCTTATCTTCCGCGTATCTGTATTATAACTTGTTGAACACTTCTCGACGTATTTTAATCACATGTATGATTATTTCTCTGCTAAATACGCGTTCTATTATTGAAAGATGTGCTTGCTGGCATTGATTGAAGTTAATTACGGTTTATATACAGGGTGTTAGATGCTTGCTATTTACATAATGTGCGAATTATTTATTTTTCTGATAAAAATGCAATTTTCTGATTCCCATTGCTATTTACAGTTACTACGCGACCCTTACTACTGCATACACGCCTAAACAACCCCTTATCACAGCTATATATATTAAATATATTCTGCCCTTCTTCTAATACCGCTTACGGTTGTGCTTTCTATGGAATTCTGCACTGCTCTCCTCTAAGTGCTTACTATCCAACTTACGCACTGTTTGAAAACTAGCGTTTCGTTTGTTGCAATGGAAAACGCCCCCACTTCTAATCAATAAATTAATTAAATATATTTTAATTACAAGGACCTCGGTCTTATCAACTATTATGTCTTGAAGTTACTTTTAATTTTGCACAACGCTATATTATTGACCGAGGGTTCATTTACCAACAACATATTTTGTCAACTTTAAACTTAATCGGACCATCTCCTATTAATTTTGGATACCTCACAAATAATGTCAAATAAGTAGTGCAAATATAGATCTCTCTATATTTGACGTTTAACCTTTTAATGCTATTTTGTAATACAAGCCTTTTGTAAAATCAAATGGTTGAACTCCATTTAGGTTCTACAGTATACGATTGAATATAAATTATATACCTATACTTCCTGTGGTAGATGTAGTCGTCCTTATACCTTAGAAATGCTATTTTGCATTTCAGATTTAGATGAACTACTTGTAAAGTAGAACACTCATTGTTTGTATTCAAACTAAAAAACGCAGTTTACTGACGAGTAACAAATAATTTCATTTGAAGTGTCTGGTCGGTGTTATTGGCACCACTAATAATAAAACACATTACGTTGTTGGTTTGTAAACGTTAAACTTCAAACCATTCCATAAACTTTTACGATAGATTTACCATACAGCATAAACATAATACCAGCGGTTACTCACCAAACAATTTCAATTAGAGCATGTGATTGGTAGTCTCATTACTTCTATACGTACCCTGAAAATATCTGGTTCATTTGTAGTTTTTAAAAAAGAATTTTTTGCATAGATTCTAAGCTATGACCTATTTTTAAGCGTCAGTCAAAATATTTCTATTAAGTTCTGAATCACCCTGCACAGGCGAAGTTTTTGTAATAGTATTGTCAGCAAATTTCTTCAACGTTACTCTTATATTTCCTGTATATTTCTAAGTTGCTCCCTAAAAATTAAGTTGCAAATATTTGAAAATGAGGTTTCATCACCATCAGAGTCGAACTAACAACCTTATTATATACTTAAACGTAATTATACATCAGGTTATTTTGTGAGTATACAAGGCGGCATTAGTTTTATGTCATTAAATTGGGGAAGCGATAGAGATTGATTGGCTAAACAAAAAACCTATAAGGCATTTTACTCTTAGATCGATTTTTAAATACCCGACCCGACCTAAATCAACTTAAGTAAAAGTTTCAGGACTGCTGTTTTGTTTCATGTATTTAAGAAATGTTAACTTGAATCATATTATGCACTTGAATCGATTTAACAACAAGTGTTTTAAATGATAAACGCCATTACGCAATTTACTAACCTACACAAACAAAATATCTTTAATTATTCAAAACCTAGTGAAGGCACAACAGTACGTGTGTTACAAATCAGGTAATAGAACTGCATCGTTCAGTGAAAAAGTACAAGTTAATGCTGCCAAATTGCTAGAACGTCAAGACTACGAGATCAGAAATCTAATGCAGTCGACCAACTCAGCATAATGAAATTCTTTCTTGTGATTATCATCAAAATTACCGTATATTTTAAAAAAGATTTAAACCGATTTTAGTAGCATCTGGTTATTTCGTTTTACAGCTCATAGGCCCCGTATTTCACTTATTTATATTTGCATACCGCCACAACTTTGTTGGCCGACTCTAACGGATGATGTTATTCCGATTTGATTCGTGACGTAGCTAAAAGTGTAGGGGTTAAAACAGTTTGGACACTTTTTTTGTGTGTACGTTTGTAGCTTATCCATTCGCAGGTTAATTAAGTATTTTTGTTTGTTTCATCGTTCTCTATGCCCCCTTTAAATTAATGGGTTAAAACTAGTGCCACCCTGTATAAATAGGAAAAACATATTTTGATTTTTAGAAGGTGTCTAGGAGAATTACAAAAGAAAGCGGTGGGTGTAATTTGTCCCAAACAAAGAAATAATTCTACATGTTCTATGCAAATTTTTCGTTATAAAATCGTGGATGCTTTGAGACAAAACACAATCCGCTACTTTGCCTTCGGTCAGGAAAAGGCAAAACACAATAAAACGTTTGTACGAAAGTGACTTCGTTAGTATATTGCAAAAGGGTTTCCTCGGTGGGTATGAAGCTTTTCTATATAAGAACGTGTTCTTACAAAGGTGGTAGTCCTTCAGTAGTTACCAATCAGACACAAGAAACTATATAGGCAGCAATTTATCGATAATCCAGGCGCAACTATATTTTAAATATTAATGATACTTTGTGCGCCAGGCGAGTACGTAGTAATTAAAGCAAAAATTAATTAGAGAGTTGAGGATTCGGTTTTGTTGCGTAAATAATATGTTTCGTAATCGAACGGTATTCAATGCATGCTCCATATTTGAAGCCCTAGGATTATATTAATAATTCAAGCTGGTTTTCCGTTTCGATGTTTAAAATAACTATCTAAATATATTATTGGATTTTACCTAAAATAAAGTCTTTTCAATGTAGGTTTTTATTTTGTACTGAATAGACTAAAGTGAGGTATGTGGCTGTGGTCTTTGATGTCTCAATTTTAATCTATGACCATAGGTCAACGATTTTCGAGTTACAAATCCGATTCACAGGACCAAACAAACCTTCTTCTTATAAAAACTATTTCACGTTAGACTCTTGGAATCTAATAAATTCTCGATACTTCTCACGCTTGTTATTTTGTCTCCTGGGGTATTTTATTTAGGGGACTGAAACAATTGAAAATTAAGTCTGTTTTCTCATTTTCTTTTTGAGCTATTCATGTTAATGTTAATCGTTACAGATTGCTTCAACTAGGACTTTAGAAAGTTGTTTCTATATGGACGGCTACGACAATGTTTTGTTATATCAACCGGTGTATTCTATGTCGGGGTGTTTTGTGTATTCCAAAGGGAGAGATATTACAGTAATCGACATTACGTTCATCTACTGAAGGTATTAGGTATATGTAGAGCAAGTGCTGTGAGTATGCGCAGAGATTTCTAAGTCAACGTCATCTTGATGCAAAAACTATTACACACAGGAAGAATAGCTACTAGTGGAAACGGGTAAATTAGAAACACTAAAAGAATCAGGAAGGACGTTTACCTACTTACACGAAATGTTGATAAACGAACATATTTTTGAAATAGTTGAATTGAAACTGAGCATGTCTTCACAATGAATTGTCTCAAAACTTTTAGCAAAAAGGATACTATTTAAAAACTATTAAGATACAATGGCCTACATCCATATAGACCTCGAACGGTTCAAATTTGGTATGATGGGGCTAGTCACATAAAATTTTTTTTAAGGCGGTTCTTATATAATCTAAATTCTTAAAAAGATTATGTGGTGGGATGAAGTTACGTTCACCATAACAGGTATAATAAACACATGTAATCAGCGTGAATGAAACCATCAAAATTCCAAATAATTCATAAATGTTCATATCGGAGGCTGTGGTCAATAAACATTTGGGCTACTGCCTACTCGGTTCATTTTTCGCATGTTCGAATGAACAAATGTTACTCTTTGGTTAATGTAATTTTGATAGCAACTAGAAATAATAAGTTCCGATATAAGTAAACGGAGAAGACCGATTCTGGTGCCACCTCCACAACCCTCCACACACCAACACAACCCTCCACATCCCTCCACATTACTTCACATTTCGCCAACTGCACATCCCTCCACCTCCACATCACTCCACACACTTCCACCACCCTCCACATCCCAGCACATCATATAGGTAAAATTACCACAACTCTATGCTCTCAGCTACCTAGTTTCGGCTACCTTTTCAAGGTCGTGGTGATGTCATAGCCTTTTAAAAATAAAGAACAATGTAATACTATTTTAAATTTTTATTCTGACATTATACATAACAAAATTTAAAAATATTTAATGCCAAGCATGAAGCCATTTAAACTTAATTTTAATACAAAGGTATACACAGAAAACAGTCCTTTCCTTATGTTTGTTTGGAGTGGTTACAATTTTATTTTATTTTATTCGCATTTTAAAATTCAAATCGACACTCAAGTCCTCTATCTGCTTTTCTAGCCAATAGTTTGATACATAGAGACCGTCTAGGTTTTCGAATTGTAAAATGTACCAAAGTTTGTCTCTATATATAAAGTCCTTGATTCCACCTACAACCAGATCCATTCCTTCGTGTAATTCCTGCAGCTTGTGACAATCTTCTAATCGCGGCTCTCTCATTATACTCTGCATACGTATCTTGTTAGCTTGATCGACTTCTTCTTGTCGGTATTGGAAGGAATCCTTATTACCCCATTCACTGTTACGTAGTTGCATGTTCACCACGTTTGGGAATATATGTTTGTTATAGCTTGTAATACCCTGGGTTATAAATGATCCGAAAGTTCTTTACTAGGCAAATATACAATGTTTAGCGGAACGCCTTTGCGTGTGGTGTACGCCAAGGTTACGAAACCCGCATTCCTTAGTTCGTCTATGTTATCTGCCTTTTTGATAAATACGTTTTTAGAATAACCTTCTAAAAAGTATACGGATTTAGTACCATCCTTTTCCGCAAGGACGCTTACATAACTAAAAGAGTCTTTTTTACTAACCACAAATGCATACAGCTTGTAGAACCCGGATGTATCTAAGTCAGTCTATAGGCACATAAAATAATCTTTTAATTCTTCCTCATTTTCTCTAATAAGATGTTCTTTGTCTAACACATCTTTGTATTGTTCGCGTATTGTTGCAGTGTTTTCCATGTAGTCCAACTTTCGCCTTTTAGCATCCATTTCCTCTAATTCCAGTTGTCTTTTTCTTCCACTTACAGCGTATGGAGTGCATAATGGGGCAATTTCATTTAGCGTAGACGAATAGAGCGTACTGCCAATATTTACGCGTTGTCGTACAACCTCAGGACGAATGTTAGAAGTATTTATCAACCCCAATCCCGAAACGATTATTTCTTTTCGAATTGTGGAATATGGTGTTGCAGATTGTGTAAAATATGTACTACTTGCTTTAATGTAGCACTTGTGTAAGATTTTTATTTTATCTTGGTTGTCTTCCGCCTCTACTATCTCCAAATAATTTACAGGTAAATAGTTAAAACTAAAAGCCGAATGCACATATTTTATCAATTTTTCCCTTTCCTCTGGTTTTTCGGACAACTTAATTTGCCAGCCAGTTAAGTTCTTTGTATTACTATTCCCCCAATACACGTACTGTAGCAGGTTATTATACACTAAACAGCAGCTATTTTGTAGCTTGTCCGATAGCTTACTCCACATTTTGGCAAGTAGTACCGAGTACATTGGCGCCTTTAGGAAGTATAACTTACTATCTTCCAATAAGGTTAAAAAGTCTTTTAAGGGTTTATACACCCGTTCCGCACTGACATAGCTTCCAATTGCACAGTTGTATATTGTCGCTTCCAATCGCGTAATACAATGTTCTTTGGCCAAAGTAGACGCGAATGTTTCCCTTAAACGTGCATCTGGACAACGTAAAAAATATAGCATATGATTTTCAAGTTGTTTATTAACACCAGGACTTGTTATCTGATACACAAATTTGTTGTATATCTTAATTCTTGCATTGGTTGTTAGCCATGATAAACAATCGATTCCCACAGTTTTATCGTTGTCAACTATAATATTGCAGTTTTCTTCGTATTCGCCTTTGTAGCAAAAGTTATGGTTTGTAGTTAAATAATTACACATCTCCATCTTGCTAAATATACCAGCAAAATTTTGGATTACATCCATGTCAAAAACATAGTAATAATCTATTTTGAGTCCGTCTAATATATCTGGTAGTTCTTTCAAAAAAGTTTCCAACTTAACATCTGCTAGTTCCACTTTGTACGGAACACATATAGGATTTTGGAAATTTTTATTAATGCTTTCGAGGCATTCTTTTCCGATAATTTCTTTGACTCCCTGGCCCATCTTGTTAGTGCTTTCCAGAAAAACGGAAGCTTAGCTTTAATACCATGCCTAGCGGTAACAAATTGGTCGAACTTTCCTCGTAGAGAGCTGTTAAATGCACCACAAATTTGTTTTCTTAGGATAAACATCCTTTTGTTTACAGATGTTTGCTCGGCGTCAAAAAGGACGAATACGAAGAAAACTGCAACATTATAGTTGATCACGATAAAACTGTGGGAATCGATTGTTTAACATGGCTAACAATCAATGCAAGAATTAAGAAGTACAACAAATTTGTGTGTCAGATAACAAGTCCTGGTGTTAATAAACAACTTGGAAATCATATACTAGATTTTTACGTTGTCCAGATGCACGTTTTAGGGATACATTCGCGTCTACTTTGGTCAAAGAACATGGTATTACGCGATGAGAGGCGACAATATACAACTGTACAATTGGAAACTACGCCAGTGCGAAACAGGTGTATAATCTCTTAAAAGACTGTTTAACCTTATTGGAGGATAGTAAGTTATACTTCCTAAAGGCGCCAATGTACTCGGTACTTCTTGCGTAAATGTGGAGTAAGCTATCGGGAAAGCTACAAAATAACTGCTGTTTAGTGTATAATAACCTTCTACAGTACGTGTATTGGGGGAATAACAATACAAAGAAATTAACTAGCTGGCAAATTAAGTTGTCCAAAAAACCAGAGAAAAAAGAAAAATTGATAAAATATGTGCTTTCGGCTTTTACTTTTAACTATTTACCTGTAAATTATTTAGAGATAGTAGAGGAGGAAGACAACCAAGATAAATTAAAAATTTTACACACGTGCTACATTAAAGCAGGTTGTACATATTTTACACAATCTGCAACACCATATTCTGCAATTCCAAAAAAAATTATCATTTCGGAATTGGGGTTGATAAATACGCCTAACATTTGTACAGAGGTTGTACGACAACGCGTAGATATTGGCACTAAACTCTATCCGTTTACGCTAAAGGAAATTGCTCCATTATGCACGCCATACGCAGTAAGTGGAAGAAAAAGACAGCTGGAGTTAGAGGAAATGGATGCAAATGGCGAAAGTTGGACTACATGGAAAACACTGCGACAATGCGCGAACAATACAAAGATGTGTTAGACAAAGAACATCTTATTAGAGAAAATGAAGAAGAATTAAAAGATTATTTTATGTGCCGACTTAGATACATCCGGGTTCTACAAGCTGTATGCATTTGTGGTTAGTAAGAAAGACTCTTTTAGTTATGTAGGCGTCCTTGCGGAAAACGATGGTACGAAATCCGTATACATTTTAAAAGGTTATTCTAAAAACGTATTTATCAAAATGGCAGATAACATAGACAAACTAGGGAATGCGGGTTTCGTAACCTTGGCGTACACGACACGCAAAGGCGTTCCGCTAAACATTGTATATTTGCCTAGTAAAGAACCTTTCGGTGTTACAACTTATAACAAACATATATTCCCAAACGTGGTGGACATGCAACTACGCAACAGTGAGTGGGATAATAAGGATTCCCTCTAATATCGACAAGAAGAAGTCGATCAAACTAACAAGATACGTATGCAAGATATAGTGGGAGAGCCGAGATTAAAGGATTGTCACAAGCTGCAAGAATTACACGAAGGAATGGATGTGGTTGTCGGTGGAATCAAAGACTTTATATATAGAGACAAACTTCGATACATTTTACAATTCGAAAACTTAGACGGTCTCTATGTATCAAACTATTGGCTAGAAAAGGAGATAGAGGACTTGAGTGTCGATTTAAATTTTGCGCTGCGAATAAAATTAGATAAAATTAAAACCGCTGCAAACAGACATAAAGAAAGGACTGTTTTCTGTGCATAACTTTGTATTAAAATTAAGTTTAAATGGCTCCATGCTTGGCATTAAATATTTTTAAATTTTGGTATGTATAAAGTCAGAATAAAAATTTTAGAATAGTATTATATTGTTTTTTATTTATAAAAGGCTATGACAACACCAAGCCCTTGGAAAAATAGCCGAAACTATGTAGCCGAGAGCATAGCGTTGTGGTAATTTTACCTACATGATGTGGAGGGATGTGGAGTGATGTAGAGGGATGTAATAGGATGTGGAGGTATGTGTGGAGGGATGTGGAGGGATGTATGTGGATAGAGATGGAGGGATGTGGTGGGATGTGGAGGGACGTTGTGGTATGTCGAGGGATGTAAAGGGATGTGGAGGGATGTGGAGGAATGTGCAGGGATGTGGAATAATGTGAAGGGGTGTGGAGGGTTGTGGAAGTTTGCGGAGGGTTGTGAGGTGGCACCAGAACTGGCTTTCTCCTCTACTGATATACTAGTACATAGACATATTAAAGAATGAAAGCGAGATGCCGGTTGAAAATTTTCCAAGAGGTAGATTGGAAAATCAGAACTCAAAGATGGCTCTTAGACCACTAGAACTAAATCCGCTGGATTTTTTTGGGGTTATTTAAGGGAAAAGTTATACCGCTAACATATTAGAATCTGGAATACACGGTCACTCAGATTTTGGTTGCGATGACGGTAATAGACAAAAATTTGCTGCAGAGTTCGTACTTCCATGATAAATTATGCAAATGTCTGCTTTGAAGGTAAAGGTTACTTTTTGGGCATATTTTGGAGAACTGTAAAGAATATTTTGTTTATTACTTTTTTCTAAAACCCAATGAGGAAGGTTGCCCATTATAAAATACTATGTATTTAAGAAGATGATTTGTGAAACTCGACAAAGCTATTGCTTATTAAATAGGGATTGCAGCGAAAATAATATTAAAACATAATCAAAAGTTGCCTTACCTTGATTTTGTTAATGGCTTATTACATTTAACATTATTCTACAGAAAAGTAATAGCGGCTATGGGGGTAAGTTGTAAGACTTAAGCAAGGGCTATTCAATCGCGTCAACCAGTTTGCAAAGTACGAAGGTTAAAGCAAAGAGGGAAATATGAGAAGCGAGCGTTACTACAGTCATTAAAAACTGATTGTCACTTTAAAGAAATTTGAGATGGGGCGCAGTATCCTTCAATAAATCATATTTTAAAATTTCGACTCTATTAAACGTAAAAAGCAACCGTGTTAACGTAACAACGAACACTATTTGTGTCTGGAAATATTAATGTGCTTGACATTGAAATGTTTTTTGATTGCTTGGTGAGTATGATACGTCAGCGAAGTGATCTTTATAGTGATCACTTGTCTTAGACTCACGATCTCCACAATATTTGCGGCTTGGTCTGGGAATTACCCCAAGGGTGAGACATGAGAATGGGCGTGGATAGAAAGTAAACTCAAGTATAAACAGGAAAGAAAAAGGGAAGAGGGAATTGAGCGCCACCGCATCTATATGGACAATAAAAGAAACACAAATATCTTATGAGAAGATGCAGACACTTGCAGGATATAATGGTTATAAAAAAAAATTACAAGTTAATTAAAACAACATATCTGGAAACCTCTTGAAAATATCTACTTCAGCTTCTATTATGATGACTGAAAGAAAATGTCACACAATAAATTTTAATTAAAAAACACAGTTTGTGTCTTTCGACGAAAGAGTACTACTATACATATAAACTAATCATCTTGAAATTACCACACCAAAGGTGTCTTACTTAAAAATGGATGTCAAAGATAAATCATGTACGTCATTTCTATAATTTTATACTGCTTCAGCCTTCCTCTAATTTCCTTACTCAACATTTATTTCCTAGATCGTGGTCCTATTAAATTTAGCTACTCATAGAATAAAAATACTTAGAGTTTTGAAACAAAAATGTAATTTAATATAATTCCCTTTTTTTAAAATAAAGTTACAGGTATAATATTCAAAAATAAAATTGGTTTCTGAAAATTCACAAATTTCTCTTTAAGTAGTGAGATCTTAGTGTTTGGTATTATTTTAAAACAAGACTCTTATTACCCAATTGACAGATCTGTAAGGTTGGTTTACATAATGCTATGATAAGAGGGTAGTTTACGGGTAGATTAAGTCATAGGGGTTGTAAAATATATGTAAATAATTTTTTACGTTAAGAAAAACAAATAATTCCACCCATTATGGGAGTAAATCGACTATTTTACAAAAGGTCAATAGCGAGCACACTGTATATAAAATATATTTAATTTCATGCATAAGAAAGAAGCTCAATTTCAATAATTAGATAATATTTAACTAAAATAAGAATCTGTACGTCGTATAATATGTTTTAAGTTAAGTTTATAAGTCCACAATTAAATAGAAACGAGTAAAAGATAAGGTTCTAAACGCAAGAAATTGCATCAATATAAACACATTATCGGAAAAGATAAATAACCTGGGATTCAAGCTATTTAATAATTTCATTAAAAATGTGAACGCATGAATAAGTAAACGCATTCTAATACGTCATTATTAGAAAATGAATACTTGACTAGGAATGTTATATTTACATGAAAATTCAACATATTTCAAACAACAAACAATAAATAACAAGCGGTTTGCTATACAATAAGCCTTGAACTATAAACGACACAAATAATGAATACGTGACAAATTTGCAATTGCTATTTGGAAATTCTAAGAAGATGCTAGGATATATTGAATGTCGACGTGCGGAATTGAATGAAAGTACAACAATTGAAACTAGGGAATTTGAGAAATCTCAAGGTTCTACAGAGATAGGTGGAAATTACACACGTTTATCAATAAACACGCGATACGCGCCAACTGGAGCGTTAGAAGGTGAAGCTTATAAGTAGGATATGAAACTCGAAAATAGACAGTATATCTTCAACAAAGGCACGAATTACGTCGATTTAAAGTGAAAATTACGTACGAGTAAAATTAGTGAAAGTAAATAATTTATTAAAAGTAAAAATTTGAAAGTGCCAATATGTGCAACGAAGAATAGGCCGTTTTTACGCGTAAAACGGCTTCGAGTAAACATCCAAGAAAAGTAAATGGTTTTGAATAAACATCCAAGAAAAGTACACGGTTTTTAGTAAACATCCAAGTAAACGTATTTGAATAAAGATGCAAGTAAACGTATTTGAATAAAGATCCGAAAAAGGGGTACATCTGGATAAATACTCAAAAAGCATATTTAACTGTACGTCTGAAATTACGTGAAGATACTCAAAGGTTCTCCAGAAATCCAAGAAGAAAAATACAAGCAACCATAATCCATTATTCTGGTAAATCAAGTAAAGCATGTCGAGCCGTAACAAGCAAGGGGTGTTAACCACAGACACTTTGAGGCAATTCCCGTGACGAGCAAGGAAAACGCAGGTTAGAGATCTTAAAATTTTTATTAGTTAAAGACTGTTTCAATTTTAATATTTGCTAAATATTATATATCTGTAAGAGTCAACAAAAAGGTAATTTGAGAATTTGAAAATAGGGAAAAACATCTTTGAACGTTCGAAAGGTACTTTAGAATAATTACAATGATATTTTTGCTGGTTTTCAAATAAATTAAATTTGGTGAATGTGAATAATTTATTCAGGGGCTAATTTTTGAATTGACATAAAACTGTACATATTACCAATCATTATACTGTGTAATTTTGGATTGCTTTACTTAAATTATTTTCACAGATAGAAAGAAAGGGGAATTTCAGAGCATTCTTAAGGGCACACCAACGTAGGGGCTCTTTCATCGCAACATTAATTGCGCACCAATCGAGGGTCTTGTAAAGGGGATTTTACAGCAATATTAAATGGTACGTCTAATCGTGGGGCATTTCACAGCAATAATAATAACACCCAACGTAAGGGCGATATCACAGCAATAATTAATCGACGCCCAATCGTGGGGTTTGAAGGGGTTATATCACAGCAATATGTTTCAACTGAGTTTAGCTTGTATTCACTATAAAAAATCTAAATAACATGTAAATAATATAAATCAATAAAATTTTTAATTTGTCATGGCACAGAAATGACATAGCTACTCTACTAAATATCGGGTACACTATAATTAAACATTTTTAAATGGAAAGTGAACTTTGCAACCTTTTGTTTTTGAACACATGTATACTTCCCGTGTTTTACAGAAAAACCTTAGAATACTTTTGAAAGAGCCAGGTGTTTTTTTTGTTTCTATCGATTTAATACTGTTTAAGAAAATAACCCTGATATCAGATTGTTAGAATATTATTACATCTTCGATCTTTTATGTTTAAACTTAAATACAGAATTTATCTTTTCATAAAATCTAATATCGTTAATTTGATCTCCTCTTATAATTCAACATCATTAACAATTCTAACGGCATTTTTCAAAAAGTTAGAAAGCATGGAAACAAAGCCCCTTCCGTAATTAATACAAAATTATCAAACACTCACCAGGAATAGATTTCTATAACAGCTGGAATTTAAAATACCTGGTCTTTGCACATATAACAAAACTGTTACTCTACAAAAGTTTCTGATCCACTAACTTAGGGCTGTATCTGGTACTTCGTACAACAAGAGTCCCAAAATAAATGGCCAACATCCTTTTATCACGCTATTCTACCAAAAAAAAACTCTACAAACGATTTCAAATCCATTCCATAACGATAGAGTTTTCTAGTTATGATCTCACCGAAGTGCTAGGAAAATTAAAGATCCTTTTAATATAAGAATTACCTACTAATGAAAATCTTACCGTTAAAGAACGTCAAGGACCGGGGGCCACGTTGTCGCCACATATTATGTTTAGATTGCCTGGCTGAAACCTGGGGAAATTACATATCGGGTCCCCTTCCAAAACGACAACAATTCTGAGAGACCAGCTGGTGCGTAAAAGCGCTAGCCCCTAAATCTCACTGCTCTTCGACCATTGTTGTCTTGCAAGATGGCTGAGTCCGCCTTTTGACACCTTCCACGTCAGGACAAGTCATCTACTTGAAGCGTCACCTCGTGACACTCCGTGCAAGCGCTATGTTAGTTTAGTAACTCTTGAAAGTGGATGTAGACCGCCTACTGATTAGGTAACACTAATAGCGCATATGTAAGACAACTTATTCTTGAAGCAAATTTAAAGAAATTGCTATGATTAAATCTCACCAAAGCGCTAGGAAAATTAAAGATCCTTTTAATAAAAGAATCACCAACTAATGATAATCTTACCGTTAACGGACGTCAAGGACTGAGGGCCACGTTGTCGCCACATATAATGTTCCGATCGCCTGGTCGGAATTCGGGGTAATTACATATCGGGCCCCCTTCCAAAACGACCGCAAACTTTCTTCTTATCTAGATCGCAATTCTGAGAGACTAGCTGGTGCATACAAGCGCCAGCCCCTTTATCTCACTGCCCTCCGACCGCTATTGTCGTGCAAGATGGTTGAGCCCGCCTTTTGATACCTTCCACGTCAGGGCAGGTCATCTACTTTAAGTGACACTCCGCGCAAGCGCTATGTCAGTTTAGTAATTCTTGAAAGTGGATGTAGACCGCCTACTGGTTAGGCAACACTAGTAGCGTACATGTAAGACAACTTATTCTTGAAGCAAATTTAGAGAAATTGTTACGATTAAATGTTTTATTATGATAAATACAAAGCTAATTAAATGATAAAAACGTACGCCTCTATAAGGATACCGTTTCTTCCGATATTATTATGCGGAATGAAAAGGGTCAGATACCACAGAGCTGTAACAAATAGAAGTGGCTATTAGAGTTAGTACCACATACTAAACATACTAAATTCTATGTGAATCTCAAAGACACTTCCGCGGTTTTACACAATAATTTATATACCATAGATTTCGAGTTTTACAATTGTTTGAGGAATGAGTTCTTTATTTTCTTATTGTTTTTATAGGTCCAACCAATAGGTGTCTCTTCACTCCACAAATATAAAACAAATTTAAGAATAAAAATTGTCTATAATCAAAATATGATGTATAACGTCAGTTAGTAAATTTCAAATTGTTTAATTTAAAAAAATTATCAGTGCACAGATAGTCAACAGTTATTTACTTCCCTGATTTCATGATATCTATGATAGCAGATTTAAATTGGTGTCACCGGCCATAGATCTATTAATTTCAGTTCACATACTTTTTATTGAATATACTAATTACAATTTTTAGACTAAAATTTGACTTTACAATATGTAAGTCGCTCTAGAGCGATATGAATTTTGATTCGTTTGTTTAGTCTTATAGAAATTTTGTGGCAAGAGGATTTTATTACATTTAGTTTGAATCGGGTAACAATTTTCGTATTTATCATATTTTGATATATTGAGCTGCAGTTTCGTTTACCTATTTCCAAAGTTTAAGGGTTGGTAGTTTAAATTGCCTTGAAAACTTTTTGAAAGCCACTTCAAAACCGAAACACAAATAGAAAGCTAACTCATTTTCAGACCTTAATTAAATATTGAATTAGTTTTCTTTTTATAGCAACTTGTAGCAAGCTTTACTTATTAAAAGCGGACGATAGTGTACTATAAAAAGCAAACCTTATGAGTGCTTTTTTAGAACAAAAGAATTATTTCTACATACTAGCTTAAAGGATTTTTGTTGTAAATGGCTCTCAAGAAGTTATGACGAAAAACAAACAATTCTCTGTGTTGTTTGGAAAAGACAAAACAAAACAAAACAAAAGCTCCTTATGAAAGAACTTCGTTAAGATACACAATGTAACCTAATTTTTCTTAGAAAAGGAACATTTCTAAATAAGATTTTGACGTCATGTCGATGCTTTAAAGCTTTTTTCGTTCAAATAATCTTTAGAGTCCAAGATACTGCTTATACCTTATCTAGAAAGTTTTCTTAATGAACGGAACCTTAACATGAATAAGCAACTGATGGCGTTGGACTTTCATGCGGAATATATAAATAATAACTAACCTCAATCCGGAAGGGTGGGCACTTCTAGTAAGGGAAGGCCATCGTCATGCTTTCAATTATCGTGATTCGTCTTCTATTCAAGCTCACTTCTTGATGTTGTAATTGTAAGTTCGGTAAATTTTGGTATGTATTTATCATGTTTTAGAAAAATCAGTATCAGTAATAGGGTAACGTCTCACTTACTAATTATTTGATTAAAAAACTATAAAATACAAATCTACACAAAAACACCATTTGTCTATTTTTACTTGGACTTGTTCAGGTTAACAATTAAAATCTACATTTTCTCTTTGTATACTTTGTCTAGCCGATAGCGGAATACACGTTGTGTGTCCTGGTTTTAACCTACAAAATATAACAAATTTTGTTCATATGTAACATTTGTTAAATTCTTGTAGATTGGTTAGCATCAGTGTAGCTCACGCATGCCTGTTGTAGTATGTTACCAAATCTCAGCGATCTTTTTTGCGTTATAACAAAACGCATTAAAAAAATTCAATCTTTCGAATATAATACATGGCAACTTAAATGCGTATGGCAATTTCTAAATAATATATATATATATATATATATATATATATATATATATATATATGTATATATATCTATATATTGCTATGCTATTGCCCTTACTTTGGGTGTCATTCTTTATTGCTGTGATATCGCCCTTACGTTGGATGTAAATTTTTTTTCTGTGATATGTCCCTTACTAGCCCCACTATTGGTGCGCAATTCTTTTTGCTATGATATCGCCCTTACGTTGGGTGTCATTAATATTAATACGAAATTCCTATCATATGCCACGATTACACGTTATTTGTAATTGCTGTGATATCCCTTATTGTACGACGATAAAGATTGTTTAACCCTTACTTTTTCTACTGTTTAAATAAATTTAAATAAATTTAAATGAAGCAATTAAAAGATTACACTATATAATGATTGATAATAATATGTACAATTTTATATTAATTCAAAATTTAGCCCCTGAATAGAACATTAAGATTTACCAAATTTATGATTTCCTGAAAGCCAACAAAAATATTTTTTTAATTACTTTTAAGTACCTCAAACGTTCTAAGATGCTCTCCCTGTTTTCAAATTCTCAAATGACCTTTTTGTTGACTCTTACAGACATACAATATATAGAAAATATTAAAATTGAAACAGTCTTTAACTAATAAAATATTTAAGATCGCTAACCTGCAATTTCTTTTCTTGTCACTGTAATTGCCTCAGAGCATCTGTGTACAGCATCCCTTGCTACATTTGTTCTACTTATTGCTTGTAGTTTCCCTCTAATTCCACGAGTGTCCTTACTTTTGTTTAATTGGGCGTATTTTCAGCCGTATTTTTATATTTTCTTTTTAGAGGTAATTTTAGAAATATATTCAGATATTTAATTTAGATGTGGGACAATATTGATTTAGATCAGTATCGATTTAGAGCCGTCTATGTGTAGATCGGCTCTTATTCGTTGCACAAATTTGGCACTTTCAAATTTTTGCTTATACTAAATTATAAACTTTTCACTAATTAATACTGTTACGTAAATTTCTACTGCATACTGACTTAATTAGTGCCTTGTTATAGATGTACTGCATACTGACTTGATTCGTGCCTTGTTATAGATGAACTAAATGTTTATTCATTCCCTATTGTATTTATAAGTCCTCCTATCAATGCTTTAATTGATGCGCGTGGCCTGTTTATTGATAATCTCCTATCTCTGCAGTATTTTGGTAATTCTCAAATTATCTGGTTTTAATTGTTGTTCCTACCATCCATCCCACACGTAGACATTCAATATATCATAGCATCTTCTTAGAATTTCCAAATATTGCTTTTATTCTGTCACGTATTTTAAATTTGTCGTTTAAAAGTCCAAAACGTTGCGTACAATTAACCGTCTGGTGTTTATTTGTTTAAAATATGTTGGTTTTCTAAACAAATGTACTATTTCTAGTCACGTATTTAATGACGTATTAGAATGCGTTTTCTTATACATGCGTTGATATTTTCGACAAAATTATTAAATATCCAGAATGCCAGTTTATCTATCTTTTCCAATAATGTATTTATATTGATGTAATTAGTTGCTTTTAAAACCTCATCTTAAAACATATTACACGACGTACACATTATTATTTTCGCTAAATGGTATCGAATTATTGCAAAATGAGCTTTTTTTTCAAATATACAATATATACAGTGTGCTCGCAATTGACTTTTTCTAAAATAGTTGATTTACTTCTATAATAGATGGAATTATTTGGTTTTCTTAAAGTTAAAATTATTTATATCTAATTCTACGACCACTGTGACTTAATCCACCCTTAAACTACCCTCTTATCATAGCAATATATAACCTATAATTTTCGACACCTGTCGTATTCATACTTCAGGTGCTTATTGTTCTACAGTTTCTTGTATGTAGTGTTTTCACTTTATTCATTGCCAATTCAAATAAGATTTTTCAAAATTATAATGCATGACTTTATATAATAAGAGATAAATTAACAACTTTAACGCAGTATCTATTCAATATCGACTTTTCACCTTAAAGTTGTTCAAATTTCTTTCAAATAAATACTGTAAGCCCTAAACACTTCGGGTGATTTCCAACGTTATGGCATTTTCGGAGTCCGCGTATTTTAATAACGGAATCCATTTAGTTCTGTTAAAAGTAAAAAAATAGGAAATATGCTAAATGCTGTAGCAGTATTTAAGAAGTGTGTATAGAACATTCCGGAAATTACGCTTATTCTGTTTTTACTAAAGGGGCCTTATATCTGTTTAGCGAAGAAAAATTATGATTTATAGGTATCGTATTACAATGCGTTTGATGACAAACATTGTATGTTTTCTTGATTTAACTAGTATAAAGGATTATTGTTTATAACTTCAATCCCGTTGCGATAGATAAGTATTTGTTTGAATTCCGTACTAATAAACGTTCAATGTACATAAATTAATGTAAATATGAATTCGTTAACATGATATAAATGTGTTAGATAAATAAATTACTAGTAAGATTAGTGCTAGAATAGTGTTTAATTCGTCGTATCTAGAAGATTAAATTAAAGCATATAGATAGTGATTAAGGTAGTGCTAATGTAAACAAGACTGTAAATATTTGTGAATGTGAAAAGTAATTGGAAATAAAGGTCAAAGGACAATTAGAAAATCGTTACATTACGTTTAAATAAACGTTTCTGCTACGTACGTTGGTTTTAAGTAGACCAACCCTCTAGCGTCATCCTTCTGGTAGGTTCCAGCAATTTTGTGTATATTCTCGTCACCTCGTATTTCCGAGAATCTGGTCATTCTCTAATACATTTGATTAGGAATATATACTTCTTTCTAATAATTTACTTTAGACTTCTCAATAACTGAAATTAAATAAATTAAAGCATTTTCACATAACAATACGTCAATTTGTTATTAATATAAATGAAGATGCTTTAAAACTATTTTAAAATACCATCCCTTAGTTATTAAATTTAAATTTCTTTTCAGAATGTTTACAAATGCGATTTTTTGTTGTTAAATGTAAATAAATATGCTTTTAGAATGTTGTCTTATGCATTAGACGTAATTGTATGACAATTATTATCCGTCAATTATTAAATATGAATTAAATTTCTTTTATAACCACGCTTTTATGCGTCAAACGTAACTAATACATTTATACAGAGCATTACAAAAATATATTTTCAAGTGGAACTCTGGGACTGAGGTTTTAACATCGAGCCCCAGCGTTGGGCCGTCATAAAATTGCCGTGGAACACAGGGACTTAAGTTTTAACTTCGACCCTTTACCTGGGTCAACAAAGTTTTCGAAAAGAAAATAAAAATTAAAAAAAAAATTCCTTACCCTTTTATTTTGCCTTCAAATTCCTTCAGCTTTCCTGGCTAGCTCAGCTGTGCCTCTTCTCGAATACCTAAATTTACATACATATCTCTTTCACACTCGCACACCATTCAATAAAACTACCTAATAATACCACATCCATACAACCTTTTATTTACATCTATTAACAGATAAATTATATTCACATGTGTTAAAACAGTTTGATACAATAATTATAAAACTCAAATTACGGTATGTTTTTAAAGTCCTTGATTTTTTTAATAAATTTTGAACAACTTCAAAAAGATAAGAGTAGATGGGCTCTACATGTTACCTTAAATTGACTTCACACTGGAATATGGTGAGCTCATTATAACCCAGTTTATTTTGTATATGCCTTTTAAACCTTGCATAAATTAAAACCAAAATTTACAGACCCGTTTACCTTTTACAATTCAATTTTTATCGTTACTAAATTTTGGATGTTCTAAATACACCCTTTTTTAATATTTAACATCAATAAATTGTCCAGTACGTGTATCTTTTACCACAAATATCTACAACCATAAATATGCTACCAAAAAAAATCAACCACACAGCACAAAATTTCACAAATGTTTATAAAGCAACAAAAATTTTAAATAAATTACCTGGAGAATTCTTCAGGCCTCATTCCCGTCGGAGATGAGGGTTAGAACACCCCTTAGCGTTGTTTTGATTTACTGTGCTGCTCAGCGGATCCCTAGGACTCTACCATCTGCTACCTCTGTAAGCTATGCGCATCGTCTCACAGTACCATTCCATATATCATGCTTACAAACTCAATTACTTGTGGTGCTTACCCCCATATAACATGCTTCCATTTAATAATTGTTGTGTAGTAGTAGCCGGACCTTTATTAATTTAAAACGCACTGTTCGTACTTTACGTCAATAATTAGAGGTCCGCTACTACTGTTTTATACTTGCAACCACTATATTTATGGTAACATAATCACATACATAAAATACTCACAAAAAGCTTTACTGTTATGTTGGTCTGAATCGGCATTCAGCACTTTATTGAAGTAAAGGAAGAAAGAAGACAAGAGGATGTTAATAACCTAGGTTGGGTATTTATATTTTCCCAAAACTCCCCTAGCGGACGTGCTTCCTGCGAAAAGCTTATTTTCGAAACTAATCCTACAAATTTTGAATATAACCGACGCTTAATTCCTAAAATCTTTCCCGCCGTACTTGTTGTATACTTCGAATTCGCTTACAACCCTCGCGTGTGCATTCGTTTCTAACACCTGTTGATTTTCGACCAATGACAGAGTTTTCTGTCGTCACCCAAACTCCTCCTAAACGCTATGCATTTCCGTTCTACGCATGTGTCATACATGTTTGCTGTCTCGTTCAAAACCCCACTTGAGTTATAGAAAATCGATATTGATGACATTCTCTCTCAACTCCACGTGTATATGGTACGTGTATTTTCAATTTTTTGCTTGCTTTATATCTGTCTCTATCTGTTGTATATAACCGAATGTGCATTTTCCTCGCTCCTTAAGATGTTTGTTACCCTAGATATTTATACCAAACTGACGGTTGGAAATATTTTCTATGAAATCCTATCTTAACATACGCTCGACTTTTTTGAATGTCACCTTTTAAAACGCAGGTGTTTCTGTTAATTATCGACCGTTTTGAACATAACAATTCCTAGACTTCTACTTCTTTGTATCTGATAAAACTGACGTAGGCTTTTACAATGAATACATTATTGATTTTCTTACACAGTACGTTCCGTTTTGCTTATATGTGTTGAATTAAAATAACTTATGGTTAATTATGCGTATCCTTGAACTTCTATATGTTTTGGCGCTTTCTTCCTTCACGTAATTTTAACATTCCAATTATTAATTATAAAAATACGTCAATAATTGTCCGTTTTCAGTAAATAAATTAAATCAATTTGGCGCGTAAAATCTTTGCTTTTTTCTATATACGGGGTTGTTGAAATTTTATTGTTTCACACTGATTTACCCCTTTGAATTCACAACAATATATATGACGTGAGAATAAGATGTATCCGTAAACAAACTTATGAAAATAATAAAAGTGTATTTACCAATATAAATCGAGCTTATAGGTGAATAGCCATTAACAACATAATAACTTTATTACTTCACGGGGGAATTTGCTTTTTTTGATCCTCGTCAGAGAGGAGTAGTTACTAATAACCCTATAAAGTCATCGAAGCTATTATACCGATATAAGTTCGAAGGAACCCTAGTACAATGGCAAGAGTAAATGATGTCGCCATTAGGTGGCAAACACCAACACTAATAAAGCAGGCAGATACAATAGTTGATTCGAAACTAATTCGTAGTTTTATAAATGGCTAAACAAGTATGTTCTGCGTTTGAGATTAGCGGAATATTATAGCAAAATTTATTTGCACCAAGTAACAAATCTTCTCGTGGTGTCGCTCGTTTATTGCCTCAAAAGAAATTTATAATAAAAGGACAAGTTATTTGGAGTTCGCAATCAGAAATTTGTGTACAACAAAAGTGAAAATAAGATGTACCTGTAAATAAACTCTTATGAAAATACTAAAAGCGCATTTACTTATACAAATCGTGCTGATAGTTGTATAGCCATTAACAAAACAATAATTTTATTACTTCAGAAGGAGAAGAAACGTCCACTGACCGATTTCGGCTTTTTTGAACGTCGTCATATATTTTCATAAGAGTTTATTCGCAGATACGTTTTATTTTCACTCTTGTTGTACACAAAATTTTCTGATTACTGACTGCAAAAACTTGTATTTTTATTATATTTAACCCTTTGAATCCATAACAATATATATATATATATATATATATATATATTGTTATGGATTCAAAGGGTTAAATTTTGGGGTAAGCAATGCAATTTCAAACACCCTGTATAGAGAAACAAACAATTTATTTACGCGCAAAATTTATTTCATTTATTTAATTTAAACGAACAAGTATTGACGTATTTTTATAATTAATGATTGAAAAGTAATAGGTTCATAAAGAAAACCAGTTTTAAAAACAAATAAAAACCCATAATTAATTTAATTTATTTTAATTCAACGTGTAATAGCATTAGAATGTTTTCACCGGGGTATAGAAAATTAATAATTCGAAGGCAAAAGGGTTCGTGGTAGCAGACAAGGACGTCAATTCTATCGAATACCGTGAAATATAAGCTCCTAGAATTGTTGTTTAAACGGTCGATAATTAAGAACACTTGCATGTTTGAAAAGGTTACCTTCGTCGAATTTATATGCATAATAACGCGGGCTTCAAAGAATATATTTCCAACCGTCAGTGGCGTCGAATAAACAAGCTAACCAAGTTTCTTAAGGAGCGGAAGGGATGCACAATCAATAATATGCTACAGACAAAGACGGGTATAAAAGCATTGGTTTCAAAAAGCACGTATTTAATCCACGTGGAGTCATGCAACGCGGTCAGTAATAACGATTTTCTATAACTCAAGTAGGGTTGGAACGCGACACCAAATATGCATAAGACAGAGATAAACATATTACGGGCGGAGTTTTATGACGACACGGGACTGTATCATTGGTAGAAACAGATAGTTTTACAACGGACAAACACGCGACAGGTAAAAGAGGTTTTTCGGAGTATATAGCGCGTTCACGAGGTTAATTTCTGGGAGCTTTAAGGCTGTTAGATTAAAATTTGCAGAAGTGTGATTTTAAATTAAGTATTGCGCGTGAAGAGTGGCCGAGAGGTGGCATTTTGGATTGTATAAATACTCTAAGAGAATTAATAGAGGTCTCTTTTATTCTCTTGGTATTTCCATCGCTTTAGACTACGTATAATAATCGACCGACGTTATGGTAGAGTCTTATGAGTATTGAAAAATTTATAATTCAGCAAAAATAGTATTCGTACTTATAACGTGGTAAGTTGAGGCCTTGTAGTTATTAACGTGTGTAGTGTCGAGTGAATTAAATTAACCGAAGTCCAACTAATACCATAACAAGCTAATAAAGCAATAAACAAAAGTATAGTATACGTGAATTTGGATGCTGGGATGGAATGGTAATTGGTAGCATGGAACTCGGCGTATGCTGAGGTCATCCTCTATTTGGAGGATCAGAGCGCATAATCACGAAGCCAAGGGGTTCTGTATAGCATCATCTAAGGAGGTAGAAGGCTTGAAGTATTTTCCGGTAACTCATTTACATTTGCTGTTATTTGATAAACTGTTGGAATTATTTGTGATGTGTGAGTGAACCTTGGGGGTCATTTATGGTTATTTAACGTATCGGAAAAGATACGTGTACTTGACAGTTAGGAGTGTTATTTTAAATATTGAAAAAAAAGGTGTATGTAAAGCTTACCAAATTTCATTGTGAATTTAAATTGGATTGTTAAGGGTACATGGGTTTGTTAGTTTTGTGGTAATTTTATGCAAGGTAAAAGGCATACATTAATAAACTGAGTTATTATGAGCTCACTATACTCCAGTGTGCAATAAATATAGGGTATTAATTGGGGCCCATCTACTCCAATTGTATTAAATGTGTTTATAAATAAAATTTTAAAACAAGGACTGTACAAAAATATCACTTATTGAATGGTAACCAAACTGTATATATCTGTGAATAATTTGTCTGTAAATAGCGGTAAATAGAGATTGTATGATTGTTGTATTATTTGATGATTTTATTGAATGGAGTGTGAGTGGGAAGAAAGAATGATTGTAAATTTAGGTATCCGAGCAGAGGCACAGCTGAGCTAGCCAGGAAAGCTGCTGAAGATATTTTGAAGCAGAAATAAGGAAAAGAAAAATTTTTTTGTTATGAACTTTTTATTTTGAAAATATTTAATGACTCACTCTCGATTCTTAAACTTTAACCCCGACCACAGCAATATATACACAGAAAATAAGATTTCCATGTACAATAACACTCTTTAAGGACACATATAGTATTGTTATATCATTTAAACAGAAGCCCGACTATAAACCTTGTGTAAATAATGATTTTCCAGTAAATAACCCTCTTCTTATTGCATTGTCAAAGCATAGCAACCGAGCTCTCATTAACTATGTAATTAAAATCCGTGTGTTGACATTTATTGCAGACTGAAAACGAGTCTCATACACTTTTAAAATACAAGATAAATTATCGTGTGTAGATATATTATTTAGAACAAAAATTAAATATTCATTCGCGTTAAAAATACCACCTTGTGAGTTTAAATAAGGAACGGCTTTCTTTCAAAGAAGTTAATTTGAATTAGTTCTAATTGATGTTTACGTTGTTTAATAAGAGAATATGGCATTTTTATTCGAGATGTTACGTTTATTTTGAACATTCCGTACATTTTTTCTGTTAATAAGAAATACGCGGTCTAATAATTTTCAACTCAAATCCTTTAGCGTTAAAAACGAAAATTAATTCAGTAAATTAAAATAATCTGTTAACGTGTTAATTCATTTATATATTTGTATAAATTCGATTCCTATTGTTACATCCTAAAGCCTAATTAATAATAAATACTCCTTATAAGAATTCCTCAACGTAAAGTTTAAGCTAAAATTAAACAGACGATAACTGGTTCCAGGTATCTAGTAATTAATTCTTATGTGTTTTCCATTGAAAGTTGCGCCGAATAAAAAGCCGCGTATTATCCCAATAAACCGTGTTTTTCCAATTTTACTTCCTTAACAACAATATTACTTTGAGCTTTGGTCATTAGTGAAACAAAATTAATATTCACTTGCTCTTTAATCTACACAACGAAAACACGTATAGAATGATTGGTTGTTTCCATTTTTCTGTATGTAAAGTTTGCGTACGCCTTACAGCGTGGTGAGTATTTATGGGTTTTATAATATTGTACTTTTCGACGAAAATAAATTAATTTTATTTATAATTACTGTAGCTCCTCCAGGTGGCCCATAAAGCCACAATGAATGGTCGCTCCTTGTTGTGATGGGAGGACCACCCCAAAGCGGGATTACGCGCACTTCTGTTTTGCACCGTTTTTACAGACGGTAGGAGCCAACCCGACAGTGGTGACTCAAGGGTGAGTGTTTATACACTAATTTTCTTATATGGGTACCCGGTAGTTGTTGGAAACAACATATGTACACGGGTCTACGGATGCATCACCTTGTTGGTGCTAAAATTACTGGTTGTTTGTATGTGATAGGATATTATAATGTTTACTGATTTCTTTATTAGGATAATTTTATGTATAGGACTCCGTACTTACAATGCTGATTCCGAGCTGTGATTTTTAGTGGATTAATTTTGTTCCTTTTCTTGTTTGAAGATTAATATGGGGGTGACCTAAAAACTGCAGCTCACCATGTTAAAAATGATTTTTTTTAGTCGTAAATATGTATATTGTGTACCTACGAATTGTTCATTTTTGGCACTATTGTGTTTTGTATATAATTTTGGTTTTTAAATTAGAGGTTTTTAGTTTGTAAATGTTTGACTGTGCGTAAGTGAGTATATTTTTATTTCAGGCCTCCCTTAATTTTTTTTGGAGATATAATACCCCGCCCACTCGCCGATTGAGCCCGGTCAATTTCTTCTTCTTTTTTATTTCCTTTTTTTAGACTTCGTCGCTGAACTTAGCAGAGAGAGTTCGAAAAGTCATATTTAATTTTACTAGAAATGTTCAAAAAAGCCATTAAATAAGCTAATCATTGTGTATCTGTGAATAAACGCCCCAATTCAAAGAATCGCTACTATCAGGGAATCCATAGAATAAAATAGATAACGATCTTAATAGCTCTAGGAAAGAGATAGCAGCGGTCCGGCTCGTTTATTAGTGAAAAAAGGAAACGTTCTACGATAGCCATAAATAATACCGACAGCTCAATTAATTAGAGATAAAGAAGTGAAACCGAGGTAATTACTACATCACCCGGGTGTCATGCTTTAAAATAAAACTAGAAGAATAGTGCGTGCGTGCATGCGTGCGTACGTGTGTACGTGCGTGTGACGTGAATGTTGATGCGAATTCTTTCTTTTTATGCACGTGTTTGTGTTATGTTTATTTTATATTTTAATCGCGAAATTTTTCTTGGAGTTTTTTTGTTTACAACGAGGTTTTGATGTGTAATTTATAATATTCCAATATAGTATTAGGGTAATTAATATTATTTTTTCTATTTATGCAACATTGGCGCGATATGTTTCAATCTCCAGTTTTTTTTAATATTGTAAATATCTTGTTTTAGTTCGTATCTACAATATTTTAGTAGTAAGTGGTAGAAAATTTTTAAAAGCAATTCCAATAGAATATTCATTTTCTTTACACACTGAAAAAATTAATCTAGCAAGTCTGATTTTGTTTCAAATATAACTCGATTTTACAATTATTAAAATATTACATAAAAATTAACTTTGGCCACCCAAAGATTTTGTAGCGAATGAGTGTTATTTTCATATCCTTGTTTATTGTTTGGACACGGTCATTTGTGCAGTCTTTACTTCGTTCTCGTCAGCCATCCCTTGGTGCGTAGACTATAGATATTCTAATTAATTAATAACTCTGAAATAACCAAAGAAAATCTATTATTGCTATAAGAAACTATTTGGATTCTCTATACCTGAATCCCTGAACACATGAAATAACAAGAGATCTTTAAAATGTGCTTTGAAAACTGAAGCCTCTCGCAGATAGCAAACTTTAAAGCTTCAAACATACACGAAGCCAAAATGTATTTTGTCAGTTATGAATTGAAAATATATACTGATTTAAACATTGTGGTTATGTCTGACTATGATGCCTCAGCAGAATAAAATCTGGATTCTGAGTCTGCAATTTACATTCAAATATCCAGCTTTTCTCTAAAGGAGCAACAACCCTCTCGGTTATTCTTGCAATTTCTTCAATTTCCACAATCTTAAAGTACTTGTAACAAAAGCGCGGAACAGAATGTTTCAAGGGTCATTCAATTATACAAGCACAAAAATTTGAACAAAGGGACTTGAAAATAATGATACTCTCGGTTATATCAACTTGAAAAACAAATTTCATTTTTTAAATCCTACGGAACACATGTTGTTTATGGGATTGTCGTAGAAAAACAGTCAAAATATAAGCATGGGAACAAAGCAGCGACTTCGTGCTTTAAGAAAATGGAGAAGAAGTTTTATAACATAACAGCTTATCGAAGTTGAATAAAAGATGTTGGGCTACAATATAGAACGAATTACTCAAGAAACTTTTTAATTAAGCTCTAAAATTCCCAAAACCTCGTAGTTTTCTTTTACAAAATTAGTAGCTTTTTCGTGTTGCAGTTGAAAGTCTTTAAATCATACCGTTCATACAAAGAATTTCATTGCTCCATTACACAGTTCAAAATTCCTCCATTTCACGGAGTCTATTACTTGTTAAATGTACAATTAAACAATTTTAGTTCAAAGCTTAGTTATACAAAAGGCATAATATTGCACAAATTTTTCAATAATGAGAGAACAATAAATAACCAAAGTACGGCTTACCTTTAATTATATAGGTACTTTAAAGTAGATCTACCATCCTTTGAGCCTTGTACACAGGCTATTGTTCTCTAAACGTGCGCTATGGTCCTTTGCTAATCGGTGGCTTATTCATTCACAAATTGGGCGCTTCGTCACAGAACTCACATACAACATTAGGAACAAGGATAAGGTATTTGATAACGATCGGTATGGAGAAGAACACAAATAACTCACTGCATTGCCGCTCTCACTTACACATTGTTTACTCAGTTAAATAGTTCAAGATAATCTCTCCAATTATGGCATCGCTCACACGAACTCGTTAAAATCCCTTCAACCGTCGAACGTCTTCATTGGTTGAGGTAATGACTGCACATTCTTCGAAGCGTGCGAAAATGTTTATGCAACAGATACATCCAATAAACTGTACGTTTTTCACCTACTGTATGAGCTTTTAACAACCGTACTCCTACGCGAGTTACGTTTCGGGCATTGGGAGCGGTGTTTAAAAACTACTTCCAAAGCTTGTAACAAATTTTATTAGTATAAACAGAAATTAATATGGAATTTTGACAAACTGTTGTAAATACTCTAAGTCGAAAAATGATTACTAATTGAACTAATATTAGGGCGAGAAGCCTAGGTAAACAACAATGCTAAAGCTGAAATACTCAGACTGACTGCGTGGTCTTGGGGTTCCCGGGGTATTTATGTTGTCCCTGCTCCTCACAATTCTGTGGGAACTTGCAGAGCTCATGTCTGCTTATTTCTTAGTACTATTCATAATACATTGTAACAATCTTACTTTCTAGGTAATCGCGGTATCTTAACCGTCTGTGACCACCCATCTGCAGTATCACTATCGTCTGAAATATATTGTATTGCATCCCTTCTCATAACTGGCTAATAATAAATCCTCTATTGAACTATAGTTTTATTCGGTCTCGTTTAGGGCTCAGGATACGTAGCTGATAGGTTTATCGCTACTTACTTTTCCTTGGCTTAGTACTGCGCCTAATGCTACATTTGATGCGTCTGTCGTTAATACAAATGGTTTTGAAAAGTCTGGGTATTCTAATAGGGGGTGATTTGTTAGTAAACTTTTAATTTTATCTACGGCTTTAATGAATTCGGGGGTGCGTTCTATTTTATTTTCTTTTTTTAATCAATTGTCAGGGGCTTAGTTATCTGAGCGTAACCTTTAATGAATTTGCCGTAGTAATTACCAAGTCCTAAAAATCCTTTAATTTCTTTGTTTGTTTTTGGTAGGGGGTAATTTATTACTGCGTTTGTTTTATCGGGGTTTGGCATAACTCCTTGGGGTGTTATTACATGTCCTAAAAATGACAATTCTTTCTGTAAAAATTCACTCTTATCTAATTGTACTTTAAAATGTGCCTTTCGATATATGGTAGTACTAGGTGATTGATATTATTTAAATTTATTAGGTTTGGTCGTTTATAAATCGGTCTATCTGAAAATTTGAGCACGCGTTTTCTTCGTCGTCTTCGTTGTAGTTTTCGCATGGTTCGTCGCGTTCTTAATTTTCTAAATGGTTTGATTCATTGTTTGTGCTGGGATGAATGTAATTATTCTGGTCATTGTCAAATACTTTTCCTTCTTGGTGAAATAGTTCTTCGGATGTAAAGTTTCGTTTATGGTTATTGCTTGGTCGGATGTGCGCTATTTTTGTATTTTGTCTGGTGTTACTAGATCAGGTACCCATAGGTGTTGGTTTGTAGCAATTGTTAGGGTTATTATTATTTATCATTGGTGTATTTCTAATAGGGTTCGCCTTGAATGCTAGTCTTTGTTAGTTCATGTTTTGGTTGAATCTTGGTGTGAATATGGGGTTCGTAAAATTTGAGTTAAACGTTTATCTCGGGAATTGTTTGAATTTATTACTAAAATTTGTGTTATTAAAATTTGAGTTATTGCTTTGCGGTTGGTTCATTTGGGCATTGAATGGTGTGAATTTTTGATGGGGGATTGTTTGTCGCGCAGCTTGTATGGTTTTTCTTAATGAATAGCTTTTATTCGCACTGGGATTGTATCGTCTGTTTCGATAGTACATTACGTTTTCTTTTTCTATTATCATGTACATGGCTTTTTTTAAATTTTGGGGACGTTGGAATCGTATTTTATCTGATAGTGGTAGTGCATTTATGTAGGTGTCTAGTGCCACTTCGTCATACATTTTTGTCTTTAACAATCGGATATTTTGATCGGGTTCTTTGATTTTTAATTTTGTTAAGATTAAACTTCTTACATCTTGGTATTTCATTCCGAATTGGTACGGGGATTGGTTATTTTCCAGTCTAAGGTTTATTAGATTGCGTATTAAGCATTTTATGTTACGTTGATCGCCAAAATATGCAATTAATACGTGTTTAAAGTCTTCTCATTGTTCTTAGTAATCTCGGCTGACTATTAGCGTTAGTGCTCGTCCGGTTAGTTTACTAATAATTTGGCGTAGAGGTAATACATTTCTTTCGCTATCTCCGGGTTTGTAAAAGGTTTTCGAAAATATTTCACACGCTGTGATGCAATTAACTAGTAAAGCTTAATCTCAGTTAAAGGTGGGGATGGCTTCAAGCTAAATCTTCATATCTGAACTCAAGATTGTTAAGGTTGGGTCTAATAATTAATAGTTACTTTTGGTTTTAATTAATTTCAAATTTTTGTAAAAATTGGGATTTATTTTGCGGTTTTTAATGATACCTTTTAGTTAGGTTTGTTAATTTTCAGTTTGTGGTGTGTTGGGTTATTTAAAGAATCGAGTTGTTTGTATTTTATGCGAATTATACGGTGCTATTATTAAATTGAGAGATTTGTGCTGAGAAAGGTCTGCTTAACTGCCGTAGCTCTAAATTCGTTTATTTATACTTTGCAGATGTTAAGTTCTCGTGAGCTTTTAGTTTTCTGAAAGATTTTGACTGAAATAATATTCTTGCAATAATGTACGTTATACTTTGTATGTTTCTGCATCAGTTACGATCTTGTTATTCCTGCTGATTAATTAAGTCTGCTTTAATTATCTCTTTTCCGTGGGTGTATAAAATGTTTTTTTGTAATTGTATTGTCTTGTTACCTAGAGTCTAAATATAGAGTTTGCACGTTTTTAGTCTACCGTTTTGTTTCAATATTTGCATCAGTTTCCTTTATAATTTATACAATAAAGTTGTTTAAATTACAAAGTTTTATGTCTGCTGAGGATGTAATTTCAGTCTCTGTGAATAGTTTTAAATAATTTGCGTTTTTTCTACAATTAATTACCTCGTCTTGAAGTATTTAATAATAAAATGTCACTTTTGAATGAGTCTTTCCAGTAATGTAAATATAAAGTTTATGATGAACGTTCCTGAATGCTTTTATTCAGTAATTGTTTTGCAATAATTAGTACAATGATAAGAGTTTGCCATGAGAATCGCGCTTTAAATTTGTACGCTTGTTGTAATTTGTAATGAGTTAATCTTATTTAGTAAATTGAAAGATGTTTCTACGATTACGCACTTCAGTCAATATATGTCGCTGAAGGTCGAGTTTTGAATAATTTGTTTCTATAATTAGTTACGTTTTAATTATAGAATTTAATGAAGTTTAAATCTGTAATAAATCCTTTCTGTTTCTAATTGTTTATACAAATTGCGTTATTTACATTAGCTTTCAGTACTAAATGTTTTCTATATAAAATTGTAAATTGATTACGTTCTATTTTTGGTATTTTAAAATCATTTTTGTTTTGTTACGTTTTGGTTTGTTCAATAATTGTAATAATTGTACTATTCAGTTCTAAAAATTCTCTTGTAAGATAAATTTTCTTTTGCATTAAAATTAATTTCTGGAATTTTTTTTAATAAACAAGTAAATTATTTTTATTAAATGTCATAAAATTGCTTTAATAATAGTCAAAATCTTTACATATATAAAATAATAATAAAAAATGTTTACTAGCTAATATCAAATAATTTGTCAAAATAAATTGGTTTTAAGGAAATGAACTGACATTGATTTCTTCGTCGATTTCATGGAGTCTGTCAATTTTGTACTTTGTCAACGTTGGTTTGGTTTGGATTCGATCAATGTTTGTATCTCTTCCAAGGTTTTGTTTGGATGGATTTGATCAATGCCTGTGTTTCGTCCAACTCTGTTTGGTTTTTGCCAAATTGGGAATTGAAATTTTTGGTCACCAGCCTTCCAATTTTTGGATTTGTAATGCCCTTTTGAAATTCGTGCGGCTGCGCCAGTTACATTTCGGGCCGTGGGAGCGGTGTTTTTAAAAACTACATCCAAAGCTTGTAACAAATTTTATTAGTTTAAACAGAAATTAATATGGAATTTTGACAAACTGTTGTAAATACTCTAAGTCATAAAATGATTACTAATTGAACTAATATTAGGGCGAGTAGTCTGGGTAAACAACAATGCTAAAGCCGAAATACTCAGACTGACTGCCTGGTCTTGGGGTTCCCGGGGTATTTATGTTGTCTCTGTCCCTCATAATTCTGTGAGAACTTGCAGAGCTCATGTCTGCTTATTTCTTAGTACTATTCATAATACATTGTAACAATCTTACTTTCTAGGTAATCGCGGTATCTTAACCGTTTGTGACCTGCTACCTGCAGTATCACTATCGTATGGAATACATTGTATTGCATCCGTTCTCATAACGGTTAATAACCTTTTTATATTTATCCTTGAATTACATTGTTGTACTTGACTTAATAATTTCTTAATGATTTGTAATAATTTCCTATTAGATTCTATTTTATAGCACATATAAAGATTGGGGGCTACATAACTTGCGTCATAACCTACTTATACTACTCAGCTTATGGTGGGAAGTGCACTTCCAATTTAGGCATGGAAATTGCTTATCTTTAATTATTAGAAATAAAGCTTGTTATGCCAACAAGCTTAATAATTGCGTCAAAGCTTCAAAAAGAAAAATAAGAGAGATCTCACATGCACGGAAAACATATTAAATAATATTTTCAGGCGCCGCCTGATTTTTAAACCGTAGCAATCTTTGCCATACCAAGAAACGGAAATTAATAACCACCCGATCTTCAAGCAACATCCTCTAAGCGCGCAAGAGTCTTGTTTGTCGCCACATCGACCGCACACAATTAAAGCCAACATTAAAATTCTTTAAAAAAATAAATACACGGTTTATTTTTATCATTGCATATTAATGCATACGAACTTTCGTAAATATCCTTATGGTATTCTATTAACTCGAACAAATTAAACACTTGCTTTTAGCAGATACGTTGCAGCAATAAAAACGTTAAGTTAACAAATTAGCCATTTCTACTGCATTAAAGATACATAGGTTTTTAATCATATCCTATAACATACAAAGCTAAAAAGGTAGGTTGGCTTTTTTTATTTCTACAATAAATCTTACTATTGTTCTGAACATCAGACAGATAAATAAATTCTCAAAAATAATTTCAAAGAGAAAGATGTAAATAATTTTTGCTCTGCAGTGACAGTTAGGTAAGGTCGCAAACATAACTTCAAGGAGATAGATATATAACCGTTTATGGTTTAAAGTAATTATATAGATGAGGTAGTATCTTAAAAATACTTTCAAAGAGAAAGATAGGTAACTAACCATTTATGGTTTAAAATATTATTTAGATAAAATAAAATCGCCAAGACAATTTCAAAGAGCTGTAACTAAATGCAAGGAAACGTGCACAATTGTGCGCTAATGAAAATGGTTAGCTCTTTGAGAATTTATTGGTCAGTGCATCACTTGCAACAGTGGTTAACGCTTATCATTTTTTACATTTGTTATTAAAACATTGTTATTTACGATTAAGCCATTGCTTAAAAAGCGTTTTGATACATTTCATACACTACTATAATCAAAAAATTGGTGAATCCGAATGTACAAAAAACGAAAATGGCGTCCATAAGAAACGAGAAGTTTACGATGGTCAGGTAACGACGAAATATTTAACAAATTGAATTGAGCTGTTCGATAGGGGGTAAAAGTGGACATGAGAAAGTACTTTTATATTTTAAATATTATTTGAAATAACGGTACTAAAATAAAAAACAGAAATTCAGTTTTTTAAATTTTTGGAAATATCTCGGTCACCAAATGATTTATGTCAAATTGCTTTGCAGATTATTAATTAGCGTAAAATTGAGCAACTTTGCTAAATTTAAATATAACCTCCATATCCATTAATAAGCGAAATCCCTAAAGTGGTCCTTGAATTTGAATCAGTCTGTATCGGATAGGATATACGCATGGAGCATGGTGTAGCAACGAAAGAAATTAGTGGCATATTATAATGATATACATAAAAACCACAGGATGTTGTAATCTCGCTAAAAACTTGAATACATTACTGAAAGGAAAGCAAATACCAGTAAACGATTTATATTTGTGACAAGCAGTGGTATATTGTAAACATGTAAGCATCTAACAATTATACCAAAGAGCACAATATACTTGGCGTGGGTGAATTTTATTAAAAAAGATAAACACCTTACTCTTCTGAAAAAATATAGTACTCGCACAAGATCCAGATTACTCAAAAAATAATGGAATTTAAGCATACACACTATTATAAATTTTGAAAACAATCTGGGCATTAACAGAATAAAATGGTGGATGGACAATGGAAGTTGTCATTCTGTCAAAAACTCTCAGTAATCAAATAGATTTTAAAAAATTCCACATATGTATATGCTTTTAATTTTAATTTCAAAGTAGAGGGTGTATTTTATGCTACGTTATACTTTATATTCATCATCATCATCATCACTAGGTCTTCTGTCCTAGAACTGGTTGGACGCATACTCTCATGTGTCCTAGTCTGAACCAACCTACACATTTCGCTGAAATTTGCTCAGTCTGCATCTATCCCTATCTGTGCGCGAAAGTCTGATCTCGGTGTACACCTACCTTCTTTTCCTATCTCTGCTTGTAATATATCCCGTACTATTTCCGAGAAATGCCTTAGAACGTATCCTGTCCTTCTATTTCTCCTACTTTTTCGTTTTCTACAGATATCTTTATTCTTCTACTATTTCTACAACCAATTTGTTATTAACTTTGTCTGTCCATGCTACAATCCTCATACATCTGAAGCACAACATTCCAGAAGGCTTCTATCTCTTTTTGTCTGCTTTTTCTACTGCCCCTATTTCATAGATGTACTGTGCTGTGCTCCACACTATGCTTTGAACAGTTTTTTTCTTGTATCTATGTTCATTGTCTTTGAAAATAGCTGCTGTTCTTTCTTGTTTGATGCAGTTCGGTCACCTTCCATTGTTTTACAGTTTATACCCTATTTCCCTGATATTCAGTGGCATGCGAAGGGAGCGGCTTCGTGGTGTAGTGGTATGTGTGTGACTACAACGTCCAAGGTCCTGGGTTCGAATCCCGACAAGGTCCGCTTGAAAAATGTTAGGCGATCATTTTTCACAAAAATATACCATCGTTCGGATGAGAGGTAAAATGGAGGTCCCATGTGTGAGTGTTTTTATGCACGTTAAAAATCCCTACCTAGTTCGGAACAGCAAGGGCTCGGCAAAATACCAAATTTTCCAGGTAAAAAAGACTCGCTTCCTGGCCAATGTAGTACCTTCGGGTGGAGCATTGGAAAATTACATGTAAGGTATGTAAGGGGGAGCATTTGGCTGCCAAGTTCCCTCAATACTTGAATCTTTGTCGAATTAATAGGTTTTGCAATTTATCCTTTCGCACAATCAACATTAGTTGAAAATATTTCACAACCACACCTGTAGTTGTTTATAATAATCTTCAGATTTAAGAGCATTTATTTCTTCGTCATTGGGTTTTACGTTTTGATACTGGCTGGACTTGTGCCTCAGCTTATTTATGTTCTGAGCTAGCCTACCCAGTTCCCTACAATTCTCACAACAACCTATATACAGTTCCATTCCTTTCTATTGGTTTCTAATTATATGTCCTATTTTACCGCGATTCAGTGGTATGTGAAAAGGGGCGTCGCCTTGGATCAATGTAGTAAGCGTAAGACTACGGATCCCAAGGTCCTGGGTTCGAATCCCGACACGGCCGACTGCTTGAAAAATGGCAGGTGAGCATTTTTCACAAAAATTACGCCCTCGTTCGGATGAGAGGTTAAATGGAGGTCCCGTGTTTGAATGTTGTCACGCACGTTAAAGATCCCTACCTTGCCTGGAACGACAAAGGTTCGGCAGCATTCTAAATTTACAGGCAACAAAAAACTCGCCTCCTGGCCAATGTAGTACCTTCGGGTGGAGCAATGGGAATGTAAATGAACGGTATGTGAAGGGGGTTAAGCAGCCTGTGGCTGCCAAGGTTCCCCCAACACTTAGAGCGTACCTCCATTGATTTCTATTCTGAACTAGCCTACACATTTCCCTGAAATTCTCACAGTCTACATCTTTCACTATCTGTGTGCAGTAGTCTAACCTAGGTCTACCTCTACTTCTCTTTTTTCCTATCTCTGTTTCTAATATATTCCGCACTATTCCCTCATGACTTAGTATGTGGTCTATCATTCTATCTCTCCTATTTTTTACTGTTTTTTACATACTTCTTTCTTCCCTTACCATTTCTAGTACCTCTTTTTCCTTAACTTTATATTACGAAAGAAAAAATTTATCGTTTTATTAAATTATAATATTGTGGGAAATTTACATTAAGCAGTAATTTCACTTGAAATTTGTAATTTAACTTTTATTAGGAAAAAGAGGTTTGCGATATATACAGCGTGGACCGGGAAAAAAGGAAACCTTTTAACAGGTGTTTGTAGGCCTGAAAACAAGGCAAAAAATTCATATAAACATATGTCTGGAAATGTTTCATTAGCAAGATAAGGCTAGCGAAAATTCCCACTTCGGGGATTAAAAGAAACCGTACTGAAACCATTTGAACGGTAATAAAGACAAAAGTTTGATGGTTTCATATGAATTGTGACCTGAAAAATTGAATAAACTAGGTCCCAGAACTGTAAGTCCCCTAGTTTGTAAAATAATTTGCTGAAAACGCAAAAAATTGCTGTCAAAAAACACGTTTTTTACGTTTGAGGCGCTATAATTTCATTAAAATGACTAACAAATGCATAAAATCCTAGAACAAAAATTGCTCAGAATTTAATTCTAAGAAAATGTATGTAAATAAAGTCAATAGTAAATAAATTCTAAATTAATCAATTCAAATTTAATTGTAACTTGTATTACCTTACAAAAAAGTGACAATACTGTATTATCGTAATAAACGTTTTAAAAAAATTTAATCTGATACAAATTAAATGTAGCAAGATAATGTTCTAAATAAAATGAAATGTTCTTATAGATATTCAAGTTTATACGGTTTGAAAATATTTGTCACAAATAAAAGCGTAACATAAATATAAATTGTTTAATTAAAATTCCTTATTTTATTAGGTTAGTTTTCATAACAAAAATATTAATTTTAACGTAAGTCATATCAAAAAAAATTGTTAGAGATCTACCAAATAATCTCTGTATAGTAATTCAAACTACAGTTATATTTAACAGTTTTTAAAGCAAGGCCGATTTATCTACAGCTTACAAGCATCTAGTTCGTTATAAAAATAGTTTCAACCAAAAACATAAGCAAAACTTTAAGCTATTTCCTTAAACGCCATAACTGTAAGCATATCCAATATCTATCAGCAGTACTAAACATTTGTTGTGTCAAAAAGAAAAAAATAAAAGGGTTTATGAATACAAACTCAATTAGATTTTTAGTTAATCACTACTTGAAATTTAGCAATTCAATATTGCACTGTAGGTAGAACAGCAATTATCTTAAAGTTTATGACTGTCAAACAAACAAAATCCACCAAACAGGATGTTTGATTTTCACAATGCTAACCGTATTCTCTGCTCACAAACAACGCATATTTCAAATTTTTCCAGCGCTTACCTGGTGTCAAAGACAAAAGTACGACCTTAAATTTCATTACCAAGACAAGACGATTTCCTGCAGCATACCAATGAATAAAAAAATAATTAAAATTTTGCAAAAGTTTCTCCTAATGGTACTGCATCATGTAAAACAAATTAATTCGAATTCATGATAAATGGTTCCCTTCATTAGTCTACTTCTGAACAGCTTTCACAAATCATCTTTCTTTTTTGGGTATTGCGTTAACTTGTTTTACTATCAAAGAGTATCACTCAATGAACCAGGCTAATCGTCTACCCGTGGCCATCGTGATTCCTTTTCACATGTTTTGCACTTAACAAACGGTCGTCGAATGAATCCGATTGATGTTTTAAAGAACAACTGGGAATTTGATATACAGGTGACGCTATGAATTAGAAGGAAAGGTGTTTCTTAACGTTTATTATAAACTATTCTAGGGGATACTTGATGCAAATATTAACCAATAACAAAGTATAAATTAAGCGTATAATTGCACTAGAATAGAGAGATGTATTTTTAAAATGTTACAGTGTTTCAGGATTACTTAAATGATCGGGTAATTCAAAAGATCTATCATTTTTAATGTTAAGTTTTTTAATTTAGCCCATAACCTTTTACTATGTAACTTGTAAAATTTCAATTCACCATAAACTTTTTTCCTCTTTGATAGCTCCATCTACTGTGTTTCGCAACTGTTTGTAATAACACCAGTCAGCTTCACATCTGTTCTTTTTGAATCGTTGCAAAGCATTGTTTCTAACTTTTATCATACATATAACGGCGTAGGTTAACAACCATGGTACATAGTGTTTAGTTATCATACGTGTAACGTACGGCGCATGAATATCAATTAGAAATTAAATATTATAACCTAAAAAGCTCACTTTTCCATTAACATTATGGAGATCATGTTGTTAGGTCTTCCGTGCGGACAAGGAAAAACGTAATGTACCCAACGAAAACAGCCCGCACCGAATATCTTAATAAAAAAAAAATTCAAAGAATGCCGTGCTAGCTAGAAAGTCGTAGTGGGGGGTAGGTCACAAAATAAAACAAGAAAAATAAACCTTAGGAAAGAAAGTTTATGTGCAAAGCCTTTGAAAAAACATGATACAGAAAGGAAAACCAACCCGCGGTGAAAACAATATTTATCCCATATACCGGAGGATCTACATAGTAGAAAAGTGTTAGCAACAATAATTAATACATTCCTCGATTTAATTTATAACCTCAAGTCTAGTAGTCACATAAAACAAAAATTAAGATGTGATAATATCACAAAAGGTCATTGAACGGCAAATTATTTGAAAAGAATACCCCACCCCAAAACGAAAAAGTAATAATTCCCCAATTTTTAAATTTCACTCTGTATACACGCATAAGCGTATTCCATTAGCACATAAAATAAGATTCCCATGTGAAATAACACTTTTTAAGAACACATCATTTAAGAACAAAGCCCAATTTTAAATTCACTGATTATGTTAATTCATTTATTGTCATCCATGTGTAAATAATTACTCCTGAGGGATACCATAAAGCTAGGCTTCATTTTAAATAAAGCTTAAAAGCGAATTCCAATTTTTAAATACACGAAAATAAAAGGATATATTTTTTCAGCCATGTGTAAATAATTGTTCCTCATTCCTGAAAGTTTTTGTTGCATTTACCGTAGAACGCGTTTAAAAAATATCAATTTTACGAATTTATGAAGCAAAGCATATTTTCCGTGCTCTTTAATAAAAATCAGGTAAAACAAGTCTTTGCGCGTATGCAAACTGAATAACACCCACTTTAAGAGTAGTAAATTGCGTTGATGTCTATCATCAATAAACGGAATACGTTGATTTACATCTATCAGCTTTAAGGAAAGTAATTAAATTCGTTTTTGAACTATCTGCTTTAAAAATCATTTAAAAAAGTTTTTATTGCAGAACTTGTCTCATGCACATTTAAAATACTGAATAAATTTCAATTAGGGAAAACACAAAAGATTTAAAATGAGTACTTTCTGAAATATAAATGGCTTACAGTATTCATCAAAAATGCCACTTTTATAAATTTGTAATAAGGAATGGCTTTTTTTCAAAGAAGTTAATTTGAATTAGTGCTAGAATAAACGATATTTACATTATTTACTAAAAGAATACGGCATTTCTTTCGAAAGAATTCGAAAAAGTCATAAATCATATACATCATTTTTACTAAAAATGTTCTAAAAGCTACTAAATGAGCTAATTATTTTGTATCAAGGAATAAACATTCCAATTCAAAGAAGTGCTTCTATCCGAAGGTCATAAAATAGATAGGACGCGTTTTAATAAGCTGTAATTATATCACAAGAACGAGATGCCTTCATTGATTTCCTGCATTAACAAAGAATGAAAACCTTTACAATAACCACAAATTATACCGACAGCAAGTAAAATTGATAAGGAAACGAAATGTTAGTGAATATTGCATCATCCGTGACTAATCTTCGGAAACATGGTCTAGAATGGAATGGAAAAAATTACATATTCAAAATTTTACTGTATAAGACGATAAGTTAGAACTGAGTCATTCGTTATAAGGCCAAGCAACATTGTAAGTTTTGAGTAGAGATTAATTTTTTAATTCGTTTTACGACATCGACCGTGTAAGTTTCGCGTAATTTATAATTCATTTTATGATATGCCATATATAACATACAACTTTGAATAATTATGAAGCATAATTATTGTTAAGAATACTACGAAACTTAAACGATCTTCGATATAAATAATCTTGATACAAGAGCAACTGATAATTTTAATCTATTAAAAATAAATGCCCTTTGAAAACTGATATTTCAACGTTAAGATTTGTTATAAATGGAGATTTGAAGTGGAACCAGGAAGTATTTAATGCAGTTAGTTACAATAGAAATTATATTTTAATAATCGCTATTTGACAATACTAACTGCAAGTATTAAAATGGTTTTTCAGCACCATTTTGATTCAAGGAAGTTGATCTTTACAAGACAAGTAATGTAATGATTTTGCGTTACTGTATTGCACTAGCTGCTACTTCATACAAGTTTAGTGATTTCTAGAAAAATTAATATTTTAACGAAAATTAATACTAATGGTGTTGTTCTGAACATTATTATGGGGACTAGAACACTTGTCAATGATCTATTCAATGTAATACACTTTCAGATGCCGAATTTTGAATATTATCCGAAGTTTTAGTAACTACTTCAAGTAGAATGTTACACATAGCACTTCAGGGAAGTTATTCTATACAAGACTCAGTGAACATTGTCTTGTAGTCAATAACTTTCATGACTTGTTACTATTATATTTTAATCCCATGTAAATTAAGTATACCTTTGACCAATTCGTACTGTATTTTCAGTAATAGATGCTGAAATAAAGAAAAAGCACTGCAATGTAACTCGTCAAGTGATTGAACTTCATTTGACCCTTTGCAAGCAACCCCAGTTAAAGAAGAAAGTATTTCGACGAGGACTTGTAGTGCGTCCGATTCCTTCCCTTATACTTCAGAGCGACAATGAAGGGAAATTTACAAAACAAATTATCACAAATTTGGCGGCAATGTGGATGGGATTAAAATCGTAGATGGCAAACCGTTCTCAAAGCCAATGCTCGTTCGAAAGATCTGATCAAGTTGTTCGAGATATGCTTATAGCATGGATGTCGCACAGTGACTGTAAGAAATGGGCAGTAGGTCTGCGCTTTAATCAAAGTAAAAAATCGTTTGCATCATGTAGGAATAAAATGCAGCCCCTATGAAGCTATGTTTGGAATTACGCAAAGGATCGGACTAGCAGATTCTGCTATTCCCAAAAACTTGTATTCTTCAATACATACCGAAAAAGAACTAGAACAACTTTTTACTTCGGCTAAAGTGAACGATAATGCAAATTCTTCGGCATCTGATAGAAAGCTGGACAATTTTGAAACAGTCAATGAAAAGGATGTCAACATCCAGAACGATATTACATCCGAAAAGCAGAAAATGCCAAACCAAAGGTTTACTGTGCAATTTGTGCTAAACAGTATTCAACGGCGCATAAATGTATCGAATGGGGTCGATATGTTCACTTAATATGCGGAAAATACGCTGAAGACTCTGAGGGCTTTGGTGCGATTTGTGTTATAGGAAACATAAAATACGTTTTGAGCGTGACGTTGCAAAATCCACCCAGAAAAAGCAGGCCGAACAAATGATTTTGTTTTCGAACTCAAAACTCGCTCTTATTGAAATAAGGAAAAGCGTCGATGTTAGAGTACTCGATGTGGATCGCAGACGTCTCGCACCTAGAAGCGTATTAGCCGTTGTTTTGAGCATCAATGCTTCTGGGCTGTACCAACTGGGAACCAAAAACGGTACCTTACAAAAACTTTATACTCGTAATGGATTCACAATTGCGGACTCAAAATTTTTGTTGCTCTTACTTTGGTCCCTTCTACTTCTATGTGTCTTCGTTCTGTTTCATGCATAAACTAGGAAAGCAAACAAGGCTTCATAAGTTGCTGCTGTAAAAGGTACTGCATTGATGAAAAATGCAAATGTCGGTCAAAGAACATTATATGTAACTCTAGTGTCATTCTATCAGTGCTTGTATAAACAAATAATTAGTTATTTTAATTTTGGTGACCTTTTCGGGTATTTAATACCTTTATTTGTAGAAAAGTGCTTTCAGCTACTGCAGCGAATGAGTATTTTATATTTTTAGTAAATAATAATATGCTTTGTATTAGGAACTAATTTGCGTTCAGAATAGATGACAGTCTAAATTTAAACCCCAGTTCTTGCGAATTATTATTTTCTCGACTTTCGACATCAATATTTCTTACGTAAAGTAGATTGACATGGTTGCTGAAACGAATCTTACAATGCGTTGTGGCAAATATTAGAAATCCAGAACGCCTTTTGGACGTTTTGAAAGGAGCCATACGCGAATTTCGCGTTATGATTATTTTTAAATTTGCAGAACGCGTTGTGGGTGTTTTTAAACGGCCACCACTCGAAATTCCGGTGTTTGGTTGTCTGGCATTGTACAGAACGCGAGTTATGTATCCCCCAATTTACCTATATATTAAATAATAGAATCTAATAGGAATTATTAGAAATTGTTAAATAAGTCATGTCAATTGCAACAATGTAATACAAGGATAAACTCAACAATTAACAGTTCACGAGAACGGATATGCAACTTTGTATCCGAGACAATAGTGATACTGCAGGTGGCAGGTCACAGACAGTTAAGATATCGCAATTACCTAGAAGTAAGATTGAAACAATGTAACAAAGTGTAGAATTAAGAGTAAAGCAGACACGATCGCTGCAAGTTCCCACAGCCATGTGAGGAGGTAGGGATATAATAAAAAGCCTGGGAGCCCCAGTTGACAGCAGTCAGTCTTCGAACTCCATACTTAGTTTTTCAAGCTACTCAAGTGAGTCAGTCTAAGTATTACAGCTTTTGCATTGTTGTTTACCTAGGCTACTCGCCCTAATATTAGTTCAATTAATTAACTAATTTCGATTTAAAGTTATTTTATTCAGTTTGTCAAAATTCCATGATAATTTCTGTTTAAGATAAATAAATTGTTAAGAAGTTTTGGAACTTGTTTTTAAAAACATTGCTCCAAAGGCCCAAACCTTAACTCGCGTTCTAGCTCATTTTTCGCTCATTGAACGAATTCAATGTTTGCTCTTAACATATAGACTTGTTAATTATCCATCAGCTAAGATGTTTGATAAATTACTAGAGCTGGTTTGTTGATTGCGCCTAAGTGCACCATTATGATATTTGTGTTATGTCTTAGGTTTAGTAGATTCTATTGGTGCGAGCAGGTCATAGCCAACGTAGTAAGTAGGTAAGATTCTTGTTATATGTATATTTATATTAATATTCTTTATATTTTTCATGAGTGTGTGTTACGGGGTATATTTATGTGTAGACATGGTGGAATAAACCCTATACGCATTTCATTTATTTTCCTGTGTTATTAGTCGTTTGTTGTATTTTATTGTATTGGAGAGATCAGTGTTCTGTTGGCATGTACATATGGCGCATATACTAATCATTTTTTTCAGGGGAAATTGGTTGGTGTGTTCATTTGTTTCGTTCTTTCGTCCATCCTTCCAATCTCCGACTATGATAGCGTGACATTCATTTTCTTTTTTCCTCTTCTCAATTATCGTAATTAAGGAGAACATTCCGTTCCTGATTTCGTTTTTTTCATTGCTTGCTTGTCTTACGTGTAACACCCATACGTGCCTAAGTTGATAAACCTAAATTTTCCTGAACTAAAGCCTTCCTCTGTCGTCTACCAGACGTAAGTCCCATCAAATCTAGTTTTTACAAAGTAACCTTTTTAACGCAAATTCTAAAATTTTACTACCACAACGAGACCTCTATCGTTCCACCCCTGATTTAAGGAGCTTTCTTTTTATTGTAATGATCCTGTTAGTCAGTTGTCTGTGTGTGCGTGTGTGTGTGCGCACGCGTGTGTTTGTTTGGGTTTTTCAGCTTGAGATAAACTTGGGAAAACGAGTGAATTTGTTCCTAACTCCTTCTCCATCCTTAGTATTAAAAGATTACAGCCTCACTATACTGAGCGTTAGTGAAACTTTCTAAAAAGTATGTTTATTTTTTCTTACAAAAGTCGTGCAGAAGATGTTTTATCCGTATTGACACAATTGACTTTTGAGGACTTTCCGCACTAGCTCTGAACTCTATCTTCAGCGGTTTAGAGAGACTATCAGTGGAGTCGTTAGTTAAATACGGATGGGTAGGGCGCCACTGTACTTACATAGTGTATAAAACAAGAAATATCGCTAAGAAAAATACATGAACCTCAACGAGTATATTCTGTTAAACAAAATACATGATTTTTATTTTTAGATAGTACTACTTTTATCCTTAAATAAAATAAAATACATGAAATAATATTAGAGACAGCAATTTGCGCCTCAAAAAAAAATCAATAAATCAGACAGGTTTTGTACATCTACGATTTGTTTTTTTTGTAATAGTGCATGGACACTCTACTTATTAAATTTATGCACATATGGTTTATATGTAGTTCATAGAATCCAGTATTAAGCATGGACAAAATAAATACTATTGCTTAAGTGCTTACATGAATGTAACTAACCTTGTTTAAATTTATAAAGAAATTAAGACTGTTAGGTAAGTACATATATATTAATTGAAAATTATTTCTGATTTATTTCGACAGATAATTATTACTAGTTTCTGAATATCCAATTAATTTTTATATCAATTATTAATCTTGGGCAAATTAAATAAAAAAAGAAAAAACCTCTAAAGCAAATAAGCACTATAAATGTTATTAACATGATTATGAGATTTTTTATGTCACCTTTTCAGTACTGACAAAATGACTCACATACATACAAAATAAGTTGGTAATAAGATCTTTCAAATTAGTAAAGTTAAGCTTCGTAAATAGTTATCGTGTATAAACAAGTGCATGATTGTATTATTCGTAATGCAAATTCATAAAACTTTTGTTACATAGACAATTTTATAAAGCATATATTTTAATAAGAAGCAACGTTTGAAAATTTTAGTTTATAATTAAACATTATCACAAAAATATTAAGCTCCATGGGTTCAAACTACCAAGGTAAGATTTATAAATGACGTTAAACGTCAAACAGGTGATTGCTTCACAAATGGATATCGCTTACCACCTTGACCCCAGGCTTGGCGGCTTGCACCATTTAACAAACAAGTTTAACCCACACGTGGGCTTCCAGCATTGAACAAACACATAAAAAAGCAGTTGCCTCACCGTTATAACAACGCCTCGTAAAAATAGAACCACATTGTAAGTTTCCAATGCGTAATACGCAATTACATTAACTTCCTACAACCATTGGTCATCTCTAACTATTGCTTCTGAATTATAACAAAATTTCCATGTTGAAATTTAAGAAACGTATATATCTTAGACGCAGTAAAAATTTAACACCCTATTTCGACCATTTTTGCTTCAGTTATTAAACGGTATATCTTCCGTATTTTAGTGTTGCTTTAATTTATTTTAGTACATCAGTTCTTTTGTGTTTTAGTGTTGTGCATGATGAGTTTTTAAGCAATCGGATCGATGTATTTAGCGAAACTAAATTGCGACTCGCAAGTCAGCTTTAGATATGAACTTCACCGTATTGACGTTGTAAGGATCAAAAGCTGACTGATCGACTCGTCGACAACAACCTTAGCAAGCAGGTGCGCGAAAACACGCTATACGATATCACCTTGAAGATACGTTGTAGACATTTTACAATACAAACTGGACATTTATAACTAAGCGCTTTATTTACTATATGATTAAAAATAAAGAAGGACAATAATTGGGGTGTTTCGAAATTATGATACTCTGTTTTTAATTTTGTATTAATTGTAGAAGTACGATTTATATTAAATTATGAAAGTAAATTTAAAAATTTTATAACATAACACATGATTTTTATGCGTTAATTTAGCAGAGGACAAACGAACTGTTACAGTATATTCATATCCTCCACATCTCCCTTCTAAATTCAACCACATTGAGCTCTGAGCTGTATTAACAATTTGCTTCCTTAATCTCTTTCGTATAATTATACCAAAAATCTAGTTTAAAAGTATTTCGAACTATAAACGTAATATCCTGCAGTGAAAGCATCTAAACACATTTTCATTAAAAATAGGTTTCCGCTCCCGTCTTTAACGTATTTGCTTTGGAAATGTACACTTAATAAAGACCGCAATGAGCGCCATTATATTAAAAGCAGAATTAAAGTCAAATAATAATGCTCCGAACAAAGCTTGTCATTCTTACGTTCAAGCTTTCATAAAATTCATGTTCTGTCTTACATATTATCATATAAAACAAATTTTCCACAACATAGCACCACAAGAAATTACTTGTAATGAAAACAAAGGTCAGAAACCAATCCGACTAAGTGTTTACACAGAACAAAAGATATTAACATTATGAATCTACTTCAGGATTTTCATTTGAACTGAAGGCAGGATACTAAAGCGTTACTTCAGAAACGAAATAAAAGTTTGTTACAAAAAAGTCTTTTGGTATGAATCAGAGCGGCGGAGATTTTTTATCAAATAAAGTTTATGAGTTTGGGTTTATTCTATTCAGGGTTTTTATCTTTTCAAGCAATTTTCGGTTCAAGATTTCATATAACCTTAATATTAATGTTACTACTCTGATTTCTTAAGTCCTGCCTATAAAGTGGCTTTTAGACTTTTGGAGATGTTTCTTTTACGAGTAAGGAGACAACACACAATGACAAAATATATGAATGACTACCTAAATAATGTGGAACTGCATTTTTTTGTTATCATACAACTAATTCAATAAAGTTTCTCTCTCAGGAAAATGATCTGGAACCTGACATTGAAAACTCGTAGTTCTGAAAATAGCATTCCACTCCCACCAAGCAATTATGTAATAAAGTCTCTTCATTTCTCTGTCAGCGTAGGGGTTTTGTTATCGTTCAGGAAGGCGTCAATATGCTACGGCTCTTTTATGAGAAAACGCTTGTATTGTATTGAAATTTAAACTTCCATGAATTGTGAAATAAAGTGTGAAAAAGGTATTGATCAGAAGGCTACCTTTTGTAGTTTTAAATAAATTTAGATAGACAAATTTCAGACATTTATTTTGTACAGCTCTAGATATTAAATAACTTGTCCAAAGTGATTAGCTTGTTATTAAAATGCTCTATGGCCTTTATTGTAACGTTTTTATTTGACAATCATCATCATGATTAGATTTTCAGTCCTGGAACTGGTTGGATGCGTGTCTCCATTGAGGATCCTGAAGGTATACAACTCAAACGACAAGTACATATATGTGTGTGTGTGTGTGTGTGTGTGTGTGTGCGTATGTGTGTGTGCGTGTGTGTGTGCGTGTGTGTTCGTGCGTGCGTGTGTGCGTGCGTGTGTGTGTGCGTGTGTGCGTGTGTGCGTGTGTGTGCGTGCGCGTGTGTACGTGTGTGCGTGTGTGTGTCTATATATATATATATATTTATATATATATATATATGTGTATGTATATATATATATATATATATTGCCGTGGAACGTTCTTATTTATGCTCTGGTACTTTTAAAAAACATTCGAGCTCATGCTCTGGTATCTCGCCAGTTCAAAAAAATCTCTATTATAAAAATTCACAAAATTTTCTTACCCGCTTTCGGCTCTATCAAATTAATTTCTTCAGCAGCTTTCCTGGCTAGCTCAGCTGTGCTTCTTCTCGTATACCTAAATTTACTCTCATTCTCTTTACCGTTCACACACCATACAAATAAAATCACAAAATAATACAACAATCATACAATATTTATTAACCACTATTTACAAATAATAATTCAAAGCTATTTACAGTTCGGTGCTTAAGTTACACCTTAATAAATGCTATTTTTGTCAAGTCCAAGTTTTAAAATTGGAATTTCTAACACATTTAATGCAACAGGAGTAAATGGGCCCCAAATAATACCTCATCTTTATTTATTACTAAACTGTATTATAAAAATATTTTCTTATAATGAGATACTTTCTTTATTATTCATTATAAGCTTTAACCTCGTGACTATCAGCTATAAATTAAACCTCCCAATTTTCTAACCCTTAATCTGATATCACAAGGTCGAGAATTTCTTCTTTTTCTTGTAAGCCCAAGGTACTGTTGGATGGAGAATGGCTTGAGACAAAGAAAAACTTTTAAGATATAAACGGCTAGTCGAGTGTTAGCTCTGAGTAGATCATGAGCTTGGGTCATGGGTGGATTAAAGACCAAAAATATTTTTATGAGCGCCACCGTATTTTTCAATACAATAACCAACAACATTTAACTGTGCTTGTATAAGGGGAATGCGGAAACCTTATCTTAAAACCACTAACATAGCCATAAAACCTGAATTTCACTCTTTAGGACACACTTACCCAGACCTCAACCACCAGATGTCATACAGATGTCTCAGCTTTACCTATGAACAAACAAAAGCACAACATGGACACCATTTGTGTCCTCAAAAACATTTGCCAAAAATAAAATAATAGAATTTAGGCATCTAAAATATACTGAGGGAATTTGTTTTCATTTCACACTCTTTCTATTCCGGGAGGACTTGCAATTTTTGAATGTTAAATAATAAAACGTCTTTCAAAAACAAAAAGGATTCTATTTGGATAAATTTCTGATTATATATGTACAACTGCAATATTTAAGTTTGTATCTTATTAAATTTTCTCATAATAATTCTAATGAAGTTTTGCATTCAAAAGTAAGAAGATCTCTGAATAGATCTTTTCTATAAAATTTAATTAGATAGACGTATAATTTATAAGTTATTCATAATACATAAATTCCTTTTAATCAGCGAAGTACTTCCTTGATCATTACAACAGAAATTAATTATCAAAGTGCAGACTTTGTAAAATGTAATTATTCTAATTTATTTATATTCTATAATAAATACGCAAAAATCATATGTCGATGAAAGTGCCTGTACATGACCTCAAAATCTTTAAACATATTGTAAATTAAATCAAGACAGCATATGTCGTCTAGATAGGAAAACTGAATCTATATATTTTTTTGATCTGACATAGGTTGTCATTCAGAACTTTATAAAATACACTATTTGCGTACATGTGCAAACATTCTGACAAGCAAGCAACATATTATTTAATTTACTGATTTCTCAAAAACTATTTTCTCTTTACGTTACTCAAATATTTAATGTTAGATAATTTATAGTAATTTACTGTATTTTCAAAGTTATTAAATTCTAAAAAACACTCAAGTACATCGAAAATGAACTAAAAGTGCTGGACCTTGACCTCAGCTGTCGGAAATTTCCATCATAATCTCCTTGTTTAATATTGTTCATCGGTAAGGTTGAAATATAAGAAACACATGTGAAATCGGCTTCCACGTTACTGCATGTTATATTAAATAGAACGAAATCATAAATTCTTGTTTTAAAATAATGCCTTCAGAAATTATTTTAATTTATTATCGGAGATATTATTTAAGATATGTCCTTAAGATATTGCACTAAGATGAAAAATATTAGTATAATCTATTGAATTAATATATACCAACTGTCTAAATGATGTCCAAAGGGGGTTCCATCTTCTTAGGCCTGTCGGGATCAACTAAACTGTTCGGAGCGAGGCTTATCAAAAATCATGCTCACGCAACCGCTGTTAGGCTCGACCTCCAGACATCAAGAATTTACCAATCCTCTACTTTTTTCTAACTTTGTTAGAAGCCACGTGTTTACACAGGGCTATCTCGACTTCACCTCCTCTGCAAAGCAGCTTCCCCTTTCGAACGCTGAGAATGAAGTGCCGACTGACAACTTGACAGAGCTTGGTAACGAACTTTAGAGTATAAACATATAAGAATCCATGCGTTATTATGAATATTATATATTAATTTTTATTGGATGATAAATTCACTAATTAAATATTTTAAATTATAGCTGTTTTATTTTTATTTTATTGTACTAAATGTAACTAGGAAAAAAAATACGTTACAACACTCTGGAGTATGGTGAGCTCATAATAACCCAGTTTATTAATGTATGCTTTTTACTTTGCATACTATTACTACAAACAAAAAAAAACCCATGTACTCTTAACAATTAAATTTAAATTCATCAAGCAATTCAATAAGCTTTACGTACACCTTTTGTTTTATATTCAAAATACCATATTAATAGTCAGCTATATGTATCCTTTTCAATACGTAAAATAACGAAAAATAACCATTAAAGTTCACTCTCACACATCACAATTTCAACAGTTTATAAAAAAACCAGCAAATTCAAACGCGTTACCTGGAAGAACTTGAAGATTCCATCTCCGTTGACGATGTATTATGTTCCTGAACCCCTCGGCCTTGTAGGGAAGCGTGCGGATCCACAAGATGTTTTAAAGATGACCACAATCTAAGCTGCGCTTCCTGCTACCCGTCCAATATCAATTTTAATATCCAAATCCATGTATATTACACTTGTTTATTTTCCCATTATTAATTTACGAGCTTGTTAACGTGTTCGTTGGACCTTAGTTAAATTTAAATAAACTCGACACTATTCGCGTCTCTACTATAAGGTCACAAACAATCTAATACTGAAATTTACAAATTTTAATACTTACAAGCCTCGTCAGTTGATTTTTGTAGGTCGTTATGCGATGCAAGATTAAAGAGTTAAAAAGAGCCCTATTAATTTTGTTCCCGTATTTATATCATCAAGCTAGGCCCCCTTGGCCACACTTTGCGCGAAATACCTAATTATAAAATAATATTTCTGCAAATTTTGTATAACCGTTTCAAACTTCTAGAAATATTCCCGCGTCAACACGCTCTCAAACAAACTATCACATACACCTGTCGCGTGCTCGTTTATTCTAAAACTATCTATTTCGACCAATCTTACATTTCAGTGACGTTTTAAACCTCGCCTGTAATATTTCTGTTCCCGTCTTATGCATATTTGATGTCGCATTCTAACCTTGCTTGCGTTGTAGAAAATTGATATAGCTGCCCGCGTCCACGTGGGTTGAGTACGTGCTTTGCAACTGTCGGTTGAACAATATTTTATAAAACTCGCCTCGTTATCTACACAAATAACCGGAATATGACCGTTCCAACGTGCAGCTGTGCTCAATTAACGATCGTTTAAAATAACAATTCTTGGAGCTTCTTTTCATGGTATTCAACCTAACTGATACATTTGTTTGTTACAACGAAATCTATTCGCCTTGGATTTATTGATTTTACGTGCTCTGCTGCGTTTTCTGACGTTATAACCCCTTAAATTAAAATACATTAAATTAATTAATAATTTCTATTGGCTTACACAATTGATTTTCTTTATGAACCTATTAACTTTTAATCCCTAATTATAAAATTATGTCAATACTTGTTAATTTAAATTAAATGAATGAAATAAATTTGCACGTAAATATTATGTTCCTTCTCCTATACAGGATGTTTGAAATTGCATTGTTGACCACCAAATTTAACCCTTTAAATCTATTACAATATATATATATATATATATATATATATATATATATATATATAGATATATATATATATATAAAGTGAAAATAATTACGACCTAAATATTTGTAATTTAAAATTGATTTGTGGGTTTGAGGTCTCTGGATTAAGTTGAAAACTCTTTTTATGCCTAAATTTTCAATTTATTTTAAATTCTTGATCACAGGCTATCTAAAAATTTTTAAACGCTAGATTATAAATGTGGTACATAGATTAAAACTTACAAACTTGAGATTAATTGAAAACTAGCATAACAAACATTATAAAAATCTTGGAAAAACTTGTAAAACTAACAAAATTAAACGTTTTTAAATATAAATTGTAAACATTAAACTTGTATATACATCAATTTGATGTCATAAATTTTGATGTAAAAAAATTTTTTGTTTCATAGGAAATAAGATAACTAATTTGTTTGATGATAGAGTATCGAGTGCATAAGTATGTGTGAGTGTTCATGTATATTATATGATGTGAGTGTACAGTGTGTGCGCGCGCGCGTGTGTGTGTGTGTGTGTGTGTATGTTTAGTTTAATTTTTGTCATTAATTTTGTTCAAAATTTAATAAATATGTGTATATGGAACTTAAGTTACTAATATCAGTTTTCTTGTTTATTGTATTTTTAGTTTTTTTGGAAATGTATCATATTTATAAAACTAAAAATACAATAAACAAGAAAACTGATATTAGTAACTTAAGTTCCATATACACATATTTATTAAATTTTGAACAAAATTAATGACAAAATTAAACTAAACATACACACACACACACACGCGCGCGCACACACTGTACACTCACATCATATAATATACATGAACACTCACACATACTTATGCACTCGATACTCTATCATCAAACAAATTAGTTATCTTATTTCCTATGAAACAAAAAATTTTTTTACATCAAATTTTATGACATCAAATTGATGTCATATACAAGTTTAATGTTTACAATTTATATTTAAAACGTTTAATTTTGTTAGTTTTACAAGTTTTTCCAAGATTTTTATTATGTTTGTTATGCTAGTTTTCAATTAATCTCAAGTTTGTAAGTTTTTAATCTATGTACCACATTTATAATCTAGCGTTTAAAAAAAAATTTTTTAGATAGCCTGTGATCAAGAATTTAAAATAAATTCGAAAATTTAGGCCATAAAAGAGTTTTCAACTTAATCCAGAGACCTCAAACCCACAAATCAATTTTAATATTATTATATATATATATATATATATATATATATATATATATTGATATGATAAGTCCGCACGCCGATGTAATAAACGTCCAGTTTCCTGCTGAACGCCACCGCTCTGGGTTTTTTCTCTAATCTTCTAATTTTAATTATGCCACGGCTAGCTCAGTTTAAATCACACAGAGTTCACAACGTTACGATGATCAAATAATTTTACCCCTTTAAATCTTACCTGTTTGGATTGATACAACGAAGTGAGTCAATATTCGTATAATGAAAGGAAATAATATGTACACTTCACAATTTTGTAGTCTGACAAATAAACCCTTCAATCAATTAATATCATTTAGATTATTTATCTCAAAAATTGTATCTCCCATTCTTTAATTTAAAGTCACCAAAAACGACAACTTTCACTAACAAATTCTAGAACGTTCGAGACTTTTTATCCTCTCTACGTAAATTTCTACGTATTAAATATTTTTGTTGACTCCTTACAAATTTGAAAAATATATTCAGTGTCTAAATTTAAATTTGAAACGATTCCTTATACTAGTAAGTCCTGACCTGTGATTTCCTGATAAGTTATTTCCCCTTTGGTCTGCTGTTGCGTGTGTTGGATGAACACCCCTTTATTATCTTCAATCGAAAAACAATGCTCTGTTTTGTACTCCTTCACGTGAGTTTAAACCAATAATTTACTATTGTTAATCCTTGTTTGCAGAATTCACCTCGTACTTTACTTTATATTGTTCTGGATACGCCTTAGATCTCTCAACTTAGATACAAACTAGATTTCTGAATACCACTCAGATCTCTCCTAACTTAGATACGCCTTACTTAGATCCTTACTTAGAGCCGTTTCTCAGCAAACGGCGAAAATTTTTTCATATATCTTCAATGAAATTCGTTATCAAATAATATGCAACACCACTTTTCACAAAATTCAATAATTTAATTTGAAATTTGTTAGACGCGTAAATATTCGAGTAACAGTGATGCAGGTTCGACGTGCTTCAAAGTGAGACTTCCTTTCCTTATAAAGCCTGGGCGTTGTATAGCTTTCGCTATCTACATTTTGATTGGTTTATCAAAACAGTCGTACAAAGTGTTATAGCCAACCATGGTTGTTTTGGGAATTCCTAGGAGTTATCAATCTTTATTTCTGATGAAATTATTCTGTAGTTACATATTATTCTTGTATTTCTATTATTTTATGATCTTTGACCGCCTGTTTTGTTATTATTATTGGACTTTAATTTAGCTTATGTCTGTTGTTCGTGTAGATAAAGCTTTTTGGAGAATTGAATAAATAACTGATGTAACATTATTGATGTAAATCTACGTGTTCCTGTTTATGTCTCGTATTTAAAATTTATCTTAGAAAGTGCGTCTCTTATCAAAGCGCTCTATTATTCTTTTATTATCCCATACGTAATTGCATGAAGACTTACTAGGTTTTATCTTATTCCATGCGTATCTATTTTATAAACTTATTCAACGCTTCTTGAAGTAGTTTAATTGCATGTATAATTACTCTGCTGAATGTGTTCTATTATTGAAAGATATTCTTACTGGCATTGATTAAACTTAATTGCGGTCCTTATACAGGGTGTTAAATATGTGCTCTGCATAATATGTGAATTATTTATTTTTATGCTAAATAAATGCAGTTTTCTAATTCCTATTGCTACTTACATTTATTACGCGACCCTTATAACTCAATACACCCCTAAACAACCCCTTATAACAGCAATATATATATATATATTGCTGTGATAAGGGATTGTTTAGGCGTGTATTGTATAGCAAGAGTCGTGCAATAACCATACATTGCAATAGAAAGCAGAAAACTGCATTTATTTAGCTCAAAATTAAGTAATTTTGATATTATGTAAATAGTAAGCATTCAACACCCTGTATATAGATCATAGTTAGCTTTAAGCAATGCGAATAAGCATATCTTACAACAATAGTACTCGTATTTAGCAGGAAAATAGGTAATTCATACATTAGGTAAATAACAAGTATTCAAAACTCTGTATATAAACCATAATCAATATTAAGTAATGCAAAGTAAGATATCTTTTAGTAAAAGTACGCTTATTCCGAGAAAATGATAGTAAATGTAATTAAACTCGCGTTGAGAAGTGTTCTAATTAGTTATAATATAATACGAAGATAAGAGATAAAACCCAACAAAGCTTTACGCAATTACGCAGAAATAATAAACATTTTGATAAGAAAACGCAGTTTCAATAATAAATAAACGAAAGTAAAATTAAAGTTACATCATGTATTTTTGTATAATATGGAAAACGCGATATCTAAACAAAACAACGTATGGTCAAGATAGCGAATAATAAGGTATCAAATAAACACATTACACGGAAAGCCAAGTATATTACATCAGAAACCACTTCAAGATGCAGGAAGTACAAAGACCTTATTGGTTAAGATATCTACGAGACTTGTTGAAAACCCAGCCCACATGCAAGGGGGAAGAGTCAATATTTAACAGCGAGCAATAATAAGAGAGTTCAGTTTAAACTCAAGCAGGACAAAGCTGCGCCACTGTGAATTAGGAAGTCACGCGTAATATTCAATAAAATATATCAAGTGATAATAGCGCTACAAATATGAAGACTTCTTTTGCCGGTTAACGTGAGTAGAATTTGGGGTAATTTATTTAAACTAATGATATAATAATAGGGCTCCTAATTGGTTAATAACTCCGAATGCATGGATAATACTAGTTGGTTGATAATAACTCCGAATGTATGGAGAATCCTAATTGGTCGATAATAATTTCGAATGTGATGAAAATATTTTGAATCTATGGTACATTTTTATATAATTTGAATGGATGGTATGATACTTTAAATGTGTGGATAAATATAATAATTCGAATGTGTGGTTATTTTAAATGGATTAATATAATATGTCAAATCAGCGTCGACGATTTTGGTACAAATCGGGTACAATTTTGAGTTGCGAGAATCAATAAAGAAGCACGAAGTAATTTATGGAAAACGAGGGGTTCAACTAAACAGAGCAGTGATAGATGAACGAGGACAACAAAGGGCTGTTGATCCACAATCCGAAGAACAACCAGTAACAGGTCAGATCTAATTACTTTTAAGATATTTCTTTCTATTTAAATTTCAATCCTGAATTTATGCAATTGATATAAAAAGTGTAACGAAGTCAGCAACAAACATTGCATACGTTAAAAGTACGTAATATAATAAAAGGATCTAGAACGTTCGAGGTTTTTTTGGTAGAAATAGGTGGTTTTTGGTGACTTTAGATTGATTTCAAAGGATATAAATTTTGGGGTAAATGACACATATGATATTGATTGATTGAAGGGTGTATTTTAATATTTTTCAAAACTTGTAAATATTTCTTTTTATTATATGAAATTAATTGACTTTGTTTTAATAATTCAAATAAATAAGTAAACATAAAGGGGTGGATAAGAGAAAATTGATCATTGTAACGTTGTGCACTTTGTGTAGATTAAATAGGGCTAGCCGTGGCATAGTAATAAAATTAGTGCGATTTAAATTTGATTAAAAAACACTGAGAGGTGGAGTTATAGAAAACGTCATTACACCGAGTACGGCGTTATCATATCAATATATATTTGTTATGTTATGTTATTATGCATAAGATTACGTGTCTATGTTCTCACACAATGTAAGGGAATAACCTACAGTTTTGTTGTATGTGACCCGTCGTACAAACCTGTCCCACATTCGAAAAAATGTATGGTCATTGCGTGAACCGACAAAAACGCTCGACGGCTGGTTGGGAACGACGAATTCATAAGAAGGGCGCGTTTTAGCAAATAATCGATCTTGAACCGTTTTACCGTACCGACATGTACGATTAGTGCGTAAAAAACAAGTTTGCTATAAATTTCTCACCTTTCTATTTTACCTTATTATCTTTTGTGTTCCAAATCAGTTGTAAGCTCAACAGTCAACTTTACTGTGAGGAATTTGAAGAAAAACAAAATCAAAGAACGCAGAGCATACATTAGGCTACGACTATTAATTAGCGGTAAGCCTTTGTTTATTTGTAGATTAATTAATTTGCCTTTCTTTGTATTTAAATTTGTATAATGTTGTACCATTTGCCGAATCACGCTTGGTACTATATATTTATCTTCAGCTGGCATTTTCACCATAATAAAGCTAAAATGGCCTACTCAAATTCACAACTATTCACACCCCCCATTTCTGGTATAGTGCCCATGGGTTACGTTTGAAACCGTTGGGTATCTCGCCCGTCTCATATATATTGTTATATATACTGTGATCCTACCTTATTAGTGATAGGCGTAATATATCTATCTGTCACTCCTTGTCTTATTTTAGAGCCTTGTTGAGTTATGCCACACAATTTATTTTTAAATATTTTACACGGCTGCTGCACTTAAATATTCTACAGGGCCGTCAAACACGTAGCGGAATCTACCTAGGGTGGGTCCGTCCTAGGCAAACACCTCTCAACTAGACACCCAAACAAATATCCAAGGAGTTTTCAAAATAATTTTAAAAGCCAAAAGTATTCCCAAACACTAGTTCCACTTTTATAAATTTGATTAAAGCACTGCGTAGATATTAAATACTAATACCTGGAATCCAGATACAAGCGCCGCCTTCCAGCCGTCCTGAAGCCAAGTGACCAACTGCAGGCACTTCCTGTAAATAATAAGTAACTCGAGCAACTGGTAATCTCCAGACTATAAAACTACTAATATTTCTACAAATTTTATGTTATACAAATACTCAGATAACTCCAATTCCACTATGCTTTCGTCTTCAAACAATAACGGTACAGACCAGCACTCCTCTTTTAATTAACTTTTATTCGCCGTAAAACTGCTACTATTTGCTATCTCCAGGTACAACTTGACTTTCAAAACTTTCTCGTAACTTTTAAATGTAATAAAACTCATAACAGTACAAAACACGTCTATTTTTAGTAATATAAATTTGAAGTCCCTTATAAAATAAAAACCGTCTTCTTTTGTTTCCGTTGCCATGACAACTATCTCTACGCACACTATGTAATTTATAATTATTAATAATTGATTAATAATACAGTTGTTTCTCTAGATACATTCATTTTCTAGATGGTTTGTAATCCAGTGATTTATGTATATTGAACTTTTACAATATTGAAAATAGCTAACAAACTTTGATGGTTCAGCTTTTAAATTGTACGCAACAGACATTTATGTCTTATTCGGTAAACGTCCTGTCATTACATAACCAATCTTTAATTGTTAAAACATATTCAAACTGAAATTGATTTACCAATTTTACGGGAGTATCACTTAACTCCTTAAAATTTTAAAAGCGTGCAGTATACCAAGCAATTTTGATATTTGTTTTACATTCAAATGGTTCTGAAAACGCTAACTCCAAATTAAATTTCATATACGTGCAACCATAACAATTAAAATACGTATACAATGCAAACTTATAACTAGCTTAGCCTGGTCTATGGCCGGTATATGTTGTTGAATGCAATGCAGTTTCAAAAGCTTTATAAATTTATAAACGTGGAATAGTTGTTGTTAATTTATAAACCAAAAATACCTGAAAGAAAATACTCCAACAAAACCAAATATACCCCCATTCTAGCAAAGTCGTTTCGAAGCCCTATTTAAACATTTTATAAGCCCACCCCCTTCTTGACAGTATATAAGATATATATATATATATATATATATATATATATATATATAGCTGACAATTTGGAAGACGTTCCATTACGGCTGATACGTTATCTATACACGGTGCCTTGTTATTTTTCAGACTCTTTAATGCCAACTCAAACTCGTCTGTAAGCATAAGATATTTCAAGTCATCCATTTTAATGTCTGTTTCCAGTTTTAGTGCTCTCGTTCCTGTCCTGCATATGAAACCCTCTTATATTCTTGTCATCTATCCACTTTTACTACATTTTGTTATACTCCCGTAAGCGCGGTATACGCGACACAACGGCAATTGGTAACGCTAATTTATAATATTGTTGCGATCCACTATTAGGCAACCCGTCAAACATACAAACGCCCGGGGCACAGCGTATTCTTCAGCATTCGAGAATCCTTCTACAAAGTTCTAGATAATGAGTCATATCTTAATGCAGGGTATATATAAGGCCGCTTATGAATGTAAGAGTTAGTCTATTCTTGAATGTCTAATATAAATTATATCGTTGTAAAGTAAACGTAGTTGAGCTTTTAGAATATATACATAAATGATATGCTGTGTCTAATGTGCATGCAGCTTGCAGTATACATAAATAAATAGAAGTGTATAAACAAATAGTTGTGTTAGTGTGGTTATTGGACCTAGGGTAAAGAAGTTAGTTTAAGAAGATATTAGTGCTTGTAAATTCATTAGTGTAATAGTGCTTCATTGTTAAGTGGACTGAAAACATATATAAATAAGGCATATACTGTTAATTAGACTTGTGAACAGTGAGTAATAAAGACCATTATTATTACTTGTTTTAAATTAAAGAAACGCGGTAGTAGTAGCGCGTTACACTGGTGTCAGGCATTTGTGGGGTATATAGTGATTAATTTAAAACACAAGTCTAAAGACATTTAAGTAGTTTGTATATGCCAGTGACAAGAAATCAAAGTAAAATGGAGGCAGACACTTTAATGAATTTCCTCAAGGATTTTAAATCCGGTATGGAGGAAAGGTCGGCTAAACTAGAATTGACACTTAGTGAAAATGCTGAGAAAATGGAGGAGAGGTCGGCTAAACTGGAAGTGACACTAAACGAAAACTTAGTGAAGTCAGTTGAACTGGAATCGACCCTTAAAGAATTTAAATACGGCATGGAAATGACACTTAGTGAAAATGCTGAGAAAATAGAGGAAAAGTTAAGTGAAAATACAGCCACGTTAGAACGAAGATTAATGGAAAGTTCCATTGCATTGAAAGAAGATTTCACTGAACAGGTAAAAACAGTTGAGCAAAAGTTGGACAGTAAATTGATAAAAATGGAAGAAGATGTGATGAGGCTGCAAGAACAAGTAATTTCACTAACAACGCGGCCACTTGAATTGCCAAGCCAAGTTGTTAATCAGAACATTCCAGAAATAAGAACCACGGAAAGAAGCGAGTCAATTCCGTCTAAATTTAAAGTAAAACCACCTACATTCGATGGTAAAACACCTTGGCCCACATATTTGAAACAATTTGAAGCTGCTGCAATAGCCAACGGTTGGTGCAACAAAGAGAAGGCTATCTCCTTAATAGTGGCCCTACGGGGGGAGGCTCTTAACATCTTACAAACGATTCCCGATCACCAGCAGAATGATTACGGCCTCTTAACATCAAAGCTTGAGATGAGATATGGAGATGCTCACCTTCAACAGGTTTACCACGCACAAGTTAAGAACCGCTCGCAAAAGACAAGTGAAAGCCTGCAAGAATTCGAAGCTGACATTGCCAGGTTAGTTAGATTGGCATACCCAACGGCACCAGACAGCTTCCTCGAACAACTTGCTGTCCAAACATTTGTGGATGGCGTTAAGGATGGCGAAATACAGCAAGCGCTAAGACTAGCACGACCAAAAATGTTAGATGATGCACTGGCCCATGCGCTTGAATTTGAAGCAGCTAAGCAGACATCACATAGGGTGAGTCACAAAGTTCGGTCTGCCTTAGAGGAACCTGGTCAAGCTCAGAACAGCATAGATGAAATAATCAACCGTGTGTTTGAAAAGCGAAAGGCGGAAAGGCTGAAAAGACTACAACCGCGGAGATGGCGTCTACGATGCTGGAGCTGCGGTGAAGTTGGCCATATGCAGAGACGCTGTACTCAACCAAAGAAACAACCGGTTGTGCCAAAGCTGGTCCATGTAAGAGGGCGAACTTCGACAGCACAGCGTAGTGCCCCGGAGATTATCATCCGTGCTGCATCGTCGGTGGAAAGTCTGGACAGCATTTATATCGATGGTAGAATTAATGGTAGGGTTGTCCGATTACTTGTGGATACAGGAGCGACAAGAACTATTGTGAGACCAGATTTGGTTGGTCGTGGAAAAGTGCTACCTGTATCGGTGTGTCTCCGAACGGCAAGTGGTGAGAAGATTGGTACTCATGGAGAGACTGCCGTTATGTTGACAATTGGGGACAAATTAATTAATCATCGAGTGTTGGTGGCTGAAATTACAGAAGAAGTGATCTTGGGAATGGATCTCATGAGAGAATATGGGTTTCATGTAAACATGAAAGAAAATGTGCTTCGGATAGATGATGATGAGATTCCATTTCAAGGGACGACTAACCAGACGATGCAAGTTCGAATGATTTGCGATATGAAAATACCCGAGAAGGCGGAGATGATAGTAATGGGACGCCCGGATGGTACGCTCCGGGAAGGACAAGTATGCATGATGGAAGCAACTGAATCGGGGATGGCTCAGGAGGGACTTCTGATTGGAAGAACGCTGGTAAAGTCTCGAAATATGGTACCAGTAAGGGTGCTGAACATTAACCCTCATACAGTGACCCTGAAGAAAGGCATGATTGTGGGAAGTTGCATTCCAGTATGTCATATTAAACGTTGTATTGACGACACGAAAAATAAACCAACCAACGGTTGCTCACAGAAATTGCTGGATATGTTGATACCCTCGTGTCAAGGATTAAATGGCGATCAACTGGGCAAGGTAAAAGAACTGGTCGGACGATATCGAGGTGTGTTTGCACTGGATGATAGTGAGAAGGGAAGAACGAATGTTGTGCAACACAAGATCAATACTGGAGATGCGCAACCGATAAGACAACACCCCATGCGGCTTCCTTTGGCAAAACGTAAGGAAGCTAAGCAAATTATCACCGATATGGAAGAACAGGGAGTGATTGAACCTCGAATAGTCCATGGGCATCCCCGGTAGTGCTTGTCAAGAAAAGGACGGGTCGACAAGGTTTTGTGTAGACTACCGGCGGCTTAACAATGTGACAAAGAAAGACAGCTATCCTTTGCCCAGAATTGATGACACCTTAGATACTCTATCCGGATCTAAATGGTTTTCGACCTTGGACTTGAAAAGCGGATACTGGCAGGTAGGCTTGGAGCCAAACGATAAAGAAAAGACTGCGTTTACAATTGGAACTGGATTATGGCAGTTCAAGGTCATGCCATTTGGATTATGCAATGCTCCTGCTACTTTTGAACGATTGATGGAGTCGATACTGCGTGGACTGTCCTGGAAAACATGTCTGGTGTACCTAGACGACGTGATAGTGTTAGGCCGGTCTTTTGAAGAACACCTTAAAACTTAGAGGAGATATTCCAAAGATTACGCGGGCAAACCTTACATTGAGCCCCAAGAAGTGTCACCTATTTGGAAAAGAGGTGAAATACCTAGGACATGTCGTTTCAGAGACCGGAATAAGAGCTGACCCTGACAAAATAAAAACGGTACAAGAGTGGCCTACACCAGCAGATATACACCAACTACGCAGTTTTCTAGGATTGTGCACATATTACCGACGTTTTATACTTGGGTTTGCGAACATTGCCAAACCGTTAACAAAATTAACCGAAGATGGACAAGAATATGATTGGAATGACGACTGCCACAGTGCATTCGAACAACTGAAACGGCTACTAGTTACAGCACCAATTTTGAGTTATCCACGGATGGAGGGAAAATTTGTGTTGGATACCGATGCCAGTAACACAGCTATAGGAGGCGTTCTTTCTCAAGTGCAGGACGGACAAGAAAAAGTTATTGGGTATTTCAGCAAGGTCTTGTCGCGGCCAGAAAGGAACTATTGTGTGACAAGAAGGAGCTGTTGGCCGTCGTCAAATCCGTAGAGCACTTTTATAAGTACTTATACGGCCGTAAATTCCTGTTGAGAACAGACCATGCTGCACTGAAATGGTTATTGCAGTTTCGAAATCCTGAAGGGCAAGTGGCAAGGTGGATAGAGCGGCTGCAGGAATATGACTTTGATACAGAACATCGTGTAGGAACTAGCCATCGGAATGCAGACGCTCTATCAAGGAGACCTTGTCCGATGGACTGCAATCATTGCTCCAAGATGGAAGAGAAAATAAGTGTCATCCATAGAATGACGGTAACCGATGATACTTGGCAACTCGAAAGAATACGAGGAGACCAGGAGAATGACGCCGAATTGGGACGTATTATTAAGTGGAAAAATAGAGGACAACGGCCAGCTTGGGAAGAAATTAGTATTTTAAGTAGGAGCCTGAAGGCATACTGGGCACAGTGGGACTCCTTGATGATAGAAAATAGAATCTTGAAACGACGCCTGGAATTTGAAGAGGGCACTGAGAGACTTCAAGTGATAGCGCCGAGAAGCAGAGTGCCGGAAGTGTTGCAGCACTTGCACGATGGTATTTCCGGAGGGCACTTTGGCGTGAAAAGAACTCTCGAGAGAGTGAGAAAGATTCTATTGGCTGAACTGCAAAGATGATGTGAAGGAGTGGTGCCGGAAATGTGAATTGTGTGCCTCTGCAAATGGCCCGGTCTCAAAACGGAAAGCCCCAATGAGACAGTATAACGTGGGGAATCCTTTTGAGAGGGTATCCATTGATATAGCTGGTCCATTTCCTGAATCAGAGAAAGGAAATAAATACATCTTGGTTGCAATGGATTATTTTACCAAATGGCCGGAGGCATATGCTATACCTAACCAAGAAGCCGAGACGGTTGCAGATGTACTAGTCAGGAGTTGTTTTGTCGTTTTGGAGTTCCGTTGGAATTACACTCCGATCAAGGTCGAAACTTCGAATCAGTATTGTTTCAAAATGTCTGCAAGCATCTTGGAATCAGGAAGACTAGAACCACGCCACTTCATCCCCAATCGGATGGAATGGTTGAAAGAATGAACAGGACGTTAGGGAAGTACCTGGCCAAAGTTGTCTCTGAACATCAACGAGACTGGGACCAATATCTGCATTTGTTCCTACTGGCGTACCGATCTTCGGTACATGACAGCACAGGGTACTCTCCGCTTGCGTAATGCTAGGACGTGAATTGCGGCTACCATGTGATCTTCAGTTTGGATTTAAACCTGGAGAAGAGATCGCAGGTGAAGATTACGTTAGTAAGCTTCGTGAAAGATCAAATAGTATTCACGAAAACGTCCGAAAGAATATACAGGCAGCAAGCGATCGAATGAAATCACAATATGACACGAGAGCACAAGAAGGTGGTTATCAACCTGGAGATTTAGTGTGGTTGTACAATCCACAAAGAAAACGTGGATTGTCGCCAAAACTACAAAGACAATGGGAAGGGCCGTACGAAGTGTTAAAAGGATTAATGATGTAGTGTACCGGATCAGAAGATCCCTCGTGGTAAACCGAAAGTGGTACACTTTGACCGTTTAACATCCTACGCTGGCAACAACCAGGAAGACTCGAATAATGATAATGGTGTTCGGCAAGTTATTAATCATGAGCCAAATGTAGATTTTGAGAGCTTTATGGCGGCGTATGGTGGTTCCGCTAAAGCGGGATTTGGCGTTGTTGTTGAAAAACAACAAGATCTGTTTAGAGCACCAGAAGAGTATTCCCTTGCACATTGCGTAGCTCAAGATTTGGCAATGTCAAGGGGAATAGCTGTTGTTTTCAAGAAAAAGTTTGGATGTGTGGATGAATTTGTACAACAGCAGCCAACTGTAGGAAAATCTTTGGTCCTTCAAGATAAAAATCGTTATGTTTACTATCTGGTCACCAAAAATTCTTCATGGCAGAGACCTAGTTATGGACATCTATAGGAGGCTTTGCTAAATCTTAAGGCGCAGATGATGGAAAATGGAGTAACGAGACTAGCGGTGCCCAAGCTGGGCTGTGGACTGGATCGCTTAGACTGGAGGATAGTCCGAAATATGCTAGAAGTAGTTTTCCAGGAACCAACGTCCAGGTTCTTGTTTGTTGTTATCAACCGGTGCCTACCAAGACCAGGAAAAGAGTGTTGACTGTTACTTCCAACGACGCGGTGGATGCACCAGAGGAGATAGCTGCCGATACCGTCACCAGTCATCGAATTGGCGTCAAGATGGATTTACAGTTACGAGACGTAACGGTTTTAAAGAGGGGGCAGTGTTGCGATCCACTATTAGGCAACCCGTCAAACATACAAACGCCCGGGGCACAGCGTATTCTTCAGCATTCGAGAATCCTTCTACAAAGTTCTAGATAATGAGTCATATCTTAATGCAGGGTATATATAAGGCCGCTTATGAATGTAAGAGTTAGTCTATTCTTGAATGTCTAATATAAATTATATCGTTGTAAAGTAAACGTAGTTGAGTTTTTAGAATATATACATAAATGATATGCTGTGTCTAATGTGCATGCAGCTTGCAGTATACATAAATAAATAGAAGTGTATAAACAAATAGTTGTGTTAGTGTGGTTATTGGACCTAGGGTAAAGAAGTTAGTTTAAGAAGATATTAGTGCTTGTAAATTCATTAGTGTAATAGTGCTTCATTGTTAAGTGGACTGAAAACATATATAAATAAGGCATATACTGTTAATTAGACTTGTGAACAGTGAGTAATAAAGACCATTATTATTACTTGTTTTAAATTAAAGAAACGCGGTAGTAGTAGCGCGTTACAATATGGAAATTAGCGCGCCCATCTGTCAATGACGTCACACAATATGCAAATTATTACACGTAATGACGAAATATTCAAAATTCATAAAAGGGATTATAAAAAACTGAGTACTCACATGAATAGGTACAGCTTCCTACAGAATCACTTCCTTCAGGGTTGCTCGTGGCTCCCTTCCGGATTATTTAAAGATGCTTCGCGTAGCGTCCTTTGGGATTGCTCCAGGCTAGCTACAGCAGGACTCCCTTCCGGATTTTTTAAAGATGGTTCTCAGCGTGGACTGCGGTTCGGCCAGGTTGCTTCCAAATTTATCTCTTCTTCCTATATAGCGCAAACGATAAGGAACGGGTGTATAGGTAACGATAGTCAAAAAAGCAAAAGGGAAACTACATAATAAGATTAAGATACGATACCAGACCCAACCACTCCTCTTGATGTTCAAAGGTAAAGTCCACGTCACAGCGGCTTTCCGGAAACTCACCACTCTTTTCCCCCACACGCGTTGACGCGAATCTCCGCGCAACGCACTTCTGACGTGACGGAAATACACGCGCCACAAGTCTTTCAAATTTATGGCGCGAAACTCCCGCGCTTATTTAAAAATCTAGTGCCAAATTTTTGGCACGTAACAATTTTCTAGTATGAATGTTCACGGGTCTTTTTCTATTCTTTCGGATCACATCCACCGAAGTAGTCCACTCCCAGAGATTCGAATGGGGACTATTTTACCTCCGGAATTTTTTATCCCAGAGGATGCCATTATGTTTAACATTTTCTGTACGCAGTGTACTTGGCAAGTAATGTGGTGGTTTGTCGTTGCCCTCCACAACGCAGTAGTGTGTTTTAGAATGCCATACCGACCCCTACGGTCTCTGCCACTCTAAGTACCGAAAAAGCTGCTGCCCTTTTTCGGGGACCTGTCTTAGTCTGGTCCTTCACTAAAGACCCCACTAATTTGGTTAAACCTATAGTTCAGACCTTAGACCAAGCTGTCTAGCTCTCTGGTAGCATATTCAAGAAGTTGGAAAATGCGGACTATTTCCACTGATGGATTGGACACTGACTCAACCAATTTAACTAATTTAGAACACTAAGTATAAAACGCATCTTAATATCGCGACTCACAACATCTCTTTTCGCCAAAAGGATGTTGTATCGCATTGTTCAGCTTTAAAGCACGGTTTGTATTTATAAGGAAAGAACTACGTCGTGGGTGGGAGTGCGGCGTTTCCGTGGATCAATGTAGTAAGCGTAAGACTACGGATCCCAAGGTCCTGTGTTCAAATCCCGACACGGCCGACTGCTTGAAAAATGACAGGTGAGCATTTTTCGCAAAAATTACGCCCGTGTTCGGTGAGTGGGGGCAATGATTCTCAGATAGCACCTGAAAAAGTATATTCAGCTACAAAGCACAGCTTGCAAACAAAGAGATAACGGCTACGAAAAATTGCTGACAAGGCAGACAATTTTGTTGATTTGAACAGCTGTACAGCTGCAAGATGACAGGGTACCGCTTGATTGAATTAATTGGTATAAATAACAAATCCACTGCAAGTGATTATTTACTGGCCAGGTTGTTAAGCGGCCTAATCTTTTAAAGAAAGCCATAAATGTATGTGCAGCTGTGGTTGACATGCATTTACTACAAGTTACAGGTGGTAGAAAATATTTGTAAAGCGAAGTTGATAAGCAGATGTTTGAATTTATAATGCGACTTTATAATTCGACTAACAAAGCAATGTATTTTAGAGTAAATACTTAAGGAAATTTTATGAAATAGCACTGATTTCAAATGGAAGGAAATCGAGTTTGTCGGTCGATAATTTTATAATTTGAAATAACAAAGATATTTTAGAGCGTATTAAATAACAGTACTTTGAATTAATATTCATGTAAAAGAGATCGTTTGCAGAATTTTAACGTAACAACTTTAAGGACCATTGTTAGGGATAGCTTCTCATTGTGCAGTGATCCTTACTTGGGCGCAGAAGATCACCGCTATTGTGTTATAAATAGTAGTAAAAGCTTCCCATTTTATGAAGCTGCTTAATTTTTTATTTATTTATTGACAATTGTTGATGTACTAGGCCGCCCCCTATAATAATAGGTAGAAGTATCGGTAACGTTTAAGTTGGTCCGATAGGTAAGAGTCAGTCGGGGTAAGCGTGCGAGAGAGTGCGGCACGTGATCAAAACGCGTGTCGGTTGTTCTAGAACCCAGTTAATTTGTGAACTTTGCGTTGCAAATAAATTATACATTTATCCGTAAGAGTGTGGCAGTGATAGTTGATGCTAATGAGGATCAGTTGGATTGTACTTTACAGATAAGTTATAGTTGTAGTATTGTTTCTTTGTTTGTTTTTTTTAATGGCAACGCCGCTGGCCACATGGTAGTTACGGTGCGTGCTGCATTTTTTATTTAGCTGTGTTTGTTTTCTTTATTTTGTGACATTGGTTACAATTTATTAAACTACATAAATCCATCTACGAGTTATTACATATCCACAGGTTGTAACATGTAAAAACTTAAAGCATCACGAAAATACCACATGAGAGGGGTTGCCGCTAGCCTGGGCCAACATCTGCAAGGGCAACCACTCGTTTCCGCACCTCCTGGAATTTCTGAGGTTTCTGAGAGAACTGGTTCATTTTGGCGCCCAACGTGGGGCGTTTTCTTGTTACACAAATACCTGGAACTGTAAATGATTCGAGTTGTTTACGTAGAATTTGAAAAGGCTCAGGTACCTAAGGTCATTAGTAAATAATTACTGCTATTGGTATTTAGATAACATTGAATGACATCTTTGAAACGAACAGTACATTTTAATTTCTAATAAGTGTTAACGGTTATTCAAGAACCAGGTCCATGTTAATTGTATTTACGGACAATAGTTGGTATTAGGAATGTTAATGAGACTGACTGAAAAAAGTTTAATTCTTAGGTGTTTGGATATTGAGGTATAACATTCAAAGTTGCATTAAGTTTGAGTGGACAATTCAGAGAAATTCATTGGGTTTATTGTGTTAGTTTGGAACAAAAATAAATAGAGTAATTTAGAGCTTAAGAGTTAATGATCGCACCTCAAGGTGAAATATGTTTTTGATTGTTGTTGAAATGTAATGTCACATAAGTATAATACGCGTAGTAAAGATCAAAGTAATTTAGAAAAAGCTGATAAAATGGGCGAGCCTGATATCGCAGATGCTTTGAAACAACTAGTTGCAGCTGTTAATAGTATGAATTGTAACAATGCCATCCTAAAGGAACAAATTGAACAAATGAACGTGAATATTGCTGCAAATATTAGCAAATTAAGTTTTAATGTAAATCGTGTTTCGGAATCGGTTAAAGAACAGGTAGAAGCTAGCGATGTTGAATATGTTAGGGATGAAGGTATTGTGCATGTACACCAACCAGAGACCAGGCGCGTCACGTCCGAGGCTTTTGGGTATCATAATTATATGAGTTTATATAAGGATCTGAGGGTACGAATTTGTGCTTTGTGCCGGAGGGATTTGTGCATCCGGTAACTTTCATTAAAAAACAGGAAACAATATTTTTGGAAGCTGGAGTTCCTGAAGGTAGAAAAGTTCCTTTGACCGTTAGTAATTTACGTAATTCAGCTCAGGATTGGGGTGTATTAAAGGAAGAAAAAGTAAGGGATTTCCAAGAATTTAAAGAGCTATTTTCAAGTCGGTATTGGGGGGTTGACGAAGAGAGGAAACTTTTTCAAAAAATTAAATTTGGGTGTTACGAAAGGGGTCAAGGGCTGATTATTTTTTAAAGTTGGTGAGAGAAGCAAATTTCTTAACTACTCCTCTTGAAGAAGGTGCGCTTATTTCTTTATTAAAAAATCATTTTCCGAGTGAAATTCAACGAGGTATTGTAAATTGCATGCCCAGAACTTTTGATGAAGTAGAAGCTTACTTAAGGGAAATTGATGAAACTTATAATCGGAACCCCAATAATAATAATAGCGGTTCCTACACGAATTGGCGTGGTAGAGGTACGAATAATGAACAAAACGGGAGCGCTCGTTACAATGTTAGATCAAATACGTCAAATTCTGGAGGCGGTAATAGTGCCCGCTCTGAAAATAGGAAAAATAATACTAATAGTAATTACAATAATGGTGATAGGGACGAAGGGCGTCGCGAATCTCAAACTGTTAGTAGTCCAGGGGGAAATCGACCATCGGCTGTGGCCGCGTTATTTAATAAAACGGGATGACCTTTTACTAGAAGACAAAAGAATATAAAATCAGTTGCGTTGGCACCGACCATTAAAGCGACGGTTGAGACAGTTTTGGTAAAAATATTAGTAGATTCGGGTAGTCAAGTTACCTGCATTTCAAAAGACTTTTTATTGAAGATAACGCAAATTAATAGCGATATTTTACGTTTGCCGTTTACATCAACTATTTTGGTGAGTGCGACGGGCGAGAATTCTATTGTTAAGGATTAATTTTATTTGAATTTTAAATTTAATGATTTCGAATTGGCTTACCCTTGTCTGGTAGTTCCAAATTTAATTCGTGATGTCATCTTCGGATGCCATTTTTTTGCTGATCATCAAATTAAAATCGATTTTTCAAAAAATTGTTTATCGGGTATTTTTGAAGGAAGAGCGATAAGCGTAGGGTTTAGTATGGAACCAAAACCTGATGGTCGGTTGACTGTTTGCCAAGTGTTGGAAGAGAAAGATGAGGAAATTCAATTAAAAAAGGAGATAGTGCCGTGTAAGGTGTCTGAGATTAATGAGGTGGTGGATCGCGCAGAAAACTTTTCCCAAGAAGAAAAAAATAAATTGTACGAGCTGCTGTTGTCACATAGGTCGATATTTTCGAACCAACCAGGACGAACGAATGTTTACTTTCATGAAATTGAGTTGTGGGATGAGTCTCCATTTTTTATCAGATCATACCCAGTTCCGTATGCATATAAAGACGAGGTTAGGCGGCAGATAGAGGAGATGGTGGCGTGGAACGTAATTGAGGCGAAGCAAACTGAATATATCAGTCCGTTGGTAGTAGTTAAAAAAAAGGATGGGGCTATAAGGGTTTGTTTAGACGCTCGTTTTTTAAATAAGCGAATGGTGAAAGATCGAGTTATGCCTCCGAATCCTACAGAATTGTGGTATAATTTTTCTAGTGGCCAACGACTGAGTACGCTCGATTTAACGGCGAGTTACTGGCAGATTAAAATTAAGCCTGAACACCAAAAATTTACTGGGTTTTTGTACGAGGGGAATACTTACGTTTTTAAGGTTTTACCGTTCGGTCTAAGTAAGTCGGTAGGATCCTTTATAAGAGCATTGGGTATAATTTTAGGACCAGACGTAGAATCATATGTGATTGCGTACGTAGATGATCTCCTTATTTATTCGGAAGGGGCTGAAGAACATTTGATTCACTTAAACAAAATATTCGGAAGGTTTGAAGCTGCTGGCATTACTATAAAATTAAAAAAATCACATTTTGCCAGAAATACAGTTGTGTTCCTTGGGCATATAATCTCCGCTAAAGGGGTGTGTGTTGATCCTGCCCGCGTGGAAGCTATCAATTCATTTCCGGTACCGAGGAATATTAAACATTTACGTGGCTTTTAAGGGGTCGTTAATTATGAGCGTCGGTTTTGTGAGCAGCTTGCTCATTTAATGAGGCCGTTATTACAGCTTTTGAAAAAAGGAGTTCAATGGCGTTGGGGTTCAGCTCAACAAGAAGCGTTTGAGAAAATTAAGTCTATAGGTTTTTATCGATTTCGATGTTGAAGCATCCGTGTTATGACCGTGCGTTTTTATCCAAACAGATGCATCTGATGTGGGGTTAGGTGGTTGTTTATTTCAAATAAATGAGCAAACTTCAGAAAAGGATATCGAAGCATTCACCAGTCGGACTCTGCGTGGCCCTGAAATTGGTTATTGTGTTACAGAAAAAGAGGCATTAGCCGTACTACATTGTTTGCAGCAGTGGCGGGTATTTGTGCTAGGTCGAGAATTAACTGTGATCACCGATCATAAATCTCTATCGTTTTTAATGTCCTGCAGACTATTAAATTCGCGTTTGACTAGGTGGGTGTTGTATTTTCAAGAATACGCTTTTAATGTTAAATATTGTGCTGGGAAGGAGAATGTCCTTGCGGATGCTCTATCGCGTTATCCAATCAAGGGAAAGGAGAAACTTGCAAAATTTGAGAGGGTGCCGACAGAAATTTGTGCATTAAAGAAGTCGGAACTATGTAAAGGGGTCCAGTTAGGTATAAAAAATATTGTTGAGGAGCAAGGGAAAGACGAATTCTGTTGTAAAATAATGTCTAGATTATTGAAGGAGGAAGTTCCGAAAAGGTGCGCTGATTGGTTTGTGGTGTATCAGGGAGTTTTATTTAGGCGAGGCTACGAAGGTTCGCCAGAGTTTAAAGTACGTGTGCCTGCTTCCCAAATAAGTATACTGGTTTGGCAAGAACATGTAGATAATGGGCATTTTGGGTCGGAAAAGTGTTTCCAGATGCTGCAATAATTGTTTGAATTCCAAGGCAGCACGCTTTTCAGGATCTCTTTCAACTAATGAAATTCAAGAATCCCTTCTAGTTCTTATTAAGCGCTCTCAACAGGAATCTTTTCCTGATGATTTAAAATTGTTATCACGGGGTGCTCCCCTAAAGACTTCATCATTGTTATCGCTTAATCCCTTTTTGGATTCGAGGGGCATGATTAGAGTTGGTGGCAGACTGCACAACTCACAACTTATGTTTGATAAAAAATTTCCATTGCTAATATTCGGCAAGCACCGTCTTGCAAGACTTCTTGTTACACAAGAGCATATCAGGCTGCTTCATGCAGGCCCTCAAATGTTACTTGCTAACCTCAGAGAAAGGTATTGGATCACTTGCGGTAGGAATCTAATTAAACAAGTCGTACATCAATGTGTACGATGCTTTCGTTTTTTCACCTAAGGTAACAGAACCCCTTATGGGTAACCTACCATCTTCACGTATTAAGCCATCCTTTCCATTTAATGTAGTAGGAGTCGATTATGGCGGTCCCTTTTTTGTTAAGGATCGCAAGGGTCGTGGCTTCAAGACCACAAAATCATATTTATGTCTTTTCGTTTGCTTTGTTACCAAGGCAGTGCACCTGGAGTTGGTCACTGACCTATCTACAGAAACTTTTCTAATGGCTTTTCGGCGATTCACAGCACGTCGCGGTAAACCATTGCATGTTTACTCTGACAATGGGACAAACTTTACAGGTGCTAACTTTGAGCTTAAAGAGTTAGGCATGTTTTTAAAGGAGCAATGTCATACAATTTCTGATTCAACTATTATTGAAGGTATAACCTGGCATTTTATACCCGCCCATAGTCCACACTTTGGTGGTCTTTGGGAGGCCGGCATAAAATCTTCCAAATTTCATATAAAGCGGGTTATTGGAAATACATTCTTTACCTATGAGGAAATGAGCACTTTACTAACACAGGTGGAGTCTGCATTAAACTCCCGTCCAATATCTCCTTTATCAGCAGACCCTAGTGACCTGTTGCCACTGACGCCTGCACATTTTTTAATTGGTAGAACTTCAGTTTCTTTGTCAGATCCAGATTTGTCTCAAATACAAGAATCTAGACTTACAGTCTTTCAGAAAATTCAAAGATTCCATCAAAGCATATGGAAGAGATGGAATAAAGAATACATATCTGAGTTACAACGGCGCTCCAAATGGCGTGCGACGTCGTCTCAACTAGAAGCTGATTCTCTAGTCCTTAATAAGGAGGACAATTCTCCGCCATTAAATTGGAAACTTGGCAGAGTGATCGATGTCCACCCTGGCGCTGATGGCATCAGTCGAGTCGCTTCAGTAAAAACTGCAAATGGAACAGTGAAGCGTTCTTTTTCAAAACTGTGCCCACTTCCTATTGTGCGCGAGTGAGTGCAAGCATGTTCAAATTGCAATTTGTGTGCTACTGTGCGTTAGGTCTATCCTACAAAATAGGTTCATTGTCTTAGCTATAAGTTGTTATAATTACATTTATATTTAGTCTTTGTAAAAAAAGGGTGACTTATTCTTTTGTTCATTTTGCTTTGTGCCTGATCATTTTGTTTAGATTGTATATTTTTGCATTTGTTCATATAATTCATAGCTTGGATGCCTATTGTTTACTATCAACTATTTTGTTGAAAGGTCCCCCTTTCAAGGCGGGCGGTATGTTAAAGCGTTTATTAGTTTATTAATTTATATTAGTTTAATTTGTATAACTTTCTACGCATTCTATGGTACGCCTATGAGTGCAAATGTTTCCTCCGTTCATGATCGGTAGTCTTGTCTTCGGACGGCTCCGTCAAAGTTCAGTAACAGTTCTTGTTCAATTTTCAGTGTGGTAGGACGTTCCTGCTACATTACAAAATGTCTTGTTTCTTTGTGTAAATAGTTTTTATATTAATAAATAAATGTAGTGTGTCAATTGAAACTCCTTTCATTAAAAGGCTGAGTTTATTGGTATTACAGTCCCCAGTAATCTCACGGCATGCTACACAACCAATTAGATAATTCCACATCAAGCAATCAACCAGCGCATATCGAAGGACAAGGTTAAATAATCGCTATTTATTCCGATAGCTTTACTAGCCGCCCTACACCGGGCCTGCTACGATTGTGGTTAAGCGCGGGCCAAATTCTTATGAAGTACGGGACGACACTCGGGGTCTCTTGTTGGGTATACAGAATGTTAGGAATTTAAAACTGTATGTTGTACCGTATCAAAATTTAACACTGTAATTATTAAGTATAAGTTCAATTTAATTACAAAAATATGTTTAGCAATTAAGTGTTACTTATAGGGGGGTGATGTACTAGGCCGCCCCCTATAATACTAGGTAGAAGTATCGGTAACGTTTAAGTTGGTCCGATAGGTAAGGGTCAGTCGGGGTAAGCGTTCTAGAACCCAGTTAATTTGTGAACTTTGCGTTGCAAATAAATTATACATTTATCCGTAAGAGTGTGGCAGTGATAGTTGATGCTAATGAGGATCAGTTGGATTGTACTTTACAGATAAGTTATAGTTGTAGTATTGTTTCTTTGTTTGTTTTTTTTAATGGCAGCGCCGCTAGCCACATGGTAGTTACGGTGCGTGCTGCATTTTTTTTATTTAGCTGTGTTTGTTTTCTTTATTTTGTGACATTGGTTACAATTCATTAAACTACATAAATCCATCTACGAGTTATTATTATATATCCACAGGTTGTAACAGGTAAAAACTTAAAGCATCACAAAAATACCACATGAGAGGGGTTGCCGCTAGCCTGGGCCAACATCTGCAAGGGCAACCACTCGTTTCCGCACCTCCTGGAATTTCTGAGTTTTCTGAGAGAACTGGTTCATTTGACATCAGATCATTATTTTTTATAATAGAAATTTCACAGGTTAGTATATAGCTAAGTAATATCAAATAGATTAAGTGAACAATAAATAGTAAGTAGGCAGAAATGTGCCTCAATACAATAAGCAACAATATTTACACTTGTGCGTCCTAATGGCTGCAGAATGCACAACAATAATTAGTACTGAAGAGATATTAATCCTGATTATGGAGTAATTGATTAATATAATATTAATTGTTTTTGCAAATGAAAGTGAATTACTTTAAAATTCGCTGAGTGCACATACTTTTTTTAAAATCAATTAAACGTATGATTTCACAAATACGTACCGAAATATATAGATTTCCTCATCATAGCTTATTACTCGAGCCGTCTCTGTTCTCACGTCTTCTTAATTTACGCTACCTTACAATAAATCTTAGGGTATCCAATAAATCTTAAGATATTCCTCAAAAATAGAACATCCTTAATAATGATAGATAACACCCCTCAAAGTAAACATTGTACAAACACTAACATCAACATTTTTAAGAAAACATCAGAGGGTTTGTAATCTCAAATCGATATTTAGCCTAATTTACAGGGTGCTAAACAATTAAATTATAATTAGCCCCTTTTGTGTTGTACCACGAAATTTGCTAAAAGCCCCAAGAAGATTGCATCACGTAACACTGACGTAAATATTATTGAAGGGATAATTTAATAAAACCCTGTAACATTTTACTCTTTCAAGCAACAGCCCCGTTGATCACATTCTTCCTAACAATAAACCCCAAATAAAGGAAAAGCCATAAAAGCTTTCCCGAGAATAACATAATTTCGATGTCCATCCCTTTACTCTTGTAACAGTTTTAAGGGAGAAATAGAATTTTTTATCGTTTATTGACAACGGACGAAATTTTCTTATCTCAAAAAATAAAGAATAGGATCCACTTTGTTTGGGTCAAAGAAAGGAAGCTTATAGTGTAACAACGGTTAGGGATTGGATGCTCCTGTAGAACGGAATACAGAGGGCGAACGACTTTCGAACAAGGAAAGACTACCGATCGATGAGCACTTCCCACAAATACGACTTATTTTGCATCCTACTAAACACGTATTCCCAACTATCCTTTTTGCTCGTATGTTTTCAGAGTTTATCAAATGCTTTAAGACGTAAGGGTTTTCTTATGAAAATAAGTTCACGGCTGAGATGGGTCGGAAAATTCTTCTCAGAGTGGATATTAAGTTACACTAACCATGTTGGTTGTAAATTAAAGTAAAATTAATTAGTGGCGAGTCCCTTTTTTATGTGCTTTTAATCATCGAATGAGCTGATGAGGTTTTTGGAACCTTGCGGTTGTGCGTATAAAAAGCAGATTTACTGGCTTATATTACGTTCATGCAGCTGGGAAAACTAGCTTTTGTAAATACTTGTTACTGGATGTAAACCAATGGCCTTACTTGCGGTTTTCTACTGCATGCCACTGTTGTGGGGATAACGAATTTATTTGCATATCTTCGTGTTCATCAGTCACAATACTTCACCAAATAGGATGCTAATTATATAGGGTGTACGGTGTTAACCCATTAGTGCCCGTAGGCACCTATAGATGGATGAGTGAATATGAATTTACTGAGCATGCTTGACAAAGGTTTTTATCCAGATATGTATGGGACTTCCTACAATGAATCTTCTACTTTAGGTATATGAAGTTATTGTCATTACCCTGCCTCATTTGTCAGTGGTAGCATCGAATTTACTGGTGTTTTGTAAAAGTTTGCATGGTGAAATAAAAATGTAATTATTTGCTAAATTTATGAACTTAAAATGTTTATATCAAGACTGTAGTGTTCAATACATATCAAGTAACAAATGTTTTTATGAATAAAACTAAAACAGGTTTTAGTATTTTTCTTAGAAATGTGTAAACTTCAGAAGCAACCACAGTTGCTGCTGAGCTATAAAGGGTCTAAGTTACGTTTATTTGGTTTCAGGACTGAAAGTGCCAGCTTCTTTACTTGTTACATGACAACTGGCATGCATCACGTTAGATTTAATTTGTAAATAAATTCCCGCGTATATTTTTAAATAAATACGTCAATATCCGTCGTTCCTGACACTCGCGTCTGCGCAAAAGGAATGCGGAGTGCGCGCGTGGGGGTAAATGATGCCATTAAGTTACGAGCCCTCGAGCAAGCAACATCTACCTGCGTGGTGTGTGTGTCTTTTCTTTTAAGTATAGGTATGTATGTTCTTTTTTATCTTACCTTGTGTCGTCCCTTTACCTGGTGTTTCTTCATCCCCTACGAGTTCAGTAAAAGGAAAGACGGATGTAATCTGATTTAACATGGCGTAACCGGGAACCCATTCTGCTAAACCATCGTGGGGCTCTGAAACAAATTTCCAGATGCCGCCTTGTAAGTATTTTATTTCGATTTAAATTGTGTTTGCAAATTGACTTTAAAAGCGGTTGTATCACTTTTCAAACGTGTGCGATATAAGTTACAATTGGCGGGAATTATATCGCAAGCATAACAATTGCGCAGTATAACAATTGCCCAACTGTAACAATGGCGCTCATACACGTGTTTGTTAAAAATTAAAATCCGTTGTGTGTAACTTTTATTATAACTTGTAAGATATTAGCTTTGAAAATGTATATATTTTTTTAGGAAAAGGTGTTTGTTTACTCAAAATCGATAATTAATAATGTTTGGTTTCTAGTGACTTTTGATAGTTAATATGGCAACCTTAAATTTTAGTTACCTCCAGTTATTTTTAATTTTTTTAGTTGGTTGCATTAGAAGAAGCATTAAATGTCAATTTAACTGGTTGAAATTATCTTTACTTGGTTGTTTACTTTCACTAACCCAAAAATGTAGTTTCAAGTTTAGTGCAATTTACTTTTTATTTATAAAAACAGTGTTATTTAAATGTTCCTTACAAAAACTGTGTTTATATTTGAGATGTGCTGGACAATTATTATCTAACCTAATTTGGATTACACTAAAACGTGTTACCTTTGGATATAAATAATTTTTCTAGTAAGTATTGTTATTCCTAGATAACTTATTACTGTAGGAGCTTTATTTGTTATTTATTATGCTAAAATTCTTAAAAAACCCCATTGGTTTAATACTTTTTTTAGATTACCAAAACTTGCTTTTTTGCTCTAAATTTTAGTATAACTACTATACCTCTAACTGGTATTTATTAAAGTAAACCTGAATAATTAAACAGTTTTTGCGGATTTTTTTTTAGAAAAAATTTATTTTCTTAAAAAACGATTATCGTTTAATTGACTTAACCGTATCTTAGTATATCTATTTCCTATACAGTAATATGATGAATCCTTCACATCTTAAGTCGATTGAAACGATTTTCGAACTGGAATCGCGCAGTAAGCAACCTGCGTCAAATCAAAACGATAGGCGTTTACAATTAAAAGCCATATTAGCACAAGAAGCTAACGGTCAATTAATTCCTCGTATACTAACTTCCGATTTATCACAAAATACCTTTGAGATTGAACAATTTCTAGACGATATTAATAATATAGTTGATAAAACCAATCCAGGAGCTACAGACGTAGAGCTAAAACGTATTAGATCTCGTGTAATACATTTAAAGCAAGGGATATCATTATTTAAGGATGAACAGGCTAATAAAACTCGGCAAACTTTCTTATCTTAGCTTCTCTTAAAACAAACTCTTGTGCGTCAACTGGTATATCTACTAAAATTTCTCTAACCGATTCCCAGAATGAATTTCTTAACTCTAAAATTGACAAATTTTGTAAACTAAATACTTCTGAACTTGGTTATGTCACTACTGCAACCCATATTATCTCTACGGGTGATGCTGTTCCTTTTAAGCAATCCCTTTTCGCATGCATTACAGAAACATTTGCATTCTGAAATAGATAAAATGCTTGAATCCGGTGTTGTCTCTCCTTTAAATTCGCCATGGATTTCTCCCGTGTATTGGTTCGTAAGAAAAATGACGAATGGCGTGTTTATTTCCACGGACAAAAGCTTAACTCTGTAACTGTGGCTGATGCCTATCCCTTACCTCGTACTGATTCTATCCTGAGTCGGCTTCGAAATGCTAAATTTATCTCAGCTATCGATCTTAGACAAGCTTTTTATCAGATCTCCCGTGACTTATCTTCACGTCCAAAGACGGTTTTTTGTGTTCCAGGTAGGGGTTTGTTCGAATATAATTTCTTGCCGTTTGGTCTCTGCAACGCACCACAAACTTTACAGCGTACTATGGATCAAACATTAGGTCCTATCTTACACCAAGAACGTGCCTTTGTATTTTTAGACGACATATTGGTCATCTCAAGTTTCTTAGAAAAACATATCGCTACACTTAATGAAGTTGCTGAACCCTAAATGCAGCAGGTTTTAAAATAAATTGGGAGAAGTGTCAATTTTGCTGTTCCCCTCTTACATTTTTTGGTTTTATTATCGATGGAACTGGTCTTCGGGCAGATCCTGCTAAAGTTGACGCCATTACTAAGTTTAAAACACCAAAGGCTGTTATCGAAATTATACGTTTAATAGGAGTGATTAGTTGCTATCGCATTTTTCTACCTAATCTCTCAACTATATCTACGCCCATTACCGCCTTAATTAAAAATAAAAAGAAAAGTCAATCTGTCGAATGGAATTTAGAAACCCAGCAGGCCTTTGAACAAATCAAAACGTTAATCACTTCCGCACTTATCTTAATTTCACCCAATTTTGACGAAAGATTCTATATTCAAACCGATGCCTCACTGGTCTATGCGCGATGTTGTTCCAAGTAAACAATGGACTAGAACACCCCATCGCTTAGTCGTGCTTTAACTTCTGCTAAACAAAAATATTCAGCTACCGAAGGTGAATTACTAGCGGTTATCTTTGGCATTGAAAAATTCAGAGGATATGTTGAAGGTACACATTTTACAGTAATTACTGATTGTGCAGCTCTCACATGGTTAAATAACTTAAAACAACCCGATTGGCAAGAGGGAATTTACGTATCTCTTAATATGTTCGGCATAGACCTGGTAAATTAAATATCGTGCCTGATGTCTTATCTCGTAATGCCGCCTCTCTTAACCTCCCAGATCTAATTCCTGATGCCTGGTATCTCAATATGATAAGGAAAATTTTTGAAAATCCCCACAAATTTTCCACCTTTCGTGTGAGGAATAATAGATTATATAAATTTGTATCTTCCTTTTCTTACAAAATCTGTAACATCCCTGAATGGAAACTTGTAGTTCCTACCGCTAACCGTAGTGAAGTTCTTAAATTGTTTCACGACGACCCTACAGCTGCTCACCTTGGTGTTACGAAAACCTTAGCTAAAATATCTGAATTATATAACTGGCCCAAATTAAAACAATCTGTCTGTCGCTATATTAGAAACTGTAAAATTTGCGGGGCACAAAAGACTTCTCAAGAACTTCGTTCTGGTCTAATGGGTAACTTCAAACGTGTATCTTATCCCCTTCAATTAATATCGCTTACTTATTAGGACCTCTCCCTCGATCAAAAACCGGTAACCAATATCTTTTAGTCGTCACCGACTGGTTTTTTAAATTCGTTATTGTACAACCTTTAACTAAAGCCACATCTCCCGCTATAATTAAATTTCTAGAACAAAATGTATTTCTTATTTTTGGTGTCCCTCAAATTATTCTCTGTGATAATGGGACGTAATTTATCTCGAAAGATTTCAAAATTTCGTTAAAAGTTATAAAGTACAAAAAATTTGGTTCAACGCAAAATACCACCCACAAGTAAACCCTACCGAAAGAGTAGAGTCTTAATCACTTCTATCTCTTCATATATCGACTCAGACCACACTAAGTGGGATGAAAATATCTTTAAAATCGCTCAAGCTTTGCGAACATCTAAACACGAAGCAACTCAATTCACTTCCTCATTTCTTGTTTTTGGTAGATACATGCCAATTAATGGTAGTTATTACGGTTCAGTTCCGGATGATACTAACGTACTCGAATTTGACGAAAACTACGCTGGGCCGAAGACCAAGAATCATTACCCTCTATCTTCAACGATGTTAAAAAAAATTGTTAAAAGCTTACGAAAAGAGTAAAGATCACTATAATATACAAAAACGAGATATTTCTTTTGCTTTAGGTAAACAGGTTTGGAAAAAGAATTATGTCTTATCTGATGCTACTAAAAAATTCTCTTCAAAGTTAGCTCCAAGATTTATTTTATGTAAGGTTATTCGCGTTATTAGTCCACTAATCTATGAACTCCAAGAAGCCGAAGGAAAACGTCAAGGAAAGTGGCATATAAAAGACCTTAAACCGTTTTCTGCTGACCCAAATGCTAATTAATTTTTCTACATTAGGTCATTACTTAGAGTAGATAAGTTAACGAATTTATTAGTCGAAATGAGAAAGGAAAAGCTGGACATTTTAGGTATTAGTGAGGTGAGATGGCCAGATAGTAATGACTTTTGGAAAGATAATTATAGAATAATTACAACTTCTTCAACTAATGGACAGGCAGGGGTAGGAATAGTGTTAGGTAAAAGATTAGGGCATAAAGTTAAAGAGTACTTACAATTTAGTGATAGAATAATTATGGTTAGATTGAGTACAAAACCCACAGATACTGTTTTAGTACAGGTTTACATGCCAACAACTCAGTACGAGGATGAGGAAATAGAAAAGGTATACGAGGATATAAATAGTATAGTGAGAAAAGTAAAAGGAGATGAGAATTTAATAGTTATGGGCGATTTTAATGCGTCAGTGGGAGAAGGTAGTGAGGGAAAAATGGTAGGAAAATTTGGGTATAGCAGACGAAATGATAGAGGAGAAAGATTAGTTGAGTTTTGCCAGGAACATAGATTAGTAACTGTAAACACCCTATTCGAACAACATGTTAGGAGAAGATATACCTGGAAAGCGCCAGGTGATAGGGCTAGATACTAAATAGATTATATTTTAGTTAAACAAAGATTTAGAAACCAAGTTAAAAACTGTCGTAGTTATCCAGGGGCTGACATAGATAGCGATCATAACTTAGTTAAAATGAAGTGTAAACTAAAATTCAAAAAATTGAGAAAAGTTAAAAGAGAGTGATGGGATCTAGGTAAGCTTAATGATAGTAGGGTAAAAGAGGAATATAAACAAGTATTAGATAATAAGAGCAAAGAGATAGCTGTAGGAGGAATGTAGAAAATAGATGGAAAGAAATAAAACTGACTGTACATGATACAGCAACACAGACTATAGGTAAGAAAAAATAGAAGCGAGAAAACCGTGGGTAACAAAGGAGATATTAGATTTAATAGAGAATAGAAGAAAGCTTAAACCTTTCAGAGAAGTGGATAGTGAAAGTAAGCAAAAATATAATACAGTTAGAAATAAGATAGTACATGAGTGTAGAAGAGCTAGAAATAAATGGATGGAGGAGAATTGTAAGGGTATACAAGATGATTTGAGAGTAGGTAAGACAGACAGGGCTTACAGGGCAGTTAAAAAGTTTTTTGGGGAAGATAGGAAAAAATATAATGGTATTAGAGACGAGAATAATGAGCTTCTAATAAATAAAGTTGAGGTAGCAGATAGATGGAAAAGATATTTAAAAGATTTATATAAGGGAGACGATATAGATGAGTTAGAGAACGACCAAGAAGAGGATGTAGAAATAGGGTTCTCAATATTAAGAGAGGAATTTGATAGAGCTGTTCGGAATCTTAAACTAAATAAAGCGCCAGGGATAGACGATATTCCCGCAGAATTAATAAAATATGCTAGTCAGAAAACTTTAGATAGATTATATGAACTAATAAAAGTAATATATGACACAGGTGAGGTTCCAATAGATTTCGAAAAAAATATTATTATCCCAATCCCAAAAAAGTCAGGAGCTGATAGGTGTGAGAATTTTAGAACGGTTAGTTTAACTTCTCATGCTTCCAAAATACTAACAACAATAATTAAAAATAGAGTAGAAGCTTTGACTGAGAATTATTTAGGCGAAGACCAATATGGTTTTCGTAAAGACAGAGGGACTAGAGAACCGATACTAATGATTAGGGTAATTATCGAAAAAAGGTTACAAAAAATAAAAGACTCATTTTGCGTTTGTAGATTTAGAAAAAGCATTTGATAGGGTTAATTGGATTGTTATGTTCAGGGTTTTGCAAAAAATAGGAATCTCTCATAGGGATAGAAAAATTATTTACAGTCTATATAAAAACCAAAGCGTAGTAATTAGATTGGATGAAATAGAAAAGGAAGCTAAGATTAGAAATGGTGTTAGACAGGGTTGTATACTGTCTCCCTTGATTTTTATTGTTTATATTGAGGAAGCTTTAAACTTAGCTAGAGAGAGAAAAGAGATAGGTATTAGTGTACAGGGACAGAAAGTAGACATGTTACGTTTTGCAGATGATATAGCCATTATAGCAGAGTCTAGAAAAGAGTTAGGAGAGTTTTTAAATATTTTAGATGAGATACTACAGAGTAACTATAGTATGAGAATTAACTCAGTAAAGACAAAGATAATGACAAGTGAGTTACAGCCTAGTTCTAAACCAAAATTAAAAATAGGTAATACCGCGTTAGAGGAGGTAGATGAATTTTGCTATTTAGGTAGTATAATTACAAAGGATGGACGTAGCAGAAGGGATATAGTAGCTAGAATAGCTCAAGCTAGAAAAATGTTTTAAAAAGAAAACTTACTAATAGCTAATAGTATTAGTTTAGATAATAGAAAAAGTTTCTTAAAGTCGTACGTATGGAGCGTTCTACTATATGGTAGTGAGACTTGGACAATTAAAGAAGTAGATAAGAAAAAGATAGAAGTTTTTGAAACTTGGTGTTATAGGAGAATGTTAAAGATTAGTTGGACAGATAGATTAACAAACGAGGAAGTTTATAGAAGGAAAGGTGAGGAACCCTGTATGTGGAAACAATTGAAGGTCAGGAGAGATAGAATGATAGGGCACCAGTTAAGACATGAGGGACTATTTAGTAAAGTCTTAGATTATAGACTACCAAATAAAAATAGAGTAAGAAGGCCTAGACAAAGCTATATTGGTCAAATTATTAGAGATCTAGGTTGTGAAGGGTATGCAGACCTTTTTAGACTAGCTCAGAATAGAAAAGAATTTAGAGCTGCGTCAAACCGACTTTAAGTAAGTTCGAAAACAAAACAAAAAAAAAATAAAAATCAGGTAACTAAATGTCACCATGACATAACTCACAATTAGTTAGCGGTCTGGCATGTTGGTAGCGTTTCGTTGCTTAAGCCTTACCATAACATATAATTTAACACTTTTCCTTTTTGAAGCGGATAACCAGGTTATATTTCATTTCCTTATAAATGGTAATTATGTAACCATGTTAGAGTTCTTTAACAAAGATCAGGTTGCTAATAGCTATGTAGAGCCAGGTGGATAGGAAAAAGATAGAAGGATATAGGAAGACCTAGACCAAACTATAGTAGTCAAATTATTAGAAATTTAGGTTGTGAAGGGTATGTAGAACTTTTTAGATTAGCACAGAATAGAAAAGAAGTTAGAGCTGCGTCAAGCCGACCTTAAGTAAGGTCGAAAACAAAATGATGATGAACGGTCTGCCAAATGTTTTTGTTTCCGTCTTGAATTTGTTACCTATATCTATTTGTTTCTTTTCTCATACAGCATTTACCTTCCACACTTTTACCTTATTTACCTCATTTTAGTTATCTTTTTGCTGTCTATTAATTTTTCCCTTGAATTTATTGTCAGCCATATATCTGCTTCTCATCTAGGTTCTCCAATATAACTCTGTCGCTTCATTTAATCAATCCTGGCACCTTTTCCGCATCTTATTATTTTGTCTTTTGGCATTTATCGTACGTTATTTAATTTCGTGGTGATTGTCGTAACTTTGGTTGGAGTAACTCACTGAATTGTTATGATTGGTTTTAGCTAATGTTGAGTGGATCCTTTTTTCTTTGGCCTCACATAGGAGCCGCGGCCTAAGAGTACATATTTACAGTTGCAAAACTAGGAGGACCTATTCCATGCGTTCTTCTTCTGAATTATTACAGTCGCTCACTTTATTCTGTATCATTACTTGTTTCTTTTGTTAAGTTATCAGAACATATAAAATTTTTTTTGTTTTAATTTAACTTCGTGGCGAGGTGTTATCGCTTTTTATCGACATTTTATTGAATTCTTGGTTGTTTCTAGCATATTGGGACAATATGTTTGTATCTTCATTTAACTGCATATAGTTAGGTATTCCTGTGTGTTTATGGCGTTATCGTTTCTGAAAATTACCTTGAAACACTAGGGTTTTTTGTGTGAAGGTACATGCAGTGGTACTTTTAAGTTGGTTGTTTCAACTTTTTGTCTGATCTTCTTATCGCAGTGGATGCACTCGTTAGGAAGATAATCGTACTAGTTCTCATCGGGTGTCTAGTAATTTTTCTAACTTATTATGTGTCTTAATTTGTCTGATTAGCACAGCAGGTGGTCCTTCAAACCAATCTGCGCTTAACAGGGACAACTCTCTACCTTTTCTCGTACGCTTGTCCAAAACTTTATTTTTTCTTATCCCGCTGTCTCCGTTTCCGCCTTATTCTTCCTTCAGTAGACCTCTTCTTGTCCCGGAACAACCGTCTACCACATAAGAGTGATTATTTCTTTCACTCCGGGCTACTGACCACATCGGTTGGTTGAGTAGTGCTTTTCTATCCACCTTTTTTTATCGCTTTTGCCCAACGCGAGCCCTTCTTCTATTCTCTTCTACCTGGAAGTCACTAATACATTCCAAAATACTTACCTCCCTCTTTTTACCTTTCCTACATTTCTATCGCCTTTTCATTTCCGTTAGTCACCGTGTGGTCGCGCGGAGGGTTTTTATAGACACCTAGACCATGTCTCTGGGAATTTTTCGCGAGGTCATGCGGTGCCGCTGTCAGCCGCATGTGGCCGCTAACAGTACAAGTATGTATGAGTGTATGTATGTGTGCGTGAGTGTATGTATGTATGAATATATATCTTATCGATATCGATTGACGCCGGGTACAGGAATGCACCCACATGCCTTTTTCGGTCCCTTGTACCGTTTTATTAACAGGTCTGCTTCACAGGATACTCTCTTGTAGGGGGTACGAGTACTTTCCTACGTAACGACTTCAAAGAACCACTCTCTTTTGTATCTTTAAGATGGAGGACAAAACGGCTTGATAAGCTGGGAAATTCCACTCTATATCTTTAAAGTGCATAGTTGTAGCATGTCTTAGCGTGCTGGGAGGTTTTTGGATCCATCTATTGTTATCTATTACCTTTAGTAATAACTTGAGACTTTGTCTTACTTTCTTTTGTTGTCCTAACGATTGGTATTTATGATCAGACGTAGGAAATTTTTAAGTATTGAGTGAAGAAGCTAACCTGATGGTAGCAATGTAATTTGTTAGGTTAGAAATGTAAGAAATTAGTAAGATGGTATTGTTTATAAATTTGTTAATTCACAACCATGTCAATAAAAACTTTTGATGTGTACTGTTTATTAAGTCAGAGTACCAATATAAAAATTTATTAAAATGTATAGTAACTTGCTCTCTCGGGCATTTTGAAATTTGACCTTTTTTTGTCAAATCAGAAACAGTTAAAATGCAATGCTTATGTGCGTGTTCACCAAAAAAGCTGTAAAGTTAGCTTTAGGTTATTGCAGAACTGTTAGGCGATTTGTCGCATTTGTTTTAGTTGTAGTAGTGTTTCGTGCTCTCCGAAAATTGTGCTGTCGATTATAACTGCGCTACATCTAAGACTCGTGTGTGCATTTATAGATGTTGCTCGATAATCTTGAGACTACACATTCCGTTTCCTGGTTACTCGCAAGACGCGTATCGGTTGAAAAAACCAGGTGGCGCCTAAAATAAACATTTAGTAGAATGTAAGTTAGTTTATATGTAAGTAAGGCTCTAGACTTTAAGTTCCTACCGTGCTAAAAGTCTTTTTCTTTTTAGGATTTTTTTCTTTTATGGTTTTGTTGCGATTGTTACATGCCAACTGGCATGCATCACGTTAGATCTAATTTGTAAATAAATTCCCGCGTATATTTTTAAATAAATACGCCAATTTCCGTCGTCCCTGACAGTCGCGTCTGCGCAAAAGGAATGCGGAGTGCGCGCGTGGGATTAAAAGACGCATAAAGTTACGAGCCCTCGAGCAAGAAACATCTACTTGTGTGGTGTGTGTTTTTCTTTTAGGTATAGGTATGTAGGTTCCATTTTATCTTGTCTTGTGTTGTCCAGTTACCTGGTGTTCCTTCATCCCCTACAAGTACAGTAAAAGGAAAGACGGATGTAATCTGATTCAACATGGCGTAACCGAGAACCCATCCTGCAAAACCATCGTGGGACCCTGAGACGAATTTCCAGTTGCCGCCATGTAAGTAGTTTATTTTGATTTAAACTGTGTTTGCAAATTGACTTAAAGAGCGGTTGCATCACTTTTAAAACGTGTGCGGTATAAGTTACAATTGGCGTGAATGATATCGCGAGTATAACAATTGCTCAACTGTAACATACTATAGATGAAATATTGAATGCGCATGAGGAATATTATGGACATAAAGTTCCAAATATAAGGTCTGTAGGGATTGTACAACCATTTAAGGATGCAAAATTAAATACTGAGAAAGATTCTAATTTGTCATATGACGAAGCTGTTGGAATAACCATGCACCTGCCAGAACGAATCCGCCGAAGTAAAAGCATCATTGAATTTTCAGATACAGAAGAATTCACCGAAATATTAGAAGAGCCCCAACCTTTAACGTAGATCTAGAGCCTGCCAAGAAAAGTTCCTAGAAGAGGTCGAAAAACAACAGAAGATAAAACATAGATGGTAAATAAAAAATACGATTGGGTTTTGTTAGATTCTTTTCCAGAAATAGGTTTATCCACAATAAACTTTTTAACAACACAATTACGATACATCCATATCAATGATAACACAAGTATAAGTATAAGTATAAGTAATGATCAAATTTATAAAGTGAGGCCGATTTTTGATTTTATGAATAGTTCCATCAAACAACTGCCATGTGGATCTTGTTTGAGCATCGATGAAAGTATAGTGCCGTACTTTGGTCGCCACAGTGCCAAGCAGTTTTATAAAAGGAAAACCCACACGGTTTGGTTTTAAACTGTGGGTACTTACAAAACCAGATGAAACTGTGATTCATGCTGAACCTTACTGCGGAGAAAGTACAAACTTGCCGAAAACTGGTCTTGGACAAGGTACAGATGTTGTGTTGGAGTTAGTGGAACATGCTAAAGTTCCTACTGGCACAAAGCTATATTTATAATCTGCTTATCTCTGTAAATCTGTTGCAGGAGTTATGTAAGAGAGATCTAGGTGGTACTGGAACTATACGAGAAAATCGCAAGCCTAAAACTGACGCACTGGTGAATAGAAAACAATTTGCCAAGACTCCAAGACTCCAAGAGAAACCTTGGTAAGTGTGGGAAATGATCAACTTACTGCTGTAGAATGGAACGATAATGCTGTGGTTTTTGTTGTGTCCAAATGTCATGAAGAATGGCCACATAGAAATGCAACAAGGTACAGTAGGAAAGAAAAGACGAAAATAAACATAAACATGCCAAATGTCATTGCTGAATATAATTGCAGCATGGGAGAAGTTGATCTCAACGATCAATTTACCCCACATTATAGATGCGAAATTCAAATAAAAAAATGATGGTGGCCTGGTGCCTGGTGTATAGATGAATGCTGTGTTCAAGGGTGGTTACTTTACAGGAAACTGTGACACAATATTCCTTATTTGCACTTTAGATTGCAAGTAGTTTTGCAACTGATTAGTGCTCATGGAGTATCACCACTTAGGCCAAATCCATCACCATCATTAGCAACATCAGTTGGTTTGGATGATGTTAGAAAGGATCAGAGAGGACATCTCATAATGCGGAGATTATCCAAATATAGAATATGTAAAGTTTCTTCAAACAGAACAATTTATCTCTGTAAAAATGTAATATACCTTTACATCCGAACGGCTTTGAACAATTTCATTTGTAGTATGATTTATATGTTGTTTAGTTTTAGTTTTGATGTAAACATGTTTTAACATATTAATCTTTTTTTAGATTTTGATTTGCTTTCTTATTTTTTTAGTACCGTATTTGGAAAAATATAAGAAGGTTTTTGTCTTCTCCAAAATACCTTATGAAGTTCCATTTTACAAATTGTATCACGTATATGCTCAGTGGCAACTTGAGTTGCTAGTCATTTCCAAAAGTTCTTAGGGCACCAAATTTTTTTTATCATTTTTTTAAACTGGTGTCTATTGTGCTAAACCTATATGGAAAGAATAAGTTGAAAAGAAACAGTTTTTAGTTCTGGGCACTAATGGGTTAATTTACCAATCTTTATATGAAAATAGCTACTTTGCTACCAAAGGTACTGGCTACAGATAATCCGATGGAGAGTTCTACATCCATGATAATTTAGATAATGTTCCACCGAAGAAACGTGAAAACATAATTTTTAATAAGCTAGACATAATTTTGAATTAACAGATATTGCATCACTAAAAGCTATGAAAGTATTTCTCAAACAAGTCCAGCTTCCATACAGATACAATTGAATTTTCAGGAAAAGCAATAGAGAAACACTTTAATTAATAAACAGGAAGGGTGATTGCGAATTTACTTCACAACCAAAACCCAATACCAGCCTCTGACTCTACATAATAATCGTATTTATAGGTATCATTTGTTGCAGAATTACGAATTTCTCAAAGAAATCAACAGACAAGGCTAGACGAATTGAAATATAAACTAACGAGTGTTTCAAAAAGAAGGGAAGTCGCAGGTTAAGCAGATAAAAGTTATCCATGGGTATATTTTTATTTATCCAACATACCTGTTGGCAACGCTACACAAGGTAAATAGCTAACAGTTGAAATGTCTTTTCTATGTACTATTGCTGTTATGTACAGTTTTTGTCTCAAAAATTCTAGCCGGTAATCCACCTAGAAGCTCGGTGAAATACCCGGCTAAAATTCTGTATTCCATCTCTTACTACGTCACGGAGCCGCCATTAGTTAAGGACGCTACATTTAATTTTCTAATGCTCCACCGGAAGCTATGACATTGACCAGGGGCAAGTTCTTTTTTCTGGAAAATTTTGAATTTTGCGGACTCTGGCTGTTCCAAGCATGGTATGGATTTTTAACGTGCATGACAACACTCACACACTCGATCTACGTTTTACCTCTCATTAGAACGAAAGCATATTTTTGAGAAAAATGGTCGTCTAACATTTTTCAAACGGATCGAGTCAGGATTTGGACTCGAGACCTTGGGCATAGTCGTCACACGCACTCCAACTACATCATGGAGCCGCAATTAATTAAGGATGCTACATTTGATTTTCCAATGTTCCACACGAAGGTACTGCATTGGCCAAGAAGCGGGTTTTTTTAACCTAGAAAATTTTGAATTTTGTCGAACCCTTACTGATCCAAGCATAGTAGCGATTTTTAACGTGCGCGACAACGCTTACACACAGGACCTATATTTTACTCACCATCCGAACGAGGACGTATTTTTGTGAAAAATTTTCGTCTAACATTTTTCAAGCGGACCGTGTCGGGATTCGAACCCAGGATCTTGAGCATAGTAGTTACACGAATACCAACTACGCCACGGAGCCGGCATTAGTTAAGAATAGCGCCACTAAAAACGCACCACATGTTCCTAATGCGATTTTTAATGCCGAATTTAATTCTGTAATTATGCATTACCTACTGCTTTTGAGCAGAACAAGTGTTTGAATAATGCATTTTCTAAATTTTTATGCTTTTTCTATAAGTTTAGGTTTTACAAAAGTTTGTCTTTAATAAATACAATCGCTATAATATAAACAGGAAGAATAGCGCTAGGACGGTGATTCACTGCCGCCGAGATGGCGACAAAGATAGAGGCTATTGTCAATATATGACTTAAATATTTGAACGCATTTTCGCAATCACGCCATTCTTCAACCAGCTTGGCCAAGGGATTGGCAATGTTCGCAAACTTGGAAACGAATCTTCTATAGTAAGTGCACAATCCCAGAAAGATAAGTATCTGATGTTTGTCTTATGGCATCGGCCACTTTGCACCGCGTTAACTTTTTCCGGTTCTGTCCCGACTCTGTTACGTGACACTACGTTCCGTATGTATTTCACCTCTCCGCCTAGTAGATGACACTTCTTTGGACTCGGATTCAGGTTGGCTTCTCTATAAAACACTCCTTCTAAATTTCCCAAGTCCTCCCCAAACGACTTCCTAATCACGATTTTTTGAAATGGGTCTGCCAAGGTAACTTCGATCAAATTAGGCGACATAATTTTAGGGCGTGCGGGATATCACTGTTGTGGAGATTCTGAAGCTTCTGCTGTTAGAAAATTAATTCGTTCTTCCGTCCCTAGTACCTCGTCTTCCATTTTATGTGAAGCCTTTAAATGTTTCTGAAAATTTTGTTTTTAGCTCATGCGAGTTTTCTAATAAAACCCTGAAAACTTTGTTTCCAAATTCTCTAAGCCACCGAAAAATTTAGAATCCAGGTTTTCCGTGGTTTTTATAGCTTCTTTTAAAAATTCCTCTTTTAAATGTTCAACCGCTGTTGCGGTTTTGTAGCTTCCTGTATAAACTCCTCTTTCAATTGTTCAACGATTTTCGCGTTTTGATATAATTTTCCCATGAGGCTTCCGGGGGTTACCTGATATTTTTCTGTAAAACTCGTGTTATTTTCTTATAACTTCGCCGTTAGGCTTTCTCAGTATTGGTCTCATTTCTCTGCGTGTTCTTCTAATTCTTGTCTATAGTTTTTATATAGTTTTACAGAATTTTCAGCCAAGCTGTCCTCAATGCTTGACTTGAACTATTTCAAGAAAGAAAAAATTTCGCTATCCATTTCCTGTTGCTGACTACGAAATTGTTGTAAGAGCTTTTAAAAAGTTCACTGTAGTTACAAGTTGTTAAAGAGGGTTGTGTAACCAATTGATAATAAAGAACTGTTGTTTCGCAAATAGAGTTTTTGTTTTATTGGTTTCAAGTAGTGATATTGTAGTGAAAAAGATAATTGAACGCTTTCTATTTCCATGCCTGTAACTCTTTTCGGTTAATCGCTAACAGTACAAATAATAACTTCAAAGACTACGTTGTTATTTTCTGTAATTAAGTTATACTGATGCTTTATAATTAATTTATGTCGAACACTATAATAATTTTCTCATTTTGAGCAATTTATATCAAATTGCACAATTTATATTAACGGTATGAACCACTAATTTATTTTAGATCATAGCTTTCAAAACCTCAGATTAGAACTAAACTTAAAAACCCTTAACGACAATTTATACCTTCTTCACTTGCGCTATATTAGTAGAGAACATACCAGAATATTGAAATAATACCTATTGTAAGCTCAATAAAGCTCTTACATGCAAACTTTTATACTTGCCAGTCAAGTCCATCACGTCGCAGGGTCTAACAATCATTATTTGTATACAAGTGCTTCGTTAAGGTTTTAATGTAATTGTTCTGGTCAGTGGTGGACTAAACGCTGCTACTATATATGCATATATATATATACATATACACACACACACACACACACATATATATATATATATATATATATATATATATATTGCTGTGACACGGTACAACAACAGAAAATTTCTAATTATTATCTTACCTTCCTTTTGAACTTTTCTTTGCCTGGATAATACCTATCTTTTACTACCCCGAAGAAAGAGTATAATTGGTCAATGATGCTTCACAGATGATCTATTTGAGGTCAAAATGTTTCGAACTCTGACGTCAAAACTTTCTGGTAAATATTCGCTTACAAATGAGAACTTATTCTACCTCAAATTCAAATGATAAAATACTCAAATATCAGTTACAAACAAATAAATCTAAAATCAATACTTGAGAAATGAAATAGGGCTTATGCAACTCGTAATTAACGGTATTAAATACCTTCCATTTTCATTTTTAAATTGACGTTAAAATCCCATTTTCCTAGTTTGTTTATATAATTTTAAATCTCTATTTAAGATGTTAATTTTCAAAGTGCATCTTTTATTTTTCAATTAATTAACTCAGCGTATTCTTTTACATAAGGATTATCTATGCCAAGATTGTTGAATTTTCGTAGTGTTTTAAAAATAATTATGTTTCATATTTATGCAGAGTTGTTTTAAGAATGACTTCTTTATTCAAAGTAACATCTTAAATATTAAATACTGTATGCATGTCGCATACTTAATAATTGACTTTTCTCAAAGTAACATGTTCGATATCTTAAAATGAATCGCGAATTTGAGTGAATGTTATATTTTGCTAGCTTGATGAACGTATTAATCTAATGTCGATTAGTTCTGTTTATAAATAAAATTGTCTCAATTCCAGAACTTTTTTGTTAGGTTTGGAACATAATATACACTAATGGTGTCATATTTCCGAGAATTCCATAGTTTTAATGATCTAATTAGTTTCAAATTCATGAGTTATATTTTATCGTAAAGTGCGCTGTTTATCGTTGTCTAATGCACAAAGTTTACTGCTACTATCTCTTTCCTTCGTATAGAGTAGTCGAATTCGCGTTATTGTATCTGGGTTCCATTTTCAGATCCTTAAATAATATCCGGCTTCTTTGTATCGGCGTTTAATAAAATTTGATTTGTTTTTAAAATATTTCTTAGTAGATATGACGCATTGGTTTTTCTTTATTAATCCGGAAAATTCCAGTAAAACTTTATTTTATTTTTAAAATGAACACCCACGGGATAATAATTATAGTACGCCTTTCCTTTCATTGCGGTTGATTTGTCAACTAATAAGGTTAATATTGGAAGACGCTTTTTGTTTATATCTTAAAATTATTTTGCATTACAATAATTGTAACAAAAAATTGGTCTTTACGGTAAATAAAACGTGATTTTATACACAAAATTATTTATTTAGTATTTTAACTAATAAAGGCAGAAAATTGATATTGTTTTTAAGCAAATTAAATGGCTTGATAATTGTAACATTCACGAGAAGTGTGTTTTTATGATAAATAAATTGAATGATTGAATGATTATTTTTTGTACAAGAAATGAAATGATTCCTAATGCACCTTTGTGCACAGAAAACGAATTTAGCATGTTCATAAATGCAATGAAAACGTGTTTTATCTTTTAGTAATAAAAACTCGTTTTTATTAAGTTGACTTTTATTTACCCACACGCAATAAGATTTGTTTCATACTCGGAGAAACATGCATTTTATTAAAGCGAAATGAATTTAATGGCTTTGTACATACGACTTACGTTTAGTCTACACGGAAACATATTTCGCTTTGCTTTTATATCTACACACAGGAAATTTAATCACATAATTAATTAAAATTTTGTCTTTTAATGACAAAGAAGTACGCTTGTATTATATAGGGTGGCGATATTAAATATTTGGAAATTTTAACTTTTTCTGTTTGCTTCTATTTGGGTGGGTTTTATCCATGGAATTTAGGTTGCAATGACTTCTCGTGACTTCTCTATCACATCAATATATATATATATATATATATATATATATGATGTATATATATATATATATATATATATATATATATTGCCGTGTAACCTATATAAACTAAGCCCCACGTATTGGGCGTCATAGATTGCCATGTAACCTCTATAAAGCCTCGCCAGAGTAAAAAACACATTCGAGAATTTATTAATTTACCAAAATCGTCATAAATTTCACAAAAGGAGAAATTTCAAAAAATTCTTACCCAGATTCCTGCTCCATCACTTTGCTAGCCCAGTTGGGCCTCCTCTTGGATATATATATATATATATATATTTACTATCATACTCTTTACCGTTCACGCACTCTCAATAAAACCACAAAATAATGCAACAATCATACAATATTTATTTACCACTATTTACAAATAATAATTCAACATTATTTACATTTAGGTGCTCAAGTTACACCTCAATAAATTCTATCTTTGTAAAGTCTAGGATTTTAATTTGAAATATCAAACACATTGAATGTAACAGAAGTAAATGGGCCCTGAATAATTCCATATTTTTCTTTTTTATTTATAATTATTTCTAATTAGTACACTCTGGAGTATGGTAAGCTCATGATAACCCAGTTTATTTTGTTAATGTATGCTTTTTACTTTGCATACTCTTACTACAAACACAAAAAAACCCATGTACTCTTAACAATAAATTTTTAAATTCATGAGGAATGTTAATAAGCTTTATATACACTTTTAGATTTATATTCAAATACCATAATAAAAGTTGGTTATACGTATTATTTTCAATGCGCTAAATAATGCAAAATACCATCAAAGTTCACTCTCACACATCACAATAATTTTCATAGTTTATAAAAAACAGCAAATTCTAATGCGTTACCTAGAATTTCTTGAAGATCCCTACTCCGTTGACGATAAAGTTATATTCCTGCACCCTCGGTTTCGTGGTTCTGCTCTGCTTGCCGCCTCCAGCTATTTATAGATGAACACCATCTAAGTTGTGCTACATGCTATTCATTCAAGATCCATTCAAATCCAAATCCAAGTATATTACACTTTTTATTATTGCATAAATTTAATCTACGTTACTTTACTTTACTTTACGAGCTTGTTAAAATATCTGTTGCACCTCAGTTAAAATTAAACTCGACAATCTCCGCGTTTTAAACTATGAGGCCAACAATTTAACACTGTACTATTTAATTAAAAAATTCTAAATACTTACAAGCTCGTGGTGGATTTCTGTACGTAGTAAGCAATGCAACTTTAACGAAGTCAAAGAGCGAAGTTGAAAAGGAACTTAATAACTCTTCTCTCATATTTATACGATTCTAAGTGTAACCTCTCCAGACCCTCCTAACGCGAAATACTTAATTCCACTCATTCGTTCTTCAAATTTTGGTATAACCGTTTTCAAAATTTACGAAATTTAGCTCGTTGATACGATGTTTTCCGAAAAACCCGCATTCAATTTTCCCGTGCTTGTCTGTTTTACAACTAACTATATCGACCAATGATACTTTCAGTGACGTCTTAAAAACCCCGTCTATATTAACTCTATTCCTCTCTTATGCATATTAGATGTTTCTCTCTACCCCGCTTGAGTGGTAGAAAATCGATATTACCGTCTGCGTGCTATCTAACCCACGTGGACTAAATACGTGCGTTTCAAAGCGAACTGCTATTATGCCTGTCTTATTCCGAAGCATATCATTGATTGTCCATCTCTTCTGCGCTTTAAGGAAACTTTTGGTTAGCGTTTATGCGAACCGTCCGACCGTTTGCACAATATACCTCGAATCTTGTCTGTTATCTACACAAATAAGGGGAACATGACCTTTCCAAAACATGCAGGTGTTCAATTAACGATCGTTTTAAAATAACATTTCTAGGAGTTTGCGTTTCAAGGTATTTTATATTCAACGTCTGTTCGTTTGTTGGTACAGCTTTCGCCTTGGCATTAACGATTTTTCATGCTCTTTATTAGACGTTATAACGCTTTCAATTAAACTCAATTAAATTAATTAATAACTTCCATTGGCTTATACAATTTATTTTCTTTACGAACCTAATTAAATTTTAATCACTAATTGTTAAATTATGGTAATACTTGTTACTTTAAATTAGCTAAATGAAGTAAATTTCGCACGTAACTTATGGTTGTTTCCTCTATACAGGGTGTTTGAAATTGCCTTGTTCATACCTAAATTTAACCCTTTAAAACCACTACAATATATATATATATATATATATATATATATATATTATAGTGGTTCTAAAGGGTTAAAAATAAAATAAACAATTTCAAAACACCCTGTATAAAGGAACAAACAGAAATTACGTGCGAAATTTATATTAATTAATTCAATTTGTAAACGGGGATTAATCAAATTGTATAAATAATAATTAAAAATGTAATAGCTTTGCAAAGAATTAATTGGCAGAAGTCAATGCCATGCATTTATTAATTTAATTGGAGTTAATTGAACAATTATATTGATATATAATAAGCATAAAAGCCTGTGAAAACCCAAGGTGAAGACGCGTTGCTAACAAACGGATATATCAGGAGGGTTGAAATACCATGAAACGAAGCTCGGAGAATTGTATTTAAAACGTTCATTATGATTGAACACCTGCAAATTTTTTAATGTTAAGTTCTAATAAATTTGAGTAGATAAACATGCAGGTTCTACGTATATTGAAAACGGTTGAATGTTTTAGCATGAAATACGAAACAGAGGTTATTTAAAGTCACGTCGCCAGTCCACGTGTGTTTAGACAGCAGATAGTCAAGAATATCGATTTTGTACCACTCAGACCAGGGTAGAAAGGGGCAGAGAAAACGCATAAGTAAGAGACACTAATAGGATAGGAGGGATTTGTAAAGCGTCACTAAGTCTACGATTGGTCGATATGTTAGTTTGGTTTAAAACAAGCACGAGGATAGTGGAGCGTGATATTCTTGAAATTTTATAACGATGTATTAAAATTCGCGGATTTGAAAATGAATTTGAGTGCAAAATTGCGAGAATGTGTGGTGTTAACAGGGGATTTCGCCTTAAGCAGGTATGGAGAGGTTACAGTCCGAGTGTATAAATGCTTTTAGAGAACGTGGTGAGGGCCCTTAAGTTTTCGATCACTCCAAACAACGCATCTATGTATCACGAGTTGTAAGTATTACTAAATCAGTTAAATTATATTACAAGGTGATAGTCTCTTAATTAAATACGCGGTTAAGTGTGCCGAAATTACATTTTGATAGAGATATAATCTATAATTATAATCAACTCGTGTTGGGACAGTAAGTAACGTGGTTTGAAGCACCTAATTTATGAAGAAATAATTTTAAATGAAATTTAAAGTTGGTTATACCGGGGCGGCAGCGTTTGCAGTTCAATTTGGATGGAGTTTTTCTAGTAACAGCTAAAAAAGACCTGCAGAACGGACAGAAGAAGTAGATGGCATCATCCTCAGAGCAGAGATCTACTATAAAATTCCAGGTAACGATTTGAATTGTGACTTTATAACTGTGAATATTGGGAGAACGTATGAGAGTGAAATTCCAAGGTAGTGTGTATTATTGAACTTAATACGTATAAAAACTTTATTATGGTATTTAACTAGAAAGTTGAAGGTGTCTATAAAGCTTTTAAACGTTCCATCAGAACGTGCAATTTTTGTGAAGAGTTTATGGCTTTGCTTTGTTATTTGTTTTAAAAGTATGCAAATGCATAATTAGCTGGGTTATTCTGAGCTCACCCTACCCCCAGAGTTTAGTTAGAGTAAAATGAATAAATAAATTATAAAGAAGGAATTATAGAGAAGGTATTATTGAAGGCCCATTTACTCAGGGTACAATTTCTGTGTTTAATGATTTAAAAATAAAATACTGGACATTATAAAATAAGGTTTTTCCAAAGTGTAACGTGATCAATGGAATATGGACTATATTGCATTTCATTTGTAAATAGTTATAAATAAAAGCTTGTATGTTGGTTGTATTTGAGGTTTTATTGCTAGTGTGTGTGTATGATTGAGAATATGCCAGTGAATCTAGATACCCAAGAGGAGATCCGAATGAGCTAGCCGGAAGCAGTTGAAGAAGGCCGTTTAACCGAGGAAGAGAGGAAAACGGGTAAGCATAATTTTTTTTGATTAGTTAAGTTTTGAAAATTGGTTTATTGTCGAATATGAAAATTTTATAAATTATTTCGAAAATAATTTAAGGTTAATAAACAAATTACCCGAGTTCCACGGCATAATTTTGACGCACAATTCAGGAGCTGAGGCGATTCTTATAAGGTTTCACGACAATATATATATATATATATATATATATATATATATATATATATATATATATATATATATATATATATATATATATATATAATATGTATATATAGTTTTTGTTTATTATGTAATTTGCAGTTTGCAATTTGTTTAATCAATCATAAAATTAATTAATTCGTATATATTCTTTGAGCGTCACTAACATGAAAAATAATTGACCTTTACACGCAACTCTGATAATTTACTTTTATGAATATCTTTCCAATCAAAGTCTGTAGACATAATAAAAATAAATATACGAAACATTCAAAGTTGTTTCGTTTTTGCCTTTTATTTGAATCAAGTTATATCTAGTCTCTTTTTATAACCAGAGCTTTTGTTACTTATATATCATATTTTGTTATGAGTATTAGGGTGGTCCTAGAAAAACTTTTGCAGAAATTACCTGTCTCCAGTCAGAAAAAGTTTGGGAAACGCGTACCATACGGCTTCGATCTTTAAGGGACTTTCTCTTTAAAAATTAGTTCCAATAATTTATTGTTATAACCTACAGAAAGTTCAAATAGAGTTAATAAACTCAATTATATATGTAACAACAATATATTTTCACAGTAATCTACAAAACATAAATTTTTGTTGGAAATAAATTTATATCGTATTATACTTACAAGAAAACAATTGCTTCACATTTCAGATAAAGCAATACAAGTTAGATTTCCTTTTATAATTCATTGTTGGAATATTTTAACTTGGTGCGTGTTTATCAAAACCTTGCTCAACAGGAAGACCAAAGTCAAATTCTAGCACGAAATGTTGCAGAACATTGCAAGAGAGTATAAACTTTCGTGACAGTCTACGCAGTGAATATCATAGCATAACAATATATCTCAAATAATATACAGCACTGTTGTAACATCTTTGGCTTTATTATTGGCGTATTTTCAGCACAATGTACTAAAATATATAATGGATTTTGAAAAACGTTAAGTATATCCTTATATTTATTGCATCTTCTGCAAACATTCTGTGTATAACCGATATTTCTTTAGAGGTTATATATCCAGTACTCGTAAAAATGTGTGTACTTTAAAAAGAATAACGACCACCACGTAAAATAAATACAAGATATTTCAGTGAATTGTAATGTGACCATAATTTTCTTGGTTCAAACTTTCGACATTTTCGAATTATAGCCAATAAACTCAGTACATTCTATACGATATATAACAAAACTGCAAGGCAACGTTATATAACATCAAGAATTCTTCAGATATGTAAGTGGTGTCTTTAAAAGAGGATTAGTTTTGAGATCCCGAGGATAATAGGTAAACGAGCTTCATTTTAGAAAGCTACGGACATCTTCAGTACTACAGTGTATAAGTTAAATACGTACTTGTAGCATTTTGTTGAAAATGTTAGAATTAAAATTCATTTTCATCGTTTCTCTTGTAATAGTTATAATACAGGATCATTGACCTTATAGCAACATTGTCTTCTACTATTTGAAAATTTCTCTATATTCCTGTATTAATTTTCTACCATGTATAAATATAAGCGTATTCCATCAGCAGAAAAAATAATATTTCCGTGTAAAATAATACCCTTTAAGGACACATATAGTATTGCTATACCATTTAAGAAGAAGCCCTACTATAAATCTTGTGTAAATAATCATTTTCTAGAGAAAAATAACTTTATCTTATTGCATTTGTGAAGTATAAGAACGAAGCACTCATTAATTATGTAACAAAAATCCGTGTGTAGATATTTATTACAGACTGAAAATGAGCACACATTTTTCAAATACTAAACACGTTTCATTTTGTACATTTCTGAAAGACAAATTTTATAAAGTAATGCATACTCGTTAAATAATATTATTTTAGTAGGTTTGTAATGAATAATAGCCTTTTTTAAAGAATCCCATTTCAGGTGAATTCTAGAACAAATTATATAATTTAATCGAAAACGAAAATACAATATTTACTTATATAAACAAACTACGATTTTGATAGTCTACTGTAAAGTCATAAATCATCTGTAAATACGCTAGGAAAAGCTAATTACATATTGCAAATAAATAAACGCCTCAATTTAAAAAACGCGCTAATATCGGAATAAGCCATAAAACCTAGATAACGAGTTTAATAGCTCTAAGTATTAGTCCTTTTCGTGCATTAACTATAATGGAAGGCGCTGTACGGGAACCATAAATAATACTGACAATTCAATTAATTAGAGATAAGGAAGCGAAGTCAGCGTAATTGTTACACCATTCCTGACTAATCCTCGGGAACATGTGCTAAAATGAGATTTAAAATTTTAGTATTAAGACGGAAGTAGTTAAAATTCGATTCAATCAATCTATTCATACACGATAACGTCAAGCAACATGTAGATTTCGAGTCATTATAATCATCATCGTTAGGTCTTCAGTCCTGGAACTGGTTAGACGCATACCATCATTGTTTTCTATTCTGAACTAACCTGAAATTTGCACAGTCTGCATCTAACACTACCTGATCTAGGTCTACATCTACCTCCTTTTTCCTATCTCTGCTTGTAGTATATCCCATACTATTCCCCAAAAATGCCTTAGAACGTATTTTGCCATCTATTTCTCTTTTTTTTTCCACAGATATCCTTGTCTCTCTACTATTTTTATAAGCTAATTGTTAATAACCTTGTCTGTCCATGCTATTACCCTCATACATATAAAGCACAACATTCCAAGAGGCTGCTACTGTTTTTCTGTTTGCTTTTCCTACTGCCCGTATTTCATAGGCATACTGAACTGTGCTCCACACATATGCTTTCAAAAATTTTCTTCTTGTTTCTATGTTTGTTGTCTTTCATCATAGCTGTCGTTCTTTCTTGTTAGAAGCAGTTCAGTCTCCTTCTATTGCTTTACAATTATTACCCTATTTCTCCGACAATCAGTGGTTGTTAAGGGGGGTAAGCAGCCTGTGGCTGTCAAGTTCCCCCAGCACTAGAACATGTAGCGATTTAATATTTTTTCCAATATATCTTTTCGCACAGTCAACATTAGTTGCAGATATTTCACAACCAACACCTGTAGTTGTATATAATAATCATCAGATTTATCTGCGCTTATTTTTTGTCATTACGTTTTCCGTCTCAAAACTGGTTGGACACGTACCTACACTTACTTATTATCTGAGTTAGCCTCCACAGTGCCCTGAAATTTTCACACAGGCTGTGTATAGCTCGGTTTCCCTTCTACTGTTTTCTAATTTTATGCCCTACTTTACCGAGATTCAGGGAAAGGGGTTAAGCAGCCCGTGGCTGCCAAGATCCCCCAACACTTTGACATTTGCCGAATTATTAGTTTTTCAGTAAATCCTTCCACACAATTAACATTATTCGAGAATATTGCCAAACCATTACTTGTAGTTGGTTATGATAATCATCATGTTTAAGTACAGATACTTTTTTCGTCCTTAATTTATCTATCTCGGGACTGGTTGGATGCGTACCTCCATTGATTTTTATTCTAAGCTAGCCTACACATTTCCCTACAGCCTAGATCTTTCACTATCTGTGCAGTAGTCTAATCTAGGTCTACATCTACTTCTCTTTTTTCCTCTCTCTGCTTCTAATATATTCCGCACTATTCCCTCATGCCGTAGTATGTGACCTATCATCATCTCTCCTATTTTTTACCGTTTTCCACATATTTCTTTCTTTCCTTGCCATTTTTAGTACCTCTTCGTTTTTAACTTTGTCTGTCCATGGTATCTTCATCATACGGCTGTAGCACGACATTTCGAAGGCGTCTATCGTTTTCTTGTCCGCTTCCCTTACTGTTTCAGGCTTTACAGCCGCACAGTGCTGTACTCCACACATATCTTTAAGCAATCTTTTTCTTGTTTCTATGTTTGTTGTCTTTGAACACAGTAGTTGCTTTTTCTTGTTAAATGTAGCACGACGTTGTGCGAATCTTTGTTTTATATCTTTTGAGGATTTCCCATCTTGTGTTATTTGGCTTCCTAGGTAGCAGAAATTGTTAACCTCTTTAAGTTCGTGTTACGTGTTTGTATTCTTGTTTTTGATTTATTTTCCTCTGCTTTGCATACTAGTATTTTAGTTTTAGCTTTGTTAATTTTCATACCGTATCTATCTGTTAGAACCGTTTCCATTTTATTAAGAACTGCTTCTAACGCTTTCTTGCTAGATGCTAATACCGCTATATCATCTGCAAATCTAAGCATATCAATTTTTTGTCCCAGCATAGTAACTCCAAATGTTTACCTGCATTTGACAGTATTTATTGCCTCTTCTCTATGTTCTTGTTCTAATTCTATTACTGCTGTTTGCTCTTTGTATATGCTATGTTCCATTCGTCTATCCTTATAAGTCATTCCAATCTTTTTGAGTATTTCAAACATTTTCTTCCATTTTACATTGTCGAATGCTTTTTCCAGATCTACAAACCCTATATACACGCTTTCCCCTTTTTCTATTGTTTTTTTGCATTATCACTCTCAGAGCTAAAATAGCCTCCCGTGTTGCCCTGTTTCGCCTAAACCCAAATTGGTCTTCTTCTAGTATTTCTTCAGTTTGTTTTTCCATTCGTCTTTGTACAGTTCTAGTTAATATTTTTAATACCTGTGCCGTCAAACTTATTGTTCAAAAATTTTCACATCTATCCGCGCCTTTCTTTTTTGGCATAGTTATTATGATGTTACGTTTAAAATCTTTGGGTATTTCGCTTGTTTCATACATATAGCTTACAAGTTGGAAGAGACGTTCTGTTACTGCCTATCCAGCGGTTGTTAGAGTTTCTGCTTGCACCTTATCTGTACCCTGCGCCTTACTATTTTTCAGACCCTTTTTTGCTAATTGAAACTCATCTCTAAGTATAGGATATTCCAAGTTATCATTTTCAATGTCTGATTCCTGTTCTAATGTAGTTAGTTCCTCTCCTGCATATAAATTTCCTATATATTCTTGCCATCTACCCACTTTCTCTACATTTTCTATGATAACGTTTCCTCCCGCGTCCCTTATATTTTTGGTATACAGTTTTATATCCCTAAAATTGGTTCTAATTAGTTTGTATGCTTCATCTGTCTTTCCTACTTCCATCTTAGTTTGTACCTCTTTGCATTTTTCATTAATCCATTGTTCTTAAGCTTTCCTGCATTTGTGAATAATTTCCCATTTTATGGCTTTGTATCTCTGTTTTCCTGTTTGTCTGATTTATTTTTATATCTTCGCCTTTCTTCCATTAAATTCAGGATATCCTTTGTTATCCATGGTTTCTTTTTTTTTGTTTATACCCCATAATATCTCTGGCCGCCATGTCTAGGCTGGATATAATGTTATTCCATTCTGTTTCTACTTCTTTAGTATGAGATATTTTCCCGATATCTTTTAGCAATTCATTTGACTTCTTTTCAAATCTTTCTTGAATATCTTTATTTTTAGTTTCTCTAAGTCAAAGTGCCTTTTTCCGTTTCTTTTTTTCAAATGTCGTTTCTCGTGCTTAAAACAAATAAACCTACTAATGCTCGTTCACTACCCTCACTTACCACTGCATTAAAATCCCCCGTAATTATTAAATTTTCATGTCCTTTTACGTATCTTAATATGTCTTCGATATTGTTGGTAGATCGCTTCTACCTCTTCGTCACTGTAGCTAAAGGTGGGCATGTATACTTGTATTGTTACTGTGTTTACCGGTTTAGATTCTAATCTAACCATGAGAACTCTTTCGTTCTTTTGTAAGTAATTTTCTTCACAGTATCCTATCTTTTTCCGCATAACTATCCTCACACTCAAATTTCCTTCCTCTGTTCCCGCATGAATTACCCTGAAGTCTCCACTCCAAAAATCCCCTGCCTCTGGCCACCAAACTTCGCTGATTCCTACTATGTCTAGTGCTAACCTATTCATTTCATTTTTAGGTTCTCTAACTGGTTGTGATTAAAGTGACATTTTTTAGAATTTTACGTAAAGTACACAGATTTATTTGTAATATGTACAATTGTAAAAATAACTACATGTTAAGTAGAGCAAATATTTTTAGCGGTAACTGAGCAGAACATCTTGACCGTGCAAGCGTCGGGGTGCCAGTGTATTCTCGTTCGTTGTCGTTGTGACGTATGAAGGGGTAGGGTCGGATTCGCCGCAACACTAGCTTACCTATTTGCTTCATGCTTCTAACATTCCACGCTCCGACTCGCAAAACTTTTTTATCGCATCCTCCGAAGTAGTTCCCTCCCGGAGATCTGAATGAGGGACTATTTTAACTCCGGAATCTTTTACCCCAGAGAATGCCATCATTTTATTATAATTTAGGTACGCTGTGTACTTGGGAGGTAATGTGGTGGTTTCCCGTTGCCTTCCACATCGTGGTAACGTGTCTTAGACTGCCATACCGACCCCTATAGTCTCTGCCAATCTAAGTACCGAAAGAGCCGCTGCACTCTTTCGGGCACCTGTCTTAGTCTGGTTTCTCACCAACGACCCTACTACTTTGGTTGGACCTGTAGTTTGGCTCTTTAGCTCATTAGAACACGCAATTCATTTCACCTGTTCTAGTAATCTAGAACTTCGGCATGGTGCAGGTCCATTCGAAATGGAAATTTCTAGTAAAAATTAATTTTTTAATTTATTAGTTTTTTATTATTTTCTTAAATAACGGCCACAGATACGAAAAACTGTAAGAGACTAAAAAGTTTCTAAGCAAAACGGATAATTCATTTTGCGCTATAAAATTTACCAGCGGCGCACTCCAAAAAATTTAAAGGGAGAAAGTGGGACAAGATCCCCAAGAAACTACCACCCTGTAGATTCTCACAATCATTCAACATTCCTAATTATTTAAGCCCTGCAGCGTAACCTATAATTCAAATTTGATATTAATATCTCAAAAACTGCAGGAGCTATAAAGAAAAATCAAAAAAAATCGATATTTCAACACCCTGTAGCGTTTGAGGACCTATGTTTATATAAACTTTTAGTTATAAAATTCGCCAGAGGATCACATCGTTTCGTATGTACAATGTCTCCCAAATTGGATGTATTAAATGGGTAACTTAGTTGTTATTAAAGATACAATAAAACTGTGTGCGCAGTCAATTGCCAACTTTTTGAGATCAATTCAATGGTGAAATCACAAATGAGCGATCTTCTTTTGTTTTCGAGTTATAGCTATAAATTGATATTTTTAACAATTCTATTAATTAGTATAACTCGTTTATTTGCAAAAACATCCAAAAATACTGCAGAAGTCTTTTATACAGTTTTTTACGTAAAATACAGTGACGTACGCAAATATTTAATATTTATAACACTTTTGAGGTTATAATAAAAACTTGCATTTTTTTTTTAAATGGAAACCACAATTGGTTCCCGCTTTATTTAAAAGCTCTTTTTGACAACTTTTCAAAAATATATAGTATAATATAATTATTTTTTCAAATGGCCGATTTATTCCATGTTTTTGGTGTAATAAAATAATTTATTATATTGGTAATAAATGGTTGGCCGTGAAGCAAAAGGTAAACACAAAACAAGAGTTTATTATTGTACCACATCACATTTCTAAACAACAAAGCTTTAAAGCTAGAAGAATACAATATCATAACTACATATATTACAAAAATTAATATAACTGCATCTTAAATTGAAAATTATATCTCTCTATCCACATATAAATAGTCTATAATCTATATATGGATACACAAATACACACATACTCAAACACTCATACCACACACATACAAGCACGCACCCACGCATGCACGCACGCATGCGCACACACCCACTCACACCCTCACCTACACACACCCTCACACAATATATATAAAACACTAGAACACAGATAGCACTACTACAATATTTTATTTACTGACAATTCAGAGATATTGTTCAAACTGGCCTCCATTCTCTCTTAAACAAAGTTCGCATCGTTTTATTAAAGATTTAATAGAATTTAATAAATAAACCGCCTTAACTTTACCAAATGCTGCATCAATTAAATTTCGCAACTCTTCAATACTATGGTGCTGGGTTTTATAGATTTCCTCTTACAGAAAATTCCACAAGAAATAGTCCAATATCGACAAGTCAGGAGATGTAGTCGGCCACTGAACAGGTTCAAACGTACCCATCCATTTATTGGGATATTCTTTATTTAAATAATCACGAGTATTTATAGCGTTATGCGGGGGTGCACCATCTTGTTGGAACCACACTTTGTGTCTTTTTTCGAGAGGCATGTCTTCCAGTAATTCGTGCAAGTTGGTATCCAAAATTTCTATATAGCGACCAGCTGAAAGATTATTTTCAAAAATATGGTATTGAAATTTGCCAACAACAATGTAGCAACAAATATTCAAACCAAAACGGCCTTGTTAATGCCTCGTATATGTTTGATAGGTATTTTCATTAGACCAGTGTCGATTGTTGTGTCTGTTGAAGATACCAGTACTACTCACATGTGTTTCATCAGACCATATAATGTTATTTCTAAAATTGTTAGTAGCAGCACATTTACGAGGATACCATTGATAAAATCGCATTCTTTTTTGAAAATCGTCGGGAAACAAACTATGTATAATTTTAATTTTATAGGGTCGATATTTATTACGCTTCAATATTCTTGAAGCTGCTGATTTAGAAACACCCATTTCCCTTTCAATTTTCCTACATGATGTTCTTGGGTTCGTTTCTAAACATGCTATGGTAGCAACAGTAGTTTGCTCTTGATTAAAAACTGCATACTGTTTCGTTCTAGGTTTTTCAAAACAGCCGAAGTGTTCTAAATTACTATCTAACCTTTTAAACATGTTAATACTTGGTTGTCGTCTTTCAGGATACCTGTATTATTTACAAACGACATAGTAATATTATTTGCTATTAGTTACGCAATTACCTATTAAAATATAAAGTTTTTGCTGATAGAGGAATTCTCGCAGACTCAATAAATGCAACTAGCATATTGTATTTTTAGTAATTTTCAAATTTTGCCATTTAGTAACAGACTGAAGGTTCACTTACAAACTAACAATACAATTTATTGCATGTGCAATAGATATGATTGAAGCTCGTTGACGTTTGTTATACAAACAATTGTCGCTTTTTGTTTACCTTTTGTTTCGCGGCCAACTATTTATTACCAGTATAATAAATTATTTTATTATAACAAAAACATGGAATAAACCGGACATTTGAAAAAATAATTATATTAAGCTATAAATTTTTGAAAAGCTGTCAAAAAGAACTTCTAAATAAAGCGGGAACCAATTGTGGTTTCCATTTAAAAAAATGCAAGTTTATATTATAACCTCAAAAATGTTATAAATATTAAATATTTGCGTACGCCACTAAATTCTATGTAAAAAACTGTATAAAAGACTTCTACAGTATTTTTGGATGTTTCTACAAACAAACGAATTAATAGAATTGTTAAAAATATCAATTTTTGGCTATAACACGAAAACAAAAGAAAATCGCTCAATTGTGATTTTACCATTGAATTGATCTCAAAAAGTTGGCCTATGACTGCGCACACAGTTTTATTGTATCTTTAATAACAACTAAGTTACCCATTTAATACATCCAATTTGGGACACACTGTACATGATATTTAGCAATTCCCTGTAAAATTATCTTTTGCAATTAAGTGCACGTATCTAACGTTCCGGAAATAAAACAATCACTGAAATTTACTGTCTGAATATTTTATTTCAGAGACAATTTGGTTAATTTGAGGACTGCCTACAAATAGATCAAATTTGTTGCAATCGATATACTGACGAAACAGTATACATTCTATTTTCGTGCCGGGTATATTTATAGGAACAATTGCAATAATTGTCTAAAAATTAATGAAAAAGTCGAAATAGATTTGCAGAAAGTTCTCGTTGGCGTGACGGAAATTACTGCTTACCTGAAAGATATTCCAGATCATAAATAATAAATAAAATGTAGTAACTGAAAGGATGGAATAATTGTAGTTTAGGGCTGTCTACAACACGCAAATACAGAAAAGTTTGTTATTTTGTATTTCTGTTAATTAAAAGGTTTAGGCAAGGATACGTAAATTGAAGGTGCTTTTGAATAGATAGTTTTGCAATTTATTTTCGTTGATGAATACCGTAGCATATCTTTCTGACGAGACTTATAAATAGGGTAGATCTTTGGTTTACTGCACTTCCGTACTAATTGTGCGATTTGGTGGTTGATTCCTTAATATTAATTACTATCCAAGCGTTTGCAGTATTATCCAATTAGGAGTCGAGTATTATTTAAAATAAATAATAGAGGCGCGTTCTTTGTCGAATGGTTGTTTGAACTCTGTTCAAATGACCAGAAACGAAAGGTCGTTTTGCCGCTACATTAAATCAAGCTCATTCGCTCTTGATTCCTGAAGAATGAACGAGTTTGAGAAGAAGCAGAGCGTGCGATATTCGAATCGCCATTTTAGATTTGCATCTGTAGATGGAAAGATCCCATGTAAGCTCTGCTTTCTCTGTTAACGCATTTATTTACAGAGCGTTTTAAGAAGATTATAGCGCCACGAGGCCAACTCCTCCTATATGCGTATGTCGTCCTGATTTATATCGTTTCAGTGTATTGATTTATGGATGATGAAGAATAAATTTAATAAACCCGTTGGTACGAAGGGTAAGGCGTCACCATGGATCAATGTAGTAAGCGTAAGACTACGGATCCCAAGGTCCTGCGTTCAAATCCCAACACGGCCGACTGCTTGAAAAATGACAGGTGAGCATTTTTCGCAAAAATTACGCCTTCGTTCGGATGAGAGATTAAATGGAGGTCCCGTGTGTGAATGTTGTCACGCACGTTAAAGATCCCTACCTTGCCTGGAATGGCAAGGGTTCGGCAAAATTCTAAATTTCCAGGCAACAAAAAACTCGCCTCCTGGCCAATGTAGTACCTTCTGGTGGAGCATTGGAAATATAAATGCACGGTACGAAGGGTAAAGAAAAGTAGCATAAAGGTTCAATTCCTTGACAATTTGCAGTTGCGAGAAATTTCTGAAAAAGTTTGCTTGAATTCCAAACATATGATTTTGTGGTGTGCCTTGTGACCTTTCAAATCTGTTCAACAATTCAAAATAAGTGATTAGCTTTATTTGTGTCATCCGGCGGCCTATTTGTTTTAAAGTGTGATAAGAAAATCATTAACACGTTTTCGTGAGCAACACAAACTGGTAAATATTGATATATGTAATAAGAATTTTTTCTGAAATTATAACGTTTACATTAATGTAATGCTTCTAACGTAAAACTAGTTTGTATTGCTTAGTTCTAGCTTAAAATATATACTATTAGTAGTTGTATGTACAAGGTTGTGAACACGGATATACATATCTGATATAGAGAGATCTCGTAATTATGTTGTATAAAAAGTTACTGTTTTATATAAATTTAGTAAGGAAAGTATACTCCACTATAATTAGATTTTCTGCCGCTTTCTTAAAGCCCTAGTCTTGATTTAATATTTAGTGTGCATTTTGTACATAAAATTGTTAATCATACAAGAAGAATACAAATCTATTAAACGAGGGATTGAGACTACATTTACTCTTTTATATTGGACAAATGCGTCCAAAAATAGAGAACTCAATACAATTTGATCAATATTGCTAAATTGGTGAGATATTAATGGTGGCCTATTGATAATCTGTTTTACAGTGTTTCTTATCAAGTTTGGTCAGCAATACTACTTGGTTTTTATATTAGTAGGATTCTATATCCACAAGCTTTTTGTAGTTTTGTTTTACAATAATCCTAAAATAGTTCCAATAGTGGTTTGACAACATATATTTTATTACAGAAAGTAATTTACATATATTATTTATTTCACCAGTATTTTTAGTTTGTTTTTCTTTGCAACAGCAAGATAGTAAGAGCACGCTAATGTCCTCTCTTGGTTCTAACTATATTGCTTTATTAAGGCGCTCTTTTTTGATAACTGTGTTTACACAGCAAATACGATATTTTTTCTTGGGGTTTTTAAGTTCTTCCTTAGAGTACAGCTTGCTTTGCATATGACTAGGGCTCGGTTACGCCCCATTAGTGTCGTTTTAAATTTAGTTTCTATAGAGTGTCATATGAAACATAGCTTTTGAAAATCCACAACCATCTTTCATTACCCTACTTAGAAATAGATCCTTTTCTAGGTAGGAAGATCACCTTTCCTTTAGCAACCTGTTTTAGAAAAAGGATCTTGCAGTTATCCACCCACGGTAATTTACGTTTCAATACGTGAAACTCAGTTACCGATTATAGTCAACTAACAAACAAGTACAACGCTTTTGAGTTTCTAAGCAAATTTAGAAGAAGCAAATACTTTTTTATACAAAAACGAATAATTTAACAATTTCTTATAAAAATTGATTATATAGCCGCAATGAATACGTATAAAACGTGCCAGGAAAAGTTGAGTCTGTCATTTACCAGTTAACTAGTTTATACAAGTATCCTAGCTTCCATCTTCTGCGTCAGTTGCTGCATGCAAAAATATCTGATAAAACGCATATCGTTAATAATTTGTGTAATATACTCAAACTGTGGCCTACCTATGCCATTATCTCCATAATCGCTTCCTTCCAATATCACTGAGGTCAGTCCTGAATACTATCAGCGTGATCCTTTTTCTTCGTTATATTTCACTTTTTTTCACCAATTTGAAGTAGTACATCTTAATTTCTTATCTTATCAAAATTTTCCTATAGCATCACCCCGTGGGTTCATACCCTGAACCAAATTGAATCGTTCTGATACGCTGATTTTTACTACATATAATGCTGCATGAAATATTAACAAATTTACGCGGGGTTAAATTCCACGGGGCAGTAAATGCCTTGCAAATAATAAAGCTGCATTTACCCCATTGTGTCCTAATCCCATTGCGACATTTTCAATCTCTCAGGGGTAACATCCAAATGTTTCTTTATTTGACTAGCGGTAGCCCTCTTCGATGTAGCACTGTTAATTCGTATAGCGACAGAGGAATAAGATAAGAAGGAATTTGACCACTTCGCCGACTGCCCGAATTTTACTAAAACTACGTTTATACTCGCGAAAGGTCTGTAGTAAAGTTTCTTTATTCCGACACATCCACTTCCACGAATCATCGACCCCTTTCCAAGATAACTTAATCACTGGCACACCTTGGTAGCCAAAGCATGCGTTGTGAAGCATTAAAATGCAATTTATGCGTTTTCCCAAACCACATATCATAAGTCAATGTCCAGACTTGTGTGAGAACCAAATCTTTGTGTGGTTTCACGCAACGCTTATATTCAACATAATAATACTGGAAAATTTCACGTGCGGGGTTTAAAAACCTCCTGAACCTAAATAATATAGTAAAAGGTAAAGCTTTTAAAAAAATCGAATCAACCCCGCAACCATGCGGTGGTACACTCTATACGAATATGCTTGAATATACTCATTCGTTAATCTTCAAATTAATGCTTGAAGCGAGATATTATATTTATCAAAGAATAATTTCTTTACTGTCGTAACTTTGTACTCTATAATACCCTTTCCTATACCTTCACTTCTAATCCAATATTATAAATTTCAAAGGTCTTCAGCGTAACCAAATCTGTCCTGTCTTATTTGAATATTAAAAAAGTAAATTTTATTATCTGTACTAAAGGCACTACTTTGTGTTTATTTCTATGTTGCAGCATTTATTTAATAGTTTATTCATACTGATTAAAATGTTCTTCATGTCAGTTACGTTATTGGACGAGAGCATGGCATGTTTACTCCAGTATTCATTTCTTCTTTAATTTCCCTATATAATTTGCTCTAATAAGTTGAAAAATAGGGAGCGAACCGAATACCTTTGTCTGACACGTTTCTTTACATTTGCGGCCTCTTCTCGATTATTTACTTAATTTCAATAAATTTATTCCTGTATATATTTGTTGCTGATTTTCTGTCTCTATATTTTTAACATATCCTTTGTAATATCTCAAATAGCATACTCCATTCACATTATCAGATACTTTTGCTAAATTTTCCAAGAGCAAGTATGCTGATTTCTCTTCCTCTAGTGGCAATTTAGGTAAACAACTGTTGTACTTGTATACTTTCTGTTTTTAAAAAAAATTAACAGACGGAAACGAACGAGTGGCTGTAGGTCAGAACATCGTCAAACAAACAAAATAAAAAACAAAGAGCATGAAAAATACGAGGGCTAAAACACATATGAAAAGTAACTGAGAATTGTAAGCACCTACCAGAACAAGTAAAATTTAAGATGTTTTTAGTTCACATCTGTAGTAGAAATTTAATACGTTTGAAAAGACAACTGATCACTTCTTATTTAAACATAGTAACTTAACCAAAAAGAAATTTTATGATTTTTTTTAGGAGTTAAATAGTAATTAGCTATTTATAAAATTGAGCTTTGACAGCAACAGTACTGTAGGCTAACACGCAAATTGCTCTGAAACAAGCTGTAATTATCTAATACAAATGTATATAATTTAAGAAATTTTCATAAAATATAAGCGTTATAAGATGCATGTAAATCGTAAACATACTCCTAGCCTCAAAAGAATTGTTTGCAAAATTGGACGGTATTAAAATACTACTGATTAATTGGTTATAAGTTGTTACAAATGTATAAGTGAAATTTAAAAGTTTAACTTAAACACTCGTCTACTTGTTTCATGAAATACACACCAAACTATATTGCAAAACAAGCTGCTACGACAAACGCGCTAACAACCTACGTGCGCAACAGACATATTACAAAAAAGGGGGCACCAAGGTATGCCTAAATTAATTAAAGAGTTCAATTACGATGTAAGCAGCATTTAATTTCATTGTTTTAACTTAGTTCAGTACAAATGTACACTACCTAGTAAATTGAAGGGACTGAGTTAATCGAACGGTGTTTCACAGATAATCTTGTTTGTTAAACTGCCAGCATTAGATTCTCAAACACGTAAATTACTTGATTATAATAATTTGTGCTACGAATAACAATAAAATGTAACCTTCGAAATACAAATGTAGGATTACCTAACCTTGCAATCATTTTGAAATGTCAACACATGAAAAGTAGAAATATTAGAAAAGTTTACATCCACTTTTACATGTTTACTAAAATGTTATCCTAATTTTGTACGTTTTAAGTTTCTAAATTTATATTTTAATAAAACAGTTTAACAAGAGATTACCTGTGATGTTGAAAGTATTATTTTTAACGAAATTTATAAAAAGTATTTACGTATTTTGAATATTGTTTAGGGGCAATTTTCTTCGACACGATTTTGCAAGTTAAAAACTTGATGTGAAAAATCAGCAGAATTTAAAAATAACTAATTCTAAAATTTTGCAGGTATATATATATATATATATATATATATATATATATATATAATTTAAGGAACTAGTTTTTTGTCAGCATTGATAAATAAAAATGTCAATATTTTTTAGCATACTTTAGAAATAATTTAGTAGGACATTTAAAAAAATTTCTTCGGTTGTTAGATGTTATAACATTGAGAAACTAATGTTTAATAACGGTAGCTAGGAGATGTTCTAACAGACTAAACGCTATTATAAAAATCTTGTACATACATAAAAAAGTGGGTTGATCAGATGTAAGTCTTTTAAACTTATAAATAAGGTCCATTATTTAAGTTGCGACACTGATGTATACTTTTTTCGCTTAATAGTTAATTTACTTTTTGATTGCAAACTATACTTAGTTGATTTAAATTAAACATAAGTGGTCAGAAAATTTTAAAAATAATACCAATATTTGTAAAAGTTGTCCTAGATTATACTGAGGGGTGTATAATTATTTGATATTATAAGTTTTATATAATTAGGTTTTAGCACCTTTACGGGGTCAGTATCTTTTACTGTTTGTTTTATTTTTGAATTTTGTTACGTTAAATTTCGGAAATTGATTGATTTATGCATGCTATATTTTCTAACTACTCTGTTTCATTTAATAATAGTAACAAGCGCATCCTAAAATGTCTAAACGACTGCGCGCTTTTTATGTTATTCCCAAATTATACGAACCTTTATATAACAGGTTCAATTACCTTTTAATTAAAATAAATATGCATTAAAACCGTCCTATAAAAATTTCCTTAAGTATGTATTTTATAATAGTCTGCTGCTTGGTAAAGGTTAAAAAGCACGCGTTCTAAATTCCTTGAAATAATTTCTAATTGTTAAAATCACTTTCAATAGGTTCGTTAGAAGGCTAGAATCTCCGCCTTATCAATTCGTTGAAACACGTTCTAACCACTGCAGCATACTTTAGGGTTTTTTTTGAAAGATTAAAATTTCTTATATCATTAAAATACTAAGAAATAATTAACTTGGTATTTCGTTATCTGCACGTGTTCAGTTCGCTAGCGTTTATGGGCAGTAAAATCGTTTCTTAATTAATACATTCCCCGTTTCGTAGGTCGATAATATACAAACCGCATACGTCGTTATAACAAATAGACAACCTGTGATACATTTTACTCCATACTGCTGCATGGAGAATTGCAGACCTACAGGATCATTTAAATAAATACCGCTTTCTCATGCGGACAACACAAAATTCCGCAGAAGTTAATATAGTATGTTTGTTTGCATTAATTGGATATTGCTCCAAGAATATTTTGCCGCTACTTGGTTCGAAAATATCTAGCAGGTGGTATTCGTAGAATACTTCACACATTATCACTGGGAATTGTTTTGAAGCACGTTGGTCAATTCAATATAAATACTGACTGAGCTTTTGAAGGAGTCATATTATATACACTATCCTTTTGCCGAAAAGAAACGTTGTAAGTCGCGATACTAATATGATTTAATGAACTAAATGTTATAATCTAATTAGATTGGTTAATCCAGCATTTAATCCAGCTATAAGTGTAGTCCGCACTCCCAAATTCTTTACAATGGTACTAGAAAGGCAGACAACTTGTTTTAAGGTGCGGTTATTCTATTTTCTTTTCTTTTGATGCTGCTGTGGAAGATAGACACTTTTTTGCTGGTTGTTAAAGGCTGTAGTTTTCTTACTCGTAATTATATAATAAATTACAAATTGCAGGTTACAAATTTACGTTCACAGTGCACGAGTAATTATGTACTTATTCTGCAACTCACAATTAGTATAAACCGAAGCTGGCATTAAAGCACTTTTCACTGTTTCCTTTGTTCTGAATTAATGCTAACAGCGTGGTTACCAAATTCTAAAGTAGAGTGAGCAAACATATTCTTCATTTAAGTTAGGGCTACCTTATTTAGATTTACTATTACGTTCTAACTTTTTCGAAGTGCACTTTACAGAGCAGATAAAATTACTGTATATATTACGTCTAATTTTCTTCTTGAACATATTTAGGGTTTCGTTGATTATTTAACATATATGACTTCCCTGTTTCGTCGACGGGCTGCTATATCCGAGGATCTTCAGTTGGATATTGTGCTTTGTAACCTTGCTCCATTCTATGCAATCCATTTGCCCTTCGTCAGCTCCTTACAGGAATTAGACAACGAACGTCTGAAGTTGGAGCCGAAAAAGATTCGGACCGATAATTACGTAGCCCATGACCAAAACCAATGTATACTTTTACTGTTTAACCGGATTTTGCTTACAAGTCCGCTACGAATGAGAAAAATACTTTTACTGACCGAACTGTTAAGATTCTTCCTACGCTTACGGGTAGAGCAAATACTTCTTCTGTATTTTCTACTGATCCTATTCCTGTGTCTGCTTCTACTCGTCAGGTCACATGCTTCAATTGCGACCAATTTAGTGATGTTTCGACACGTTGTACTCGTTCTCAAGTACTACATTGCTATGGTTGACATAAGAGAGTTACTTGACGCATTTGTCCGAACTGTCATCCTACTACTGGTGGCAACCAAATTTCTTCTGTTTCTAATTCTACGTTCTCTTCTGTACCTCCTCCACAGATTGAGCACATATCTCAAGTTACTGACTTACAGGTAGCAACTCAAGAGGTTGTTCCTGCTTTCTTGAATGATTTTACCAAAGAAATTTCTATCGTGTCTGCAACAACAGATGTAGCTAAAGTGATGTTTACTTCTAATACTGACAGTGAAGGTACTCTTGAAATTAATGAACCCGTATCTATGATGCATGCTGCTGTTGTTGTCAAAGTTTTACCTGATCCTGTTTCTTTATCTGCTGTTGTCGAAAAAGCAGTTCCTATTGTGGCTGAAGTTTTGCCTGCTTCTATTCCTTTATATGACGTTGATGAAATTTTACTTGATTGTATTCATTTATCTTAGGTGTTAAAATTCCACTTGATTCTGACCTGTTATCTAACGATGAAGAAGTTCTACCTGATTCTGTTCCTTTATGTAATGTTGTTGAAGTACTACCAGATTCTGCTCATTTATCTAACGTAGGTGACAATTTCTTGTTTTCTAATGATTTTATTATTCTGATTGGTTTTGTTTTTACTCCTCGTACTTATCCAACCCCGTGGGGGTCCGGGATTAAAATATTCCCACGGTACGACCTGCCTGTGGTAAAATGCGACTAAAGCGGTCCAACCCATACGCATACACTTCATCACACACAAAAACACACACACACATATTTCTTTTCTTTCGTCCTCTCCTTGCATCCCAACCCCGTGTGGGTTCAGGATTAGGATATTCCTACGGTACGACCCGCCTGTCATAAGAGGCGACTAAAGCGGTCCAAAACACACACACACACACACACACACACACACACATACACACACTACACACATTCACACATACATACAATCCGCTCTTCCTCAAACACATACATATTTTAGGTTGTTCTTTTTTCTTTTGCTTTGTTACTACTTACTTATAGTTTTATGTTTAGGTTAGAGTTTTTTATTTTTTAGTTTAACCTCTCCATTCCTTTTGGTCCATTTTTCTTTCCCTTTCCCTCTGCCGGGTTTCTTACTGCCAGTTCTCTTACAAACTTAGTTAAGTTTTTTCGATCTGCTCCCTGTGGTAGATGCTTTTTAGATCTTTCTTCTTTTTCTTAGGAATTTACGACTTAGTCGACTTTTAGGCCTAGTTAGTTATTCTTTTCTTCGGTGGTTCGTTTAATACGATTCTTTGTTACCACAGCTTGAAGTACCTCAACTTCTCGATCCAGTATTCTTGTTGTACCCTTGCATACTTTGAGGCTTGACATGTATCGTTTCGTTTTGGCCTGTACTGTTGATTTTCCTCCTTGCTCTTTTTCTTCCTTTGGGTTTTTTTGCGACAAACTAATTTCTTTTTTTGAGGTGGAAAACTGTACTGTTTCTTTACTAGAGATATCTGTCCTGCGACGACTTTTTGCATAGTTAGGTCATTTCATCTTTGTCCTCGATGATTCCTTTTCCTATACCTTTTACACTTCTTGACTTGGTCCGGTGTACTGGTGGTTCAAGCCGGATAACAATTCTTTTGTCGGTTTTAAGTTATTTCTGTAGTTTTCTTAGGCGAATTTTCTTTTGCTTAGTGTTATTAGTATACTACCTGTTTCGCTGCTTCTGCTTCCTACCCCGACTTTTTAATTTTGCTGGAAACCAATTTCTTACGTTCAAAACACTGCAAGTAATTTTTTCTGCATTCATTTTTAAAACACTCTAAAAGTTCTCAACAAGCTCAATTTTCTACCATTTGAAATTAGTATTAATCAAATTAATCAAAAAGCTACTTAGAAAACTCCACATTACAAAGTTGCTACAAATAAATTCTATACCTGCTGTGACTACATTTTAATTACAGTTGCATATAAATGCACAGCTTTCTTTTAAAAGATAAGTCCATTTAATCATCTGTCTAGTAAATGAACACTTGCAAAGGGTTTGTTATCTACTATTCTGCAGCTGTTAAGATGTTTCAAAGTAATAGGATTGCTTTCCTCTGTTAAAAATCCCTTGTTAATTGCGTTATCTCCTTGTTGACAAGCTGTAGACTTTTGCAGCTGTTGTCTGGGAATTCTGCGCACCTGATTCTTGTGCGATATCTTTGAAAGCCAAATATCTAAACTCCCTCCAATACATGGTTCTTGCCTTATGAAATAGAAACCGTGCTCTGAAAGGGACACATTTGAATACAATATCTTCTTACCGAAGATATGTTGTATAGTTGCGCTTTTACAATGCTTTCTGTGTTAGTATGGGTTAAGTTGGTGGCTCCAGCATCCAGCCCATAGAGAAATGCAGTCGCATTTTCCCACTCAAAAGATGATACCAGCAAGAAGCCGATAGCTCAAGGTACAGTTTGCTGTTTTCGTAATTTTTTTATGCTACTAAGAAGAATAGACATTTCATTTACTGTTCATATTGCTATAACTAATGATCATCCAGTAAATTACCAACGCCACGTTACAAAACTCATGTTCACAACGCACGAGCGACTATGTAATACATCTTCAAATTAAAAATTAATCAAAGTTTGTGTTAGAGTCCGTTTTACTGCTTCTCTTGTTTTTTGCATAGATATTAACGTAAAAAACTTGCGCATCAATTTAAAAGTAGTCAACAATTGATAATTTAAGTTAGGGTTTAAGTTTAATGTTACGCTATTTCTTGAAGAGGTGAACTTCACAATGCAGATTTCTTTACTAACTTTTACCGTTTTCTTTCGTGTTTGCTCGGAATACCGTAACAAGGTTATCTAAATAATTTTTAACACAATATTTTTAAAAACATGTAAATACATGATCAATAAATTTTAACACCATTCACATAGTAATATTATTGAAAACATGTATGTACAAAATTTTAAAATTACGTAAAGCCAAATAAATGCATATAGCATAACACTTTCTATTGAAGCCGCACGCCTTTGTTAATTTCATATAATCAGTAAACCACACTGTTTACTTTGTTACGACTTCCAAGGTCTAGGAATCCTAAATTTAATAGAACAAACAATATAACCTACAATACAGATGGATGTTTTACGCATTTAATGTCCAGCTAAACAGATCTCATCACAAAACAAAAAGAATACTTTGTAACTATATCAACTAACCTTTGTGCGTGTTAATTCGTTTAAGGGTAAACATTTCACTAGCTGGAGCCTACAATAGAAAGGATTACTCAATTTCCCACCACAGTGATATGGACTAACCGGTTCAACTTTTAGATATTGCGTGTTGTTGATATATCTGTGAATCCACTACGTCGAACACCAAATTGCTATTTCCTAGCCAATGGGGTTCGTCGATTTCCCGTTTTATGAACAAACTTTCACATGTTTATTTATTGTTGGTTCGCGAGTAATTATTTAATTAATTTTCGGCGACTGTCTAACGATGTTATTTCCCCACTTTATCTTCTTCCGAGAGGTATGTTATAAACATCCTTCTCATGTAAAAGATGGTTGCTTTTCGATGGTTTGTTTAAGCTAGCATCACGTGTAAATGTAATATAAATGAATACGTTGTACTGAATGTTGATGTTTGGTTAGTAACTTAATATCTATGGACTTGACTAACTCATCGATTCTTTCTTTGCATTTAACAACATTGTATTAACTTAGTTTTTATTGTGTCGAATACATTGTAAAAAATAGGTGTAATTGTTTTGGTATATTCTTTCAAATGGAATTATTTTCTAATGAACAACGGAAAAAGCTTTTTTAATTTTATCTGAAAATTGTCTATTACTAAAATCTGTTTCTAATTTGGTGGCTTTTAGATAGTTACTGACCTGAATTATGTTCAAGTAGGTATAAAACGAAGCTTTTGTATTCCTTACTTCTATAACTTGAATTTGTTTTATTGAAATGTCACTCTTACTGGAATCTATTATTCACGAAATCAAAATATACAAGGTACATCAATATTAAATTGTTCGTTTTAGATTAATTTTTTCTTTTTTGCATTTAGTTTTTATTTCCCGTAACGACAAGCCGATACAAAGTGTCTATTCATGATTCCCATTTTGGACTGCTGATAAGTAGGTTTTAAAGTTTTAAACCATGTTATCTTTTGTTTAATGCAACACAAAAGTTATAAATTTCTGAATATTACTAAAAAATTTATAGTTGTATAAATAAGCTTGATGAAAACTTTCATTTATTAAAGCTCGCAAAATTTTGTAGTAATAGAAAAAGTTCATTGTAATTTTAAATTGGACATAGCAAGAAATTGCTGACACTTGCATAATTTAGCTCATTACAGGTTTACAAAATATACCAAATTGATTTACTCACGGTGACAAATAACCATTTACACTATTTAGTCACGTACTAAGGTTTACTCCATGCTTTAAAAAATTCGTGCCGAGGAATAACAAACAGAATTTATTAACTAAACAGAGTAAGTAGTTGTGGCCTACAACTGTCTACATTTACGTCACAGTCACGCGAAAACAAAATTGCTTATTGAAGATTCGAATATTGGAATTTCTGCTAATTAGTGCTATACCGACTACTATGTAAATTGTTACGTTTTTGAATTGTAAATTTTCTAACCTTTGCTACTTCTAATGAATATTCAAAAGTCGATCGTCAACGTTTTGTTTCCTAATTTAACACGAAAGGTTTCAATCAGATAGTTTGGTTTTAAAAGCACTAAGTGGATTTTAAAACTGAGATCAACTGATATGCATGTAAGTCATTTAAGCTTTGTATGAGGTAGGTATAATGGGCATAAGCCAGTTAAACATGGGGTTGCATTTATATTGCGGACGTAATTTCGAATGGCCAGAGCTGGATATTGACATTCGATATCTGTTTCCTATTCAATATTCAACACAAGTCTGTCATTGCTCCACATCATTAACTTTACAATCCGTTTCCAATTTGCCTCAGAACAAGCGCGAAACCATTTCAGTAATTTCAGTAATAATGATTTGTCTAGAATGCCTTGCTATTGTTTCTCCATTACCAATTTCCTGTAATTCCTAAAGTGAAAAGAACTCCTTTAGTTAGGATTCCGTTTAGTAAATGGTTCAAACACATACCAGAATGCAGAATGAATTTGTTTTTAAATAATATAAAGGCGTCCGAAATAAACGAATCGAAATTTTTGGGCTTTAATAACGTAGAATTTTTAAAAAATTATTTTGTTTTATCGCCAAGTGGAACCCTTGTAGATGGTCGATTATCTGCGCAAGTAACTTATAATTGCCGTTCCTTTCTCACTATATTTAGTCTATATTTATATTTAGTCTTGTTTTCATTAGCACTAGCTTAATCACTATTTGTTGGCAGTAATTTAATCTTCTAAATACGACGGATCAAACACTATTACAGAGATGAAATGAGTCATGGGTCAACTGGGTCACTGGGTTCAAGTGGGTCACTTTTCTGTTTGGGTCACTGGGTCAGTGGGTCCCGTGTACTGACCCGGATTGACCCAGTGACCCACATTGACCCAGTGACCCACAATGACCCAGTGACCCAAATTGACCCGGTGACCCAAACTGACCCAGTGACCCAAACTGACCCAATTGATTCAGCAACAAATTGAATTATTGAAGTCATAAAAATCTTTTTCCCATACTTTCAGCTCCATTTATTAACTATTTTCACAAATGCATTAGCTTATTGGTGCCGTTAGTTGCTAGCATTCGTTTCATATTCCAAGCAAACGCTAAAATGTTTTGTAATCAATACATGGCTTTTTATATAATATAAAACGCATTTTTACATGTTTTTCAAGAAACGTGCTGTAACACTGTGCCGCGAGAATGCAGTGTTATGAACGTATACAATTTTGTATGTTCAAATAATAGTATTCTTTCACATAAGAACTGAAACAATTTGTAGCAAAAATCTTAATATTATATACCCGGTTATTTTCAGTGTTCATTATTTTTGTAATTTGTATATCATTATCATTAAACATGGATAAACATCACCTTAATTGTAATTTAAACCATATACATAAGTGCTGACTTTTATAAATCTCCGTGAGACTGAGTTTTCTTGATAAGACTAATTAACTAAAAGAATGATAAAGATCATATAAAACAATGTTCCTGTATCAAATCGATGTCAGAAAACGGGATTACTCAATTTATATTTTATTGCGTCTGTCATTGAAAAATATTTTGATCATTTAGTATATTTAATTGTTAAACATTCTCACACTAATTAAAATTGTCTCGGACAGCAGCTACTCCTTCTGCCAGATAGTTCTGAGATTTATTTTGTAACTGTAATTCGTAGAACAGCACATATTTATTAAAAATTAATAATAAAATTTTCAAATTTCATAATCAGTTATTCGATAAAACTCGCCCACTAATTGAAGACATCACAGAGGGCCAATTTGAGACAGTAAGAAAATTTTTGCGACTGCATCAATTTGGGTCAATTTAGGTAACTGGGTCAATTTGGATCACTGGGTCAATATGGGTCAATTTGGGTCACTGGGCCAATTTGGGTCGCTGGGTCAATGTGGGTCAATTTGGGTCACTGGGTCAATGTGGGTCACTGGGTCAATTTGGGTCACTGGGTCAATTTGGGTCATGGGTCACTGAGTGGTGGGTCACATCCTCATTTGGGTCACTGGGTCATGGGTCACATTTTAGGTGGCCCATTTCATCTATGTACTATTGTAGCACTAATCTTACTGATAATTTATTTATCTAGCACATCTATACCATGTACGCGAATTTATATTTACATCGCATAAGTGAACTAATTTATGCATAGCAAACGTTTATTAGGATCAAATTTAAACTAATACTGATCTATCACAACGGGCTTTGTACTTCCAAAATTCCATACGATTCAACTATTAAATCTCTATCAATAAGGGTCTCCTCAATAGATGAATTACCATCAAACTTGCTTAGAATCAATTTTGTTTTAGCTTAAATTCAAATATACAGGACTTTCAATAACACTAAACCAATAAAGCTAACCAAGGAATACAATAAAAACAAATAAGTTCCAATGGAATCGAATTAAATTAATTTTAATCAAAGTTGAGACTGAATCCAAATGGAGTTGAATCCTTAAGATAATCAAGTGCAACTTGAACTAATCCAATAAATACGGTTCTACTTCCAATTTTTCCAAAATTGGCAAAGATAACTAACTATACACACTCTACAACAATAACACATACTTAAACTTGCACTAATTTTGATTTTATTAATCATTGTTTTATTTTAAAATATCTTCATTTGCCAGAAGAACATCAGGAATCATCTATTTTACAATTACTCTAGTATTTATAAACTATTATCCAAATTGTAAAGAACGTCGCTCTAGAAAATTTTCTATTCTATATAAGTATTAAACTATCTAGAAATCACATAGCCCCGTCCCAATAATAATAATTTCACTTCACAACAAAGCATCTGGTTGGTGTAGCACTGCCAATAGTGCGAAATCGACTTTATATACCAAACGTGAAATCCTACCATTACTGATATCTCGGCTTACGACTGTAAATATTAATTTCTATTGAATGGAATAATGAACAATTATGTGACTTCTTATATGAAGCAATTTATAGTAAAATTAATGCACTTTTTAAAGAAATAAATGGTACGAATAACACCAATAAAATATCTATGCATTTGAATTATATAAAACGTAGTTTTACATACAGAGTGTTTTCAATAGAAGGTTAAGCTTCCATTATGAATTAGTATGAATTAGAATTATTCTCTAATTGACCAAAATGAAGCTTATTTCTTTCAATATATATATATATATATATATATATATATATATATAAAATACTCATATTTAGACCAGGGTAGAAAATTAATTAATTATAGCAAATAATTTTAAGCACCGTGTATAGGGAATTTTATTAAAAAATACGCTTTATTAAAACACCGTGGAGAATAAAAATTCATTCGTTTCAGTAAAAATAAGAGATTTAAATCATGTACAAGACGCTTTATATCAAAAGAAACAGTATTAACAAGCTCTACGTGTAATGTATTTATTCGAGGAAAGAAACAAATGGAAATTACGTGCAAAATTTATATTAATTAACCTTATTTTAAGTAACCGGTATTAAACAAAGTGTACACATAATAATTAATATTTAATTTGTATTCGCTAAAAATGAAAGGATAGAAGTCAATTTTAATTGGAGTTAATTAAACCATTATTAATAATAAGCATAAAAGCCTGTGAAAATCCAAGATTAAAATACCACGAAATAAGGCTCTGAGAATTAATAGTATGTTTGAACACCTGCGTAGTTTAAAAAGCTCATTCGGCGTAAATTTTGCAGATAATTAATGGTTCAGAGAATCTTGGAGAAACCGTCGCATAATAGTTACGAGAAATGCTAAAGGTGGGTTATTTCACACTCCACATGGACTAAAATAATCGATAATAAAGAATATCAATTTGCATCAATAAGAACAGGTTAGATAGAGACAGATAATATGCACAAGACCGAGACACATATAGTAAAAGGCGTGATTTAAGCAACGTCACGAGGGTCACAATTGGTTGAAAATAGGATGCAAATATCAGAGGTAGAAACAACGATTTCTGTATAAAATTTAATTAGTTATTCTCGGACATGTTTGCGTGCCATGTTGAAATTTGTGAGATTTAACTGGGGCGAGTACAAAATTCGTAAAAACCGACGCGCGGGCTACGGAATGGGAACCGAGAATGCGAAATTCTTTAGAATGGTCCGTTTTGAGGACTCGACCGACAGACAGGCTAACCTCTATATATACTGAGGTGAATATAAACAAGCTCTCTTAGATCTTCGACTTGATTGAACGCGTTAAACAGTGCTTTTTAGTTTTCCGGTTTTAATATTAAATAATTTAAACAGTTTGCTCGAATATTATGTGATTTAAAACAGCTTGTTCTTTACGTGCTACAATAAATGTACTTTAGTGCACTTAGAAAAGAAGATACAAGGTAATAAAGTTTAATATCACTGTACCAATTGGTAAAATTCACTATGACAAATAAATACACAAAAGTAGGCAGTTTTGGCGTATCTTGGTGAAAGAAGTATGAATTTCTTTGTTATTTTTCGGGGGTATTAATACTTAAATGGTGCATAAACGTGTCTGGATCCACAAAACAAGGTTCAGATATACACAGATTAGTTCCGGAAAAGCCCTGAAACAACTTTAAATAAATGGTGATGGAGAAAATTTTTAAAGCGTTGAGAATCAGAAGCCATAAATATAACCCAGTTGGAATGGTGTAATTAACAAAGGGACGATGTACATGGAAGCTACGAGTGCAAGTAACCTTCAGGTAAATTATACTATTTTGTTTGAACTTTGATATTTTTGTGTGTGTTGAATAACTTTATAATTGATTTACTCAAAATGGACAGTAGTGAAATTGTACTAACAATAATATTTTAATTTTAAGGTGAAATTTGCTTGTTTAAGTAGAAAGGGTATTTAGTATTGATGTTCTGGATTATGATGAAAATTTAGGGTATGTCTTTGAGCTCAATTAGACGAACCTGGTTAATTAACGTAAAGGGGTGGTAGATGCTCCCTTTGTACTCTGCATATATTGTTATAGTAATTAGTAGGCATCCTACAAGGACTTTAATTCTGGATGCACATTAAAATGATAATAAATTTAATTTTGAAATTTTCCGATATTAAAATTTATGCTGAATATTAATTTTGAAATTTTAATGTATTGTGAATATTGATGTAAATAGAGTTGACGTTGATGTTTGTGGTAGGAATGTGTTTGTTTTTTTATGTATGAGGATGAAAGCTATCTAGAGGAGCAGCCGAGGCGATTAACAGAAGAAAGTTAATGGACCAACACAGTTAAGGTAAGGAATAGGTTTTTTTTAGGATTCACAGCATTCTTGACATCCAATTCGTAGGGGATCGATTCGAAAAGCGGAGTACCCGGATTTTGGTGGTATCACAGCAATATATATATATATATATATATATATATATATATAATATATTTAACTTATGTATTTGATTGTCCTTTCAATTACACGATATTATATATATATATATATATATATATATATATATATATATATATATATATATATAGATATTGAATAATATCATGTCCTGCATATTTATTTTTATAAAAGTGATTACGGTTACTGAGGACTGAAGTATAAAAATTAAAAACTTGGATTGTATGCTAACGTTTCGTGAAATTTATTCACATTATCACAGCTTACTACTTAAATAATTAAAAATAAATATATATATATATATATATATATATATATATATATAATATCGTGTAATTAAAAGGGACAACCAAATACATAAGTTAACTCATAGGGGTTAAGAGCGATTAGGTATAGTAAAATAAATTTATTGAGTTAAAAGATTTTCAACAATTATTTTCTAGCTTGATTAATGGATAATAAAAAAATATCGATTTAGTTTTAACGCGTGGTTAAAGTAGGAATAATTTATTTTAATTAGATTTAGTTAGGGACCATGTATCATAGTATTTATGTAAAAAAAAAAGAAAATAATTTGGGGTTAAATTATAGCATAAAAAAGTTTTATGGAATAGTTTGAAAGCGTTAAGCACGTTAAAAATAACGATTTCTACGTTTCAAATAACAAGTGGGAAAAATGGATTTCTTGGTAAAGTTTGCTGCAAACAAATTTAATAGCTTAGTAGAACCAACAACCGTTGAAATTAAAGCAGCCAAGGCCGTAAACAAAACCACACAGGATTGATGTAAAAGCAGTATACGTTAGTTAAAATATTGATTTTTAATCTTAGTTATGGAGTCGGAAGAAGCAATGAAAATACCATAATTGAATAAAAGCCTATAATCATAAGAGAGATACATAAAGTATATCTAAAGGAAGGGAATTAATAATCGATAATCTCAAGGATGGTTGTAAACAAGGCTCGCGTCGCTCAGAAAAGTGGGAAATTGGAGCCAAGCGAGTTGATTGGTAGAAGTTAAATAAGAAGGGCTAGAAATTCAGGTGGTAGAAGATATGTGTGCAATAGAGCGATATGTACAAGGAAGATAAAATGATGTTTGTTTGAAGTTAGAGGCGTGGAGTATATGCTAATCCGGAGAATTGGAAACGACAGTTGACGCGTTTAAGTGGTTTACCGCGTACTGTTGTGTTATGTTATGAAAATTACGAGAAATCGACGGTCGTTGGTGATTTTCGAGAAAAATAAGACAACGGTTAAACAAATATACGTGCCATTTTCTTAAACAGGGGGAGCCAGGTTCTATTATATAATCAGGAACAGAGAGGGGACCCGGTCTCTTTTCTCTTTGCTTTTTGATTCCATCGGTGATACAGTGAGTTTACTTACAAGTGCAGTCTCATTAAATAAAATTTATGTTAAAGCTAATAAAGCGGTATTAGTGAATAGTAAAGTTGAGATGTAAGTACAAAGATTTTTGTTTGGATGCACGAGAACTACTAGAATTTGAAAATTGTTTGGATGTGGATCAAAGCGAGGTTTGGGATAGTAGAATGAATTTGTAACAAAAGGAACGAAATTTGGAGATTGGATATTTATAAAAGAAGAGTTTTTTTGGAGTAGAGGCTTGTATTCGACCATGAAATTAATGGATAGACGGAGGACCTACCAGATGGCAACATCTACAAGGGGCTAGTTGGTGCATCGCATTACAAAGACAACTAAGCGCTTGTAAATTATCGTTAAAGGTATCGACTCATTTTTGCAAACCCGTGGGATTATCGGAATTCAATTTGGGTAATTTATCAATATTGTTCCATAGAGCTGAGGTAATGTGGCGAATACTACGATATTTTTCCCGAAGTTTATTGTAGGCAAGAGGGTAATTGGCTTCTGTAAAATCAAAGTTCTTAATGGTTAAGAGTGCGGAACCTTTTAGTGCTGATTGAAGATAGGAAAATTTATCCACGTTTGACAGATCATTATTAAAATGAACTAAGCTATCGAAGCGGTCAAAAAAGCTTTCAAACAAACAACCTTCCCCATCAAACGTAGGGAAGTGAAACTTTTGACTTAAAGGTATCTAGCGGCGCAAATACAGCCCGAGACGACGACGATTGGCTTGGAAACAGTTTGAAATAGAACTCTTTTACTTGAAAGAAATTGTTATTGAAGCGTTTAGGGATAGCGTCTTCCGATTCAAATTGTTCATCAGCGTCGTCGGCGGAAGAAATTGCACCTACTATAAAATTATGGTGTCTAAAGAAATTTTCTCGAAACGTCTCAAGAGATTGGTATTGCACTCAAAATAAATCAAAAAAGGTTGATTCAACGGTAGATTTTGCGTGATTTTAAACATTTCATTCAACGAGTTAATTGCAATATTACGAAGAAAACAGCTAGGTTTAAATTTCTCTGCCATAATTCAAATTAAGTAAATACCAAAATGACAGACGAAATGAAACCGAAATCTCGATGATTAAATTAAAGGCAAACGCGGCGATAACAAATATGTACAAAATGCTGGTACCGAACCCGATAACAAAAAGGCTCGTAAACAACGAAAGCTCGTAAACAACTTGCAAAGCTTTGATGAGCGGTATGCTAACGTGAATCTAATTATCAATTAAAATTTGTTGTTTATTCAGATCCGGTGAGAAGTGAACTAATGTAATTTTTTGCGGTAATTTCGATAGCTACTGATGGTACAGAAAAAGTGGACATGTATACGAAAAATAAAATAAATGATAATAAACAAACAAAAATTCATGTGGCCGTTCAATCGGATAACGATAGTAAAAGAAACTCTGTTGAATGCGTTCGTCAAGTACGGGTAACGAAAATCGACTCTCCAATGTGGCGAAGCAGAGCACATGTAATTTTGCGGTCGTCTACAACGAAAAGCGATACTGCAATGCTTCGTGTTTTCTGCATGGCCATGATAAGAAAGTTCTAGCAAATGCGAAGAGCATAGTTTATCGATATCGTGCACTTTGTACAGGCGCGGTGTTTGAAGTAATACACGGTACACAATTACATTTTAATATACCGGGCGGAGGTAAATAACCAACAATTTCTAACTTCGAAAATAAAGTAAGCGGTAAATTATATATAATATAAACGGAACAGGTATTGTTTTCCAATTGAATAATATTTGGGTTCCTGAAATCCAATTTATCATTCATTACGTGCATGACTTACTAATGCACATGCTTTAGGTTTTGTATTAATGTCACTCTTGTGTTGTGTAATTCTTTGCTATACATTTTGGGAGGTTTCGACAATGTATGGAAGATCTTCCACAAATTGTGGTGTATTAATAAGTACAAAACATTTCTCATGCGCCATCATATTCGAATGTAAACAACTAACTATCAGTGACATTTTAAGTCTCCGTCATGATAGTAAAGATGGCATTGCCAGACAACATTTAATAGCAAACCTTCTAAGAAAGTATACACCGAATGTTAAATGAGAAAGTTAATCAACAGAAACTAATTTTTAGCTAAAATGTACTAAATAATTTTGTCTGGAATTGGGTAAGTAGTTCAAGTACAGCGAACAAAAATTAATTAACTTGTTGGTTATGTTGCAAAGAGAAAAGCCAATGACCGGTTTCACTGTAGTTGCAACTCATCAGAATGCCGCAGTTCTCTTTGCAAAACAACCAATCAAGTTCCTGAATTATACATAAGTCGTGGTGTATTAATAAGTACAATAGATTTTCTCTTTGCAAAATAACCAACAATTTAATTAATTTTTGTTCACTATAGTTGAATTACTTTCCCAATACCAGACAAAATTACGAATTACTATTTAGCTAGAAACGTATTGGTTTCTGTTGACCAACTTGATCATTTAATATTGGTTTTAGTACTTTTTTAGAAGGTCCGCATCGGTCATGTGTTCATTTTCGGATGAGTAGGAGTTTAAAGATTGGTACGAGCACAAGAAGCTTTCTCGCTGTTGGGAGGAAAGAAAAAGAGCGCAAATCGTGTATATCGCAAAGAACACTTACGCGCTGCTCTAGCTCCACTGTTCTGATGAACATCCAGACCCAAATTTGTTAAAATTTTAATGCTAGAAAATTTTCTTCAAAAGACTTTGAGTTACTGAATGTGCCTTCTATTTCATTTGTTCAAATTTAAGTAAACCTCGCATAGCTTGCATATATTTAAAGAATGAATTACTTTTGCAATACTTGAAATAGTTTAACACCGTCACACAATTAAACTATGCAAAATATGCTTTGATACAGTATCAGTAAATCCGCGTGCTTTTCATTAAGTATTCCTTAAATGTTGCATCCCATCTGGAGGAACATTACACAGCAATAAACGAATAAACCATTACGGTATCTTGGCAACAAAATCTTGAAAGGAAGCTGTTTATTTCGTTTCCCGACAGGAGATAACAAAATGTCAGGTAAAAAAGCTTTTAATTGCTTTTTGCGAAGTTAAAAGGGTTTATAATTAAAGTATCAGCTGCAGGTACATGATATGACTTCGCTAAAGATATACAGGTTCGAGATGCTCTACTGAAGTTGACAGGTATAATTTGTTAACACAGTAAATAGAAAAATAAGACTAAATAAGCGTAGTGAAACATTTTTGCGCATGGGAGTTATGTGTATTGTTTGTAACATTGACTTAGATTGGATCTATTTGTAGTTCTCCATAATATTATTGGGTTAAATAGAGTTTGAAACAAAATGGAATATGGTATTCAATTTAAAACTTGGTGTAATGTTTAGTGCTAAAGTAGAAATTGTTCGCAGTTTGCGAGTTACATATCCCCCAAATCGATATAAGTATAATTAAATAGAAATTATTAAGAAATTTAAGTTAGATGCAACAATGTAATTCAAAGATAAGAGAAGGTTAATGAAAGTTTACAAGCAAGTTGTGAGAACGGATGTGAATACATTGTATTCCAGACGTAAGTTATACTGCAGGTGCAGGTCACAGTCGGTTATAAAACCACAATTATTAGAATTAAGATTGTTGCTTTGTATTGTATAAATTAATAAAGAAATAAGCAGACGTGAGCTCTGCAGTTCTCACAGAAATGTGAGGGGCAGAGACAACATAAATACCCCGGGAGCCCCAAGATAGTCAGTTAGTCTTGAGCCTCACAACTTTTGCATTGTTGGTTGTTCAGACTACTCGCCCTAATTAAATCCATTTAACAGTAATTTCGATAGAGTAATTTTATATAGTTTTGTAAAATTCCACTTGTAATTTCTGATTAAATAAAAATTTTTACAAGAGTTTTTTGAAGAAGACTTTTTAAAACGGCATCTCCCAAGTCCCAAAACGTAACTCGCGTAACTCGCGTACCTGTAAATTTTTCTAAGTCATAGGAATTTAAGCAGTGGTAAGATTTTTGTAAACACCCACTAACTCAATTGAACCAAAAATGATATCTCAATGCGACAAACGATTTGAAAATGATACTCAAAATCAGTTACAAATCGAATATCAATCAATATATTACAGTATTAGCTGTGTTTGTTGGCAATCTGCAAGTTGCTAACAAACAAAATGAATATTTTGTAGGAATTTGTTTCAAGATTTCCTATAACTATAATGGCAAAGCTATTACGTTCAATCGTTTTGCTTGCTTTAGAACTATAATGATTTAGTTATATAGTCTTCGCTATCAAACAGTATCTAACCAACTGAGCGGAAATTGTGTAACACTCTTGCGTTACTTAAGTACACATTAGGTTGTAGAAATATATCTATATAAATTAGTTACTTCAATGAACTTTAGCAAGAAATCGCCCTGAAAAATTTATAAAACGTAGGTGGTTTATATTTTATAACCGGTCTATTTCAATATCATATTAAATTAGGAAAAATTACCAATAAAAATCGAGGATATCGCCATTCACAATAATATTCATATAATTCACATGCGGTTTAAGATACCACGAATCATAAAACGTCATAAAATTAATGCGTTCACACGGTCTGATGACATCCAACTCAGTTATAAGATAGATTTAAACGCACAAAATGTGAGAATGGAATTTTTAAAGAAATAGGATATAACGATTAAATTTGAAATTAGTAAGGAAGGAAGGAAATTATGGTTTAGTGACAGCGGACGTGTGTAAGTCATAGACCCTCAGATGGCCGATGTCAAATTATTTTGAGCTTGGCTGTATCATTAAAGTATGAAGTTCAAGAAAGTGTGTTAAGTGTGGATTTTAATCGCGTCGGTAGTGCATCAAAAGTTGATAAGTGGGTGATATTGTCGGATGCTTTCACGGCCGGAATCGTTATAAATATTTATGGTTTCAGGTTGGGAGCGTGTCATTTTATAAACTAAGGTCGACCTCTCGCCCACTTTTATAAGGGGCTTCATCAGGACAATAAAAATAAATAATAAAAATAATAATAAAGATAAGAATGATAATTTTAAGCAGACAAGTTATAGTGTAAAGAATATGTAAAGTTACTTCTAAACTAGCAGACTCACTAGCCCATTTAAGCCAAAAGGTGTCGTGTGGCAAAGTAGCTGGTGAAAGTAGTGAAAGAGATAGTTTATATAGGTCGAGTACTTGATGCATGAGTGATCATGAATAGAGAGGACTGTCGTAGCTTAAATGGACTGGTGAGTCTGCTAATTCAGAAATAACTTGCATACTCTTTACACTTTAACTTGTCTACTTAATATTATCATTCCTATCTATAACATTATTATTATTTTTATTATTTATTTTCTTTTCTTGTCCTGATGAAGCCTCTTACAAAAGTGGGCAACGTGCCCGGACGTAAAAAGGCGAATCAATGACTACCTGGAAATCTTTAGATTTTTAAATTGTGGGTACTATCTCAACTTCTCTTTTTTTTTGTATACGCTTGATATATATATATATATATATATATATATATATATATATATATGTGTGTGTGTGTGTGCACGTGAAAATATGAATTGTAATTGGTTCGTAGAGCGATTACACCTAAGTCTAATATTATTGAAAAGAAGTTTAAAACTTTAAAAATGTTAAGAAAGATGTGCGTATTAATTCAAACGCAAGCTTTATTTGTGGCATGTATTTGTTAGTAAATTCCTGTGTGAAAATTTAGTATTTTTAATGGACATTGCAATGAGAAAGTAGCAGTTTGTATTGCGCTGTTTTTCATGTATTATTGTTACACCCTATCCTTTTTTAGCTGGTAGAAAAAGCATATGTGCACGACAGAGTGCAGAGTGTCACTCTGGCACAGTTAACAGCAACCGTTACAGGTCGCGTTGAGAAGCTAAAGACTTACATAACCTCAGGGAGGTATAAACACAACTAAAAAAATTCAAGCACGCTGTAGATGAAATAGAACACTTGATGTGCAATTAATTAAGTAATTTCATGCAAGTGCATGCACGCCCATGTTTAATTGCGGTAGACTTTAACTCCCATTCCTCTTGGTGGGTCTCAAACTTTAGAAATTCCGAGAAGAGTTTAATAAAACTGATAATCGAATCAGATTTAGTATTACTGTATACAGTGGTAAATACTCAATTTAGTACAAGAAACGGAAGCGAGTCTGCAACAGATCCCACAGTGTGTTCTGCCGTTATAGCCAAATGCGTATCATAGAAACCTCTAGACGACCTATTCTTTAGTGACCACTATCTCATTTTAATCAACACAGATACCCCACCGAGAAACAATAACCAGGAGAAGAAGTGAATCATAAACCATGCTAAATGAGAAAACATTTTCAAGTAGTAAAAATCCACCAAACGAACTCTAGATGCCGGCAAAATAAACTAAACAATCACATCCATTGTAATTATATCCATTCCCCAAAGGTTGGGGAACCCTTGGTGGTTCGAACGCGTAGCTGCAACAACTAATGCTAAAAAACAAGCATTTAACATTTTGAAAAAGACATCCACAGACGAAAACTTAATTAAATTCCAAAAGCGTCGGGTCTGGTCCGATACTTCATAGTGGAAGCGAAACGAAAAAAATGGATAGAGTTGGTGAACAGAATTTCGTCTGAAACATCGAATACCGAAATTTAGAAAAAAGTTAAATTAATCTCTAGTAACGTCCTTTAACAACATTTTGGCATTACTTGTTAATAACCAAGTGATTATGAGTGTTGATAGTATAGTTAACATTATAGCGAACCAATTCAAACAAGCAAGTGGTTTTTCAAATTATCATCATCATCATCATTAGGTCTTCAGTCCTAGAACTGGTTGGACGCGTACCCTCATTGTTTCCTAGTCTGAACCAACCTTCACATTTCGCTGAAATTTGCTCAGTGTGCATCTATCCCTATCTGTGTGCGAAAGTCTGATCTCGGTGTACCCCTACCTATCTTTTCCTATTTCTGCTTGTAATACATCCCGTACTATTCCCCAGAAATGCCTTAAAACGTAGCCTGTCCTTCTATTTCTCCTATTTTCCGCTTTCCACAGATATCTTTATTCCTCTACTATTTCTACAACCTATTTGTTATAACTTTGTCTGTCCATGCTACCATACTCATACATATAAAGCACAACGTTCCAAAAGGCTTATATCTTTTTCTGTCTGCTTCTCCTACTGCCCCTATTTCATAGATGTACTGTGCTGTGCTTTACACTATGCTTTGAACAGTTTTCTTCTTGTATATATGTTCGTTGTCTTTGAACATAGCTGTCGTTTTTTCTTGTTTGATGCAGTTCGGTCACCTTCTACTGTTTTACAGTTTATACCCTATTTCCCTGATATTCAGTGGTATGTGAAGGGTGGTAAGCAGCGTTTGGCTGCCAAGATGCCCATCACTTGAACCTTTGTCGAATTAATAGTTTTTCCAATTTATCCTTTCGCACAATCAACATTAGTTGAAAATATTTCACAACCAATACCTGTAGTTGTTTATAATAATTATCAAATTTAAGAGCACTTATTTTTTTGTCATTAGGTTTTACGTCTTGAAACTGGTTGTACTTGTAACTCAGTTTATTTCTTTTCTGAGCTAGCCGACCCAGTTTCCTGCAATTCTTACAACAGCCTATACACAGCTCGATTCCCTTCTATTGTTTTCTAATTATATGTCCTATTTCACCTAGACTCAGTGGTATGTGAAGGGGGTTAAGCAGCGTGTGGCTGCCAAGGATCGCCCAACACTTAGACATTTGCCGTATTAATAGTTTTCCAGTAAATCCTTTTGCACAATTAACATTAGTTGAAAATATTGCAAAATCAATATCTGTAGTTGTTTATAGTAATCACCATGTTTAAGTACAGTTATTATTTTTGTCATTAGTTTTTCCATCTTGCGACTGGTTGGAAGCGTACCTCCATTGATTTCTATTCTGAGCTAGCCTACACATTTCCCTGAAATTCTCACATCACAGCCTACACTTTTCACTGTGTGCAGTAATCTAACCTAGGTCTACCTCTACTTTTCTTTTTTCCTATCTCAGCCTTTAATATATTCTGCACTATTCCCTCTTGTCATGGTATGTGGCCTATCATCCCATTCTTCCTATTTTTACTGTTTTTCACATATTTCTCTCTTGCCCTACCATTTCTAGTACTTTTTTGTTCTTAACATTGTCTGTCCATGATGTCTTCATCATACGTCTGTAGCACCACATTTCAAACGCTTCTATCTTTTTCCTGTCCGCTTCTCCTACTGTCCATGCTTCACAGCCATACAGGGCTGTGCTCCACACATATGTTTTAAGCAATTTTTTCCTTGTTTGTTTTTCCTTGTTAAATGTAGCACAGCCTGTGCTAATTCTTTGTTTTATATCTTTTGTGCGTTTCCCATCTTGCGTTATTTGACTTCCTAGGTAGCAGAAATCCTTAACCTCTTGTAAGTTCTCGTTACGTATTAGTATTCTTGTTTTCAAATTATGATCAACAATTTTTGCAACACAAAAATACTAAGGAGACTGAATCATTAGACTTTTACACTAATAACACATTTGAATACAACCTAATATTCACAATACAAGAACTGGAATTCACTCTGGAGTCCAGCATAGAATACTCCATTATTTGTAAACTTCGAGAAGAGGAAAAATGTAAAGTACTAAACTTTTATAATTATCTATTTGAAAACGGGAAATATCCAGACAACTAGAAACTCGTTAAAATTATCTCCATACTGAAACCAGGAAAACCAATATAATTAATATTTTGCCCGGGAAAAGCATTCCAAAAGACGATAGATTTCCGCCTACAATGATTGCTAGAAAAAAATAATTTCCTCGACAGGTCGATGCAGAAAATAGCACTCAACTATAGACGCATTAGGATAGTTTAAAAGTGCTATAGAAAATAATTATCTTAACAGATAACATCTTTGACGCAGAGAAAGCGTACGATAGAAGTTGGCAACATGGGATTCTAGAGCAACTTTGCAACTGGGGCTCTTAGAGGAAATCTTCCAACACTAATAAGAGAATTTTTGTCTGAATGCACCTTCGTAATTTTAGTAGGGCAGACACGGCTTACTACTAGAATACTAGAAAGCGGAATCCCTCAAGGGCTACTTTTTTTACTTTTTTTCCTGTCTCTGTAAATGCTGTATTGAAAAACTGATACAACCAGTTAATGGAGTTATGTATGTAAACGACTTGGCGATATTTTGTAAGGGAGAATCTATACACACTATCCAAGAAACACTACAATTACAAATAGATAATATCACCACCATGGCACATTTAAGAGGACTATATTTTTCCAATAGATTTCGAAAAAAAAAAAAAAAAAAAAAAAAAATATTATTATCCCAATCCCAAAAAAGTCAGGAGCTGATAGGTGTGAGAATTTTAGAACAGTTAGTTTGACTTCTCATGCTTCCAAAATACTAGCAATAATAATTAAAAATAGAGTAGAAGCTTTGACTGAGAATTATTTAGGCGAAGACCAATATGGTTTTCGTAAAGACAGAGGGACTAGAGAACCGATACTAATGATTAGGGTAATTATCGAAAAAGGTTACAAAAAATAAAAGACTCATTTCGCGTTTGTAGATTTAGAAAAAGCATTTGATAGGGTTAATTGGATTGTTATGTTCAGGGTTTTGCAAAAATAGGAATCTCTCATAGGGATAGAAAAATTATTTACAGTCTATATAAAACCAAAGCGTAGTAATTAGATTTGATGAAATAGAAAAGGAAGCTAAGATTAGAAATGGTGTTAGACAGGGTTGTATACTGTCTCCTTGATTTTTAATGTTTATATTGAGGAAGCTTTAAACTTAGCTAGAGAGAAAAGAGATAGGTATTAGTGTACAGGGACAGAAAGTAGACATGTTACGTTTTGCAGATGATATAGCCATTATAGCAGAGTCTAGAAAAGAGTTAGGAGAGTTTTAAATATTTTAGATGAGATACTACGGAGTAACTATAGTATGAGAATTAACTCAGTAAAGACAAAGATAATGACAAGTGAGTTACAGCCTAGTTCTAAACCAAAATTAAAAATAGGTAATACCGAGTTAGAGGAGGTAGATGAATTTTGCTATTTAGGTAGTATAATTACAAAGGATGGACGTAGCAGAAGGGATATAGTAGCTAGAATAGCTCAAGCTAGAAAAATGATTTTAAAAAAGAAAGACTTACTAATAGCTAATAGTATTAGTTTAGATAATAGAAAAAGTTTCTTAAAGTCGTACGTATGGAGCGTTCTACTATACGGTAGTGAGGCTTGGACAATTAAAGAAGTAGATAAGAAAAGATAGAAGCTTTTGAAACTTGGTGTTATAGGAGAATGTTAAAGATTAGTTGGACAGATAGAGTAACAAACGAGGAAGTTTATAGAAGGATAGGTGAGGATTCCTGTATGTGGAAACAATTGAAGGTCAGGAGAGATAGAATGATAGGGCATCAGTTAAGACATGAGGGACTATTTAGTAAAGTCTTAGATTATAGACTACCAAATAAAAATAGAGTAGGAAGGCCTAGACAAAGCTATATTAGTCAAATTATTAGAGATTTAGGTTGTAAAGGGTATGTAGACCTTTTTAGACTAGCTCAGAATAGAAAAGAATTTAGAGCTGCGTCAAACCGACTTTAAGTAAGTTCGAAAACAAAACAAAAAAAAATAATAAAAATCAGTTAACAAAATGTCACCAGGACATAACTCACAATTAGGTAGCGGTCTGGCATGTGGGTAGCGTTTCGTTGCTTAAGCCTTACCATAACATATATTTTAACACTTTTCCTTTTTGAAGGTTATATTTCATTTCCTTATAAATGGTAAACATGTAAACATGTTAGAGTTCTTTAACAACCATCATGTTGCTAATATCTATGTAAAGTCAGATGGATAGGAAAAAGATAAAAGGATATAGGAAGACCTAGACCAAACTATATTAGTCAAATTATTAGAAATTTAGGTTGTGAAGGGTATGTAGAACTTTTTAGATTAGCACAGATTAGAAAAGAAGTTAGAGCTGCGTCAAACCGACCTTAAGTAAGGTCGAAAACAATATGATGATGATATTTTTCCACCACCCAAACAACATGTGTGCATTTTTGTCGACTTTGATTCGCACATACACATCCACAGCTTACTTTAAACGGAAGTGAAATAATTGTAGCATTTGCTGGGTATGAATTGGATAGTATATTAAATTGGCATAAACACATTGACGATCTAGTAGAACGTTTCCGAAGATCTCTGAAAGCAATAAAGTGCATAAGTATTGTAGCGGGCTACTACTAACGCGTTTTTACTAATTTAAAATAAATAATAACAAGAGTCTTTATTGCTCACTGTTCACAAATCTAATTAACAGTATATGCCTTATTTATAGATGTTTTCAGTCTAATTAACAATGAAGCACTATCACACTAATGAATTTACAAGCACTATTATCTTCTTCAACTAAATTCTTAACTATAGGTCTATTAACAACACTGACACAACTATTTATTTATTACACTTTTGTCTATTTATGTATTCTACAAGCTGCATGTACATTAGACACGTTCACATAATATAACATTTATGTTTACTCTTGGACTTCCAAAAGCTCAACTATTTAACTTTACACGATATAATTTATATTCGACATTCTGATATAGACTAAACTCTGTACTTCATCATCGGTCTTATGTATACCCTAAATTAAAAGGATGATTCATCCTCCAGTAATTGCTAGAAAATACTCGGTGCCTGGCGAATATACAGTGCTTACGGCGCTTGTGTGTTTGACGGGTTGCCTAATAGTAGCTCGCAACAGTATTATTAAATGGGGTGCTAAACGAAAAATATTATTAGCATTTTATAAAGCTCACATTCTTAGCCGTATTTAATGTGATGCATTATTTGTAAATCTGCCAGAACATCTAGACTATAACAATTGGAAAAGATATACTTACTCGGACTACGAACTTACACTGGCGTTTTTCATATTAACCCGGCATTAACAGTAGCGTGTGAAACAAGTATCTCTCCTTTGATATACAAGAGAAGTATATATTAATTGAAATACGTACTAAAAATAAGAGCCCTTAAGGATGATATTAACCATAACCTCTTCGGGACTTATGAAGACAATGATTATAAAACATTCCCTACAAGTCAACGGCAGCATGTATTTGTACACTAGACCAATAAAGAGGTGGAAACTTTCAATATATAACCCCCTGCCATTAGGGCTGTTAGAAATCCCACCCTGCAATTCCAAAAGGGTTGAGATGTTATTACACCTATTACAATTCCCCAAATATAGCACACCTACCAAAACTTTTTACATAGTTAACACTTTAACAAATTTTATACTGAAGGATCTAAAACCGAATATAGAGTGGAATGTGCTATCATAGCAGATGGAAAACCCACCTTTGGAGTTCAAGCAAGATATCGAGTGTGTGCACAGCAAAAGTTTATGCGCTATGGCAAACCCTCTTATTTTGTTCCCATGCACAATCAAAACACTATATAAATCGCGGTTGATAAAGTGCCTATGATTTTATATGGGCACACAGGCAAAAATAGTGAGCAAGTTAGGTTTTACTACTAAAACTGACCAAACGGGTACAACGGCTGTAAATATATCCATAGTCGAAAACAAATTACATTAAATCTTTCTTTAGGCCAGAGTCATTAAGTGATCTATGTTTTTTAATACTGAAAGAGCGAGGGCCTAAGCCAATTTTGTTAAACTTATGCTATTGGGGTACTCTTTGAGGAATGAATACAACTTGAACTTCACAAACATACAAAAATCTCAAGAATAAACTTTCTGACAATCTATTCGTTCATGACGTCACGAACGTATACTTTTAGAAACGAATGGATTTGAGAATCGCCCCCCTGAGCTACTGTTCAAACTTGTCATAAAGATTTTTCAAATATTTGTAAGGTTAACTAGATATAGCTCAATTTGTTTAGTCATTAATTTTATAGACAATTGAATAATTGAACATATTACATTCAGAGACAATATTTTTTTTACACTTGACATGTGTGCCTAGTTAAAAACAGAAATAAAATATACCTGTGTGTAAGGTAACTAATCAGTTGCAAGTGTTACCCTATTTTACTTTCTGTTGTTCAAGTAACACAGGTCCTAATGTAAAATCGCAGTCTCCTTGCCAAACAATTGACAACTGGTAGAATACTAGAAATCAATTTTTTATTTATGAAGAAACTTTGGACAGATTAGTAATTTGAATGGTTGATTTTTCATTTGCTAAATAAAGTCCATTTTACATTATTAAGAGCTCTAAGCCAATCAGATATTTCGTTGTGAAGTGGAACTATTATTATTGGCCGGTGCTAGATGGTTTTTAACAAGTCTAATAAATTTATAGAATAAAAATTTCCTTGAGCGATATTGTTGTTTACAATCTGGATGATAGGTTATAAATACGAGAATAATTGTAACACGGAAGATTTCCGATGTTCTGGTGACAAACGAAGCCGCGGCAAAATATCAAATAAAATGATGGCGGCGGCAAAAGTAAATTGTGGTTTCAGGGGCGAATCGCTGAGGACGGTCTATGCTGGAGCGATAGAGCCGCCAATGCTGTACGCAGTATCTGTATGGGCGGAAGGCTGTAAAGTCCGGAAGATGCGACAATTGACCAACGTACAACGCATAACCGCGGTAAAGACGGCGAGTTCGTGCAGGACCACCTCTACGGAGACGGTTCTGGTGATCAGTAGGACTCACCCTATTGAATATGTCGTTAGGGAGATTAGAGATAGGACTATAGTAGATACAGGGAAAGAGCGCGAAATTATCGAAGGCGTTAATCTTAGCAATAGGGAAGTTGAGAGAAAGAGAGATCGTCGTGCTAAAATTAGGCACCGGCCGATATTAAAGGACTCGTGTTTGTCGAAAGTGATGGGGATGCGACGGGTATCAGAATTTACACGGACGGTTCACGTATGGATGACGGACCAACAGGCTCGGCGTTTGTTGTGTATGACGAGCAAAAGGAGCTGTTTCGGTTTCAAGCAAACTCGCGAACTGGAGCACTATCTTTCAGTGCGAATTGGTAGCCATACGAGAGGCTATCGATTACGTAATAAATCACACGGGCAGAAACGGGTACTATATAATCAGCGGCAACAAATCAGTGCTGACGGCCTTAACAAATATGAACACTTCGATAGACCTCTAAGCGGACGTTTGGAGGGTAACATATACAGCGCTCCAGTTTCGACATTTAAAGTTCTGTTGGGTTAGATCGCACGACGGCAACGTAGGAAATGGTAAAGCTGATGAATTAGCTAAAGAGGCCGCGACGGGCGACTTTCGGATGTTTTTTTTATTGAATATTCTTTATTTTAAACTATACTTAGACCATTGGCCCATCCTAGCTTGCACATTCTAAGTTAGATAAAAAAAAGAAAATAAACGTTTAAAAAAAACAAAAATTAAAGTTCATTTTGGTTTTAGCTGGTCTTTCTCTTCGGACTCGCCTTCACCTTCGGTGACGTTGAAAACAATATCCAGGGCAGGGAGCGGTGTAGCTTCTTATGGTCCGATGCAGTGTCAACTTGTTGTTTTCGTGTATGATCGCAGGTTAGAAGGGTTAAGGTGGGGGTATAGGAGGTTTGGTATGCAAATTTTTTTGAAGGAAGGCATGTAAAGGAAGGGGAAAGTTAGTGATTGGGAATTTAAGATTGGTTAGTGGGGAAAATAGGTCGAGTTGAATGTTTTGTTTGAAGGTGTTTCGTATAGGAGTAAGGGTGCGGCAATGGTATAGTAGATGTTCTGGAATTTCGGGGGACTCAAGGTTGCATGGACAAAGGAGAGGATATTAGGTGGAAGAAGTGTAGTTTGGATCGGAATTTTCCATGACCAGTTAGGAATTGGATAGTTGTACGGCTGGAGATTTGTATGTGAATAGGGATGTCGGTAATGGTAGGAAATATTTGGTGGGTGTATCTGCCGGTAACGGAGTAGGACCATGATTCTTGCCAGGAGTGAAGGAGAGAGTTGTAGATACGGGTCTTAAGGTCGGAAGTAGAGATTGTACGGTACGTATCTGGAGATAGTGATCCATTATGGAGGTGGATCGGACGAAGAATTTTTTTACGGGTTTGATCGAAATGATGTAGTTGGATTTCTAAGGGGCGAATTTTTAATATTGTGTATAGAGAGGCAGTGGAGGTAGTTCGAAAGGCTCGAGAGACGTATAACAGGTAAGGACGTATGATTGGGTTTATGATTCTGCGGGAATGTGTGGTTGTGAGGGGATACCAAAAGTCAACAGCGTAGCGAACGATGGGGCTGATGATATTGTTCAGGATTAGTCTTCTTGTAGATGGGGCTAGTTGGATTGATTTTGGTAAAGATGGGTGAATATTGTGCAGGATTAACTTGGTTTTTGAACGAATTTTTTTGGAGGCGGGCGTGCATCTTCAGATAGGTTTCTAAGTGGATACCGAGGTAAGAGACAGATTCAGAGAAGGTTATGGGCGTTCCTAGAAATGGATAGTAGGACTGCGGCGGACGTCAAGGAAGCTTTTTAGAAGTAACATTGTGGATTTAGTAGGGGAGATGGGTTGATTATTTAGGATTGACCATTGTTCGATATATTGGATTAGGATATTTGCAGTGAATTGTAGTTGGAAGCGGGAGTTTCCGTGAATGAGGAACGTAAGGTCATCTGCATAGGTGAAGGTATCTGTGTTTGGATGTGCTTCGGATATCACATTCGTCGATACTGAGGTCTCTTATTAAAAGAAAGCTGCGAGAAAAGTAATCCAACAATGGGAAGAGAGATGGAATAACGCTGCCCCGGACAGAGTGACTCACAAATTTATTCCGAGTATAATAGCTAGAGATAAGATCGAGGTGAAATTCGACCATAAAATGGTGCAGCTGATAACAGGGCACGGCGCTCTGAAAGCGTATTTGCAAAGATTCGTTTTAACCGACAACGGCCGCTGCAAGTGTGGTGAGAGCGCTGAAAGCGCAGAGCACGTGCTCTTCGACTGCCTACTCGAGGTGGCAATCGAGGGCTAGCTGATATGAAATTAGCTGTCGTAGGGCTAGCATGGGCAAAGAGCCTAGAGAAAGTCGGGTAAGTGGCAAACCAGAAGACGCTCTGGATAGCTTTTAAAAAATTTGCGGGAAGGGTCTCGAAATTGAACCGTTATAACCGCGCGTAAATTGTAGGTTAAGGGGTGGGGCGGAGGGAGGATTGAAAAACTAGGATTTGACTTGACACGATATATGATCACGATTTAAACCGGTTAAAATTTTTTTTTAAAATGAAAAGGAAAACAAATAACTAAAAATCTATTATGTACGACAAACCCCCCACACCACACTAAAACAATTACCATCTCACTCTTAAACGCGCGGAATATCGGGAATAAATCGAAACTTAATTCGGGCCAATACGAGGTAAGAATAAAATTGTGACGGCTGTACTCGCATGACAATTAATTTGTATTAATAAGCAGATTTTGAAATAATTTAACAAGCACGTTTTTGTGTGTGATGACGCTAATCGATACAATGCTCATGCGAGTGCACCGATAATTTATTTGGGTAATGCTTTTGCTAATTTATGCACTGTTACATGCTTATGCTTTTAGATGTCTATTTATTTATTTATATTTATTTTATATCTATTTTATATTTATTTTATATTTATTTTATATTTATTTCATATTCATTTCATATTTATTTCATATTTATTTCATGTTTATTTTATATTTATTTTATCATCATTAGGTCTTCAGTCCTAGTACTGGTAGGATGCGTACCCTTATTACTTCCTAGTCTGAAACAACCTACACATTTCCCTGAAATTTGCACAGTTTGCATCTATCACTATCCGTGTGTTAAAGTCCGATCTCGGTTTTCCTCTACCTCTCTTTTCCTATCTCTGTTTGTAGTATAACCCGTACTATTCCCCAGAAATGCCTTATTTTATATTTTTTTTTATATTCATTTTATATTTATTTTATATTTTTTTATATTTATTTTTGCATGTTAGTTATTATTTTGTGGCTTGATTTGTTTTGTTTGAGTTTCTGCAGCCTATTTTTGGTTGTAGTATCTATAGGAAGGAAGATTATTATTATAATATAAATCAATTAGGGAACGATATAGAACGTTAGGGACGAATATAGGATTAACTTAGAATAAAATACTTAGACCAGGGAGCACAATTATTTAAATTTATAGAGCAGACAAAATAGCTGGATTTACCATTAAAATATTTGGCTAATGTTGAGAAATTTGAATTCATTTTAATACTAGTTAGCTAGATTTGGATGGTTTTAAGACGACCCTTTAGGTCGCACCGGTAAGCAGAGCTAGCGACTGTTATTCGGTATTACGAATCCCCCCCCCACTTTACTTTTGCCTGTGCGTCTTGTTGATCGGGCACACTCCAAAATCAACGCTAAGAATACCATTATTTAAACCCTACTTTTAGTTTAAGTTTGTTAAATTTTTACTTGGGACCGATTAATTTTGAAGTTAGATTTCATTTGAAGCACGTTTATTTTCGCGTTTACACTTAATGTAGTACATTCCGGTGGAGCATTGGGGACGTGGCCGTAAGTATAGCGGCCCTTAATCACATTATAATGACAAACGAAGCTATTTTAGAATAAAATAGTGATTGTAAAATAAAAATTAGTGCCAATTAAATTATTCGTAAGTGTTATAAAGTGTGCAGTTGATTTATGTTTGCCAATTTTGGAAAAAATACTACCGAAACAAATATTGTACCGATAAGAAAACTCGTATTTGAAAATTTAGACATGCAAACTATTCCCACAACTGCAAAGGGTTTTATAAAAGAAGTACATGAATAGCAATGTAAACGTGTGTCCGCATAATGATGCCAAGGCCATAAGATCAAAGCCCTATTAGAGGGTCAAACTTTGTTTTCTGTTTATAGGCTGTTACATGCCGAAAATCGGCTTTGTATCATATTTAGTTTAAGTTTAAATTTGTGAGTAAATTCCCGCCATTATTTCAAATAGACTTGTGCATTTCCGTCATTTCGGACAGTTGCGTTTGCGCAAAAGGAATGCGCAGACGCGGAGTGTGGCGCAAATGCGCGGTGTGTGACACGACATGATTAACCAACGAGACGTCAAACAGTGACGTTTACCTGTGTCGTTCCCTTGTCTTTTCTCTTTCAGAATGAAGGTTTCCTCTTTATCTTTCTTTATCGTTCCTTACTTGGTTTTTTCCTTCGTCCTACTTACGAACAGAGAAGAGGGAAGACGCTTAATCTGGTTTAAACAAGGGCATGACGTAACCCAGCCTAAACAACGCCCAAACAACGCTCAAACAAGATCCAGGGAAATCAGCATGGCCCCTGCGCAAGAATGACCGCAAAATCGTGAAGAGTTCCACATTTTTAAGTGAGTACATTTTATTTTTTTAGGGTGCATCTTGTATCACTGTTTACATATTTGGTACGTGATACAATGACACGAAATTATGTCGTAATCTCTTTGTTGTGCAATAATGTGAACGTGGATAGTATCCGTGTTGCCAACTGTGGAAGTGGCCCTGAACACGCGCGCGCGGGGTTATAACAGTTGCGCCGGCAGTATAACAAGCCATAATGATATCTTACAAAAGGAACACTTTTCTACTATGAGAGCAGATGCAATATCTTGAGCTGCAAAAACGGATCCCTTAATTTGTTCTGTGGCAAGTAGATATCTAAAAGTCATCGTGATAACAGTTTCGATTAGTTGCCACACGCAAAATGAGACAACTAGGTGCATTTCTTATTGAAATAAAGAAAGAGATTCAATGCAAAAGTTTATTGAGTGCACTAGATGCACAGAACTTTGATGTCATAGTAGAGTGTACTAAAATAATTTCGAAATATAATATGAAAACTGAAACTTATGGTACTCTATCGTTAGCCGCTAATATGGGAAGTCAATTAAAACCATCTGTCATCCCTTTAGCAGATGACCTCACTTTATTTAAAACATATATAACTTAGGAAGAAAAAAGACTAGTAATTCCTTACTATATAATTCACATGATGAAAAGGCTTTTAAAGCTTTGCAAGAAATATGCTACGAACAACTTCTTTTCCTGAATAGACCAAGAGTTGGAGAATACACTAGCTAGAGTTTCTGAATTATAGCTGGGTCACTAGTGTGAACAATTCTTATTGAAATTGGTTGTTTGAAGTGATCATTAACTAATAAAAACGTTAGAATAGTATTGGATTTGTTGTACATAATTTATATAAGGGCTCTGTGATGTATAGACCACTAGACTTACAGCATTTTTAAAATTAAGGTCACGTAGTAAGTGCTGCAATAGCAAAACTGCTGAATTGCCGTTTTGAACTCGTTTTCGGATGATTGGTAGTTAGTCAACCAGACAACTACTTATAACTAAGCTCTTAAATTGTAACTTTTTGAATTATTTTTAAAACACAATAAATTTTTAAAAGAAAGCCATTAATTACAGCACTTATTTATCTTGCCACGTGGGAGCTTTTATATGGGTATTTGTTGGACTTTATTGATCCACGTACATTATTAATTATTAAACCCGTATGTGGGCCATGCCTATTCAACTGATTTGTTATGTACTTATTTTGGGATACCAATTAGTTTTGAGTTATATACAAACACATTTGGTGTATAAGTTTGTAACTTTGTTGTGTAGCAGTTTGAGACAGCTTTAACATTTTGTACATAGAGGAAATGTATGCCAAGCTCAGGCTCCACTTCGTAATTAAATGCTCTTTCAACGGAACAAGGAATTTTACTTTTCACGCATAGTGAGGCTATCTATTACAAGCAGTTTCTTCCTCGTCAGACTGATCTTTATTTTTACTCTTGTCTTTAAAACCAGTGTAACGGCGTTGGTATTTGTAATAGGACGATCCTGTATTTAAATTGATAAAGCACTATCTATAGAAGACACTCGTCGGATCAGCTTAACAATGGACAATGGCTCTGTGTACTTTATTAAGTCTTAAAAGAAGTTAAGAACAAACATTTATTGGTAAATTAATTAGAACGTATCTACAAGTAAAGAGACTGAACTACAGTGTCTGCTCTTACTGTTTCAGCACGAAAATAATACCACGATATGCCCACATCGAGCACCACGAAATAAGTTAACTGAAAGTGCGAATTTGAATAAGAATTTTGCGTAACAGCGTCGCGCACATCACTAACTCTTTTTTTATTATGATCTAAATTTTATCCCTATCATGCCCCGGCGTTGAAAGCACTAACTTTCAAAAGAACAGTGAACGTTTTAAGTCCAACTTAAGCTAAGTATAAAAGGTAGGTTACATTGAACAATAAAGTAAGGTAAAATTATATAATATAAATGCTGAAGTAATAATTTATACACTCTCAATCGGAAGCGGCAGATTTTTAAAAACGAAAGGCAAATCACTTCCGCATCAGCTTTTATTGAAGCAACGCGATTTACAATTTCTGACCCAGAATGAAAATTTAAAATGCGTCCAAGACGAGACACCACTTCACACTGGAAGATTATCTTTCTTTATTAACACTAAGGTACCTTCTCGAAGATTGGAGAAATTAGCTAAAGCAGCTTATTCTTTGGAACGTATAAGTCTGGTAGTGAAGGACTAGAAGCGGATGTCAGACAACGATCAATAAAAGAATGACCATTACTCAATGGAAGAAAATCGTTAGGATCGGGATACAAGAGAGACAAATGTCTTGAATTCAATAGAAGCTTCCACCTGTGCTAACGTGTTGGAAAGTTCTTAATAAGTGAAGAGAACTGATCTTAAGAGCATGCGCAGTGATGCTTGCATGATTTTACACCGGCCTCCATTAATCCTCCAAAATGAGGAAAATGCAGAAGAATATAATGCCAGTCTATACCTATGACAGTTACCCTGTAAGGTGTAGCAGTTTGCTGTGAAAGAAGAAAAATTGATCAATTCTAGAAGCTCTAAACCATTACCAGATGAAGCGTTGCTAAAAAAACTTTCAAAATAAAAGACACAAAACAGCCCTCCTAAATTTAGGTCCATTAAAAATAGTAAAATATATTCATTTGAAAAACCTAAGACACCATATAATTTCAGATGGACAGCCATCACCCTTGCTGTCAACCTCCACCCAGGTAAAACGGACAACTACATATTAGTTGAAGACATTAAAAACAACCCCGGTATACTACCAGTAAAATTAGGAAGTATGCAAAATACAATAAATTACTGAACATTCGCACAAAAATTTGATTTAACGGAATTAAAACAAGAATTTTACACAATTAGAGACAGCTATTACAGATATAAACAATTCGAAAAACAGTACGCGATGGAAATGCTAAATTATAACAGTATAATAGAAAACATTTTAAGAAACTTAGAAGATAAATTTAATAGATTAATACCAACAGAATAAATTACAAGACGAAAAGAGGACTTATTAACGGACTAGGTAATATAATAAAAGCTATCACAGGCAATTTAAACAACCAAGATGCAGAACGATATGACAACGCCATACAACAGTTAATTGAAAACCAAAACGACATAAAAGCCATTGTTAGAAAGATCAAATATCTCTAACCCAGTCAACTATAATAAAATTCAACGATACGTTAAGAAAGCTAGTAAAAAATCAAGACAGTATAGCCAATAGAATACAATTCCTGGAAACTAACATGCAAACCACAATGTTAGGAACGCGAGACTTAATCAGATTCAATACGATATTCACTCAAATAATATCAACCCTTACTTTAATCCAATAAATTTTAGCCACATTAGAAAACGCTGTAACATTTGCAAAATTAAACACATTAGTCTCTAGTATTATAGAACCAAGTGATATATTATAAGAATTATTAAGAATTAGATCATTTATAACTAACAGTAAACTACCCTTTGAAGTAATAGAATCAAACATACTCATATTTAAAAAAGTAGCTATAGTGAAAGACTATGTAAAGAACAACAAAATCACATTTTTAATAGAAATTCCCATAGTAGAAAGTAACGTGTACAATTATAATCATTTATTCGCTTTTCTTATTAAAATTACTAGCAGGTATCAAGTAATCATCCCTAAAATCAAGTTCCTTTCCTTAAATGAACTAATATATGGTTACACGAACGAAAAATGTATCGAAGTGACACCAAGCCAATATTTATGCCAATCATTAACAACAACAGTTATTCAAGCAGATAGCCCTTGCGAAGTACAATTATTAAGATTTTCAAATCATTACGACAACTGTGAAGCAACACCAGCACAAATCACCAATACAAAATTTCAAAAGTTCCGGAAAACAAATGGATTGTTGTAATTCCACAAGAAGTAATAGAAACCGCTCACTACAACCAAGCTGTAAAACTAATGGCCAATTACAAAGAACACTTAAGTGAGTTAAAAATGCCAAAATTACATTATGATAACATAAGCGTTTGGACGATTTTATTAATCATTTTAAACATTTTACTAACTATGTATGTATTGTACAAAATGTATTTTAGATATAAAAATAAAGAAAGAAATTTTAGTCATAAGGAAACAAAGGTAAGTGAAGAAACAATAAATGTACTCTTAGGGAAAATAAAATTTAAAAAATTAAGCAAAAACCTTAATTTTTCATCTACGTCGGGAGGAGTTACGTATCCCCCAAATCATTGTATGTATAATTAAATAAAAATTACTAAAAAACTTAAGTTAGGTGCAACATTGTAATTCAAGGATAAATAAAGAAAAGGTTAATGAAAGTTCACAAGCAAGTTGTGAGAACGATGTGAATACAATGTATTCCAGACGTAAGTGATACTGCAGGTGCAGGTCACAGACGGTTACAAAAACCGCAATTATTATTAGAATTAAGATTGTTACTTTGTATTATATATTTGAATAAAAAAATAAACAGACATGAGCTCTGCAAGCTTCCACAGAAATGTGAGAGGCAGGGACAACATAAATACCCCGGGAGCCCCAAGATGGTCAGTCAGTCTTAAACCTCACAGCTTTTACGTTGTTGGTTGTTCAAGCTACTGAAATTCATTTAACACTAATTTCGACTTAGAGTAATTTTATATAGTCTGTTAAAATTCTATTTGTAAATTCTGTTAAAATAAAATTTGTTACAAGAGTTTTTGGAAAAAGACTTTTTAAAAAGGCAGCTCCCAAGGTCTAAAGCGTAAATCGCGCAACGGCGCAAACTTTGCATTTCAGGCTTATGAGTCATATGCATATGTGCGCTGGTCCAAATGTCACGAGCGTTTATGTTACTAACGCAAATATTATACGCGGTTTCGGCTATCTTTGCAAATTGTGAACAGGGTTAAATATTTGCAGTGTAATTATCACTACTTTTACATTATTGAATAATTAGTTAAAAATTCTATAAAAATTTGTTTAGTTTAGATATCAATTTTAATTATCAATATATGTAAGAAACAAGTTAAGCATTAATACTATTGATTAGTATAGTATACCAACTAATATTTTAACTTATTTATAGAACCTTAATTAAAAATGGTGGCTTCAATTTCTAAAAAGAAATGTCGATATTATTTATTGGATTGTTTGATATTTAGATTTATTTGTTCCACGACAAATGAAACGATTCCTATCTGTCTTCTATGCGAAAAAACTTTTGGAAATGACTACATGAAATCGTCAAAAATGAAGTATCATATTCAAAAGTTTCACTCAGATAAAAAAATAAAAAACTTAAATTTTTCAAAAAACTTGTCGACCAACTATAAAAAGTTTTATGAAGCAGTCTACTGAGTTGAAACTGAAGAAGGATGAGCTTCGTACAAGATTTCGCTTAATATAGCAAAGAGGGGACAACCACGCGCACTCACTGAAGAAATTGTTATACCTGCAATTAAAGACGTCATTGAGAATGTAATTAAAAAGGACTGCGTTAATGTTGTAAAGTCCTTGCCATTAAGTGCAAATTCTGTAAATCGGCGTATTGACGAAATGTCTGAAGAATAGAAAATATAGTAGTTTCGGAGCTAAAAAATTGCAAGTTCTCTATTCAACTCGATGAATCTGTTTTTGGCGTTTCTGCTATTCTTATGGTGTACGTTAGATATTTCAGTAAAAAGAAAGGACAAGACATTGATAAATTTTTATTTGTTATTTCTTATAGTAATGGAAGCCATTGTTTACTAAAAGTCACGAATTCGTTTGCTACGCAGTTATTTTTATGTAGGGTTATATAAGCAGCTTCTTTGATTTTGCGTTTTTGGTGGTTTTCTTCTTTGTCGATAATTTTTGCGTCCTCCCTGCTAAAGAAGTGACAATTTTTAGATGTTTAAAAGAATATTCAAATAAATATGATAGTCTGCTTGAAAATATAATCACAGTAGTTACAGATGGCGCACCTGCTATTATAAAGAGTCACCTAGGTTTTGTTAGATTTCTCAAAGAAAAAGTGCCCGGTATACGTACTATTCGTTGTGTGTTGCATAGAAACAACTTAGTAGCAAAGTATTTGAGCTCTGAGTTACATAAAGCTTTACAGTTTTGTTAAGTGTATCAATCAAATCAAAGCCCAACCTCTTAAATCAAGATTGTTTTCCAAACTTTGTGAAGAAAACGACGAGGTATTTAACCAATTACTTCTGCACACCGAAGTTAGATGGTTATCTAGAGATGTATGCTTGCAACAGCTCGTTGAGTTATTTGACTCCACGACAGAATTTCTCAGCGAAATAAATCCTATTCTGAATGATGAATACCAAAATAATAAGACCATATTTTTTATTTAGCGGACTTATTTGGAAAATTTAATGACGTCTAAACAAAGCTGCAAGGAAAAAATATAACAATTATCCAAGCTCGAACAATACTGTTAGGCTTTCAAGTAAAATTAAACTTATTTAGATCTTTATTGCTGCGTAAGGATTATCAGTATTTTTCAAATCTGCGACAATTAGAAATAAAAGAAGAAGATTTAAAAATACATATATACAAGTTATCTTCAAAAATGAAGTGGCGATTTTAAACTGCGCTTTGTTGATTTGGAAAACACTGACAACCCTAAATGGACTATTGCACCATTTTCCGCTCAAATTAAAATAGTGGACATCAACCTGCAAAATAGGCTTTCTGAATTATTAGCGGATCTTGAAACAAAGACGCTTCTTAAAAATTTAACAATAAGCAAATTTTTGACAAATATAAATATAATGCAAAAATTTGTAAAACTTTACGAAATAGCTCAGCCACTTATGCTGATGTTTCTAAGTTCCTGTATGGTTGAAGTCGGTTTCAGTCACGTAAATTTAATCTTAACTAAGTACAGAAATAAATTAAATATGGAGTTTCGAGGGGATTTAAGATTAAAATTGGCCAATTTCGAACCCAATATAACGAACCTTGCAAAGAAACACCAGGCACACCCATCTCATTGATTAAGAAGTTACTTTACTTATTATTTTTACTTATTTATAATTACTTATTATTTAATAAATATTAAGACATTTAAATTTCAACATTAAGATTTTTTTCATAAAACTATTGTTACACAATGTAAAATTACTTTAATAAATATTCAAAATCATAAAATAATCATACAAACACGGTACCGTACCTAATAGATAGTTTTATTTTCATTAACTGAAAATTACTGTTATGGTGGTCGATGGGGATTTCGAAAAATTATATAGGGGTCGATGATCAAAGTTCTTAATAGTTAAGAGTGCAAAACCTTTTAGTGCTGATTGCAGATAAGAAAATTTATCCACGTTCGACAAATCGTTATTAAGATGAACTAAACTATCATAGGGGCCAATAAAGCTTTCAAACAAACAATCTTCCCTATCAAACGAAGGGAACGTCAGCGGGTGAAGTGAAACTTTTGACTTGAAAGTATTGAGCGGTGCGGACACATTAGCCCGTGATGACGATTGGCTCGGAAACAGCTTGAAGTAGAGCGCTTTTAATTTAAAGTAATGGTTGCCGAAGCGTTTACGAATAGCGTCTTCCATTTCAAATTGTTCATCGACGTCATTTGCTGAAGCAATTGCATTTACTATCTAATTATGGTGTGTAAAGAAAATTTCCCGTAAGGTTTTAAGAAAATGGTACTTTGAGCGAAATAAATCAAAAAAGGTTGGTTCAACGGCGGATTTCTGTGCGATGTCAAACATTTTCTCCAGCAAATTAATTGCCATATTTCGTAGAAAACAGATACGTTTCAAATTTTCTGCCATGGTTAAAAATTAAGTAAACACAAAGGACAGACGAAATATACCAAAACTTCGATGATTAAAATAGCCTTGCGGCGATAACAAATACGTAACCCGATAACAAGAAGGCTCGTAAACTACTCAAACGATAGAAATAATGTTAATTAAAATTAGCAATGCTTTGATAAACGGTATGCCAACGTGAATCTAATAATCAATTAAAATTTGTTGCTTATTCAGATCCGGTGAGAATTGAACCAAGGAAAGTTTGCGGTAATTTTGATAGCTACTGATGGCAGATAAAAGTGGACACATATACAAAATAACATTAATAATAACTGATAATAAACAAACAAATAATTAAGACTTTTAAACAAGACAAACAATTACTTGAAACACTTACTTTTGCGGTTATAACAAAGCAAACACATTTATTTTATAGCGGTCGTTCTGAACGAAATGCGGTTGTAACAACACTGTTGCAGGCGTCCGTCTAGTACAGAATACAAAAGTCGACTCTTCTAATGTGGCGAAGCGTAGAACATGTAATTTTGCAGCCTTCTATTACGAAAATCAATACTGCAAACCTTTGTGTGTTCTACAAGGTGATAAGAATGTTCTTGCACATGCGAAGAGCATAGTTTAATCCATATCGCCGCACTTTATACAGGCACTGTGTTTGAAGCAACACACGGGTCATTTCTATAACATTTTAATATACCGGGCGGACGTAAACAATCAACAAACTTCAACTTTGAAAATAAATTAAGCGGTAAATCATATACAATATAAACGGAACAGATATTTGGTTGAAATTTTTGGGTATCTTGCCTGTTTCATACATATAACTTACCAGTTGGAAGAGGCGTCCTGTTACTTCTTGTCCAGCGGCTTTTAGATTTTCTGCTTGTATCTTATCTATGCCCGGTGCCTTACAATTTTTCAACCCCATTAATGCTTATTCAAACTCGTCTCTAAGTATAAGATATCCTAAGGCATCTTTTTCAATGTCTAATTTCTGTGGTGTTAGTTCCTGTCCTGTATATAAATTACCTATATATTTTTGCCATCTAACCACTTTTGCTACATTTTCTATAATGATGTCTCCTATAGCGCCTTCTATATTTCTGCTATACATTATTATAAGCATAGAATTCATTTTAATCAGTTTGTATGCTTAGTCTGTCTTTCCTATTTCTATCTTAGTTTGTACCTCTTTACACTTTTCTTCAATCCATTGTTCTTCAGCTTTCCTGAATTTGCGAATAATTTCCCTTTCTATGGCTTTGTATCTCTGTTTTGCTGCTTCGTCTGGTCTGTTCTTGTATTTTCACCTTTTTTATATTAAATTCAGGATATCCTTTGTTATCCATTGTTTCTTATTATCTTCTTGTGTGTACCCCAGAGTATCTTTGGCCGCCATGTCAAAGCTTGATTTAATGTTAGTCCGCGCTGTTTCTTTTTTTTAGTATGCGAAATCTTTCCGATGTCTTTAAGCAATTCATTTGATTTTTTTTCAAATCTTTTGTGGATATCTTTATTTTTTAGTTTCTCAAAGTCAAAGTGCCTTTTTCCGTACATTTCTCATATTTTTAAACTTAATAGCGGCCATCATAATTACGATGTTGTGGTGAGTGTCTATATCTACTTCTGGGTAGCCTCTATAGTCTTTTACTTGGTTTTTAAACCGTTATCTAACAAGAATTTAATCTATTTGATATCTTCATATGTCTCCTGGCATTGTCTTCTAGCATGATGTTGAAAATATGTGTTTGTGATGGTTAAATTGTTTTTGTTGCAAAATTCTACCAGTTTATTTCCTCAGTCGTTTGTCGTGTCTAAATCAAATAAACCTATTACCGATCCTTCCTTAACTTCATCTACCACTGCATTAAAATCCTCCGTAATTAGTAAATTTTTATGTCCCTTTACGCATCTTAGTATGTCTTCAAAATTTTTGTAGATCGCTTCTACCTCTTCCTTACTGTATTACTGTATGTACTAGTTTAGATTATAATCCAACCATGAGTACTCTTTCGTTCTTTTGTAAGTAGTTTTCTACACAGTGTGCTATCTTTTTTTGTATAGCTATCCCAACACTTGAATTTTCTTCCTCTATTCCTGCGTGAACTAGTCTAAGGTTTCTGCTTCAAAAATCCCTCTCCCCTGGCCACCAAACTTTGCTAATCTCCACTATGTCTAATAGTAACCTATGCATTTCAATTTTCAAGTTCTCTAACTTCTTGCTTTATACTTCTGACATTTCACGCTCCAACTAGCAAAATCTTCCTGGCTCTTTCAATCACAACCTCCAAAGTGGTTCCCTCCCGGAGATCCAAATGAGGGACTATTTTAGCTCTGTAATCTTTTACCACAAAGGATACCATTATCTTAAATAACTATTCAGGTACACTGTGTACTTGAGAGGTACTGTGTTGGTGTCCCGTTGCCTTCCATATTGCAGTAGTGTGTCTTAGAATGTCATACCGACCCCTATGGTCTTTGCCAATATAAGTATCGAAAGAGCTTCTGCTCTCTTTTGGGGACCTGTTTTAGTGTGATTCCTCACTAAAGACCCCACTAATTTGGTTAGACCTTTAATTTGGCTCTTTAGCTGAATGAAGCTCGCAAGCCATTCCATCCGTTTTAGTAATCTAAGACTTCGTCAAGGTGCTGGTCCATTCGGAACGGTATTTGATACCTAACAAAAATTAATTATGGTACGTGTTTCGCAGAAAGTGTTAGCTTCGACAGGTAACAGCCGGTTCGTTGATGTAGAGGCGACTCCGTGGCGTAGTGGTATGTGTGTGACTATTACGTCCAAGGTCCCGGGTTCGAATCCCGACACGGTCACCTTGAAAAATGTTAGGCAAGCATTTTTCACAAAAATACACCATCGTTTGGAAGAGAGGTAAAATGGAGGTCCCGCGTGTGAGTGTTGTCACGCTCGTTAAAGATCCCTACCTTGCTTGCAAGGGTTCGGCAAAATTCCAAATTTTCCAGGTAAAAAACACTCCTCCTGGCCAATGTAGTACCTTTGGGCGGAGCATTGGAAAATCACATGTAAGGTTAGTTTATGTGATGCAACTCTCCAAGCTTCGTGTTAAGATAACTCGTACTTCGTACAACTTATATAGTTTGTATTTTGTGTAAGATATTGAAATATTTTTGCTCGTTAATTTATCCCTTCTGCCGTTCCTACAATTCTTACTTTATTATATTGCCCAAATAGACCGTCTTTTACCAATTGGTTTGTAATTCTTTCTTAAGAGAGGAGTGTTGTCGTGATTATTCCTTAATTTAGATCCACATTCTCAACTTTTTCTGCTAACAAAATTAGCTATCTACACATAGCCTATGCAAAACCATTAAAAGATATTACCTAGATAAACAAAAATCTCTCCTATGCACGAGCACTTTTAGAAATATAAAAACAAAAATTGGACAATTATCCAACTTTATGACCACAGACTGTTGCAATTTAAAATGCTAGACACAAATATGCCCTAGATATTCAATGCCACCATAGAATGTAACCTTTGGTATTTAAAGCTTCATTATTGCGGTAGTTAGTTTTACTACGTTTCAGTGCTTCAATGTGCCTGCTTTAATTTCAACTGTTACGAGCATGAAATGTATTTTGTTCAACAAAGCCAAACGGAATTGCTACCACTATCTTTATATGGCCTACATAATTTAATGTCATGCTACAATAAGAGTTAGTTATTGAATATTGTATAATTTAACGTAAATGAGAGGGCGCAATTCCATTTTTAACAGGAGCACTTGGGTAAGCTTAATTTTCGTCTACATTTGTTCCCTTAGAAGGTAAGTTACGTTTTCTTAACGTTAACTTAAATGTTAGATACTTATGAAATAAATAATCTGCACTCCATAACTTTGAAATGGCGTACATTTTTTTATATTTTTATGCCTTGAAACAATACAGTAGTATTTTATTTGGTTTGAGTTTATTTGATGTTGTTTGACTTTGAGGCTTGAAGCTTTGTAACGCTCGCGTGGTAATTGAGTATAGATTCGTCAATTGCAAAGCATTTATTAATTTCAACTAGTTCAGGAGCTTTATTAACAAAATAGAATAGTAAATCAAGACAAGTAAATAAACTTAAAAGCACCTCTGTTACGAGCTACTATTAGGCAACCCGTCAAACACACAGGCGCCGTAAGCAATGTATATACTACAGAAGCCTAAAATTTTGTAGCTTATACGGAAGTATGAATCATCCTTTTAATTCAAGGTATATATAATTGGGTTTCCGAAAGTTGCCAACCCGTTGACGAAATTAACCGACAATGGACAAGAATATAATTGGAATGACGACTACCACAGCGCATTTGAATAACTGAAACGTCTATTAGTTACAGCCCCAATTTTGAGTTATCCATGGATGGCGGAGAAATTTGTGTTGGATACCGATACCAGTAACACAGTTATAGGAAGCGTTCTTTCTCAAGTGCAAGACGGACAAGAAAAGGTTAATGGGTATTTCAGCAAGGTCTTGTCGCGACCAGAAAGGAGCTATTGTGTGACAAGAAGGGAGCTGTTGGCCGTTTTCAAATCCGTAGAGCACTTTTGTAAGTACTTATACGGCCGTAAATTTCTGTTAAGACAGACCATGCTGCACTAAAATGGTTACTGCAGTCTCGAAATCCTGAAGGGCAAGTTGCAAGGTGGATAGAACGGCTGCAGGAATATGACTTTAACACAGAACATTGTGTAGGAACTAGTCATCGGAATGCAAATGCTCTGTTAAGAAGACCATCTCCGGTAGACTGCAATCATTGCTCCAAGATGGAAGAGAAAGTAAGTGTCATTCATAGAATGACGGTAACCGATGATACTTGGCAACCCGAAAGAATACGAGAAAACCAAGAGAATGACGACGAATTGGGACGTATTATTGAGTGGAAAAGTAGAGGACAACGACCAGCTTAGGAAGAAATTAGTATTTCAAGTAGGAGCCTGAAGGCATACTGGGCACAGTGGGACTCCTTGGTAATTGAAAATAGAATCTTGAAACGACGCTTTGAATGTGAAGATGGCACTGAGAAACGACTTCAAGTGATAGTGCCGAGAAGCAGAGTGCCGGAAGTGTTGCTGCACTTGCACGATGGTATTTCCAAAGGGCACTTTGGCGGTAAAAGAACTCTTGAAAGAGTGAGAGAAATATTCTATTGGGTGAACTGGAAAGAAGGTGTGAAGGAGTGGTGCCGGAAATGTGAGTTGTGTGCCTCTGGAAATGGCACGGTTACAAAACGGAAAGCCCCAATGAGACACTATAACATAAGGAATCTTTTTAAAAGAGTAACCATTAATATAGCTGGTCAGTTTCCTGAATCAGAGAAAGGAAATAAATACATCTTGGTTGCAATGAATTATTTTACCAAATGGCCGGAGGCGTATACTATACCTAACCTAGAAGACAAAACGGTTGCAAATGTACTAGTGAGCGAGTTGTTTTGTCGCTTTGGTGTTCCGTTGCAATTACACTCCGATCAAGGCCGGAACTTCAAATCAGTGTTGTTTCAAAACGTCTGCAAGCATCTTGGAATCAGGAAGACTAGAACCACGCCATTTTATCCTCAAACGGATGGAATGGTTGAAAGAATGAACAGGACGTTAGGAAAGTACCTAATCAAAATTGTCTCTACACATCAACGAGACTGGAATCAATATTTACATTTGTTTCTACTGGTGTACCGATCTTCGGTACATGCCGGCACAGGATACTCTCCCACTTGCGTGATGTTAGGACATGAATTGCGGCTACCATGTGATCTTCAGTTTGGATTTAAACCTGGAGTAGAGAACGCAGGTGCAGATTACGTTAGTAAGCTTTGTGAAATATCAAATAACATTCACGAAAACGTCCGAAAGAATATCCAGGCAGCAAGCGATCGAATGAAACCACAATATGACACGAGAGCACAAGAAGGTAGTTAACAACCTGAAAATTTAGTGTGGTTGTATAATCCACAAAGAAAGCGTGGATTGTCGCCAAAATTACAAAGACAATGGGAAGGGCCTTACGAAGTGTTAACAAGAATTAATGATGTAGTGTACCGGATCAGAAGATCTCCCTGTGGTAAACCGAAAGTGGTGCACTTTGACTGTGTAACATTATAATTTGAATAACGGCCGCTATATTTGCGGCCACGTCCCCAATGCTCCACCCGGAGGTACTACATTGGGTTTAAACGCGAAAAATAATCATGCTTCTAATTCATTCTAACTTCATAGTTAATCCACCCTAAACAAAAAACTAAATAAAAATCTAACAAACCTAAAAATCTGACAAACTGAAACAAAAGCTAAAAACAAAAACTAAAAACAGGGTTGGAAATAATGGTATCCCTAGCGCTGACTTTGGAGTGTACCCGATCAACAAGACACAAGCAAAAATGATCCGTAATACCGGATAGCAGACGCCGGCTCTGCTTACCAGTGCGACCTGAAGGGCCGTCTTAAAACTATCCAAATCTAGCTAACTAATTTAAATCCATCCCTAGCTTTCCCTATCCATTCCTTAACTGATTTATATTATGATTACAATCTTCACAATTTACTCTTCCTTCCCAAATATATACTGCAACCAAAATGGCGACAGAACGTCAAACAAAACAAATACGCCACAAAATACTGCAACACATGCTAATAAATATAAAGTGTAAATATAAAATATATATAAATATAGTTATATAAATATATAAATAAATGTCTAATAAGCGTTAAGCATATAGCAGTGCACAAAATAGCAAAAGCATCACCCTATTTATCAGGTGCACTCGAACAAGCATTATGTCGGCTAGCGCCATTACGCACAAAACGTGCTTGTTAAATTATTTGAAAAACTACTAATTAATGTAAATCAATGCTTGTGCGAGTACAGCCGCCACAATTTAAGTCTTACCTCGATAATAAAATTCTCCAGCATCCGAAGATCTGGTCGTCTGCCTACATCTAACTGTAACTTACTTCTAAGGGGAAGATGGGGTGCACTGCTAAAGTCCTGGTGGGTATGCACTAAATGTTCGTGGGGGGGAATCACAATCACTATTACTATCACTTCACTTTCAAGTCCTGGAAGGGATGCGCGGTTTCACTCTATTTTATTATCTTTGTTTGTTTTATTAATTTAATTTAATGAGGGTTTCTGATTTATTTGTTATTGTTTATCTGTTATTATTTATTCCCGATTTCCTGAATATCCGCACATAATTATGAAGATAGGCAGTGACTGTATTAATGGTGTGTGGGGATTCTCGTGCATATTGGACATTTGGGTATAATTATCATGTTTTTTTTTAATTTTTTTTTTTTTTATTTTTTATATCAGGTTTTGGTTATATCTATGCTCGTATCCTTACTCACGCCAAGTCAATCTAAAATTTTTCAATCCTCCCACCAACCCCACCGAATTTTACACGCGGTTGTCATTGTCCAATCTCGCTACCCTTCCCGCGAATTCTTTTAAGGCTATCCAGAACGCCTTTTGGTTAACCACTTCCCCGACTTCCTCTAGGTTCTTTGGCCATGCCAGACCTAGGATAGCTAGTTTGCTATCAGCCAACCCTCGATTTCCCACCTCAAGCGGGCAGTCAAAGAGCACGTGCTCTGCGCTTTCCGAACCCTCACCGCAATCGCAGCTGTCGCTGTTGGTTAGACCGAACCTTTGTAAATACGCCTTTAGGGCGCCGTGCCCTGTTATCAACTGCACCATTTTGTGATCGAGCTTAACCTCGATCCTACCTTTAGCTTCTATGCTCGATATGAATTTGTGGGTCAACCTGCCCGTGGCAGCGTTGTTCCACCTCTCTTCCCATTGTCGAATTGATTTTTCGCGCAGCTTTCTTTTGATTAAAGACCTCGGTATCGACGAATGTGATATCCGAAAGTCGCCCGTCGCGGCCTCTTTAGCTAATTCGTCAGCCCTATCATTTCCTACGTTACCATCGTGCGACCTAACCCAACAGAACTTTAAACGTCGAAATTCGAGCGCTGTATGCGCTATTCTCCAGACGTCCGCCTGGAGGTCTGTCGAGGTGTTCATGTTAGTTAATGCCGTCAGCGCTGATTTACTGGCGCTGATTATATAATAATCGTCTCTGCCCGTGTGATTTATTACGTAATCGATAGCCTCTCGTATGGCTACTAATTCGCACTGGAAGATAGTGCTCCAGTTCGCGAGTTTGGTTTGAAACCGAAACACCTCCTTTCATGCTTAAACACGACAAACGCCGCGCCTGCTTACCCGTCATCCATACGTGAACCAGTGGCGTAACTACGATTTTTGGGCCCCCCCGCAAAAATTTTAAAGTGGGCTCTCTTTAAAATGTATTACTTTTACTGGCTTATATTTAGCCATATTTTTAAATTATAGTACATGTAGAGAAGGAAGCAGTATAGAATTAAATACATATACTATATTAATCAAGTGCTTTATTAATTATAAAACCAAATTACATAAATTCAAACTTATAAGTTAATTAATATTAAATCTACATATTTATACGCCGCACAAAATTATTTACACCTAAAAATTTGATACAGTAAAAAAACCTATGAGCTAGCAGACATTCCAAATCAAATTCAAAATTTTGTTTTTCTTGCATGTTTTGCTGCAAACGCGTTTATTGTATCCTCTATATTCATATTTTTGGCAGTGTCATGTTCTACTGCTAAGAGGGATAAATCGTCTAATCTATCTTGTGAAGTGCGGTTCCTAAGATAATTTTAATAATTTTAATTTTGAGAAAGATCTCTCGCACTTGCAACGCTAACGGGTAAAGTTAGGTATAACATTAAGGCTGTTATGGTGTTTGGAAAACTGCTAGAACCTGTAGATTTGGAAAGTACTAGATATTCTAAAAATTGTAAGATACCGTTAACATTTTTAATTCATCACAAATAAGTCTATTATTTTGAGTGTAGTAAGTTCTATACCTATAGCATCATTTAAATCTTTGTAGTAAAATTTTGCAATTGTTTTGCCTTAGATAAAATTTCGTCTGCAGTTAAATTCAAAAATACATTAGGTTCTAAGAAATTAAACTTTTCGTTTACATGAAAAGCGATTTAAAACGATTCGACAGCTGTGAAATTATAATATCCATTACGCGATAAAATACATTTATTTTAAATTTAAATTCTTCATCATTAAATCGATAATCATTGGATAATTCATCGTAATGCTTTTTATTTTGGTTGCCTTTTTTATAAATTCCGGTTTAATATTCCATTGCCCTGCAACTTTCACTGCTTCCTCCTTGATGTTGGAATAGTTATTTCTTGTTTCCTTGAAAAATTTTAAAGTTTTTGAAATAAGAGAGTTATCTGATTAATATTCGCCTTTTCACTCTGAGCAGTTTGTGAGAGCTTGTTAAGCTCTTCTAGAATTTGACTTAAAAACACTTAAAAAATAAAATTAAAATTATCCATGCTAGTTAATATTTGCTTTGCGTCATTTCGTTCATCTGTTTTTTGATATCATAATAATTTTATTAAGAGACATTACTATATCTTTATACCGAATTCTTATGGCAGCTAAAGATTTTACTCGATCCGCCCAACGTGTCGGATTTAAGCGTTTCAATTGTGTGAAATTTTCTTTAAAACAGAAAGCCAATTCCATCTTACTATACTATTAGCAAAAATGTATATATGTTTTCTAAAAGTAGAAAACGATTCTATTTCTTTTATACCTTTAACGGCATCATTTATGACTAGATTTAAGTTATGGGCACTACAGTGCATATATAAGGCTGCAGGCTCTATGTTTAAAATTCTCTTTGCACGCCAGAATACGTACCGCTCATAACGTTAGCTCCATCGTAGCCCTGCCCTCTACATTTATTTATATCTAATTGCATGTTGGTTAAATTGCTTAATATAGTATTACATAGTCCTTCAGCAGATTGGGACTCTACTTTTGTAAAACCCACAAAAGTTTCACAAATATCTATTTTGGTTACCTCTCCCAAGCTGTCTTTTTAAAATCAATATATCTTACAATTTTACTTAATTGATCAATCTTAGTTATATCCTGTGTAGTGTCTATTATGATTGAGAAAAAGGAGCGGATCTAATTTTATTTAATAAAATATTTTTTAAGTGTGCGCTTAAAGTATTAATAATATCGTTTTGAATTTTGGGGAAAGATATTTAATTGAACCTTTGGGTCGTTCAAGCACTTTTTGTAATATAGGATCATAGTTACTAATTAAATGAACTAAACTTAAGAAATTACCGTTGTAACTGTCTTTTGAATCAGAAAAACTTTCTCTATGTCCTCGAAATGACAGCATGCGCTGGGATAGTGTTAAAGTAACATTGAAAAGTCTGTGTAAAACATTTTTCCAAAATTCAGTTTCTTGTTTTAATAGTAGAGTATCTTTCTTATCTATGGTATAATTTTTTTCCACATATCGTAAATAAAACAACAAGTTAAATGAGATTGAGCAAGCAAATGCTCTTTAATTTTTTGATAAACCCTGCCAATCATTAATTCCGGTCGTCCAACTTGACCTTACTGAAGCAAACAGCCAACATGGTTGACAATAAACACAATTTTTAATTTAGAATAACACAACCACCCATTTGAATTGTGTGGTAAGTTTAACGTATTGCTTTTATTTTCGCTTGCAGTTATTAAGTAATAATAGTGAACTGAAAAACTTCTATTTTTATTATCTTTAGGAAACGCACCATCTGGTCTACACAATCCGTAATTAATTATTTCTTTTCTTAAATTGTCATGTTGTAAAACATTGATTTTTAAAAATGTGCAAAATCGTTGATATCTTTCGTCAGATCCATAGATAGTTCATTAAGTGAAAAGTACTACTCACATTTACCTCTGTAATTGTAGTGGTATCTAGTTCCAAATTTCTATCGCGGCCGTCATTATGTGATGTACTTGCGCCCTGGGTGAGAGTTTTAAAATTGTTGACGACTGCTGTTCGTCTGTAGCGGAACTAGTAGATGCTACTGTCGAAAGCCCAATTTCTTTCATAGATTGTTCTTGTTTTCGGACTCTTTAGAAGTAAAAAGGAACTTATTTTGGAATCTTGCTCTTTGATTCTTCCAATAGTTTCCTTTTCGTTTTTGCAGCGCCGCTTGTAGTGCTCATTGTATATTATTTCCTGCAATTTTGAATGAAATTAATTATAATGTAATTAGATAAGTAATAATTATTTAAAAGCCTTTTGAAATTACAAATAACACATACATACTTTGCTTTAAATGCTTTAATTAACAAAATATAAATGATTTTTATTGAATGCTTAAAGATTTATTTATATGTATTTCTCAGCGCGACTTCAACTATGATCAAATCAATAGTAGTTTAATAAAAAATAGATATAAATACTTACGTTTAAATATGAAAGACCTCCTGTAATACGAACACAACACTATTGAGTAAAACGTACTGGAATGCTTTTTTACTTCCTTTCCGTTATATATAATGCAGCTAATGCAAATACGTTGCAACCAGCTGACTAGAAACCACAAAATGAATTTCTTTCTAGTATTATATTTCTAGAAAGCAAAGGTTACTAAGCTACCTGCCATCCTGTGAATCTGTACTGTACAGACAATAGCCCTTTATTCCTATTTAAAATCCCACAAACCAAACTAACCCTACTATACGTCGTTTAATAATGCTTTACCACTTTATACAACTTATCACTTAAGAATAATATAGACATCTTTGTTATTAAAGTTTACAGTCTCTTTCATCTGTTTATTAACCCTTACAAAATAGGACAGAACGGATAGAAAGAAGAAAGGATGCAGGCTGCAGGTGGTGTTCAGTATTTATCTTAATTATTATTACTTGTATTTCAGCAGTTCCTAGTAGTAACATCAAGAAAACGTTCGTTAACCTGCGGTTTCTGAATTATCTGCAATATTTTCTTGACCGTTTCTTACCTGCCAAATACGTTGAAGATGAATAAGTTGAGTTTATTATCGTTTGGGCCTTCTTGCACTTGGGGCCCCCCCGCATAGCGGGGGCTGGCAGGGGTGTAGTTACGCCACTGACGTGAACCATCCGTGTAAATTCTGATACTCGTCGCGTCCCGATCTCCTTCGACAAACTCGATTCCTCTAATATCGGCCGGGTGCCTCAACTCTGATACCACGAGCTTTCTTGCAACGTCTCTATTACCAAGATTAATATCTTCGATAATTTCGCGCCCTTTCCCTATATCTATAAGTCTCCTATCTCTAATCTCCCTAACGACATATTCGATAGGGAGAGTCCTACTGATCACCAGGACAGCCTCTGTGGAGGTGGTCCTGTATGCCCTCGCCGCCTTTACCGCGGTTATACGTTGCACGCTCGTTAATTGACGCATCTCCCGAACTTTACAACCTTCCGCCCATACGGATGCTGCGTACAGCATTGCCGGTTCAATTGCTCCGGCATAAACCGTCCTCAGCGATTCGCCCCTGAAACCCCACTTTATTTTAGCCGCCGCCATCATTCTATTTGATATTTCGCCGCCCTTACTTTTAAAGTATTGTACGTGCGCTTTCCAATTTAGTTTATCGTCGATCTTGACGCCGAGGTAGGTAATACAATCTTTAAACGAGATTTTCTCCCCTCCTAGCTCTAGCCTAGGAGGTCTCTGTCCTGGTTTCGTGCCGAAATAAAGCGCCTTTGATTTTGCCGTGTTAAATTTTAATTTTACCGCCTGCGACCATTCGTGTAATTTCTTAAGCGCCTCGTTCGGTTTTATGCGCATATCCATTAACAATCTCGATCTTACAATTAAGAGCGTGTCATCCGCAAACACAACGATTGAGCATCCTGCGGGCAACTTGGCCCTAAAGATGCTCTCATACAACAACTTCCAAAATGTGGGACCAGAACATGACCCCTGCGGGCATCCTCTTTCCACCTCACGCGACAGAACTTCACCCGGAATTTCAACTTGTGCCAATCGCCCCGAGAAATAACTCTTGACCAAAGACATCAAGTTTCGCGGACAACCCCTACGATCTAACTCGCAAACGATTAATGGCCACCAGGCAGCATCAAATGCTCCTGAAATGTCCAAAGCAATAACGACACAGTACTCTTTAGCATCTCTCGCCTGCTTAATTTCCCCAACAACGAACTCTAACGCGTCGATAGTTGACTTGCTCTCCACGAAACCAAACTGTCGGTTATTAAAACCGCCGCTGTCTCGCACTAGGTGCTCAACACGCGTAGTCATAACGCGATCTAAAACTTTTCCCAGCACCGGTAGCAAGCTAGTTGGACGATAGCTGCCCGGATCTGACGCATCCGCCTTTTTAGGTTTAGGTATAAATTTCACGTTCTGGATTTTCCAGCAACACGGAAAAACTCCTCTTTCTAAACAAAGATTAAACAACCCGACAAAGACACACGGGGCTAACAGGCACGCCTCCAGAGCTTCGTCTGAAGTGATTCCATCATGCCCCGGTGCCTTTTTAGGGTTCATCCCCTTAAGAGCCCTGACGACCTCGTGAATTAGGATTGCTTTATCGGCACCTGTTCCTTGCGCCTCTGCAGCTTCTCGACGTACTAAATCGTGCGACCCTTCATCCTCCTCGGGATTATCCGATGGGAAAAATTTCTCTAGTAAATATTCCGCTGTGGTTTTAAAACCTTCCGTGTATTCGCCATTTGTTTTCTTTATATTACTGAGCGCGATTAAGTTTATTCGTTCGCGTTTCTTCTATTAATATTTTATATTCGCGGTAACTTTGATTATATTCTATTCTCCGTTGTTCTCTTATATCTCCCGAGGCGCGTTGATAGCGGCGCCTTAGGTTACGCGTTTCTGCCCGCTTGGTGGTTAGTTCCCGTAACCGTTTAACATCCTACGCTGGCAACAACAAGGAAAGCTTGAATAATGAGAATGGTGTTTGACGAGTTATTAATCATGAGTCAAATGTAGATTTTGAAAGTTTTATGGCGTTTTTGTTGAAAAACAGCAAGATCTGTTTAAAGCGCCAGAAAAGTATTCCTTTGCACATTGCGTAGCTCAAGATTTGGAAATGTCAAGAGGAATAGCTGTTGTTTTCAAGAAAAAGTTTAGATGTGTGGATGAATTAGTACAACAGCAGCCAACTGTAGGAAAAGCGTGGCGTCGCCGTGGATCATTGTAGTAAGCGTAAGACTACGGATCCCAAGGTCCAAGGTTCAAATCCCGACACGGCCGACTGCTTGAAAAATGGCAGGTGAGCATTTTTTACAAAAATTGCGCTCTCGTTCGGATGAGAGGTTAAATGGAGGTCCCGTGTGTGAGTGTTGTCACGCACTTTAAAGATCCTTGCCTGGAACGGCAAGGGTTCGGCAAAATTCTAATTTTCCAGGTAACAAAAAACTCGCCACCTGGCCAATGTAGTACCTTCGGGTGGAGCATTGGAAATGTAAATGCAATGTAGGAAAAGCGTTGGTTTTTCAGAATAAAAATCGTTATGTTTACTATCTGGTCACCAAAAATTCTTCATGGCAGAAACCTAGTTATAGACATCTATGGGAGACTTTGCTGAATCTTAAGGCTCAGATGATGGAAAATGGAGTAACAAAACTAGTGGTGTCCAAGCTCGGCTGTGGACTGGATCGCTTAGATTGGAGGATAATCCGAAATATGCTAGAAGTAGTTTTCCAGGGAACCAACGTCTAGGTCCTTGTTTGTTGTTATCAACCGGTTACCTACCTAGACTAAGAAAAGAGTGTTGACTGTTATTTCCAACGACGTGGTGGATGCACCAGAGGAGATAGCTGCCGATACCGTCATCAGTCATCGAATTGGCGTCAAAATGTATTTAAAGTTACGAGACGTAACGGTTTTAAAGAGGGGGCAGTGTTACGAGCTATTGTTAGGCAACCCGTTAAACAATGTATATACTATAGAAGCCTAGAATTTTCTAGCATATACTGGAGTATGAATCATCCTTTTAATTCAGGGTATATATAAGACCGCTGATGAGGTACACAGTCAGTCTATATCTAAATGTCGAATATAAATTATATCGTGCAAAGTTAATTAGTTATACGCTTTTGAAAGTCCAAGAGTAAATATAAATTTGTGTTATGTGAAGTGTATATTATACCGCCAGCTTGTCGAATACATAAATAGACAAAAGTGTAATAAATAACGTATAGTAGTGTTTAGTGTTGCTAAGAAAACTTATAGTTAAGGAATTAGTTTAAGAAGATATTAGTGCTTGTAAATTCATTAGTGTGATAGTGCTTCATTGTAAATTGGACTGAAAACATCTATAAATAAGGCACATACTATTAATTAGACTTATGAACAGTGGAGTAATAAAGACTTTGTTATTACTTGTTTTAAATTGATGAAACGCGTTAATAGTAGCGCACTACAACTCTTTTATAGGGTGTCCGCTAATTAATAATACTCAGCAAAACTGCAGATTCCTTGGGTAAAAATGTTGCGATTTAGCCAAACTTACCAAAGTCCAAAAGATGATAAAAAGCGTGATACAGGGTGTCATAATTTTAGTTAGTATTTCGTTTTTTCTTAATAATTCATCAACAGGACGATATGACAGCACGAAATTGGGCATTTTAGGGTTTTACGAGAGAAATTCAAAGTCCTTAGTTTGGATGTCACTTGTAGAGAGCGCCACTTACAGTACGTTAAGTCTCTTTAAAATGACCTAAGTTTTTGTGTACGGAGTATTAGCCTAAATGTTAAAGATTGTATATTTTCCATCTTTTTTACGCAAAATAGTTATTTCTTGTAAATGTCTCTCCGAGTGGTTCTCCGCATCAATTATTTAGTACACCTTTTTAAATTCTCGAGAGTAAATCAGATACCATACAAACGACACATATTTATAATTATTTATGGTTCCGGGTTAAGACCGTGTCATTATTTTATAAATTAAGGTCGACGTTTCGCCCATTTTTGTATGGGTCTTCATCAGGACTTGAAAATAAATAATAAAAAATAAAAATATAAAAATAATAAAGATAAGAATGATAATATTAAACAGACAAGTTAAAGTGTAAAGAGAAGAGTATATGCTTAAACCTATTTCTATTCTATATGGAATTTCCGTGATCATTCTCCAGAAAACAATTTTATAAGTACACTGGTCGAATGAGCTCACTATATTCCTAGCGTTAACTACCGTTGTTTCTTGTATGATAAATGATATAAACCTAATCGGACAGTTACGAAATCCTTATAATGAAAAACGTGCTTTCTGTTTTTACGTGACTGGAGGTAATTGGAGAGGGATGCTTATTTAATAGAAATATTAGGGTTTTCAGTCATGTTTGTAACCAATATTCTTTGGATTTTAACGCACATTCTGAGGCGTATACTGTATTCCAACATTTGCTACGTTCTTTAAGCTAATGCTTACTTGGCCGTACTACCGAAATTTCACATTTCCGTTACCACATATTTTGTTTGGCTGCCGTTGTATGCAAATGAACTTATGATGAATAATGACCGTTAAAAGGAAGTTTTCTTGGGCCTAAAACGGAGGTTCCAGGAACGATAAAAGCACAAGAAACCGACTTACAGTGATTCATCTGTGCCTCAGGTGTGGAGTCGATAAGCTATGTCATCGGCAAACAAATTAAGAAGAACACTGCCACCGCTTAAGGGAATGACAGTGGCCACGCATGGTTGAAAACAATGTCCGCATAACACGATCCAGTGCAGAGGATTGCCTTGTCCCCAGATCATACGGCGACTAATAGAAAAGAAAAGGAGGTTGAAATCAGTTGGATGCCGTAGTAGTTTCCCAGGCAAACAGAAGAAGAAGAGCTCGCATTATGCAAAAGACTAGACAAGGTGGATAGAAAAACGCTACCCAACTTATCAAAACAAAGTCAGTAACCTAGAGTGGGGGAGCACCACTCTTATGTGATAGGCTATACTTTTCGGGACTTAAGAGAGCACGTCGGGGAAACAATAATGCAGAAATTGAGACATCGAGATATAAAAAGTTAGAATTTCGGATAAGCGTCCTACAGAAAGGAGATAAACAAAAACAAAACCACGCCCTGCTATCCTCAAAAGTAGACACGCTCAACACAAAAACATCAAAGTTGATAAGAGAGACATACGGTAAATTTACGCCACTATAATCAAGCGAGGTGTAAAAGAAGCGACAGCGTTAGACGGCGCCCATGCGTTAGTCAAAATTTTTTTTTTTAATTTCTAGGTCACAAATAAATAAATAAGACGCGAGGAGACAAGATAATAAGTGAAAAGTTCAGAATGAAATTGCCAGAAATAAAAATTATTTTCCCTCTTTGTAACTGCGAAAACTGACTTTTTCTAACATCAGCATGGTTGTCGACTATTATGTTTACCTTATTCGAAAGACATGAACTTAACATCAGCTCCGGGAGGTCCCAACGATTCACTGCGTTATTCTTGCGAAAGATATATCAATCATAAATAGGAGGGGACGGGGGCTGCAGAAGAAATAGTAATATAGAAAATAATAGAGAAATTAGCAAAGTTATTTTAAATATTTAGAAACTAAATAAATAGAAATTAAAGATGAAAAATCAAAATCATAAGAACGAAAAAATTTAAATGCAAATTATCGAAGGAATAAATAAATTTACAAATACTAACGTGTTTTATCTATTTAAATATAAAACGTGGAATACGTTTTCAGCTTAAGATAAGGCGAAAACAAACAAAAAGAAACGTAACAAACATTATGAGATATAAAGGATTTTATAATACGAGATATACTTGAAAAAGCAAGTATTAATTGTTGTGACACAGTATCATCAGCAAAGGTTTAGGGTGTTTTATATGTCATTTTCTTTGCCATTTAGCATCAAGATATTTAAGATCATAGATATGTAGATTAACTCGTGACACTTTACATAAGACAAATCTAAGAGGTAATTTAACAGAAGAATTTGTTGGTTCAAAGCAAACTTCTTTCATTTTTAAACGTAGAAAATTCATTTTAGAAGTTAAAGTTTAATTTTCAAAAACTATCGAAGTCAATTTATAACTTTTGTTAGTAAATTTGAAAATAAGAGTTATCAAAAAATAGGATAAGTTAACAACTAGGTCAACAAAATATTTTTAAGAAAAATTTGTACAAACGTCTATCTACATCAAAAATTTTACTATTCGAACGGGAAAAAAACGATTTTTAAGCATCGAAACCTTAAATGAGTAAGTAAATCACTGCAATGTTAATATTTTAAAACTTATTAAAACGTGCGAATATATATCCTACGGAAATTTACATATACGATAAGTATACTTTTATATAAAAAAGAAAAGGATTAACAAAGGCTAATTAAAGTTACATCTAAGTCATTTATTAAAAATGTTAAAATTGATACTGTGGTATGTCAGAATAAACTATTTTATATAGGACTAATTACGAAAATAAATTATTTATAAGTTACGTATAAAATGCAAGATTTGAAAGCGTTATTAAGTACAAAGTTTTAAAGACTCACATTTTTATAGATGTAAATTACGATATATATTTCCAAGAAAATACAATTTTAACTCTCTTAACATTATTGAAGCTTAATTATTAATTTTCACTTTGAAAAACCTATCTAGATACGGGAAGAATGAGGTTTTCTTGTGTTATTTTAAAATATTATACAATGAGTTACGTCGATTAATACAAAAATAAACTAATTAGGGATCGCGCGCAAAGTATTACAAAGTATTACGACCTACCAACTATATGATGAGGAACGGAATGAAATTATTTTTCTAAAAAATTTAATAAATACTTAGAAAACTTCCACTTTCATTTTAATCTTAAGAAAACTATGAAACTGAAGTATATTTTGCGGTCCAATAGTAGAATTAATATTTTCAATTTAGATAATAGATACAATACCAAAACAAAGAGTAACGTTACATACAATTAAAATTAATATAGCTAATTCATGATACAATCGGCAAATTTTTTAATTACATAGGAAGGTGAGAGTCAATCGTTAAACTTTCTAATTAACAAACAAACTAGGAAACCCCCCAATTAGCTGAAACATTAGTTATTATGGACCCTGCCTGTTACTTAATTAAATATTAAAGTTCAAATAATGCAAATTTCTGTATATCGATTTTAAAGTTACAACACTTTCAGTTCAATGGGGAACCAGACTAAGACAGGTCCCCAGCAGCTTTTTTGGTACTTAGAGTGGCAGAAACCATAGGGTCGGTATGACACTTTAAGACACAGTACTGCGATGTGGAAAGCAACGGGAAACCACCAGATTACCTCCCAAGTATACAGCGTACTCAAATTGTTGTTAATGATGATGGCATCCTCTGGGGTAAAAAATTCCGAAAGTAAAATAGTCTCTTATTCGAATCTTCGGGAGGGGACTACTTCAGGTGATGTGATCCAAAAGTATACAAAAAAATCCGTACACATTCAGCGAGTCGGAGCAGGGAATGTCAGAAGTATAAAACAAGTAGGTAAGCTAAAGAACCTGAAACTCGAAATGGAGAGGTTAGCACTAGACATAGTAGGAATCAGCGAAGGCCACTGGCCAGAGGCGGGAGATTTTTGGAGTGGAGACTTTAGGGTAATTCCTACAGGATCAGAGGAAGGAAATTTGGGTGTGGCGATAGTTATGCGAAAAAAGATAGGACGACGTGTAGAAAACTACTTACAAAAGAACGAAAGAGCACTCGTGGTTGGATTTGAATCTAAACCAGTAAATACAGTAATAATACAAGTATACATGCCCATCTCTAGCTACAGTGAGGAAGAGGTAGAGGTGATCTACAAAGATATCGAAGACATACTAAGATACTTAAAAGGACATGAAAATTTAATAAGTACGGGGGATTTTAATGCAGTGGTAGGTAAGGGTAGGGAAGGAGCGATAGTAACTTTATTTGGTTTAGGCACAAGAAATAACAGGGGAAATAGGCTGGTTGAATTTTGCGACAAGAACAATTTAATCATCACAAACACATTATTTCAACATCATGCTAGAAGACAATATACATGGAAGATGCCAGGAGGTATAGGAAGATATCAAATAGATTACATTCTTGTTAGACAACGGTTTAGGAATCAAGTAAAAGAGTGTAGAAGCTACCCAGAAGCAGATATAGATACTGACCACAACATCGTAATTATGAAGGCCGCACTTAAATTTAAACATTTGAATAAAGTAACGGAAAAAGGCACTTTGACCATGAGAAGCTAAAAGATAGAGATATCTATGAAAGATTTGAAAAAAGTCAAATGAATTGCTGAAAGATATCGGGAAAATTTCTGATACTAAGGAAGTAGAAACAAAATAGAATAACATTAAATCTAGCCTAGACATGGCGGCGAAAGATATTCTGGGGTATACACAAAAAGCAAATAAGAAACCATGGATAACAAAGGATATCCTGAATTTAATAGAAGTAACATGAAAATACAAAAATAGATCAGAGGAAACAGGAAAACAGAGATACAAAGCCATAAAATGGGAAATTATTCGCAAATGCAAGAAAGCTAAAGAACAATGGATTGACGAAAAGTGCATAGAGATACAAACTAATATAGATACAGTGGCGCTCAATTTTTTTTTTCTTTTTATGTTAGCTTATTGTTGAGTTTATACCATCCCCACGCCCATTCTCATTGCTTACCCTTGGGGTAATTCCCAGACTTAGTCGCGAACAAGTAAAAAAAGATAAAGCTTCACTTGTATCCAACGAGTGGAGGCGAAGATTGTTTCAACCGTTAAACTGCACTATAAAAGTATAACAATTATAATAAGGACTTCTTGAAATATAAGCTGTAATTTCATTTCTCGTTTAGGAAAGCTGGAAAATTGATACTAATGCCTCAATATACATGAAATATGTTACATGTTATCGTCTTTTCAATTTTGTCATATCAGTTCCGGAAGCAGAAATGGAATAACCTAAATTTCCGGGTATTTAGTCATACGATTGATGATGTTTCCGAGAATCGAGGGATAAACGTATCATATACCTTCCGTCTCTTGCAATTTAAATTCTGAATATAACTGTGCCACAGGTATTCAGCTCCTACATAAAGATGTCTTTTGGTATTTAGAAGCTGTGACGGTCGTTAGTTGTACACTATTTTAAGTCCCAATGTCTACTTTAATTTCAATAGTTACAAGCATGAAATTATTGTATTTTATTCTACAAAGCCAAACGAAACTGCTATTACTATCCCTATGAACTACATAGTTTAATGTCATTCTGTAATAAGACCTAGTTATTTTATGTTATGCAATGTAATACTAGGAAAAGCAATTTCACTTCCAACAATAGAGCCTGTATGAAACCGAACTGAATTCGATTTAAATCTATTTGAAAATGTGATCAACTTTACTTTTCAATGACTCAATGTTAGATGTTTTCAGGAAAATAGTAAAGATAGAAACTATGTTGTAGATATGTCAATTTTTGTATTACACGAGTTAGATTTTGAGCCTCTTGGAGCAGCTTTTTAAAAAGGCTTCTTTTAAAAACTTTCTAACAAATTTATTTAAAACAGAAATTACAATGGAAATTAACAAATGGTTACGATATATTCATTAACGCTTTTAACAATCAAAATTTCTTTCACTAATTAAATTAATTTAAAATAAATTAAGTAGCTTGAACGACCAAGAATGGTAAAGTTGTGAAGCTCTAGAATGATTGGCCATCTTGGGCTGTTGAGGGTATTTATGCTGTCCCTGCACCTCACATTGCTTGTGGGAACTGCAGAGCTCATGTCTGCTATATTCTTTATTCATTTATACAATACAAAGTAACAATCTTAATTCTAACAATAAGTTTCTTACAATCTACTGTGACCTGCACCTACAGTGTCAAGTTACGTCTGGAATACATAGTATTCACATACGTTCTCATGTCTGGTTTATGAACTTTCATTAACCTTTTGTAATATGTCCCTCAATTATACATTGTTGCATCTAACTTAAGTTTTAATGATTTTATTTAATTATACATATATATATATATATATATATATATATATTGTCGTTGAAATTATAAGTTAAGAAGGGTAGATAGTTCTAGATAATAAAATTTTAACAACTGTGTATATAGGAAATAGGAACAATTTATTTACGCACCAAATTAATCAGTTCGGACATTGAAAACGGACGGGTACTAACATATTTTTGTATTTCTAAATCAGAATCTTAAATTTACATAACGTGTAGAGCTTGGGAGTATATGGAAACTCAAGGATATGCATAATTAGTTTTAATAATTTAAATCAAGCGCATCGGATAAGAAACGGAGCTTTTGGGTATCGAAAATCAATAATTTAAACGCATATTTCCATTCAACTAGACTAAACGTTGGTTAAAATGCTCGCCTTAAATACGCGGTAAATTTGGAGGCCAACCACAATATCGATTTTCTGTAGCTTGAGTGGGATTTAAAAAGAGACAGTAAATATGAGTGAAACGAAGAAAGGTAGCTAGGGGTTGGACGTTAAAAACGGGTGAAAGCAATATAATTGGCCAAAGGCTAGAAGTTTTGAGAAGCTCGCGTCGGTTAGAGGTTGTTGAGCGAATTTCAATGTAAGAGCACGGTAAATTTGTAATTTTCAGACGTAGAAGTTCGTTACGTTCAAAATTTGGAGAATCGGTTTTGAATAATAAGCATTTCGATGAAAATATGGTGAAGGGGTACAAAAGCATATAAATACACGGGCAGAGTTATTAAAGCTCTCTTATATCTCCGACTTACTTGTTATTACGTGCTCTTATGTTGTATTAAACGCTGTGAGTAACGTACCGGTAATGTATTAAAAGTGTTATTACACAAGTGGGTGCTGGCGTATAAAAGGTGCTGTTACTACACGCTACGATCTAATGATAGGATAGTAATTGGGTAAGCGAGTCGAGAAGTTTGAAACCAGTATGTGTGAAGAGTAGTAGTTACGGAAGGTTAAGCTTGGTCGAGACAATTATCCGGGTAGAAGTACTAAAAGTGGTTACAGAGATTTGGATAGCGAGTGGAAATGAGTTGGATCCAGGTATGATAACGAAGTGTATGGACGCTACGACGAGAGTTTTGGAACACATCTCAGAGGTAACGATGGAAGAAGCTTACTCCAGATAAAGAAAATTAATTTCTTGCTTTTGCTTGAACATTTGTACTGGTATTTTGTGCTTGAGCGTTTTGACTTATTGGGGGTGTATTTTATTACCATAAAAATTTATTTGAAGGGTATATGTAAAGGACAATTAATATTGATTATTTAAAAATGTTTATAAATGACATAAAAATTTTGTTGTAAAGAGTAAACGGGCTTTTAGCTTTATTTTAAACAAAAATGCGATGTTTAAAAGCATGTAGAGTAACTGGGTTATACTGAGCTCAACATAGACCAGAAGAAAAATCAATTTAGGGTTGCACGACGGGCCCATCTACTCGCCTAAAATAAAATTGTTGAAATATATAAAAATCATGAAATTTTAAATGGTTCAAAGATTGAGATGGTAACATTTTAGGAAACTGTTTATACAAATATGTAAATATTTTCGTGTTAATGGAAACTTGTTAATATGTGTAAATAAAAAGGTTATATGTCTTGTTGCAGTATTTATGTGGTAATTTCATTTGACTATATTTGTGAGAAAAGAATGAACTTAGGATGGTAGGTATCCAAGAAGGAGCAGATTTTAGAGCTAGCCAAGGTGTGCAAAAATAAGGAGGCGTTCCAAAGGTATCTTAAATTTTTTTTTTTAAATTTTCAATAATTTTTATGACGGCCCAATAACGCTGGGACATGAAGGCGATCCCGATTGTTCTAGAGATCTACAGAAATATATATATATATATATATATATATATATATATATTACTCATATTTAGACCAGGGTAGAAAATTAAATAATCACATCAAATAATTTTAATCACCGTGTAGAAGCTTTGGGAAAAGGTACGCGTTATTAAAAAACCGTGAAGCATAAAAATTCATTCGTTTCATTAAAAATAAGGGAGTTAAATTATGTACAAGACGCTTGCTATAAAAAAGGAAGCAGTATTAAAAGCTCTGCGTGTAATTTAATTATTCCTAGTAAAGAAACAAATAGAAAATTACGTGCAAAATTTATATTAATTAACTCAATTTTAAGTAACCGGTATTAAACAAAATGTACAGATAATAATTAATATTTGATTAGGAGTCACTAAAAATTAAAGAGTATTATTTTAATTGGAGTTAATTGAACCAGTAGGAACATATAATACGCATCAAAACTTGTAAAAACCCAATAAAATGCAAATCGTAGAAGTGTTATTTAGAAGTATTATGTTTGAACACCTGTGTATTTTTAAAAAAGCTCATTCTGCGTAAATTTTGCAGATAATTAATGGTTACAGAGAATCTTGGAGAAACCGTAGCTTAATAGTTACGAGAAATGCTAAAGGTGGGTTATTTCTCAGTCCACATGGACTGAAATAATCGATAGTAAAGAATATCAATTTGCATCAATAAGAACAGGGTAGATAGAAACAGATAATATGCGTAAGACCGAGACACATATAGTAAAAGGCGTGAGTGGAGCAACGTCACTGGGTTGCGATTGGTGGAAAGTAAAAGGCAAACTTGAGAGGTAAAAATAACATTTCTGTATAAAATTTAATTAGGTATTCTCAGACGTTGCGTGCCGTGTGGAAATTTTCTGAGATTTAACTGATGCGAGTGCAAATTTCGTAAAAATCACATGCCGGGCTGCGGAATGGGAACCTAGCATGCGAAATTTAAAGAATTGTCCGTTTTGGGGACAAGACCGACAGACGGGCTAACTTCTATATATACCCAAGTTAATATGAACAAGCTCTCTGAGATTTTCGACTTGATTCAATGCGTTAAACAGTGCTTTTTAGTTTTCCGATTTTAATAGAATAATTTAAACAGTTTGCTCGTATATTTTGGTGATTTAAAACAGTTTGTTCTTTACGTGCTACAATGCAAGAAATTTAGTGCACTTAGAAAAGAAGATACAAGGTAATAAAGGCTAGTATCACTGTACCAATTATTCAAATTTGCAACGGCAAATGAATACACAAAAGTAGGCAGTTTTGGCGTATATTTCTGAAAGAAGCATGAATTTCTTTGCTATTTTTCGGGGGTGTTAATAATTAAATGGTTCATAAACGTGTCTGGATCCACAAAACAAGGGTCAGATATACACAGATGAGTTCCGGAAAAGCCCTGAAACAACTTTAGATGAATGGTGGTGGAGAAATTTTAAAAGCGTTGAGAATCAGAAGCTGTAAATATAACCTAGTTGGAATGGTGTGATTAACAAAAGGGACGAGGTACATTGAAACTACGAGTGCAGTAACCTTCAGGTAAATTATACTATTTTGTTTGAACTTTGATGTTTTTGTGTGTGTTGAATAACTTTATAATTTATTTACTTAAAATGGACAGTAATGAAGTTGTACTAACAACAAATTTTTAATTTTAAGGTGAAATTTTCTTGTTTAAGTCGAAAGGAGTATTTAGTATTTATGTTCTTGATGAAAATTTGGGTATGTCTTTGAGCTAAATTAGACGAACCTGGTTAATTAACGTAAAGGGTGGTAGATGCTCCTTTGTACTCAGACTCAGGTCTGCATATATTGTTATATTAATTAGGAGGCATCCTACAAGGACTTTAATTTTGGATGCACATTAAAATGATAACAAATTTAAATCTTGAAATTTTCTGATACTGAAATTTATGCTGAATTTTTAATTTTGAAATTTTAATGTATTGTGAATATTGATGTAAATAGAGTTAACGTTGATGTTTGTGGTAGGAATGTGTTTGTTTTTTTTATGAATGAGGATGAAGGTTTATCTAGGGGAGCAGCCGAGGCGATGAACAGAAGAAAGTCAACGGAACAGTTGAGTTAATGAATAGCTTTTTGTAGGACTCACAGCATTCTTGATGCCCAATTCGTTAGGCTCGATTCGAAAAGCGGAGTACCCGGATTTTGGTGGTTTCACAGCATTCTTGGCGCCCAATTCGTGAGGCTCGATTCGAAAAGCGGAGTACCCGGATTTTGGTGGTTTCACAGCATTCTTGATGCCCAATTCGTGAGGCTCGATTCTAATTAAAAGGTTTCACAGCAATATATATATATATATATATATATATATATATATATATATATATTGGTATTTGACATTATAAAATGGTTTAAAAAAAGGTAGTTGTTAGTACTGAGGCTAAAACATTAATTTACCACTTCTATCAAGCTATTCTAAATTTAAAACACTACGATAAAACAAAGATTGATGAATAATTACTTGTTAAACGCAGATATAGAATGTTATGTACTAGTGATGCAGCGTTTGAGGTTTAAAAAAACAGTTTTTTTCACTGTTCTTCAATACGAAGGGTATCTAATGTAACTTCAACTGAATGTGTATAGGTTTTGTTGATAGAAATGTTGTTTGTAATTGTTCAGGATACTCTATTCCATTAATTATTTTATGTACCTGTAAATGAAAGTAGTTTAGTATTTTTAATTATAAAGTGATGTAAATTTATGAAATGTCAACAAATGAAAATTACTACAAATAATACCAGAATCTGTTCCAAAATAGCAATTAAGTACAGTTAAGGATGAAGTAATGAATGTATCCCTTTAATTATTATATAGTAGGCAAGATGTAAATGTTTTTAGATTTCCTAGGTGATAAATGTTTGGAATAAGGGAGTTGATTAAAAATTTGTATACTGTATAGATGTTTTTGGGCTTTAAGAGCCAGTAATTAATTTGATAATATTAATATATGTGTTTAAAGTGTATGCATTTTATTGAGTGGTTAACAGAAATAATACTCCACAGAGTTTCATGTTTATAAAAAGGCGTATCAAAAAATAAGTGATAAGGGTTATACAACCAAGTTCCAGAGGGGGAATTCCAATTAAACCAAATCGGGTCATCTCTTGTGTTAGTGAAGAGTTGCACCAGTGATATTGAGATATTTTGCAGCAGGGTCCAGTCGTATTGAATTACGGTCCATTTCATATTGGTGAAGTATTGAAAGTGTTCTTAGTAATAGAGGCGTATCTGAGTATACAGTTGATGTATTAGTAGTTTATTTGTAGAACCTAAAACAAAAGTTAATTCCAATTGAACATAAAACTAAAACGTACTTTTAACAGGTATTCACTGCAAGCATTCAAGGCGATCTTGTTGTATCCTGTATCAAGGTCCATGTACAACCCAGGCACATTCAGAGGAGTTGCAGGTATTTGAAGTTATCTTTATATACACATCATTTAAAGTAATTTGTGAATAATTTGAATTTCAAACGCTTATCTAAATTAAATATTGTTTAGTCTATTTATCAATCTTTGAATATAACCACGAGATACTAGCACTAAAAGAGGTTAAGTGGTTTTGACTAAACGACGCTTTATGCGCATGTGTTTTATATACCTGTAAGAGGACAAAGAACTCACGTTTTCTTACAGAGTAAAAATTGCTAGATTCAATTATCCCTGAACGAGTCTTTAAAAAGCCGTGGCATAAATAAAACAGAAAATTTTTCTTTATTAAAATCATTTAAAAGGCCAACACCACACTTAGGGTTGCAAATATTAATCCTTTAACTCCTATTTTTAAATTATAATTTATGATATCACCATACAATATATATTTTGACGCAAACCCAATGTGTTGCGTGGAGACATAAGGAAACACAGCAGACCATACATAATAATATATATATATATATATATATATATATATATATATATATAGATTTGAGGGATATAAAACTCATGGTATGCACAAGTGCATTTACTGTTTAGATTTTAATACTTTAGGTACATGACCAAAACGTTATCATATGAATCAAGAATATACTTTCAAGTCCATGTACTGGTTGTTTTCATATTGCAATGTTACAGTAGTATTATTAAGGATGGCTGGTGGTCTTGAAAAAATCTGCGCGATGCGGGGCCACTTTAACAATCAACATAGAAAAGTGAAACCAGAGAACATATAGTGACTTCACAATCATTGTTGATACAGCAAAAAAATGCAGGACAACCAAATATTTTTGTTGCTTTTTCCTCTTTAAATAAAAATGATATAAGTTCACTGTTAAATATAATACCTTTTGTGATAAATAAGAAAAAGATACATATTAGTCTATTGTATTGTGCCTTATCATTGCAAGATAAGTCTAAAGTTGTGTACATTATAGTTGTCTTGCTATGTAATTATTGACACGTATACTTTTGAGAGAATATTTCAAAGTGTGGTGCTAAAAAAAAGAAAGAAAAGTACAATGACACTAAATGATAGAGCAAAAGAGAATTTGTCCAACTTGCTGCTAGCTGCTTGCCGTAGAGTGGCGTAGGCAAACTATACAAAAAATAATAGTTCGGTAGATGCCGTAAAATAAAAGACAGACTTCTCGGTCCCACTGCGATGCGATAGGACCTTACTTAATCTCTAAGATAGGAGAAAAAGAGGGAAAAACCTAACCAAGTTTTTAATAAATAGAGAACATATAATAGTGTTGAACGGTAGCAAATCGAAAGATTATATAATATTTAACAAGCAACATGAGTTTCATTTTTACTAAAATATTTAACTGTAAGTATTTCCAAGCAAAATTTGTAACAAAGGAAAAGCTGGCAAGACTAACTGGTACCGTCTACTAATTGACCCACGTGTATTAGCATTAATTTAATGCGGAAAAAGTGATTTCAAGTCTGCGCACGGACTTTGCAAAGCGCTTTACGCAGTCCCGATATTCCCCGAAGTTTCCGGGTGGATGTTACACGAAATAGTGGATCAAATATAGTAGTCATGAGAGGTCATTGAGCACCAAATTCTATGACAAAAACTAAAAAAAGACAAGAAAAATTAAAATTTCCCAATATTTAATTTTGACCCCATATAAATATAAGCGTATTCCATAACATATAAAATAAAATGCCCATGTAAAATAAAGTGTAAAAGCAAAGTCCAATTTTTAAATACGTGAAAATAAAAGCATTCGTTTTCAGCGTTCTTATCCTTTTAATGGCCTGCTATTTTACAATTTATTGCGAGCTTAAAAGCTTTTTATCTTTTTTTAATAAATGAAGCTTATCGTTATTATCGCTGTTCCTTTCGAGCTTCTGTAATAATTAGAGCCATTAAAACTCGTTATCTTCTATGGTTTATAGTTTCTCGATGTTTCGACAATCAACGTGCATTCATTGGCAGAAAATAATTAGCTGTTCCTTTGCTTATTTACAGATGATTTATAACTTTAAGAAGGCTCTCCAAGAGTGGTCTGTTTAAGCGAATAAATGCGGCATTTTTTGTATATTAAATGGATTCTAGACATCCAAAAAGTGACTTTTTTTAAAGAAATATGCTTAGATTCACAAACTCGTAGAAATGGCGTTTTTTAACGAGAATGAATGCATTATGGAATTTACATTTTAGACCCGTTTCGCGGTCTTTTCAATCTGCGTAAATGCATTACAGCTTGTTTTCAAGGTATTTTTCACAATAATAAATATTTATACGCGGATTAATGTTTGCTTTAAGATTGGACTTCGTGTTTAAATAGTATGTGACAACACTATATGTACTTAAAGCGTGTTATTTTACATGGAAACCTTACGTAAATATTATACAGGGTGTATCGTATACAATTTTGCGGCATACCTAAATTCGTTGAATTTCTACTTTCAGTAATTTTTTATAGCATTTTGTTTTCATAAAAGCAATAATGGTATTTAGTAGGTCGTCGTTAAAAGTTTAGATTACCTATTTCACATTAGAGTATATCTTGAGTTGCATACCCACTAGTTGGTTTACTCTATTATAATAAATTGTAACGGGATATCTGTTATTCCCATTCGCCGTGCACGCGTGCATGTCTAATTCTAGTTGCTCACATTTAGAGTTAGCTTAGCCATTTTTGATAACTGGTTCTGTTTGAGCGGGCAGGATACCTTTGAGATCCTGTCGTTGAAACGTATGAATATCATTAGGGTGAAAAGTGCCACTTCTTTAGGCTCCAGGCGAAGCTTATTAATGCGCCCGTAGGCTAGCTGGTAAATTTAAAAGGTTACACGTGGTCGGTAACAACAAGACTGACTTCAACGATTCTCTTCACACTTGTTAAGTTTTTATTAAAGAAGAATTTGCTGTTTCTCGTTGCATGCAAGATATTATTTTTATGTAAATTGCAAGGATGTACATGGTTATGAATGTATTACGGTAATAACTTGCGACCAGATAATATTTTGTGTGCGTTTGAAGTATTTTTTGTCCTATTTTTGTGTAATTGACGTTTGCGGCAAATACAATTGAATGTTTGTTTCTGAAAGGCCATTAGTACCAAATTTTCGGGTGATGAATCGTAACTGTAACAGACGAATTATCATATAACAAGGCATAAAACACATTCGTTATGATTGAGCAATTTGAAATCAAAGGATGTTAGTTCAAGCTTGTAAAAAATATAATCCGTTAAGTAGTTTGAAACTTTAATAATATGTGAATTATCGTTTTTTGTTTTTGCACTACAAAAAGTTAAAATTTAAATACAGCTTGTAGACATCTTTTTATATGTGGTGTGATATGTAGATAATTCATATGTAGTGTTTTGTTGTTCGATCTTATTATACTAAGATATATCAAAATTTCTAGAATGTTTAATTTATCTGTACCTACAGAAAATCAAATATTGCAACCTGAATGGTAAATGTCATACCAGATCTGCTATGAGATAATAACGAACTTTGTGTCTAAATTAAAATGATAAAATTTTGTGTACCTCTAAAATTAGTTTTTAAATGAGTCTAGATGAAAATGAACTTATGTTTTGCATTTCTATAAAGGCGTATACTTCTTGTGTTCATTCATGTATATAAATTGTAAAAAGAACGAAAATTTTTTTGTGAATATAAATGGTGGTATTATAAAATTTTATTGACTTACTAGATGAGAAAATGTGGGTATAGAATTAAGGAAATGGCTCCAGAAAATGTGAGCTTATACCCGTAGTATAAAAAAAAGTTCTTTACCTCCTATATATTTGAATACAATTTTATTAAGGTTGAGAAACAGGAAGTATTGTGTAATAGGAGAAAACACTCCATATTAATATTTGAAACTTTTAATACATTTATACCTAAGTTTATTTATTATATGACATTGTGGGATACAAGTGGTTTTGTTCTTCATTTAATAATCTAACTTTTACTACAGCTTTCGTTAGTGGTTTAGGCTGTTGTTCAGAAATGAATTTTATTATTTATTACAGGCAACACTATCCAGACATAGTTGAGGCTTTCCGCATCTTTTGTTAAGGTGTATTTATTGTTACAATTAGATATGGTTGCGCTCCCTCCCCCAATATTTGTACTTACTACTTTTAGTTTTTTTTATCGCTTTTAGAAGTCTAATAAAAGAACTACCTCCATTCTCATGTACACTGTGGAGTCCGTAATTCGAGCTAGCTGGCTATACGGGTGCTGCAACGTTTGGGCTAGATGAAAATAAAGAAAAATTTCCTGTTACAATAATGGTGCCGCCGTAGGGCCCTTATGCCCCAAATACTACCTGCAAAAAACGCTTTTCATTACTCTAATCCTGCCAACGTAAGGCGGTTTATATACGACTGGTTGGAGTTGAAAATAATTAACTTTAAAATGGTAAAAATTAATTATTGGAAAATTTTACTTGGGGTCTGTTTTCTCACAAAATGCGGTGCTCGATGACCTCTTGTGACTTCAATATCACATCAATATATATATATATATATATATATATATATATTGCTATGATAAGAAAGTAGTTTAAGGGTATATTAAGTCATAGGGGTCGTAAGATAAATGTAAATATCATTAACCTTAAGAAAACCTAACAATTCCACCATTAAATAGGAGTAAATCGACTATATTACATAAAGTCGATAGCGAGCACACTGTATATAAATCATAAATAATTTAATTCATTATTCAATAATCAGATACTACTTAGCAAAAATAATAATGTGTACGTCGTATAATACGTTCTAAGTTAAATGTATAAGTGCAGAACTGGAAAGGAACGAGCAAAAATACGGTTTTAAACGCTTAAGTTTCATCAAAATAAACACGTAATCGGTGAAGATAAACAACCTGGCGTACTAGCTATTTAACAATATCAATAAATATATCAACGCATAAATAAGTAAACGCGTTCAATAGAAATATGAATACGTGACCAAAGACATTGTATTTAGATAAATTCCAACATATTTGGAGTAACAAATAATAAATAACAGGTGGTCAGTGATATGATTAAGTTCGGACTATAATCAACACAAACTTGAAAGACGTGACAAAATGCAATAAAGTTTAGACTTTCTGCAAAATATGCTACACAAAATTGAACGTTTACGTGTGAAATGAAACGTCTGACCAAGAATCGGAACAGGGAATTTCTAGAAATACCTAGTTCTGCAGAGATAAGCGCAAGGTACGACACCTTCATCAGCAAGCACACGATGAACACCAACAGGAAAAAAAGATAGGAGGAGTCTATAAATACTATGGGGAATTCATAACCATTCAGTATCTTTTCGACCAAGGCACTAACCACGTCAATTTAAAGTGAAATATTACGTAAAAGTGAATGTAGTGAAGATTAATAATTTATTAAAATAGTGAAAATTAAAACTGCCAAGTTATACAACATGAAGTAGCCGTTTTGATCTTAAAACGTAAGGCAAACTATTTTTAGAATTGAATTTTAATCTTTAAGAATTTAGGGCTCTTGATGTCCCTCCAAACATATTTCTAAATAAACGTCTGAATATACGTCTAAATAAATGTCGAAACAAACTTCGAGTCATTCCAAGTCATTCCAAAATCCGAAGGGAGAATTCGAGCAACAATTAATTAATCGTTCTGGTCAACAAGTGAAAAAACTACGATAACAAGTCAAGCTGTAACAATCCAAGGGGTTGGCCATCGATATTCAGAGGCAGTTCCTAGAACCAAGCAGGAAAAACACAAGTCAGAAATTTTTAATTATTATTAGTATAAGACTGTTTTTCAATCTTTAACATTTAATATTTGGTATATCAAATATCTGTAAGGGTTATCAAAAAAGTTGTTTGAGAGTATGAAAAATAGGGAAACGATTGTTTTGAACGATTAAAAGGTACTTAAAAGTAATTACAGTGATATTTTTTTGCTGGCTTTCAGGGAACATAAAATTTGGTGGAATCAGATAAATATTAATATTTTATTCAGGGGCTAAATTTTGAATATTAAACAAATTAATAAGTTATTGAACTAAAAGTGTACATATTATCGATTATTATATTGTATATTTTTGGATTGCATCATTTTCATTTTTATTTACATTATTTTAACAGATAGGTAATAGAAAGAAAAGGGGTTAAACAATCTTTATTTTCGTGACGTAGGGGACTCAGTGTTTAACAGATTGAGCTGGGCGAGACATACAAATTTAAGGAATTATAGGATTTAGAAAAGCAGAGGAAAGAGGCTGAGTAGGAACACAACAGTAAAGTTTTAAATAGCGACCGCAACGTTAGGGGCTGTGACATAGCAAGGTTGTATAACGAAATAATCGTGGACAGAGATTGCAGCAAAATTAATACGACTTCCAATCGTATAGGAGATTCCACAGCAATTTATATAACTTCCAATCGACTGGGCAATTTCACAGCAATTTATAAAGGACACCCAACGTAGGGGCTATTTCACAGAAATTTATATAACGCCCAATCGTGGGGCTATTTCACATCAATTTATATGACACACCAATGTGGGATATTTCACAGCAACTTATATATATTGCTATAATAAGGGGGTCATTTAGGGATGTATTGAGTCGTAAGGGTCGCGTAGTAAATATAAATAGCAATAGGAATTAGACAACTGCATTTATTTAGCATGAAAAATAAATAATTCGCATATTATGCAAAGAGCACACATTTAACACTCTGTATAAGGACCGCAATTAACTTTAATCAATGCCAGCAAGCATGTCTTTCAATGATAGAACACATATTCAGCAGAGAGATAATTATACACGCAATTAAACTACTTCAAAAAGCATTTATAAATTTATAAACAAATAGATACGCATGGAATAGAATAAGACCTAGTAAGTCATCACGCAATTAAGCATGCGATAAAGGAAGAATGTAGTAAAGCGCTTTGATAAGAAATGCACATTTTAAAATAAATTTTAAATACAACAAACAAGTGAATTGTGATGGACAATTCACTTGTTTGTTGTTGAGAACACCAGCCTGCGGGTGAGGAGAATATCCTCGATAGTGTTTAAAGCAACAATATAGTAAATTATAGGTTGGGAATGTTCACTTCAGCCTAAGTGGTGAGGAGAATATCCTCTGAAGTGTTCCAGCACAACAGCTAATTTTCTCAACAACAAACAAGTGAATTCACTTGTTTGTTGTTGAGAACACTAGCCTGCGGGTGAGGAGAATATCCTCGATAGTGTTTAAAGCAACAATATAGTAAATTGTATGTTGGAAAGGTTCACTTCAGCCTAAGTGGTGAGGAGAATATCCTCTGAAGTGTTCCAGAACAGCTAATTTTTTTTTTCTACTGATGATGACCACATAGTGGTCGAAATACGTATCTAGTAATTTAAATATTTTTTGTGGTTAAGGGTTTTTATTTAATTTTATTTAAGAATTGTTGTGGTAAACGGTCGATAATTAACAAACACCTGCGTTTTTAAAAAAAGTTACATTCGTCGAAATTATGAGCATATTAAGACAGGACTTCATAGAAAATATTTTCAACCGTCAGTTTGGTTTGAATAACAAGCTAACAAAGTTCTTAAAGAGCAAGGGAGTTGCACGATCAGTTATATACTACAGATAGAGACAGAAATAAAAGCGTTGATATTGGAAACGCACGTACTAATCTACGTAGAGTGGAGATGAGCTGTCAGCATTATCGGTTTTCTATAACTCAAGTGGGGTTTTGAACGCGACAGCAGACATGCATCAGACCAAGATAAAGATAGTACAGATGGAGTTTTATGACGACAGAGGATATTATCTTTGGTTAAGAACCGACAGTATTACAAACGTAGACAAACGCGACAGGTGGGAGCGATTTCGGATACGTACGGCACGTAGACGGAGTAAATTTCAGGAATTTTCAACACGGTTGTATCAACATTTGTAGAATGTAAATTTGAAAATAAGCTTTTCACGTGAACTAATATAAATACTGAACGGAAATTATTAAGGGCCTCTTTGTCTTCTCGTCGCTTTTATACTACTTTACTACGATAGGCCAACATTCTAGTAGAGATTTTGTTATGTGAGTATTAGATATGTTAATACTACAGTAAATATAGTGCTAGCACGTGTAAAATTATTAGTAGTGGCCTTTTATTTATTAACGTGAAATACGAGTAGTGTATATTAAATTAATAGAGGTCTGGCTACTACTATACTAAGCTAGAAAATCAATAAATGGAAGTATAATATATGAGGGGTAAGCATTACAAAGAACCAGAATTGTATGCTGTTATGGAATGGTACTTTGAAACGAGGCGTTTCGCTCGCAATTGGGGTTATTGTCTGTGAATAGCCGAGTATCATAGCGCATGGTCACGAAACTAAGGGGTTCTGGTGATCTTCGACGAAGGAATGGAAGCCTGAAGCATTCTCCAGGTAATTTATTTCAAATTTTTGTTGTCTGATAAACTTTTGTAAAATTTTGGTGCTGTGTGAGTGAATTTTGGGGTTTATTTATGGTTATATAAACTTATTGAAAAAGATACATGTACTGGACAATTTATTGGGGTTTAAATATTGATAAAAGGTGTATTTAAAACTTACTAAATTTTATTCTAAATATAAATTAGATTGTAAAGGGTAAACGGGTCTATAACTTTTGTATTAATTTATGCATGGTAAAAGGCATATACTAAATAAACTGGGTTATTATTAACTCACCATACTCCAGTGTACAGTCAATGTAGGGTAGTATGTGGGGCCCATCTACTCATATCTCATTAAATTTGTTTGCAAATCAGTAGAAAATCAAAGACTTTAAAAACATATCACATTTGAATGTGTAATTAGTGTACCAAACTGTTTTTATACATGTGAATAATTTGTCTGTAAATAGCGGTAAATAAAAAAATTGTATGATTGTTGTATTATTTGGTGATTTTATTGAATGGTGTGCGAGTGTGAATGAAGAATGGTTGAAAATTTAGGAATCAGAGAAGAGGCATATCTGAGCTAGCCAGGGAAGCTGCTGAAGATTTTTGAAGCAGAAAGTAACAGGGTAAGAAAATTTTTTTTAAAGTTATGCATTTTTGAAAATTATTTGATGACACTAGCTCGATGTTAAAAGGTTAAATCCCCGAAAATACAGCAATATATATATATATATATATATATATATATATATATATATATATATATATATATATTATCGTGTTGTTAGCTCTCTAAAACGTGCCCCACTGATTGGGTGCCATAATTTATTGTGAAGTTACCTATATTAATCGCGCCCCACTAATTGGGTTGTTTGGATTCTTGCCCTCGGCTGCTCCTAATAATTGCTCGGCTGCCCTAATAATGTTTCTTACCTAATCTCTTAAATAATATCGCTGACACCTACCTAAATAGACATTTACACCAAGCACACACTCAAAAATAACTGAATTGATCAAATATATCACACTCTATTTACATTAGATACATTTTAAAACACCATTCCTTTAGGTACATCCATAAATTTCAATAACTTTATAACAATAATCATGCAAATTGATAACCTTTAAAAAGCATATATTTTTATTTAAAGTAAGAGGGCATTCTTTATCCCTTACGTTACCCTTTTGTACTAGCATGAGCTCATAATAAAACTTCTACAACTGTGCATATAAATTTCCTGCACTGCCAATTATCAATAAACCCTCTATACCTCTTTACAACATTTGGTTATCTTTAAATTCATTAATTATTTTCAAAAAATCAATTTTCTTTTAAAGTCCCATAAATGTCTGTTCATAAAATATCAAATAATAATAAAATACATCAAATTCAAATTCAAATTATCACAAACGCCATAAAAATATTCACCAGTCAATGTTCTATTCTATCGCCTACCTGGTTTTTAACTTCTAAGTGTGCTGCACCATCTAGCTCCTTGAAGATGCTGCCGTCTAGTAGCTACCCAGTCCATCAGCTAACTCCCTGGTCCAATTACCATCTCCGCCGTGCATACAGCTGCGTTCAATTTCCATTCCCAAAATTCCAATATCCAAACTTAACTTTTATTATTTAAACATCGCCTTTTTTGTATCATCCAAACACTTTCAAACTTTAATTTTCGTGCATTCCAATACCAACTTAACAGGCTTTGTACTTAAGTAACCACCTTAACGTTTTACTACTAAGATGCTTTTAGCTTCTACATAAAGTTTTATTAACTTGCACTAGTTCACCTATGCTGGATAAAAAATCTCAACGAAAAGGCAAAAGCAGAAGAGAGCGAGACCACTCTGCCAGTGATAATATAAGTAAAATTCGCCCCCCCCCCTGTTTTAAATTGGCACGTACACTTGTATATCCGTTCCTATAATTCCCGAAAATGGTTTTCCAACCGTCCTGCATTTCATCAAAAAAGCTTTAACGTATCTCGGATTCTTGTAAATTTTTATAACGAACATAACAAAACTCGGAAAATCGCTTTAAACTGTCACTCCGTTGTCCAAACTTAGCCTCTACGTCTTTATTTGTCAACGCCTCCAACCTAAACAAACATCTCTCATCTCCCTTGTACCTATAGTTTTATCTCACACATACGCTTCCACCAGCTGGATCTCTGCCCTACTTGTACAATTTACCCCAATCACTTTGCTTGGCTCCATTTCCCACTTTTTAACAGACTCGTGTTTGCTTTTAAATATCCTTGAAATTATCGATTTTATTTAGGTCTCTTAACAATACTGTCTCCTGAATACTATATAGGCATCCCTCTTGCACTCAATACACTTTTATTCTGTCTTGGTCTTTCGGTTGGCTCTTTACTATACCACCTTCAAGATTGAAATCAATATTTTAATCACAAAACCGCGTCTACCTTAATCCCAACGGCTGTTCTTTTCCAATAACCCTTTAAAGTTTGTTTGTTGCTAAGTTTGCCAAGGACTATTATCCTTCTCGTTATTTTGTTTCATCGTGTCGGATTTTACGTTTTAGAACAGAAATGTTGCTTTAACACCTGTTCCACGCTTTTAGACTTTCATATAATTACTTCACTACAAATTTAAATACGTTAGAAAGATTTTACTCCAATTATTATTTATTCTGCTCTATGTTTATACAAATATTATGTTGCATTATCCTTGGCTAAAGTATATTGATCCCATATTATTATACACTTCTTAAGTAACAAAAACATAATTTGTTAAAAATATTCCAACTCCCTAATTAAATAAATTCGTCTTCCCTTATTTAAAAGCTTTCAACCTATGAGTTCACTTGTGCCCTTATATAACCCAATGACCCCTTAATTACACGATAATATATATATATATATATATATATATATATATATATATTACAGATAATAAGATGAAATAATAACTCAAAGTTTTATGCAAAGCCCAAATGATCATTTGAAATTGAGCTAGTAATTGAAAGCTGGAAAATATAAGGTCTTGGATAGGACTTGAAACTGTATCTTGGTCTTTCGCGGACATGCGTTTTCCAATCACGCCACCGAGAAAACGCATGGTCTGCGAAAGACCAAGATGCAGATTCGAGTCCTGTCCAAGACCTTATATTTTCCATCTTCCAATTACTAGCTCAATTTGAAATGATCATTTTGGGCTTTGCATAAAAGTCTAAGTTATTATTTCATCTTATCGCCAGATATATTAGACGAACTCGAAAAAGATTATTTCTATCTTTTTGACATGGATGTAAGCCAAGATTTTGCGGGTATATTTAGCAAGATGGAGATGTGTAATTATTTAACTACAAACCATAACTTTTGCTATAAGGGCGAATACGAAGAAAAGTGTAATATTATAGTTGACAACGATAAAACTGTAGGAATTGATTGTTTAACATGGCTAACAACCAATGCAAGAATTAAGATATACAACAAATTTGTGTGTCAGATAACAAGTCCTGGGGTTAATAAACAACTTGGCAATCATATACTAGATTTTTTACGTTGTCCAGATGTACGTTTAAGGGAAACATTTGCGTCTACTTTGGCTAAAGAACATGGTATTACGCGATTGGAAGCGACAATATACAATTGTGCAATTGGAAGCTATGTCAGTGCGGAACGGGTGTATAATCCCTTAAAAGACTGTTTAACGTTATTGGAAGATAGTAAATTATACTTCCTAAAGGCGCCAATGTACTCGGTACCACTTGCCAAAATGTGGAGTAAGCTATCGGACAAGCTACAAAATAGCTGCTGTTTAGTGTATAATAACCTGCTACAGTACGTGTATTGGGGTAATGGTAATACAAAGAAATTGACGGGCTTGCAAATTAAGTTGTCCGAAAACCAAAAGAAAGGGAAACATTGATAAAGTATGTGCTTTCGGATTTTAGTTTTAACTATTTACTCGTAAATTATTTGGAGATAGTAGAGGAGGAAGACAGCTAAGATAAAATAAAAATCTTACACTAGTGCTACATTAAAGCAGGTAGTACATATTTTACACAATCTGCAACACCATATTCTAAAATTCCAAAAGAAATAGTCATTTCGGAATTGGGATTGATAAATACACCTAACATTCGCCCAGAGGTTGTACGACAACGCGCAAATATTGGTAGTAAACTCTATCCGTTTACGCTAAAGGAAATTCTCCCATTATGCATGCCATACGCCGTAAGTGGAAGGAAAAGACAACTGGAATTAGAGGAAATGGATGCAAAAAGGCGAAAATTGGACTACATGGAAAACACTGCGACAATACGCGAACAATACAAAGATGTGTTAGACAAAAAACATCTTATTAGAGAAAATGAGGAAGAATTGAAAGATTATTTTATGTGTCGATGGACTGACTTAGATACATCCGGGTTGTACAAGCTGTATGCATTTGCGGTTAGTAAGAAAGACTCTTTTAGTTATGTAGGTGTTCTTGCAGAAAAGGATGGTACTAAATCCGTATACTTTTTAAAAGGTTATTCTAAAAAGGTATTTATCAAAATGACAGATAACAAAGACGAACTAAGGAATGCGGGTTTCGTAATCTTGGCGTACACCACACGCAAAGGGGTTCCGCTAAACATTGTATATTTGCCTAGTAAAGAACCTTTCGGATCATTTAAAACCGAGGGTCTTACAACCTATAACAACCATATATTCCCAAAAGTGGTGGATATACAACTACAAAACGGTGTGTGGGAGAAAAAGGATTTCCTCCAATACCGACAAGAAGAAGTCGATCAAACTAACAAGATACGTATGCAGGATATAGTGGGAAAGCTGCGATTAAAAGATTGTCACAAGCTGCAATAATTACACGAAGGAATGGATCTGATTGTCGGCGGAATCAAAGACTTTAAATATAGAGGCGAACTTCGGTACATTTTACAATTCGAACACCTAGACGGTCTTTATGTATCAAACTATTGGTTAGAAAAGGAGATAGAAGACTTGGGTGTCGATTTAAATTTTAAGCTGCGAATAAAATTAGATAAAATTAAAACCACTGCAAACAAACATAAAGAAAGGACTGTCTTCTGTGTATAACTTTGTATTAAAATTAAGTTTAAATGACTCCATGCTTGGCATTAAATATTTTTAAATTTGTTATGTATAATGTCAGAATAAACATTTTTAATAGTATATAACATTGTTCTTTATTTATAAAAGGCTGTGACGTTATCCCGAAATAGCACTCGCACAGAGAGGGGTGCGCATGGGCAGCGAGCATGGGCAGGGGTGCGTACGCGCAGGGGTGCGCATGGGCAGGGGTGTGCATGCGCAGGGGTGCTCATGGGCTGGGATGTGTCTGGGCGTACACGAGGGAAGCGGATGTTAACAATCACCAAGCATCCAATTCTTTATTTGGATGGTATCGAGTACTTGCCTGCGTATGTATCCCGAGTAAAAAATACGATTTGTACACGTAGCTTATTAATAAAATTAGTTTATCGAGGGAAGATGACAAAAGGTACATCATTCCTAATAGTACAACAATCTACGGATGGGGGTGTAAAGATATAAGATAGTTGTTTATATTTGTATGGATTTTGTAAATCTATTGTATATATTAGTTTTAAGATTCCATAATTTTTAAGTTCTTCTTCTACCGCCTTCCAAATCCTTCCGGCTTCCTGGTTGACAGAGTATACGTGTTATCTCCACGTGGAATTCGCGGGACACGGCGGTTTTAGATTTCTCGGGAGATGGTTGGCTATGGCATATGTCTTGGGTAGCGAAAAAGGTTTTAAAAATGGTGTTAAATAAAGATGAGCAAAAATTAGTAATTTAGGGTGGTCCTATTTAAAATCTGTTTACAGATTTGGGGCCCCTAGAAAAATTTAATATTAGTTGATACCTAGCAAAATATATTTATCTTAAAAGAGTGACTACCCTGCATATAATAAATACAATATAACACTTGTCAACAAAAAAAGTTGTAGGGAAAATTAAAGACGTATTTAATGGGGGTCCAGTATTAGAATTTGTTGGTAGTAATGTTAAGTCCTACTGTATTGTAGGCGAGAAAGATACGATTAAAAAGATTAAAGGGGTCTCACGAATTGTAGTTAAGTAAAACCGAGGGTCTTACAACCTATAACGAGCATATACCTCCAAAAGGGGTAGGCATGCAACTACGCAGCAGTGCGCGGGAGAATAAGAATTCTCTCTAATAAGAAATCAAAGTTTCCATGTACGTAGCACCAGTCATTGGGTAACGGTAGAAATGTGGAACCTATAAAGACGATTATTAATTATGGTTTAGAAAAATAGTAGTTTTCGTGGACTAAATAAAATAGCTTAGACTGGTTAATGTATATGGTTACATACTCTCGTACACATCCACAAACATCTGCTTACGTCCACAATAGCGATGCCGGTAGTTTTTGTTTAACAAATAGTAGGAGAGATACGTCAGGTGTTAGTGCGTGGAAGCCCATAGGATCGTTGGATTCAAAAAGAACGGTGCGGCGGGATGTATGGTGCTCTCCGTTAGAATAATCGAAAGTGGTTAATCAATTGTATTAGATGTTTAAATAAGCGAAAGTGTAAAGGCCTACATAAACAAAAATTCAATTATCCGACAAAAAGTGCGCGATGTGCTAACTTATAAAGAAAGTATGGAATGGTGCTTTTTAGCGGCCCTACCCGTAAAAAGGGCGACTGACTTTTTCAAGCAACTACAAGAATAGCAGTAGCGCAGAGAAGGGGTATGCATGTATTATACAGTGCACAGTTGCTGCAAAATATGTTAGTTTACGCGTAGCTCGGATGTGTAATTGATCACGACTTAAAGATCTCCCGGAGGTTTAAAAATTCTCGGCCCATTGTCGTTTGAAAAATGTTTGTAAATTATCAGAACAGGAGCGGGTCGAAGTTTAAGTTAGATGGATGATTGACTGAATTTTTTCTACCTTTTACGAGGGAATTGGAAGTTGACAGACATCGAGCATCTAATTCTCTATTTGGACGATATCAAGTACTTACCGGTTCTAGAAATCATTACGTGCGGTCGACCGCTATGCGAAAGTGTAAAAGCCTACAGAAGCAAAATTTAATCATCAGACGAAAAAGTGCGCGATGTGCTATAGAAAGTATAAAAAAATGGTGCTTTGCATCGGTCCTAACAGTAAAAAGGAGAGTGACCTTTTTGAGCAATTACAAGAATAGCAGTAGCGCGGCGAAGGGGTATGCATGTATTATACAGCGCATTGTTGCTATAAAATATGTTAGTTTACGAGAAGCTCGAACGTGCACAAATTAAATTTTAATCTATAATTAACCATGGTCGTAAAAATGGGAAATTAATGGTTAATTTTAATACTGCTAAGCATATATTTTCGCTCGGTGATTCATTTAGAAAATATTCAAGCCCACCATTTCCTAAAATATGACGTAGAAGTTATTTAAAATTAAATTGCTTTATTAGTAAGTATCCTGTAGACAACAAGTTGGTATTTTCTTAGTAATGGTTTAAAGTGTTTTTATTAAGTTTTTGGTTATAGTAGCACTGCATCTTCTACAGCACGACTTGCACACAATTTGTGTGCGTGTGCTATCACCCTTTTGGATTTTTAATATGCACGCGATCCGTATAACATGGAAGACGTTTCCGATGTTTCTACTAACGGCATTCGCACCATTGACGATGCGAACCGGGTGCATGCATTGGCGCTAAATATATTGGACGAGCAGCAAGGATTATGACGTCATTTAGTTCCCCGCTGAATTCTCAACTTCGTTCGGGTGTCTTCGGAAACCTTCGGTTTGCATTCTATAGGGTACACAAAGCAGGTGCGCAAGAGTAAACTCTTTAGTTATAAGATAGTTCGCTTACAAGTTTAACCAAAGTGCTATAGTGCGGATTTTGTTTTGTACTAAAATGGTATCTGCAAACGTTTTTAAGTGCAACTCTTGCGGTGTTTCCTATACCTGGAAAAATGCTCTCAAACGGCACCAGAACAAATGTCGTGGTGTAACATCGTCTACGGTTGCTTATACATCCGTCCGCAGCAAAGTACTTAAACTGTGGGTCTTGCGGTATCGCTTTTACGAGAATGGACAGCTTACAGCGACACAAGGAAAAACAGCACGGTATGTCATTAAGCCGTAAACGTTCAGCTCCGCCAGCTGTTAAAGGGCCTTGTACGAAACAACCACGAATTATGTGTAAAGTATGCGATTTCGAAATGGAAAAGACTACCTATGCCGCACACTTGAGAAGCAACAGACATAAAAATGCATCAGTTACCGCTACTAACGACGATGGTGTAGAAATGGTCAGTACAGCGTTTAACAACCGTATGGCTAGCTATCGCATAAAGAACGCCAGTGTCGACGATGGAGTGTCCGAGTTTCTTTGGAAGCAGAAAGAGCGATTTATTCGATTAATAAATGAAAAAAGAATACAACATACAGCAATAAAAGTCTATTGCGAACTCTACGGCGTTTACACCAAAATGGGGGAAGAGACCACCGATGTGAAATCCTTTAACACAGAAAATGTGGTTATAACGTCTTCTAGTAATCTGGAAAATATGTACGAGGTCTTAAGCGAAACCATAAGAACAAAATCAGAGGAATTTGAAACATGCGGGTCCGGTTGGTCTTTGGAAAAGGTGCTCTATTTAGAAATAAATATTAATAAGTACAAGTCGATATGAGAAGTTCTAGGTTAAGAATAAAAAATTGTAAATATGTATTTAGAAATGTGGTTTACAAAATTTAAACTGTATTAGTAAAAATTGTCTGTAATAAAAAGTTTTAAGAATAGTTTTTAGATTTTCTTTTAGGTATGAGCCGCAGGAAATTTATAATTTAGAGGTGTGTGTAAAATGGTAAGGGTGGCCCTATTTTAAATCTGTTTACAGATTCGGATTCTACATAAAATTCTAGACTAACAAGATGTATTGCATGTATAAAAATTTATAAGGACCGTCAGAAATCGCTACCAGCAAAAAATCTTAAAATGGGGGTAGCTCTCTGGGGATGGAAAAATTTAAAGAGATTTGGGTAGCTGAAAAATTCTAATATTAATTGATACCAAGCAAGGTAGGTTTATCTCGCGGGTGGAAATGTGGAGAAAGATTTATCTCGCAGAGGGTATATGTGTAACTTTGCAGGGCGTGGTCCGATTTTAAATCTGTTTACAGATTCGAATTCTGCGTAAAATTCTAAGCTAATTTAATGTATTGCATGACTAAAAAAATTTATAAGAACGCTCAAAATTCGCTACAGGTAAGAAATCTTAAAATTGGGGTAGCTCCCTTGGGGATGGTGCTATCTGAAAAATTCCTAGAGATTCGGGTAGCTGAGAAAAATCTATTGTTAATTAATACCAAACAAGATAGGTTTATTTTGTGGGTGGAAATGTGGAGAAAGATTTATCTCGCGGGTGGAAAGAATGCGGGTGTGACGTAATCAAAATGGTTGGGGGATGTCCGAGCAAGGCGGAAAGCAAGGCGGAGAGCAAGGCGGAGCAAAGCGGAGCAAGGTGGAGATTCCTAAAAAATAAGACTTTATAGTGGGTTTTTACATGTAAATTTGGTCCAGAGGAGTGAGGAGGCGTGAGGAGTGAGGAGGAGACGCTGTGCTCGATCCATCCAATCCTACTACTGGCACCCTTATGTCACGATTGACAGACTGATACGATATGTAACCTTTCACTAGGTACTGATAAATTTTCGAGTACTGAATGTGTTGTCAAATATATTTTGTGTGGTATTGGATACTCTGGATTCACAGAATTAATCCTTTAATCAATAATGGCAATCAGAAGACTTATTTCTAAATAAATACCTCTTAAAATCCTGGGCTGTGGACAGCGTCTTACAAGGTATCAATGGTGTACAATTCTCTAACTCTTTCAGCAGTGACATCCAAAACCTAACACAATTGTTTGTTTTAGTTTTACTAATATTACAAAGGACCCTTTGTAAGGGTTGATTCTAAATCAATTACGGAAATTTAGTTTGTTATTAATGGATACTTATTACTGGTCCTGGTCTTCACTAGTAGTAGCTGTCTCACGATGTTCTTCGCTGTTGGAACAATTAGGGTGCGCTAATTGCCTTAGGCTCCTGGTACCTATGCTAACAGTTGTGGTGCTTTGATCGATTTCTGGGCCCTTGGACTTGAGCAAGCTTCCCACAATATTCAAACTCTGCTAAAACTCCTCTAGAAATATCCTAGTGTCACAAGCACTATACCTGACTCTTCTTAATTACACCAATCTTTGCTGGATAAGGGTTATTTCCCTCCTAGTCACTTTTTACAATTTCTATTAATAAATAACACCAAATTTAAATGTAACTTATCTTTATTTTCAGAGCTTGTTTTTACAAAAAATCTCATTCAGAACTCCCCAAAAATTACCTTTTTAATAATTAAACATTGTTTACATGACAACCTCAATAGCCCCCATTTTTTTAAATCTACCCACTATGTCTTTTAAAATTGTCCTAGCCTACTAGTTTCTTAATATACTATATACAATGCATGTCATTCATTTCAAATGCATGATAACCAATAACAATCTTTTAACTAAACTTTTAACTTTAATATTGAACTCTAAATATTAAACTGAGGTGCAACCCTAATATTACAACTAAACTACTAAAATACTGTAAATTTTGATGGTTATATAATACAAATGAAAGGTGGTCTTAATCCTGGGCATTTAAATCAGAATAATAAATTTGGCTTTTATTTTGGATTCCATGTTATCAAAACGTTCCAACACATGAATCATGCTTTTATACGTTGATCCCGTCCACCACCAGTGAAGAAGTTAGCACATGACATTCCCTGGTTACTATTAATCATGGAGACTCAACTTCGAGAATCTCAAGTATCCTTTTATAATTATGACCTGTGTTTTTAAACCCTTGCGTTTTAATTAATGATTTTAAAAGTATGAATAAATGTTCTCCTATGTTTTATTATTATTACTTTAATAAGATATGTGAACGCAGCCCCCCTTTAAGTGTATAAACGCACCCCAACCCTCACTGTTTCTATATATATATATATATATATATATATATATATATATATATATATATATAGATATATGTATATACAGTGTGTCCAAATTTCGAGTCTCTACATTGTGATTTCAGTTATTATAAGAGATAGAAATTGGGTTAAATGGGGAAAGATTTGGAGAAATTCAGGCCAGTTTTGTATCCGTTTACAAAATTGGTGTAAGTTGTCTGGTTTTGGAGATATTCGAAGAAAACTAAAATGGCGGATTTTGTTTTTGATAATAAAACATGAATCATAAGTCGCACCATCACAAGACTTGCACATTATTAAGACACTTTTCTAAAAGGAGTATTTTAGCATGAACAGAATCATTCGATTTTGTTTTCGAGGAAACGCCCACAACTTTTGTTTTTCTTATGGCCGCCATTTTGAATATTAAGTGAATATTATGCGCCTTAAAATTACCTTTTCAAAAATATGCCACATGTCTATAAAAATGCAAAACTATCCTAAATTTTAAAATAACTAAATTTGTATGTTCTTTAACGTTTGGTAATCCCAACAGGGCAAAAATTTGATTTCTACTTTCCAAATAGTAGTAGTAGTAGTAGTGCCACATACATTTTGTTAAGTAGAACTCGTAAAGTATTGGATATAAATCTTAAAATTAACTTAAACATAAAACTGTAGCCTATCTTATCTAATTTAGGGAACAAAATTAAATGTGACCGAAACAGCAAACTATCATCTAAATTCCTTCCCGTAGATGCTGAAAATGCTGTCCGTTTGCATCACGGCACATTCGACAATTAATTAAAACTTTCCGTACAACTCTGCTTAACGTGCGCCTATTTATAGAGTTAAGAATGTCACGGACTCTTTCCTGCAGTTCGTTTATATTATGAGGCGGTTCAAACTCATATACCTCATTTTTAGCAAAACCCCATAAATAAAAATCAAGAGGTGTAAGATCTGGTGATCTTGCCGGCCTCATAATTGGTCCCCTATTGCATATAATATTTTGGCCAAAATGTTCAGCTAAAAGGGCGCTAACTTCTCGGGAATTGTGAGCTGGACAACCATCTTGCTGAAACCATAGTTTTCGAAAATCATCATCATTTGGTACAAGTCCTCTAATAGCCGGAATTATTTGGTCTCTTAACAATTCCGTATATCTGGCGCCATTGAGGTTATTAACAAAATAAAAGGGTCTAATCAAATTATTACCTATAAAAGTATTAATTACATTGGTTAATTTACTAAAATATTTATATCATAATTAACTACCTAAGATACCACACCAAACGTTAAATCCATATCTCGTTTGAAATTTGCGTTGCGCCGTCAGATGATGATTTTCAGTGCTCCAGTGATGCCTGTTATGTTTATTGAACACCCCGCAATTGGTAAACCGCGTTTCGTCTGTCCATATTATCAATTCTGGAAAGTGCGGTTCTTCCTCGCATTTTTGGATGTACCAATTACAAAAACGCATTCGTCTGGCGAAATCTTTTCTTTTGAGGCCTTGGACAATAGTAGGTTTATAAGGATGAAACTTTTCCTTTTTTTAAAATATTATGAACAGTTGATTTTGGAATATTAAGTTCACGGGTTACAGATCTTACGGATGTGGATGGATTTCGTGTTACCGCCTCAGTAATGCTTAGAACACGTTCCCTATTGTTTAAGTCGTATTGTTCCCTAGTTTGTTCAAAAGCACCATAATTCAGTAAATTTATTACAATTTTTCTGAAGTATGTTTTATGCGGTTGTCGTCTTTCTGGATGCAATTCCAAATATCTGGCGGATGCCGTATCAGCGTTCCGAAACGATTGTAAATAAGTATTTAGCATATCAAACTTTTCCTCATTCGAAAACTTGTAGACATGTGCCATTTTTTAAATTAAAAATGCAGCATCACGGGCACCAAAACTTACACCACACACAAGTTTATCTAAATTTTAGAATTTGTTTGACATATAACTGTAATTCAATTGTTTGGTTTTGTCACATACCACCGCCTACTATTTTAAAACGATATCATTTTAACTCTAGTACCACCATAATTAATAATTTGTGACAAATGCTGTTTGTGTACATTATAAAATGTGTATTGTACTTTTCATAAAGTAGAAATCAAATTTTTGCCTTGTTGGGATTACCAAACGTTAAAGAACATACAAATTTAGTTATTTTTAAAATTTAGGATAGTTTTGCATTTTTTTATAGACATGTGGCATATTTTTGAAAAGGTAATTTTAAGGCGCATAATATTCACTTAATATTCAAAATGGCGGCCATAAGAAAAACAAAAGTTGTGGACGTTTCCTCGAAAACAAAAGACAGTCGAATGATTCTGTTTATGCTAAAATACTCCTTTTAGAAAAGTGTCTTAATAATGTGCAAGTCTTGTGATGGTGCGACTTATGATTCATGTTTTATTATCAAAAAACAAAATCCGCCATTTTTAGTTTTCTTCGAATATCTCCAAAACCAGGCAACTTACACCAATTTTGTAAACGGATACAAAACTGACCTGGATTCCTCCAAATCTTTTCCCATTTAACCCAATTTCTATCTCTTATAATAACTGAAATCACAATGTAGAGACTCGAAATTTGGACACACTGTATATATATATTACTCAAATTTAGACCAGGGTAGAAAATTAATTAACGACATCAAATAATTTTAATCACCTTGTATAAAGAAACAAATAGAAATTACGTGCGAAATTTATATTAATTAATTCAATTTCTAAGTAACGGGTATTAAACAAAGTGTACAAATAATAATTAATATTTATTTAGTATTCGCTAAAAATTAAAGGGTAGAAGTCAATGCCATTCATTATTATTTTAATTGGAGTTAATTGAACCATTAGTAATATATAATAAGCACAAAAGCCTGTAAAAATCCAAGTTTGGTTAAAATACCATGAAAACAAAGCTCGGAAAATTATATTTAAAACATTTATTAGGAGCGCACACCTGCAAACTTTTAAATGTCAAAGTTCTAATAAATTTGAATAGATAAACATGCAGCTTCTACGTATATTGGAAACGGTCGGATGTTTTAGCAGGAAAGGCTAGTTGAGGGGTTATTTTACTTACGAATCCACGTGGATTTAAATAACAGATACTAAAGAATATCGATTGGTACCACTCAGAACAAAGTACAAAGAGACAGATAAAACGCGCAAAGCCAAGACGCGGATGATAGAAGGCGTGATTTGAGCAACGTCACTGGGTTTGCGATTGGTGGAAATAAGATGCAGATATGAGAGGTGTAAACGTAACGATTTCTGTATAAAATTAATTAGTTGTTCGCAGATGCGTGGCGTGTCGTGTGAAAGATTCTTAGATTTTCAACTTGGACGTGTGCAAATTCAATAGAATCGCTGTGCCGGACTGTCGAAAAGGGAAAAGAGAATGCGAAATTCTAAAAATTGTCCGTTGCGCGACAAATCCGACGTGCAAGCGGGCTATTATATAAACCCGGACTGATAGGTGTTTCGCTCTCTTAGATTTTTGATTTTATTGAATACTTTATAACAGTTTGCTCTTTATTTTTTTGATGTTATACGATACTGCAAGCAGAATACGTGCTACGATACAAGTTATTATGCATTAGTGCACTTAGAAAAGATAGATAAGTAGTGATAAATAAATACATTGAAGTATGCCGCTTTGTATAGTGTGAACGAATTATGAATTGATTTGCTATTTTTCGGGAGTGAGTACTCAAGTGTTATTAGTAAACGTGATTGGATCCACAAAACAAGATTTAGATATACATAGATGAGTTCCTGAAAAGCCCTGAAACAATTTTAGATGAATGGTGGTGTAGAAAAAATTTTAAAGGCGACTAGAAATCCGAGGCCGTAAACATAACCCAGTTGGAATGGTGGAATTAGCAAAGGACGATGTACATTGGAGTCACGAGTGCAGTAACCTTTAGGTAACTTATGCTTTGTTGTTCAATCTTAGATGTTTTGGTGTGTGTTGAATATCTTTATAATTTGTTTGTTAAGGATGGACAGTAGTGAATTTGTATAAACAACAAATTTTGAATTTTAAGGTAAAATTTTCTTGTTTAAGTAGAAAGGAGTATTTAGCAGTTTATGTTTTGACTATGATGAAAATTTGGGTCTGTCTTTGAGCTCAATTAAACTAACCTGTTTAATTAACGTAAAGGGGGTGGGAGATGCTCCCTTTTATTCAGACTTAGGTCTGCACATATTGTTAACTACATTAGTATGCATCCTACAAGGACTTTAATTCTGGATGCAAATTAAAATGATCACAAATTTAAACTTGAAAGTTTATGATACTGAAATTTATACTGAAATTTAATTTTGAAATTTTAATATATTATGAATATTGATGTAAATAGAGTTAACGTTGATGTTTGTGGTAGGAATGTGTTTGTTTTTTTTATGAATGAGGATGAAAGTTTTAACTAGGTGAGCAGCCGAGGCGGAAAGAGTAAAGAGGCGATTATCAGAAGAGATTCAACAGGGCGAGAATCACAGCAAATCTTGACGCCCAATATGTGGGGCTCGAATGATCAGCAGAAAGTACCAGTTCCCGTGACCAAAAGCGCATTTCACAGAATCTTGGCGACCCAAAAGTGAGGCTCGAGTTCCAAATAAAATTTTTGTGATTTTATTCCAGGAAACTGGCGATCTGAGAGAGACAGTTTCTGTTTGTGTATAAATTTAAGAGTATTTTAGAGTGTGTGTGAGTGATTTGAACGTATGCAGAGAAAGGAGTGGTTAAGGAGTCAAGGAGTGGAAATTGGAAGTGACGATAGTGCATTGTGTGAAAAAATTCGAAAATGGAAGAAGCTGGAGGCAGTAGAGATCAGTCGAGGACGGAATCAGGGGATCAAGGAAACGAGATGATAATGAGAATGCTAGAGAGGATGAACGAAGAATCCAATAGAAAATTAGAACAGCTAAGCGATGAAGCTAATAGAGCTAGGGAAGAATCTAATAGAAAATTAGAACTGCTAAGCGATGAAACGAATAGAGCAAGGGAGGAGCCCAACCGAAAATTAGAGCAGATAAGCGGAAAAATTGAGCAATCTACTAAAGAATTTACAGAGTTTAAAAATAGTCTTACTGTGAAAATGGGGGAAGTCGAAAGTAGGGTTGATAGAAATGAGAAAAACATTACAGGTCTTCGACAGGAAATGGGACATTTAAGGTCCGAAGTACGCATTTTTTGTGAAGAAGAAATAAATATAAAAATGACTGAAGCAACGGACTCATGTAGGGATCAGTTAGGCAGGGTAGAACGCGAAGTTAGTAGTATCAAATACAACATGTCAAGTTTAACGGGGGATGGTCCCAGATTTTATACAGGTGGCGTATCATTGGACCAACATATGAAATTTTATGGCGATAACAGGGTAAATCCACAAATTTTTATTAATAGTGTAAGAAATCTAGTAGGAAATTTATTTGATGAACGGACTAAACTAAATACGATAAAGGCTTTATTGAAAGACAATGCGGAAGCATGGTACAATTTAGTAGGACAGGACATAGACACATATCAGGACTTTAAAAACAAATTTTTACAACATTACTGGAGTGATCACAAACAGGATCAGATTAGGGACGACTTGATTACAGGAAAATTTAAGGGAGAGTTTGCAGGATCTAGGGATCAATATGCCATCCGCAAATACAGTGTGGCCAAACAACTTAATCCACCATTGACGGACAGACAGATAATCAAGTACTTATCACGACATTTTGAACTTGAAATCAGACAACACGTGGCCTTACAAAACATCACAGAACGGGAGACATTTTTAGAATATTTACAGAGATATGACGATGTATGTGTAGGACGGACAAGAGAGATACGAGAACGAAACGTTAACACAGTTAGGTTTGACAACAGGACACCGAATTATCCGAGACGGCCTGATTATAATAGAAATTTTCGACCGAATTGGGAACGACGAGGACAGGAATACAGAAGCAATAGTGCGACTAGGGGACCAACGCCAAGACCTAGTTACACGAGACAGAATAGTTTACCGGAAGTGAACAGGACTGTGACGAGCACGCCGAATAGAGACAGGGACACGAATATGAATACGAGGAGGACGTACGCACAGGTTGTAGAAGGACAACCAGGACCAAGCACGTAAAACAGGACGAGACAGGATTTTTAGAAAGCGACAGACCACTAGATCTCTGTGTAAATGTGTATGAACATCCACGTGAATTTTTCAAGATTCAGGAGGAAGTAGAGCCAGAAACTGTAGAAAAATTATGTTTGCCAATTGTTAATATAGGGATTTTTGAGAATAATGTAGAAGTATTACTTGATACAGGGGCAGAGGCGAGTTTAATATCGGAGGAATTCGTCAGCAAAATTAGGGATAAGGTTTGTGATAGAATTATGCCTATAAAGCGTAGCCATTTAGTAGCTCCAAATAAAAAGAAGTTTGTTGTAGTGAATAGTGTTGTGGTGCTTAGGATAGATATAGGAGGTTTAAGCTGTGAACAGGAGTTTGTAATTGTACATGGACTGAAGTTTCAGAGCATTTTAGGTGTTGACTGTATGATGCAGTTAGGGGTTTTGATAGATATGGAAAGGAAGGTAGTAAGGATTAAGGATAGGGTAATGCCATGGAAGGGCAGTTATGAAGTCACAGAGGATGACACTGGGTTGAGTATTAATGTAGTAGAGGTAGAGGATGATGGAGTTAAACAGATCAACACAATAAGATGTCCAGAGGATAGGAGAGTAGAGGTTCAAGCTTTATTACAAAAAAATGCAGAATTAGTGGGGGTAGAAGTAAGCACAGCGTTAGGCTATGAGCACGTGTTAGAAGTGGATAATTCAGAACCGTTCAACGCAAAGGTTTATCCAATTCCAGCAGCATATCGAGAGAAGGTGAAGGCAGAATTAAATAAGATGTTGGAAGATGGCATAATAGAGGTCTCAAACACTCATTTCATAAATCCGTTGGTGGTGGTTAAGAAAAAGGATGATAGTATTCGTTTATGTTTAGATGCACGAAAAATTAATCAACGGACCAAACCGCAATTCCATTGTCCACCATCTATGGACACACTTTTGACGAGGTTAAGTGGCAAGTTTGTTTTTAGTAAATTAGATTTAAGGAATTCATTCTGGCTGATTCCATTACACAAGGATTCTAGAAGGTACACAGGATTTTCCGTAGAGGGAAAAATCTATAATTTTAAGGTAGTATCGTTTGGTTTGTCCGCAGAAAACGAAATAATAATAAATGAGAAACAGACAAGTCTAGGGACTGAAGAAGAAGTAATATTTAAGAGTCAGGATAATAGGGATGATAAGTTTATTGTATGTGAGATAATAGGGATGATAAGTATAGATATAGAAGGAGGAGAAATAGGGATGAAGAGTATTAGGATGGTGAGAAGAAAGACTTGGAGGATCAATAAAAGAGTCAGATTTAAATAAGAAATGAAGATTAAGTGAACAAAATATAGGGATAGAATAGGTGTATATAGAAGAGTAGAAGTAAGTGTTTATAGAAAATAAAGCTACGTATAAGATAAATATGGTAGATAGTTAGAAATAGGTGTATAGGATGAGAAGGAAAATTAAATGTAGGAAGAAAAAAAGACAGGTTAAGTGTAGATATTTCTTATAAGATTAGTGGAGAGTTAGAAATAGAATAAGAATAGGATAGGTATAGAGGATTAGGTAGGGGGAAGTGAGTATAGTGAAGATTAGTTAAAGGTTAGGAATAGGATAGGTATATAGGATGTATATAGGATTAGATGGATAAGTAGGATGAAGTTAGGGATAATTTCAGTTTATAAAATTAGGTGAGAGTTAGGAATAGGATAGGTATATAGGATAGGTGTAAATATTTTTTAGGATTGGATATAAGTTAGGCAAGTTAGAAAGATAAGGGTAGAGTGAGATAGACAATTTTTTTTGTAATTTTTTTTGTAGTCCAAATGTTTCATATTTGAATCGAATAAGTGGGATTATTTGTATTCAAATAGGGGGAAAATACTCAAATTTAGACCAGGGTAGAAAATTAATTAACGACATCAAATAATTTTAATTACCTTGTATAAAGAAACAAATAGAAATTACGTGCGAAATTTATATTAATTAATTCAATTTCTAAGTAACGGGTATTAAACAAAGTGTACAAATAATAATTAATATTTAATTAGTATTCGCTAAAAATTAAAGGGTAGAAGTCAATGCCATTCATTATTATTTTAATTGGAGTTAATTGAACCATTAGTTATATATAATAAGCACAAAAGCCTGTAAAAATCCAAGTTTGGTTAAAATACCATGAAAACAAAGCTCGGAGAATTATATTTAAAACATTCATTAGGAGCGCACACCTGCAAATTTTTAAATGTCAAAGTTCTAATAAATTTGAATAGATAAACATGCAGCTTCTACGTATATTGGAAACGGTTGGATGTTTTAGCAGGAAAGGCTAGTTGAGGGGTTATTTTACTTACGAATCCACGTGAATTTAAATAACAGATACTAAAGAATATCGATTTGTACCACTCAGAACAAAGTAGAAAGAGACAGATATAACGCGCAAAGCCGAGACACGGATAATAGAAGGCGTGATTTGAGCAACGTCACTGGGTTTGCGATTGGTGGAAATAAGATGCAGATATGAGAGGTGTAAACGTAACGATTTCTGTATAAAATTAATTAGTTGTTCGCCGACGCGTGGCGTGTCGTGTGAAAGATTCTTAGATTTTCAACTTGAACGTGTGCAAATTTAATAGAATCGCTGCGCCGGACTGTCGAAAATGGAAAAGAGAATGCGAAATTTTAAAAGTTGTCCGTTGCGGGACAAATCCGACGTGCAAGCGGGCTATTATATAAACCCGGACTGATAGGTGTTTCCCTCTTTTAGATTTTTGATTTTATTGAATACTTTAAAACAGTTTGCTCTTTATTTTTTTAATGTTATACGATACTGAGAGCAGAATACGTGCTACGATACAAGTTATTATGCATTAGTGCACTTAGAAAAGATAGATAAGTAGTGATAAATAAATACATAGAAGTATGCCGCTTTGTATAGCGTGAACGAATTATGAATTGCTTTGCTATTTTTCGGGAATGAGTACTCAAGTGTTATTAGTAAACGGGATTGGATCCACAAAACAAGATTTAGATATACATAGATGAGTTCCTGAAAAGCCCTGAAACAATTTTAGATGAATGGTGGTGTAGAAAATTTTTTAAAGGCGACTAGAAATGCGAGGCCGTAAACATAACCCAGTTGGAATGGTGGAATTAGCAAAGGACGATGTACATTGGAGTCACGAGTGCAGTAACCTTTAGGTAACTTATGCTTTGTTGTTCAATCTTAGATGTTTTGGTGTGTGTTGAATATCTTTATAATTTGTTTGTTAAGGATGGACAGTAGTGAATTTGTATAAACAACAAATTTTGAATTTTAAGGTAAAATTTTCTTGTTTAAGTAGAAAGGAGTATTTAGCAGTTTATGTTTTGACTATGATGAAAATTTGGGTTTGTCTTTGAGCTCAATTAGACTAACCTGTTTAATTAACGTAAAGGGGGTGGCAGATGCTCCCTTTTATTCAGACTTAGGTCTGCACATATTGTTAACTACATTAGTATGCATCCTACAAGGACTTTAATTCTGGATGCAAATTAAAATGATGACAAATTTAAACTTGAAATTTTATGATACTGAAATTTATGCTGAAATTTAATTTTGAAATTTTAATGTATTATAAATATTGATGTAAATAGAGTTAACGTTGATGTTTGTGGTAGGAATGTGTTTTTTTTTTTATGAATGAGGATGAAAGTTTTAACTAGGTGAGCAACCGATGCGGAAAGAGTAAAGAGGCGAATATTAGAAGAGATTCAACAGGGCGAGAATCACAGAATCATATTTGAATAATGATCTTGCAATGAGTATAATTAATATTCTTCAATGATGGGTTTAAGGTCAGCTGGTAGGATTTAAAAGTAAACTCTTTTTAAATGCCTAAATTTTCGGATTTTATTTTATCCTTGATCGCAGGCTTTTAAATTGAGAAAATAAAATTGACATCTAAATGAATGGATTTTCTATATAAAAATTTTAGATTTTATTGCTTTTTGAAGTTGTAAAATTGTATAATTTGTAAAAGTATAAAAATGAAAAAAAAAAATTATACAATATTACAACTTCAAAAAGCAATAAAATATAAAACTTTTATATAGAAAATCCATTCATTTAGATGTCAACTTTATTTTCTCAATTTAAAAACCTGTGATCCAGGATAAAATAAAATCCGAAAATTTAGACATTTAAAAAGAGTTTACTTTTAAATCCTACCAGCTGACCTTAAACCCATCATTGAAGAATATTAATTATATATATATATATATATATATATATATAAATATTATAAGTAGTTTTTTACACAAGGTAAGTTGATAAATACTAACGTATTGAAATTAATAAGATGAAATAATAACTTAGACTTTTTAAGTAAAGCCCAAATGATCATTTCAAATCGAGCTAGTAATTGAAAGAAGGAAAATATAAGGCCTTGGACATGATTTGAACCTGCATCTTAGTTTGCCGGAACTGTGCGTTAACCAATTACGCTACCGAGGCCTCGGTAGCGTAATTGGTTAACGCACAGTTCCGGCAAAACTGAGATGCAGGTTCAAATCCTGTCCAAGGCCTTATATTTTCCTTCTTTCAATTACTAGCTCGATTTGATATATATATATATATATATATATATATATATTACTCATATTTAGACCAGGGTAGAAAATTAAATAATCACATCAAATAATTTTAATCACCGTGTAGAAGCTTTGGAAAAAGGTACGCGTTATTAAAAACCGTGAAGCATAAAAATTCATTCGTTTCATTAAAAATAAGGAGTTAAATTATGTACAAGACGCTTGCTATAAAAAAAAAGGAAGCAGTATTAAAAAGCTCTACGTGTAATTTAATTATTCCTAGTAAAGAAACAAATAGAAAATTACGTGCAAAATTTATATTAATTAACTCAATTTTAAGTAACCGGTATTAAACAAAATGTACAGATAATAATTAATATTTGATTAGGAGTCACTAAAAATTAAAGGGTATTATTTTAATTGGAGTTAATTGAACCATTAGTAACATATAATATCTATAAAAACTTGTAAAACCCAATAAAAGGCAAATCGTAGAAGTGTTATTTAGAAGTATTATGTTTGAACACCTGCGTATTTTTAAAAGGTTCATTCTGCGTAAATTTGGCAGATAATAAATGGTTACAGAGAATCTTGGAGAAACCGTAGCTTAATAGTTACGAGAAATGCTAAAGGTGGGTTATTTCACAGTCCACATGGACTGAAATAATCGATAATAAAGAGTATCAATTTGCAGCAATAAGGACAGGGTAGATAGAGACAGATAATATGCGCAAGACCGAGACACATATAGTAAAAGGCGTGAGTGGAGCAACGTCACTGGGTTGCGATTGGTTGAAAGTAAAAGGCAAACTTGAGAGGTAGAAATAACATTTCTGTATAAAAATTAATTAGTTATTTCCAGACGTTGCGAGCCATGTCGAAATTTCTGAGATTTAACTGGGGCGAGTGCAAATTTCGTAAAAATCGCATGCCGGGCTGCGGAATGGGAACCTAGCATGCAAAATTCTGAAGAATTGTCCGTTTTGGGGACAAGACCGACAGACGGGCTAACTTCTATATATACCCAGGTGAATATGAACAAGCTCTCTTAGATTTTCGACTTGATTCAATGCGTTAAACAGTGCTTTTTAGTTTTCCGAGTTTGATAGAATAATTTAAACAGTTTGCTCGTATATTTTGGTGATTTAAAACAGTTTGTTCTTTACGTGCTACAATGAGGGTACTTTAGTGCACTTAGACAAGAAGATACAAGGTAATAAAGTTAGTATCACTGTACTAATTAGTCAAAATTTGCAACGACAAATGAATACACAAAAGTAGGCAGTTTTGGCGTATATTTGTGAAAGAAGTATGAATTTCTTTGCTATTTTTCGGGGGTGTTAATAATTAAATGGTTCATAAACGTGTCTGGATCCACAAAACAAGGGTCAGATATACACAGATGAGTTCCGGAAAAGCCCTGAAACAACTTTAGATGAATGGTGGTGGAGAAATTTTAAAAGCGTTGAGAATCAGAAGCCGTAAATATAACCCAGTTGGAATGGTGTGATTAACAAAAGGGACGAGGTACATTGAAGCTACGAGTGCAGTAACCTTCAGGTAAATTATACTATTTTGTTTGAACTTTGATGTTTTCGTGTGTGTTGAATAACTTTATAATTTATTTACTTAAAATGGACAGTAATGAAGTTGTACTAACAACAAATTTTTAATTTTAAGGTGAAATTTTCTTGTTTAAGTCGAAAGGAGTATTTAGTATTTATGTTCTTGATGAAAATTTGGGTATGTCTTTGAGCTCAATTAGACGAACCTGGTTAATTAACGTAAAGGGGTGGTAGATGCTCCCTTTGTACTCAGACTCAGGTCTGCATATATTGTTATATTAATTAGGAGGCATCCTACAAGGACTTTAATTTTGGATGCACATTAAAATGATAACAAATTTAAATCTTGAAATTTTCTGATACTGAAATTTATGCTGAATTTTTAATTTTGAAATTTTAATGTATTGTGAATATTGATGTAAATAGAGTTAACGTTGATGTTTGTGGTAGGAATGTGTTTGTTTTTTTTATGAATGAGGATGAAGGTTTATCTAGGGGAGCAGCCGAGGCGATGAACAGAAGAAAGTCAACGGACCAGTTAAGTTAATAGCTTTTTGTAGGTTTCACAGCATTCTTGATGCCCAATCTGTGGGACTCGATTTGAAAACCTTAGTTTAAGATTAATGGAGAGGCTTTTTGTACATATCACAGCATTCTTGACGCCCAATTCGTGAGGCTCGATTCGAAAAGCGGAGTACCCGGATTTTGGTGGTTTCACAGCAATATATATATATATATATATATATAGATATATTTCGAAAATAACATACAATTTAGTAAACTAAAAACGATACTCATTTTAGTTATGTTAGATTTAAAATGTGGAATATATCCATACGTATTTTTAAAGCAGTAGAGGGTTACATGGATTTAGAGCTAACTTCCGGATACAAATACCCCATATTGAGTACAAATGCGGGTTGTACAAACAGTATTTGGGCAGCTATAAAATTATTCGGTTTTACATTTCTGATCGCTTCCGTTGCTGCTGACAACATAAGCGAGATAATTTCTGCAGATCCTGCAATTTGGTTATTCGACGGATTACCAACAGCAACCAATTAATTAGTGGGCAAATGTTGAATCATTAATATCCCCTTTTATCTCTCTGATTTAAAACGCAGAGATAATTATGCTGCGGATATTTGATACGTTTTGTGGTTCTCCGTTCTATTGATTAATACAGCTTTGGTATTGCTGTTTGTAATAGTTTTAATCAGCTCCTCGCATAGGGTTTCAGCAATACCTCTAAAAGCAGGATATTACAAAGTTTATTTTTATTTACTTGATCGCTGGGGATTAATATTGGAAGCTAAAGTTTCATAGTTCATCAAGAGTAAAACTATTCTTCTAGCATTTAAATCGATCTTTACCTTGATTAAGTAAACCAATAAACACGAACATAATTTTCTTTAGAATATTAAAAATATTTACAAGCAAAATATTTGAAATCATTTTGGGATTTATCAACCGCAGTCTTTTGTAATAGACTTACGAATGACACATAAGCATATTACAAGCGGAAAAGCTACTAAGTATATATTTTTCAGTAAAATTATAAAATGGAGGCGGCATGTAAAACAAAAATTAAAGAGGAATCACCGGCACTAGCTAGCGGAAGGTCGTGAATCATATAGAGGGTTAAAATTTTGCAGAAAGGGCTAAATTAATATATAATATACTACAAAAAAATTTGGCACTTACCTTTCATAAATATCGTGGTTTAATGACAATTACCAAGGGCGCTAGACAAGTCGAGAATGTCCAAATGTTCATGTAAAACCTTGAGAGACTTGTCATCCCAAGGAGGACAATTCTTAACTAATCAACGGCAAACAAAACCATTTAATTAACAGAGCAATAAACGTGAACCTCTTACATTCGGAAATTTATTGATTTTAATTTAGAAATTTACTTGAATAGGTGAATATGGAATTATGATAATTTTGCGTACATAAGTAATTCCCAAACACTTTATATGGAAGAAACTTATATTATAAATCGTACACTAAATTAATCCTACGGTTTATGGCCAAAACGTCCTAACAAATAAATTAACTAAAAATGGGTCATGCTACTTAACTATAAAAACTTACTAAAAATCGTCCATTGTTTGATGGCTTGTCTTCCAACGCAGAACAGCTTTTAAATTGGGGAAGAGAATCTCGAATGATGCTCTTGTTTCTTGCAATTATAAAATAATTGACTGGCACACGAACCCGGCAGGATCTTGTTGATAATTTAACTTAACTTGTGCGTCACACGCATATAAGCTTTGTATTCTTTACTTTATATCACTGATAAATCCGCGAACACACGGGCGTATCTCTCGCAAACTGGAAGAGTTAATTACTCCTTTCCAATTTCGCTATCGTGATACTAAGTGCAATATCATATCTGTGTTGCCGGAGAACGCTACCCGCGAACTTCTTTGACTTTTTACCTTTTTACAACAAACAACCCCATTGGACACTCTCTCTTCTCTTGGATAGAGCCTTAAGTTATATACTAATCCCTACTCTAACCATTATTTACGTCATATTTCTGTTATCCAATGACTTAACAGAACCTCCCAAAAAACAAGATTTCAGGAACCAAATCCAACCCCTTTCAAGATGAGGGTCACGGAAGCAATTATTTTTCTAAGGGTTTAACTATGTTGTATCTTCTTGGAATTTTTAATTATTGAAATGTGGACTATACCTGTTGGCGATATTGGTCTGCCATTAACAAAAGACCGGTTAACCCACTTGAGCCGAAATGGATTTTAAATACAATGGATGTCTTCAGACTACTTAAAATTACTTGCAATCTTTGAACAAATCAAACTGGAAAATAGTTTGGCTATTTATAATGTTTTGTTTTCTATAACCCGCTGTCAATCAACGAAATTATTAAGAAGATTAAGTTTTACTACTGAAAATTGCTTTTCTTTGTTTACGTTAAAATGAACTATGCCATTTAAATTTATCAGATTCATCAATCTATAACCGACATAAGCTTTAGAAGGGTTTTGTATTCGGATTTGCAAGGTTGGAGCTTTAAATTATGATGACAGCCGCTGAAATTTATTTTCTAAAGCTGGTTTTTATTATTAGGGATACTAACTAAAATATAAAAGTAATTTATTATGGAATTTTTCCTATAAGTTATTAAAATTTAATTAATTAATTAATCTGTTTATTTGTTAACATTACAAAATAATGTTACAAGCAACTAAACATAATTTTGGTCTCCAATAGCAGTATCAACCACAGGCTTCTCTTAAACTTAGTTCTTTAGCCTGGCAGTATATTAGAGTTTGTTTTTACACTAGGTAGGCGTACCCTAGGGTTATTCCAAAATAAAGCGGCTTCGCGGCTTAATTGGTTCACGTGTGACACTAAGTACAAGGTTCCGGATTCGAATCCTGACACAATCCGCTTGAAAAATGTTAGCCCGATATTTTTCACAAAAACACGCCCTCGTTCGGATGAGAGCTAAAATGTAGGTCTTGTGTGTACTATCACGCACGCTATGGATACCTACCTTGCTTGGAACAGCAAGGATTCGGAAAAATTCAAAATTTTCAGGTAAAAAAACTCAATTCCCGGTCAATGTAGTACCTTCGGGTGTAGTATTGAAAAATCAGATGTACTGTCGGTTCAACTGTACATTACATATTGTTACGTTCCATCCCTGTGCCTAAATAATTTGGCATGTATACAATTTAAAATCTCATATTCCGTACGGTATTTAAGGTTATTTGCGTGTATTACCAAACCTGGCAATTTTTCTCTATCAAAACGGTTCGTTATTCACCATCCTGTACAATTTGTGTTAAATATTCAGTTATAAAATTTAGGGTACTTGGAATTTGTGTTTACTATTATCAATAGCAAAGGTTAAATATTTGCATTTCTTCAATAGGTTTTATTAGTACATGTAATTATAATTTAAATCTAGCAGATTACTTTTTCAATACAATATTAAAAGCTGGTATCTATTTTATCAAAACACTTGCTTCAGAAAAAACGATAACACGTTCAAGAACGGGGTTTTTGTTTGTTAAAGCATTTGGTTTAGGAAAGATTATATGCATTAAGCGACGTGTGGATCCCGTCATTAGTTGTTGTTGACGTTCGAGTTCCTAATGTGCATTATTCGAGAGATTCGTTGTTCAATTTTTTTCTAGCTCGACCTAATGAATATAACGATCCGAATTAAGAGCTGTTTCTATAAAACTGTACTAAAGAATTTATACTTTGGAATGCTAAAATTAGTTTGCACGAAGTTTAGATATAGAGTTTTCCAGCAACTAAATTATCTATTGCAATTTATTTTGACTGATTTATTTTTGACTGATTAAACCCGTCGCTGCGTAATATGTATAGATATATTTATGTTCTTGGTCAGGTAAAGATATTCTATTAGTTACAGGACAAGGGAAGTGAAAAGTTACTGCGCTCACTGTTGCTTCCTCTGAATTTGATTCATTTGAGTTCCAGAAAAAGTTTTTGATATGCGGTGTCATGTGATTCCACCTAGGTCGACTGTAATCAATATGGGGCCAATATGGGACCATTCTGTAAGAAGTTCTATTTTTTGTCTGTATCATTTTGATGACCTGCTTCAGGAAAAAATTTTGAATTATCAAGCAAAAGTGTGCATGATACAGTATAAATTGGGGTCTCCCTTCATCTTGTGGGTTAGAATTAAAGTGACCTTCAGAAAGATCTTTTTAGTAGCATGTTACGCTCCAGTAAATGACGATAGGTAGTGGGAGCAGTTTTGGCAAGAGTTAGAAAATGTATGATAGTTGGGTCGTAGTATACATAGAAAGTGCTGAACATGTGGTAGGTCCGTTTGGTGATCCAAGAACGAACGAAAATGGAGATATATTAGTTAGTATATGTATGGAAAGAGAACTGTTTGTATCCTACACATGGTATAAACATATGGACATACACAAATACACATGACAAAGGGAAATGCGAGAAGTATAATTGATTTGGTTGTATTTGATAAAAGTCAAAGACAACTGGTAAAAGACACGAGAGTAATGAGAGAGTCTGAATGTGGGAATGATTATTTTCTGGTTTTATCCAGAATTGATTTTAGCCGAAAGTAGGTGTGGAGAAGAAAGCAGAATGTGAGACAATCAACAGTGAAAGTAGAACGCTTGTTGGAAGAGTCGACTCAAAGAAGGTGTTCTACTATGTTAAATAGGTAGTTGTATGACTCCAAACAGGAATGGTATTATGCTCTAAAGTCTAAAGACGTGGGGAAAGTATGGGATTGTTTGAAGAACAGTATCATGAAATATGCTTTGGAAGTATGTGGAACGACAATGATTAGTACATGTAATAAAAATGCATGGTGGAACGATGAGGCCAAAAAGGTCGTCGCGGAAAAGAAATTGACGTATAAGAGATTGATTGCAGAAAAAGATATGAGTTAAGAAAGCAACTTCAGGGAGTATATACGGAGAAAAGGCGATATGCGAAGAACTAGTGAAGGCAAGCAAAGAGCAACTAAGGGAGAGGGAGGGTGAAAAAATGTAGATTGATTTTGAAGGAAATAAAAACTTGTTTTGGAAATATGTAAGGGAGGCAACGAAGGGTGGAAATAAGCATATGAATGGCGTTATTAACAGTATAAATTAAATTGTTTGGGACGAAACGGGTGTGAGACACTGTTGGAAGGAGTATTATAAGACGCTGTATGGTGGTAGTAAGAAGGATACAGATGACTGTGTGGATGAGGAAGAGAGCAGTAAAGTACTTGTCGAAAGCGTAGATAATAGTATAAAATTCGAATGCAGTGTAGATTCGGTCTGGAAGGCTGTGAGAACTCTGAAAAGTGGCAAAGCGGCAGGTGTAGATAGAATGACGAATGAAATGCTTAAGTATGGGTCCAGGGCGTTGATTGAACGTTTGTGCAAACTGATAGAGTTCTGTGTAGAACAAGCGAAAGTACCCGAAGATTGGAACAGTGCAATCATTATCCCTTTGCACAAAGGTAAAGGCAAAATTATCATGGGATAAGTCTGTTGAGTACACCCAGTTAGATGGAAAAATTGTGATTAAGAAAGTTCGCAAAAGAACACAGATCAAGATATGGGACATTTAATATGGTTTTATGCCTGGAAAAGGTTGTGCGGATCAGATGTTTGCTATGCAACAAATTGTCAAAAAGTGTATGCATGCCAGAAAGAAAATGAATGTAGCATTTGTGGATCTGGAGAAGGCATATGACTTTGTGAACGGAAGTGAATTATGGAAGGCGCTGCGTGAAGACGGTGTAAGTAAGTGCTTGATAAAATCTTTCAGAGCGTTGTATGAAGGTAGTAGAGCATGTGTACGTGTGAATGGCTACACAGGGTAATACTTTGGCATTAAAGAAGGTGCAAGACAGAGCTGTGTGATGTCTCAATGGCTATTTAATGTATTTATGGATAAATATATCAGGCAGGCTTGCGATGGAATGGAAGGAGTGAACATTAGTGAAACAAATGTTAGTGTGGTGTTGTATGCGGATGACGCACTATTGCTGGCTGAATCGTCACAAGATTTACATCGAATTCTTGACAGACTGTCGGGAGCGTGTGAAAATAAGCAATTGAAAGTGAACGTAAATAAGACAAAAATAATAATTTTTGACAGAGATGGCAGAATTGATGACTTTGTATTTAGAATGGACAATGACGCGATAGAGGAAGTGAATGACCACGTGAAGGGAAAATGCTGGTAAAAAAGTGTCTGGAAGTATGTGAGCAGTGAACAGAATAATGGATTAAGTATAAATGCAAAACTGGGCATTTACGACAGTGTGTTTGTGCCAACCGTTCTATATGGGAGCAAAACTTGGGTTTGGCTAAAGAAGAATATTAGTCGTATAAATACTGCAGGAATTAGGTTCCTAAGAAGCGTGTGCGGAAAAACATTGAGAGACAAGGTATCAAATGAATGGGTCAGAACAGAGTGTGGGGTGCAAGTGACATTTAAGATGTTGAGCGAGCGAAACACACTTAAATGGTTTGTACATGTGGAAAGAATGAACACAAATAGACGTACCAAACGCATATATGCACGTACTGTGACTGGTAGAGTTGCAAGGGGCAGACCGCGTAAAAGATGGTTAGATGTAATAGAGGAGGTTCTAAAAGAACGACAGGTGAGAAGTTTGAGGAACAAAAAAGCATGCCAAAAACAATGTATGAATGTCGCAGAGGCAAAAGAAGTGTGTAGGGATCGAGGGATGCAGAGAGAGATTTTGAGTGGTGCTGGGAGTAGAATTAGTGTAGTTTGTCTAGAGCTATGCTCTGCGTATCCAGAAAGAACTGCAAGGTTTGGTTACCCCGAAGGCGAACACCGTGATTGGTATATGATATGATGAGAATAGATAGGCATATATATATATATATATATATATATATATTGCTATGTACTCTAAATTATTCGCGCCCCATCGTTTGGGCGACCATATTATTTATGCTATAATACTACTGGAATTATCGAGCCCCGTCGTTGGGCTGTTATATTAATATTGCTATGAATAAACAAGAATTGTAATTATCTCCTCCGACGTTGGGCCGTCTTATTAATATTGCTATAAATTCCCTCCAGAAACTTAACTGGATTTTATCTTGAACCAACCTTGTCTACCAATAACAAAATTTGATACGTTAACGCCTTACTTGTTATCAATTTCCTATTCAACTCGTAGCTCCTCCTTGAACTATTTAAATTATCAACTCACTCCCATTCTTTATGTTATGACCTCGACTAGCATTTACTTGGAATTATAAAATTCAGTTAATTTCGATTCTATATAATGAAACAAATATTATGTACAGTTTTTGTAAATTATTTGAAATACACTTTTCAATTAATTAAGGTTATAAATCTCAGGTATTAAAAATCATATACTTTTACTCAAAACCCAAGGTCACCAAAAAAACCTATTATCTTTATAAACGAAGTGTAGAACGTTCTGAACCTGTTATCATATCACGCACTTTATACGTTTTCAAATCCTCTTTTTGTTGACTTTCACATTCATATTATATTAAGCAAAATTATTGTTCAAAATAAAAAATATAGAAAAATAAAATGTCTTATAACTAAAAATCTGGCCTGGTCTATTTGCTTCACATCGACGCATCCATTTGAATAAAAATTATCTTCACCCAATTCAGGATTATTACATGCCCATTCCAAATATTGTCTATTCACACGCTTGAACCATTGCATTTAAATTATTGCCATTACCCTCTGGACTACCATTATTAACTTATGCATCCCAATTTATTGTCGTTTCATTTCAGACTCAGAATTACTTCTTATCAATTTCCCCAAACTTAGAATTGGTCTATCATCATTTATTTTCCCATTTATTCTCTACGGACTCAGAAATCGTAGTTTGTTTCCCCGGACTTAGAAATCGTAGTTTATTTTCCCCGGACTTAGAAGCCCTATTATTTTTATGTTATAGTTTAAAATAAATTCACCCAAATCTACTTACGTTTAATTGGCAATCGTAATTTTCATTTTCGCACTTATACTATTCTTCACCTTGAATTATTATTACGTATCACTTTATTTCATAGTGGCGCACTTCGGCCTTTGTTGAGTTGAAAACTGACCTCGTTATCACTGTACCTGCTAATATATCATTGAGTTCCCACTCCGTCAGTGGGTATGGTCTACAAACTTGTCGCTCATTTTTAACGAATCAAATATTTGCATTTAAAGTAGTTTCTGATGTAATATTCTATGCTTTCCAATAATTGTAAGCTGGTCGCAGCTGTCTTCGTTATCAACATGCGGTGTTTTGATAAATCTAATTGCTTTTCCATAAACAACTGATGCAATTCGACTTTTAATTTTCATATCTGCATGTTATTTACGCAATTTTTAATCTGCTTTTTATCAAAAATGGTTGACTATTTGTACGCATTTATATTATGCTTCCTGAAGCTCTATTTCTATCTCCGTATTAATTTAATTGTTCGGAACTCTTTTGAATGCGTGTCTAATTACACTTTATTATGTTTACATATAAATATACGCGTGCTTCTACTGAAAAATATCTTTATTTGCCTTACCTAAATTAACTAAAACTTTATCTACAGGGTATTAAATATTTTCTATTTACCTAATGCATGTGTTCCTGGTTTCTACGCTAACTATGCGTCTTCCTATGTTTATTTGCGTCACTTAAAATTACTTATACTTTATATACAGGGTGTTGACTGCTTACTATTTACAAACTATCTCGATTTCTCAATTCTTTACTAAATAAATACAGTTTTCTGCTGCTTATGGTAATTTCTCATTTCTAAACGACCTTTACTGTAAAGTACACCCTTAAACAAACCCTTATCACAGCAATATATATATATATATATATATATATATATATGTATATATATACATATTGCTGTGATAACCCTTATTATGCCCCACGTTTGTACGTTATATTTTATTTGTTGTGATATTCTCTTTATGCCCTTTAAAGTTTCTATACTTTATTGTTTACCACGACTAACTCACTGAATGCTCGACTTCCTAATAATAAATCTTGTCCCTCCCTTTAAATGGATTCAAATAAAGCAGTTCAAAATCTCACAATATAATAATTGATAATATGTACAATGTTGTGTATCCTCAAAATTTTTCCCTGTATAGAATATTTACATTTACCAAATTTATGCTTTCCTGAAAGCCAGCAAAAATATTTTTTAATTACCTTCAAGTATCTTCGAAGGTTCTAAGATGCTTTCCCTGTTTTCATACTATCAAATGACCTTTTTGACGACTCTTACAAATACATAATGTATAGCAAATATTAAATTTGAAACAGTCTTTAAATAATAAAATGTTTAAAAATCGCTAACCTGGAACGATCACTGGAGTTCTCTCATAGTGTCTGTGGTCTGCATCCCTTGCTGTGTCCGCTCTACTTATTGGCAAGAATTATCCACTTTTAATTTCTGGCATTTTTGCTTGAATTAACTTTGAGTACCCTTTTGATTTCACTTTCAGACGTATTTTTAAATTTGTGTTAAGGCTTTAGCTCTCGACATGTACATCAACTTGCATATAAACTTTAATATCAACTTAGTACATATGACTTCAACAAAACGAAAGTGGCATCAATAACAGCCGTCTTAACAAAAGCCGTCTCAACAAAAGCCGTCTCAACAGAAGCCGTCTCAACAAAAGCCCTGTTTTGTTAAATATGAAAAATAAATTTACTTAATTGTTTAACTTACGTCTCTTTGTAGATCGGCTTAGTTTTCGTCGTACAATTTTTTTGCACTTTCAAGATTTTCTTATTCTGAATTTTAGCTTTTTACTAATTAATTTTATTACGTAAATTTCTACTGCGTTTGATCATATGTGCTTGGTTAAATATGAACTGACTTTTTATTCATTTCCTATTGTATTTATAAGCCCTTCCCACCAATCGTTTCCATTGGCGTGTTTATTGATCAAGGCTTGTACTTTGCCTTATCTCTGGCAGAACCCGGTATTTTCTCAAAATCCCTGGTTTAATTCTTCGACGAAATGCTCTATCAATCACGTAAGCGTTCTGCATATTACAGTATTTTGTTAGGATTTCCGATTATCGCTTTTATTTAGTCGCGTATTTAATGTTTGTCGTTTAAAAGTCCAAGACTTATCATATAATTAAACCGCGTGGTGTTTATTTGTTATTAAAATATGTTGGTTTTCTAAACAAATGTACTATTTGTAGTCACGTATTTAATGACGTATTAAGATGCGTTTGCATATAGATGCGTTGATATTTTCGACGTAATTATTAAATATTTGGAATACCAATTTATCTATGTGTCCCGATAATTTATTTTGATGCAATTAGTTGCTTCTAAAACCTAATCTCTACTTGTACGCTATACTTAAAACATATTACACAACGTACACATTACTATTCTAATTAAATGGTATCGGATTATTACTAAATGAGCTTCCTTCTCATGCATCAATCGAATATTCTTTATATACAGTGCCCTCACAATTGACCTTTTATAGAATAGTCGATTTACTCCGATAATTGATGGATTTGTTTGATTTTCTTAAAGTTAAAGTTATTTATATCTATCCTATGACCCCTATGACTTAATATACCCTTAAACTACCCTCTTATCATAGCAATATATATATATATATATATATATATATATAAAATACTCATATTTAGACCAGGGTAGAAAATTAAATAATCACATCAAATAATTTTAATCACCGTGTAGAAGCTTTGGGAAAAGGTACGCGTTATTAAAACCGTGAAGCATAAAAATTTATTTGTTTCATTAAAAATAAGGGAGTTAAATTATTTACAAGACGCTTGCTATAAAAAAGGAAGCAGTATGAAAATGCTCTACGTGTAATTTAATTATTCCGAGTAAAGAAACAAATGGAAATTACGTGCAAAATTTATATTAATTAACTCAATTTTAAGTAACCGGTATTAAACAAAATGTACAGATAATAATTAATATTTGATTAGGAGTCACTAAAAATTAAAGGGTATTATTTTTAATTAAAGTTAATGGAACCATTAGTAACATATAATATGTATAAAAGCTAGTAAAAACCCAATAATATTCAGATCGTAGAAGTATTATGTTTGAACACCTGCGTATTTTTAAATGTTTTATGTTCTGCGTAAAATTTGCAGATAACAAATGGTTACTGAGAATGTTGGAGAAACCGTTGCTTAATATTTACGGGAAATGCTAATAGGGTGGGTTATTTCACAAGTCCACATGGATTGAAAATAACCGATACTAAAGAATATAGATTTGTACCACTCGGAACAGGGTAGATAGAGACAGATAATATGCGCAAGACCGAGACACATATAGTAAAAGGCGTGAGTGGAGCAACGTCACTGGGTTGCGATTGGTTGAAAATAAAAGGCAAACTTGAGAGGTAAATATAATATTTCTGTATAAAAATTAATTAGTTATTTCCAGACGTTGCGAGCCGTGTCGAAATTTCTGAGATTTAACTGGTGCGAGTGCAAATTTAATAAGAACCGACGCACAGGCGGGCGAGATGGGAACATAGTATGCGAAATTCTAGAAACTGGCCGTTTTGAGGACAAAACCGACAGACAGGCTAACCACTATATATATACCCGGGTTAATATGAGTTTCGCTCTCTTAGATTTTTCGATTTGATTCAATGCGTTAAACAGTGCTTTTTAGTTTTCCGATTTTGATAGAATAATTTAAACAGTTTGCTCGTATATTTTGGTGATTTAAAACAGTTTGTTCTTTACGTGCTACAATGAATGTAATTTAGTGCACTTAGAAAAGAAGATACAAGGTAATAAAGTTTAGTATCACTGTACCAATTAGTCAAATTTGCAACGACAAATGAATACACAAAAGTAGGCAGTTTTGGCGTATATTTGTGAAAGAAGTATGAATTTCTTTGCTATTTTCGGGGTGTTAATAATTAAATGATTCGTAAACGTGTCTGGATCCACAAAACAAGCTTCAGATATACACAAATGAGTTCCGGAAAAGCACTGAAACAACTTTAGATGAATGGTGGTGTAGAGAAATGTTTAAAAGCGACCAGTAATCCGAGGACGTAAACATAACCCAGTTGGAATGGTGAAATTAGCAAGGACGATGTACATTGAAGCCACTAGTGCAGTAACCTTCAGGTAACTTATGCTTTGTTGTTCGATTTTGATGTTTTGGTGTGTGTTGAATAACTTTATAATTGATTTACTTAAAATGGACAGTAGTGAAATTGTACTAACAACAAATTTTTAATTTTAAGGTGAAACTTTCTTGTTTAAGTAGAAAGGGGTATTTAGTATTTATGTTCTGGATTATGATGAAAATTTGGGTATGTCTTTGAGCTCAATTAGACGAACCTGGTTAATTAACGTAAAGGGTGGTAGATTCTCCTTTGTACTCAGACTCAGGTCTGCATATATTGTTATATTAATTAGTAGGCATCCTACAAGGACTTTAATTCTGGATGCACATTAAAATGATAACAAATTTAATCTTGAAATTTTCTGATACTGAAATTTATGTAGAATTTTAATTTTGAAATTTTAATGTATTGTGAATATTGATGTAAATAGAGTTAACGTTGATGTTTGTGGTAGGAATGTGTTTGTTTTTTTTTATGAATGAGGATGAAAGTTTTAACTAGGTGAGCAGCCGAGGCGGAAAAGAGTAAAGAGGCGATTAACAGAAGAAAGTCGACGGACCAGTTAAGTTAATAGCTTTTTGTACGTTTCACAGCATTCTTGACGCCCAATTCGTGGGGCTCGATTCTAATACATGGTGGAATCACAGCATTCTCGGCGACCCAAAAGTTAGGCTCGAGTTCCAAATAAAATTTTTGTGATTTTATTCCAGGAAACTGGCAATCTGAGAGAGAGAGTTTCTGTTTGTGTATAAATTTAAGAGTATTTTAGAGTGTGTGAGAGGGATTAGAACGTATGCAGAGAAAGGAGTGGTTAAGGAGTCAAGGAGTGGAAATTGGAAGTGACGATAGTGCATTGTGTGGGAAAAATTCGAAAATGGAAGAAGCTGGAGGCAGTAGAGATCAGTCGAGGACGGAATCAGGGGATCAAGGAAATGAGATGATAATGAGAATGCTGGAGAGGATGAGCGATGAATCGAATAAGAAATTTGACCAATTAAATCAGGAATTAGGGGATAAAATAGAGCAATCGGCGAAAGAATATACAGAATTTAAAAATAGTCTTACCATGAAAATGGGGGAAGTAGAAAATAGGGTTGAAAAAAATGAGCGTGATATTACAGGTCTTCGACAGAAAATGGGACATTTAAGGTCCGAAGTACGCAGTTTTTGTGAAGAAGAGATTAATGTAAAAATGACTGAAGTAACGGACTCATGTAGGGATCAGTTAGGCAGGGTAGAACGCGAAGTTAGTAGTATCAAATATAACATGTCAAGTTTAACGGGGGATGGTCCCAGATTTTCTACAGGTGGAGTATCATTGGACCAACACATGAAGTTTTATGGCGATAACAGGGTAAATCCACAAATTTTTATTAATAGTGTAAGAAATCTAGTGGGAAATTTATTTGACGAACAGACTAAACTGAATACGATAAAGGCTTTATTGAAAGACAACGCGGAAGCATGGTACAATTTAGTAGGACAGGACATAGACACCTACACGGACTTTGAAGACAGATTTTTAAAGCACTACTGGAGTGACCACAGACAAGACCAGGTACGAGACGACTTAATCACAGGAAATTTAAGGAGAATTTTCAGGAAGTAGGAGCAATATGCTATACGCAAGTATAGCATAGCAAAGCAACTGAACCCACCACTGACGGACCGACAAATTATCAAGTATTTATCACGACACTTCGAGGTAGAAGTAAGACAACACGTAGCACTACAGAACATAGTGGACAGAGAAATGTTTTAGAATACCTGCAGAGGTACGACGACGTAAGTAGTGGACGACCTCGGGATAATAGGGAAAGACAGATCAACACAGTTAGGTTTGACAATAGACGGGACCACTATGCTAGAAGGGGAATAGTTACGGATACCAGCGACAGAATTGGGAACAGAGACGACCATACTTTAGAAGTAATAGTTTAGGAAGGGGACCTGCACCGAGACCGGAACCTACCAGAAGGAATAGTTCACCGGACATGAGGGGACTGCTAATACAGACACGGAACGAGTGGAAACGCCTAGGACATACGCTGAGGTGACGGCTAGACCAGGACCAAGTAGGGAAAACAGACCTGGACAGGATTTTAGAACGCGACAGACCACTAGATTTCAGTGTAAATGTATATGAACATCCACGTGAATTTTTCAAAATTGAGGAGGAAGTAGAGCCAGAAACTGAGGAAAAATTATGTTTGCCAATTATTAATATAGAAATTTTGAGAATAATGTAGAAGTATTACTTGATACAGGGGCAGAGGTGAGTTTAATATCGGAGGAATTCGTCAGCAAAATTAGGGATAAGGTTTGTGATAGAATTATGCCTATAAAGCGTAGCCATTTAGTAGCTCCAAATAAAAAGAAGTTTGCTGTAGTGAATAGTGTTGTGGTGCTTAGGATAGATATAGGAGATTTAAGCTGTGAACAGGAGTTTGTAATTGTACCTGGACTGAAGTTTCAGAGCATTTTAGGTGTTGACTGTATGATGCAGTTAGGGGTTTTGATAGATATGGAAAGGAAGGTAGTAAGGATTAAGGATAGGGTAGTGCCATGGAAAGGCAGTTATGAAGTCACAGAGGATGACACGGGGTTGAGTATTAATGTAGTAGAGGTAGAGGATGATGGAGGTAAACAGATCAGCACAATAAGATGTCCAGAGGATAGGAGAGTAGAGGTTCAAGCTTTATTACAAAAACATGCAGAATTAGTGGGGGTAGAAGCAAGCACAGCGTTAGGCTATTAGCACATATTGGAAGTGGATAATTCAGAACCGTTCAACGCAAAGGTTTATCCTATTCCAGCAGCATATCGGGAGCAGGTGAAGGCAGAAATAAATAAAATGTTGGAAGATGGCATAATAGAGGTATCAAACACTCATTTCATAAATCCGTTGGTGGTAGTTAAGAAAAGGATGATAGTATTCGTTTATGTTTAGATGCACGTAAAATTAACCAATGGACCAAACCGCAATTCCATTGTCCACCATCCATGGACACACTTTTGACGAGGTTAAGTGGCAAGTTTGTTTTTAATAAAGTAGATTTAAGGAATTCATTCTGGCTGATTCCATTACACAAGAATTCTAGAAGGTACATAGGATTTTCCGTAGAGAGAAAAATCGATAATTTTAAGGTAGTATCGTTTGGTTTGTCGGCAGAAAAGAAAATAAGAATAAATAAGAAACAGACAAGTGTAGGGACTGAAGAAGAAGTAATATTTAAGAGTCAGGATAATAGGGATGATATGTTTATTGTATGTGAGATAATAGGGATGATAAGTATAGATATAGTAGGGGAAGAAATAGGGATGAAGAGTATTAGGTTGGTGAGAAGAAAGACGTGGAGGGTCAAGAAGAGAGTTAGATTTAAATAACTTAATGAACAAAGGATAGAGATAGGTGAATTTTAGTATAGATATAGAATAGGGAGTAGAAGTAAGTGTTTATAGAGAAGAAAATAAGATAGGTTAAGTATAGATATTTCATATAAGATTAGTGGAGAGTTAGGAATAGAATAAGAATAGGATAGGTATATAGGATGAGTTAGGTGGAAGTGAGTATAGGGAAGATTAGTTAAAAGTTAGGAATAGGATAGGTATATAGGATGTATATAGGATTAGATGGAGAAGTAGGATGAAGTTAGGGTAATTTCAGTTTATAAAATTAGGTGAGAGTTAAGAATAGGATAGGGATATAGGATAGGTGTAAATATTTTTAGGATTGGATATAAGTTAGGTAAGTTAGAAAAATAAGGGTAGAGTGAGATAGGCAATTTTTTTTTGTAAATTTTTTTTGCAGTCTAAATGTTTTATATTTGAATTCGAATAAGTGGGATTATTTGTATTCAAATAGGGGGAAAATACTCAAATTTAGACCAGGGTAGAAAATTAATTAACGACATCAAATAATTTTAATCACCGTGTATAAGGAAGCTTTGGGAAAAAGTACGCGTAATTAAAGGCCTACTGTGAAGATTTAAATCATTCAATTAGAAGGTAGGGTTTGTATAGAATTTTATTAGATAATACACGTTATTAAAACGTGGAGCATACAAATTTATTCGTTTCATTAAAGATAAGGGATTTAAATTATTCACTAGACGCTTTCTATAAAAAGAAGCAGAATTAAAATGCTCAACTTGTATGTAATTTAATTATTCCAAGTAAAGAAACAAATAGAAATTACGTGCAAAATTTATATTAAGTAATTTAATTTTTAAGTAACGAGTATTAAACAAAATGTACAAATAATAATTAATATTTAATTAGGATTCACTAAAAATTAAAGGGTAGAAATCAATGCCATGCATTATTATTTTAATTGGAGTTAATTTAACCATTAGTAATATATAATATGCATAAAAACTTTTAAAAAACCCAATAATATTCAAATCGAAGAAGTGTTATTTAAAGTATTACGATTGAACACCTGCGTATTTTTAAATGTCAGATTCTAATAAATTCGAGCTGATAAACATGCAGATTCTGCGTATATTGCAAACGGTCGGATAAACCGTAGCTTATATTAACATATGAATCCACGTGGACTGAAATAACCGATAGTAAAGAGTATCGATTTGTACCACTAAGGCCAGGTTAGAAAAAGACGGATACAATGCGCAAGGCAGAGACACGGATAATAAAAGGCGTGATTTGAGCAACGTCACTGGATTTGCGATTGGGTGAAATAAGTTGCAGATATGAGAGGTGAAAACAGAACAATTTCTATACAAAATTAATTAGTTGTTCTCGAACGTGTTTGCGAGTCGTGTGAAAATTTCTTAGATTTAACTGGCACGAGTGCAAAAATTTAGTAGAATCGCGTGCCGGACTGTCGAGAAGGGAATAGAGAATGCGAAATTCTGAAAACTGGCCGTCGCGAGACAAAACCGACGTGCAGGCGAGCGATTATATAAACCCGTGTTTATAGGAGTTTGGCTCTCTCTTAGATTTTCGATTTTTATTCAATACTTTAAAACAGTTTGCTCTTTATTTTTTGATGTTATACGATACTGCAAGCAGAATACGTGCTACTATAAAAGTTATTAAGTGCATTTAGAGAAGATACAAGGTAATAAAGTCCTGTTATATTTGCGAGTATTATGGTACCAATTATCGAAATTAGTAACGATAAATAAATAAACGAAAGCATGCAGTTTTGGGTATAGCGTGAAAAAATTATGAATTTCTTTGCTATTTTTCGGGGGTGTTAATAATCAAATGTTATTCGTAATCGTGATTGGATCCACAAAACAAGATTTTGATATACTTAGATGAGTGCCTGAGAAGCCCTGAAACAACTTTAGATGAATGGTGGTGTAGAAAATTTTAAAAGTGTTCAAAATCAGAAGCCGTAAACATAACCCAGTTGGAATGGTGTAATTAACAAAGGACGATGTACATTGGAGCCACGAGTGCATTAACCTTCAGGTAACTTATGCTTTGTTGTTCGATTTTCGATGTTTTGGTGTGTGTTGAATAACTTTATAATTTGTTTGCTAAAAAATGGACAGTAGTGAATTAGTACAAACAACAAATTTTTAATTTTAAGGTGAAATTTTCTTGTTTAAGTAGAAAGGAGTATTTAGCAGTTTATGTTCTTGATTATGATAAAAATTTGGGTCTGTCTTTGAGCTCAATTAGACTAACCTGTTTAATTAACGAAAAGGGGTGGGAGATGCTCCCTTTGTACTCAGACTTAGGTCTGACATATTGTTAAATTAATTAGTAGGCATCCTACAAGGACTTTGATTCTGGATGCAAATTAAAATGATGACAAATTTAATCTTGAAATTTTATGATACTGAAATTTATGCTACAATTTAATTTTGAAATTTTAATGTATCATAAATATTGATGTAAATAGAGTTAACGTTGATGTTTGTGGTAGGAATGTGTTTGTTTGTTTTTATGGATGAGGATGAAAGTTTTAACTAGGTGAGCAGCCGAGGCGGAAAGAGTAAAGGGGCGATTATCAGAAGAGATTCAACAGGGCGAGAATCACAGCAAATCTTGGTGCCAAATTCGAGAGGTTCGAATATCTTTTTTTACTCTGGTAAGGCTTTTTGTAGATTTCACAGCAATATATATATATATATATATATAATTATTAAGATGAAATAATAACTTAGACTTTTATGCAAAGCCCAAATGATCATTTCAAATCGAGCTAGTAATTGAAAGAAGGAAAATATAAGGTCTTGTGTAAAAAACTACCTATATATATATATATATATATATATATATATATATATATATATATATATGTTCCGTAAACGGTTAACATTATTGATATAAAATAGGATTATCTTTTGAATTAAGCGAATTTCGATAAAGAACAATGAAAATTTTTAAATACAACCCTGAAAAAATGATACCAAACATAAAAATATCATCGCGGTCTAAATCCAGTGTGTGATAAAACTGGAACCATATTTTGTTTAACTGTAGCTACCATTAAATAGTAATTGTATTTAACAATTGAAATATTTATCTAGATTTGTTCCATAGTTAATTTAAGTTCATTAAAAATTTTGAAATTTCAACAGCTCCTAGTTTATAGAACCTTTGGTTCATATGATGTTTTCAATCAGCCATCGGAATTTGTAGGTCTCATTTCGATACACGTTATACAGACATAAAAAACGATTCCTGTAACAGTTTCGTAAAGGTTTAGCAAATTCAATTGCAAAAAATAACGCTTTTGTGCTAAAAATTCTGTTTAGGAGCAATTCGGGCTGGAATTGAATTGAAATTACTAGTGCGGTAAAAATCCACTGCACCATAAGCAAACAACTATACCCCAACAACGGTAGCCTAATAATAAGTATTTTAATTTATATAAGTATTAATAGCGTGAGGAAATACATATTTCGCTGTTAATTGATTATGTCGGTAATCAATCATATAACCACAGCGGAAACTCAGAATCGTAGTGTTTATGCATTTTGTAACTGATATGATCAGCCACCCGTATAAATACATACATGAATTTTAGGGTTATTTAAATACAGAATTGTATTTGCACAGATTCCGATTTTATTCAATACCTGAATTACAGATATACGCAAATGTATAGTAAATGATTTGTGTACAAAAGTTCTTGAATGTTGAAGGTTATAGAATGCTAATAATTTTATTTTAAACTAACTGCAGAAGATTGTTTCTCTAACTTTTTCTGTGTTGTGTTTGTTGTTCTAATCTGTTTTGTACTGTATTCCTGGATGTGTGCGGATGAAATTAAATTTTTGAAAATACTCTCTTGGCAATCTAAAAAATTAAAAGGACATTTTGGCCGCCAAGGACATTTTCAAAAATTGTCCATTTTTATCTACACACGCACAGAAACACATTACAAAGGTATTTGAACAGAGAACATATTATGTACAGTTCTTGCATTTGAATATTTCCGCTCTTACTTAACTAAATTACACAGTCCTTACTTTATTCACAATCATTTGAGTATTATTAAAGATCTCTGCTACCTTCTCAATTTTGAACGGTTGCGTATTCATCACTCCCATATCATTCTATTAGATTATTTAGTCGTAATTGAAATACTTGAGACGTACGATTTACCTATATTATAATTTAAATAACTATGTGTCGCCACCTACGGTCTAGCGTTGACAAGTAGGGGTTGCCGACCTGCTACAGTGGAGACCCAGTGTGTTCTCGAGTTTGTTAAAGACCAAAAGTAGAGTAAAAAGGGCGGCAGGTAAATTTTCCTCCGGACAACCTCCCAAGTACCTCGCATCACCAAATATACCAAACTGGTACAAGTGCCTTTAGCCAGGGTATAGTTACTAAAACACCTGATTTATATTCCTCAAGAACCATTTTCAGGTAGTGCGTTGATTATTAATGAAACACCAAACCTATATATTATCATTGATTAAGCCAGTTAAGTATAATCCTATATTGGGAACAAATTTAACAATATTAGCAGCTGAGTTAATGCCCCCAAGGTATAGTTACTACGGTTGCCACTGCTTGAGCTTGTAACGATTTTATTTCTTATCTAGATGTGTTCATATATTTAATCTCTTTATTTAATAATAAACAATATAATGCATAATAATGCTATACAATCCACTAATTAAATATTTCCTATTACCCAATAAAGTATTAGCATTCAATTCAAATTAAAATTTAATTTCCACGGTGACAAAATAAAGTTTCCATTTAGTTTCATTCCTAGAGCTCCATCTATTAAGAAATTGTGAAGTAATTTTGTTTCCGGGCAGCAACTCGCTTGACCCCGACACTTTCAATACAGCTGTGGTGAAAGCAGGTCGAGTTGTTCCTCGAATCCGAGGACAATGGTTTTTTGCAGTTTTTCGTGTTGGAAGCACGTGCGGATTAAATTGTTCTTAGAGGAGAGAATGTCATCTCCGAAAGGCACTTTTGATTGTCCACTTGTTGGAACAGCTCGTAGATGACGTGAAATTTTTTGGTTGAAGGGCCGTGGTAACAGTGAGTAAAATTTGATTCTGTAACCATATTAAGTAAAGATTTTCAGTGCAACTTTATTTATATATAACATGAAATTTTACATATAGTATTCAATTTAAATTAACATGCAACGTTTGATAATTTTCGTGGTTTAATTTATACATAAAGCAACTTTAAATTAGCATGCAGATTGGTAATCAGAAGTCTGGTTTAACGTAATTTTAATTAAAAGCAAGAAGAAAATATAGGAGTTTACGCTTTGTTCAAGTGTGGACCTACCGAAATTTAATTACTTAAAATGGATGCCGAGTAATGTGGAGTTTCAGTAAGCAGAAAAGTTATTTGTTCTAAATTGGAGATTTCCTTATTTTAATGCTGACGCAAGTTTCCTAGCAGGTATTTTTCAGTCAGACGGAGTTTTGGTATGTAGAAATTTGTTTTCGTATGTTAGCTGAACTATGGACATAGCAGTTAGATAATTTTTTGTTTAATCAAGTATTTAAACTTCAAAATAGGTCAAGGACAGACTATAAATATATTTTTCAATATTAAAAATAGGAATCTGTAAATTTTACATTTCTTAATATTTTATTAATTCATTGAAACTACGGAAGATGTCATTACGTGTTAGAGAAAGTAAATTCTTCTATTTAAGAAAAATTAGAAATTAAACTTCTATGTTTGCTATTTCATTATTAACTATTTGGAATTATGTATTGTAAGGTTATGGTAGATCTACCCAAACTAACATTTTTGTTATCAGTAAGTAACAGTTTAGAAAGAAACTTTATGCTTTATCAGTTTGTTAATAAACATTGGCTAGCTATTTCTTTACAGAAATAACCATATTTAACTTGATTGGTACTGATTATATCCAGTGCCTTTGTAAATAATTTTCACAAATTAAATTAATCAAAATAATATAAAAAAAGGATATTTTGTAAAAAAGCACATATTTGAATACTAAAGGAATAGATTTTTATTTTTGAACAAGACTATTCTTTTTAATAAGGATGAATGAAAGTTGATTCCATTTGAATTTTAAAATTTTGAGTATAAATACACAAACAGTGCTATTCTTTGTTTAATCTGTTCACAGGTGTAGCAGTGAATTACTAAGGTCAAAGTCGAGCCATAAGGTAAGAAACTTTAGGGATTATGTTATCTTTAATAAACTGTATAGCGGTTATAGAATAAAGGTTTCCGCATTCGCCTTGTACAAGGGACTTGAGTAAGGTCTTCTCTGTATAGAAAAATACGGTGGCGCCTTTCTCTTTTCATATTTTTGGTCGCAATTCAACCCCGACCCACAGCTCATGTTCCACCCAGAGCATATAGTTCGACTAGCCGCTTTGCCTTTGAGATTTCCACAACTTTGAGCCATTTTCCATCAGAACTTGCCGTGGGCTCTATTCGCTTATTGGAAATTCTCGTTAAATAAAATCCCATAACTATTAAGGCTATAAATAGCGCCCAACGTATAGGCCTCGAATGTTGTACCAATTGTATAAGCACATAACGTGCAGGCTTCGATTAACTTTGCTTGTTTACACTTGTGATTCGTAAATCATTTACCCTAAGATTAATTTAGTCTATTGAAGTTGCTCGACTGAAGTTTTAGTGCAGATTGTTTAATTGAGTTAAATTATAGTTAGTTACCTAGTCTATTTCATGATGGCGGAAACTTATCAAGTAGTTTATTTGCATAGAGATGAATTGGATTATGAATTGAGAATCCGAGAAGTTGTTAGCAGCAGACCGATGCAGGATAAGAGGAAAATGTTAGGCCGATTATTAGCTAAAGAAACAACAGTACCTGGTCGTTTAATTGATCCTTCCGCATATGTCGTAGAATATACAGATGAACGTGATGAGATTGAGGCTTCGATAGAATCAGTAAAAAATGTTTTATTAGAATTTGAAGGTGAATTAGCAGACCCTACATTTAAAAGGATACAGTCGAGATTAATACATCTTGATGGTCGAGTTAGGAGAATGAAAATCCCTTTAGATAATTCGGATGAGGTTACTTTATTTAAGAATGAATCGTTAGCAACTATTCTTACCATGGAGGCAGAGCTACATGAAAAGCTTAAGAAGAATGAAGATGTAAGCGCATATGGTGAATTTTCCATGAGAGAAACCATTCCAGCTGTTGTCAGTGCTCCTATTCATACTGTTTCATATTTAGTACCCCCTATTCCAATTGGTTCGTGGTCAGTAAAATTTTCTGGAGATCCAAGACAGGTTCATCAATTTTTAGACAGAGTAGCTGAGTTAGCACACTCGCGTAAAGTATCTGAAGAAGATTTATTTAATGCTTCTGTAGAATTGTTCACAGGTAACGGTTTAGAATGGTATCGTTGTGTTAGAAGTTCTTTAACAAACTGGAGTTCTTTGGTTATTCGATTAAAGGAAGATTTCTTACCATCACACTCAGAGGACGAGATTTGGGAAAAAATTAGGTCGCGTCATCAACATAAAGGAGAATCTGTAGTTATATATATAGCCCATATGGAGAATTTGTTTAGTAGGTTACCACAATCACCTGCGGAATGCACAAAAGTTAGAATGGTATAAAAGAATCTATTACCTGATTTTATTTGTCAATTAGCTCTAACGGAAATTGATAGTATGTCAACGTTAATAAAGTTGTGTAAGAAATTGGAAGAAGCTTATGCATCCAAGCATAAATTAGTACAAAGTCCAGTGAAATATGTTCCGAAAGCATTAGGAAATTCAAAATTTCAAGTTGAAAATAAGTGGTCAGCTCCTGTTAAAAACTTTTCAGCGCGAACTGGTCGCAGTTTTTATAATCAATCATTTCCCCCTCAGATACAATCTCTTGGTAATAATAATAATCTTTCTAGTAGAGTCCCTGTAAATAAATTTAAAATAAATAAACTTACATGTTGGAATTGTTTGGAAGAAGGTCATACATTTTGGAGGTGTAAGATTCCTCGTAAAATATTTTGTTATAGCTGCGGATATAGTGGAGTTAAGTCAATAACTTGTCCGTCGTGTTCAAAAAACGAGTAGGTAGGCAGATGCAGAGTGGCCGGCATCATGCTTTTATGCAAAAGGCTACGGTTATGTTGTGTGAACAGGAAAATTTTTTTGATAAAGATGATTGGTCAAGATGGCTAGGCATCGTTAAAGATTTTTGTCAACGGAACGTCAAGCCAAAAGCTGACGCATTAGTTGTAAGGAAACCTCAGGACAATCGTCCGTACATTATGGTAAAATTGTTAGATAGAGACGTCACAGGTTTGTTCAACTCTGGTTGTACTACTACCGTGGTTGGTTCATTAGCATTTTCTGTTCTTGAAGAATTAAATTTAAAAGTTTTTAAAATTGAAAAGAGAAAAGTTTCCTTTGCTGATGGTGCTCTTCAAGAAGTTATTGGTTCAGTTAATTTACCTATTAGAATTGGAAGACAATATCGTATTGTTAACGCTTTGGTTGTACCATCTCTTCCTCACACATTTATTTTTGGTAGCGATTTCGCAAAATCCTTTGGTTTAATAGCAGATTTCAAAAACAATACATGGCATATTTAAGATTATGATAACAATAGTATTTCGTATATAGGTCATTCGTCAGTACCCTTAAGTTGTAGTAATCAGTTACTTAGTTTAGATGATTTGTTAGAAACACAACAAGTAAAAGCACGAATAGCAATAGAATCCTTCAATGAAATTAGTAGTGAAGAGAGACTAGGGCGTACCGATAAAATTGTTTTAGATATTGATACTGGTGATGCAAAACCATTTCGTAAAAAACCATACGTCATGTCCCCCTTTATAAGTAAGATGTTAGATAAAGAGTTAGACGAGATGTTGAGATTAGGAGTAGTGGAAGAATGTCAGAGTCCATGGTCATCCCCTGTACTGTTAGTTAAAAAACAAGACAGCGAGTACAGATTTTGTTTTGACGGAAGAGCGCTCAATGATATTACCAAACATGATAGCTACCCATTGCCAAATATCGATAGGATTATTAATTTACTTAGAGGTGCAAATTATATTTCTAGTTTAGACCTTAGAAAGAGTTTTTGGCAAATCCCACTTTCCGAAACATCGAAGGATAAAACAGCATTTAGTGTTATTTCAAGAGGACAATATAGGTTTGTCACCATGCCATTCGGATTAAAGAATGCTGCTCAGACGCAACAGCGTTTGGTTGATTCGATTTTTGGACCGAAATTTGAACCACATGTTTTTTGTTATTTAGATGACTTTATTTTGTGTTCAGCATCTTTTGAGGAACATTTAAAGTTATTAGAAACGGTGAAAGAACGTCTTAAGGAAGCAAACCTTACGATTAACTTGAAAAAGTGTGAATTCTTTAAGAAATCGTTAAAATTTCTTGGTTATATTGTTGGATCAAATTCCCTTCGTACAGATCCCGAAAAGGTTTCTGCTATGGTAAATTTCCCCAGACCTAAGACCACTACTGAGGTCAAACGTTTTTTAGGAATGTGTAGTTGGTATCGTCGTTTTATAAAAAACTTTTCATCTTTAGTGTCACCGATTAGTGATTTAGTAAAAGGAAGAAAAAAGGGTCAATCTATTGTTTGGACGTCCGAGGCTGAGGACTCATTTGTACAGATCAAGCAGGCTTTAGTTTCCGCTCCATTGTTATCACAACCAGACTATTCAGTTCCATTTATTGTCGAATGCGACGCCAGTGATACAGGACTCGGAGCAGTTTTAGTACAAAAAATCGATGATGTAGAGCACGTTATTTCTTATGCCAGTAAATCACTTACCCGAACTGAGCGAAATTATTCAGTCACGGAGAAAGAGTGTCTTGCTGTAATTTTCGCTATAGAAAAATCCGACCTTGGGTAGAAAGTACCCGTTTCACTGTTATCACAGATCACTTTTCATAGTTGTGGCTTAATAATATACAAAACCCAACCGGTAAATTAGCTAAATGGGCTGTCCGTTTACGACAGCATACTTTTGAGTTAGTTCATCGAAAAGGAAAGTTTAATGTAGTTCCAGATTGTCTTAGTCGTGCAGTTCCAGTCGTAAATCATGTGGATAATTTAGTTGAGATCAAGTTAGATAATGTGGATCCCTGGTATGTGTCTCTTCGAGAAAAGATTTTATCTTCACCTGATGATTACCCACAATGGAAGGTGGAAGATAATCATGTATTTAAATTTCTTTCTTCAAATTTACCACTCTCGTCGAATGTAAGGGAATGGAAATATTTAGTTCCTAGATCACAAAAGGAAGAGGTTATTCGGATGTATCATGACCCTTCAGTGGCCGGACATTTTGGTTTTTTTAAAACATTGGCACGCATACAAGAGAATTTTTATTGGCCAAAAATGCGTATTGATGTGTTGAAATTTTGTTAAAATTGTTTAACGTGTGGTGCACAGAAAGCATCGAATAGAGGACCCCTTGGTTTAATGGGAAAGGAAAAAGAAGTGAAGTTCCCCTTTCAGATTATTGCTATAGACCTCATGGGCCCATTTCCACGGTCCAAGGTTGGACACAAATGGTTATTAGTTATTGGCGATTGGTTCTCAAAATTTACGTTAATGTTTCCGTTACGGAGTGCAAAACCGCATTTAATAGAACGTGTATTAGAGGAAAAAGTTTTTTTAGTTTATGGTGTCCCCAAATTCATTATTTGTGACAATGGCTCACAATTTAGTGGAAGAAATTTCAAGGCAGTATGTAATAAATATGATGTTCAAAAAATTTGGTTTAATGCAGTTTACTCTCCCCAATGTAATTTTGTGGAAAGGATAAATCGAACCGTCGGAACAGCTATACGTTCGTATATTAAAGAACATGATACCTGGGATATTGAGTTACCCCAGATTCAGTATGCGATTAATTCTGCAAAACATCATGCCACTGGTTATTCGCCAAATTTCTTAGTTTTTGGTAGACATGTACCTGTGTCTGGAAGATTTTATGGTCTTGATGTGGAACCCTCAGTTGATATAGATATTATTTCTGGTGATAGACCTTCGTATGTGTTAGATCATCAAGGACTATTTGATATTTTTATGGACGTACAGAAAAGGTTACATTTAGCTTACATGCAGTCTAGTAATTCATATAATTTAAGGAGACGTAACATTTCTTTCGAAGTAGGTGACAAAGTTTGGAGGTCAAATAGAGTTCTTTCGAAAGCAAGTGATAAGTTTACTGCTAAGCTTGCGCCAAAATATGTTTTGAGTATCGTTAGAAAGAAGATTTCTAATTTGATTTATGAATTGAATAATGAAAATGGTTCAAAGGCAGGCAGATGGCATGTTAAGGACTTAAAACCTTATTCAGAGTTCAGTAATGATATTGAGAAAGGTGATGTTTCTGAACATTAATTAGTATTGTTGATATGTTTAAAGGTAGATAGCAGGAATTATTTCTGTCTTATCTTTTTGGTAAAGTATTTATTTATTGTATTGGAATACTGTTGAATAATCTAAAATTTAGATGTTGGATATGAAGTAAAAAGGATAAAGAAATATTGTGGTGCAGTAAGGTTAATATTAGTCTGCGCTGATATCGTTAGTTGCAAATTATTTGTTTGAGTTGTGATGTTATAAGTTGCATGTTTCCATAGGTCAAATGTCAGTAAGGAATGTTTATTTATACTTTTGGTGATGAATTTTGATAAATTTTGTATATTTAGTTAATATTTTCTTTTGGATTTACAATCTATGGTGAATTAGGTATAAAATCATTCACTTGTTTCATTTAATTCGTTTAGTTTGGTTAATGAGTTGGATATAGTGTTTATATTAGTCTGAAACATAGCTTCTCAAAATTTCTGTGGAGAACAATTGTTTTTGAAGGTAATTATGTAGTCGAAAGGACAACCGAGATTGATGGTATTTCTTGAGAGTATATTGGAAATCAAGTAGCTTGAGTCCAAGTTTGATATTGGTAAGAGACCAATATTGTTAGTAACTAAAATAGTTATGTTGTTATGAATATTGTGTGAGTTGGCAATGTTCTATGTTGTTATGAATATTGTGTGAGTTGGCAATGTTCTATCTTGTTCATTCATGCGTGAGTGAAAATTTTTTTGTGGAGTAAGACGTTGTGACGTTTTACTTGTCTCTTCATAGGTAGAGATATGTCTACATTTTTGTTAGCATATGCATGCGGTAGATTGTTAAACACTCATGATTTCGAGACATGTTTGTTATTTTGGAAATATGTTTGTTATGGATCCCAATGGTAGTGGGAGTCCTTTTTTTCTTTTGTAAGTATGTAAATTATAGTTAGTAAAGTAAGAGTGTGTTTCTCATGATAAGTTAAGTATTTTTTGGTGAAATATAATACGGCAGTATTCTATGTTTTGTTTCTTAAGTTTCGAGTGTAAAATGAGTGATAAAATAAACCCGAATATGTGATAAATAATAGTGAAATTTTACCAATTACGACTTCCCGAATTTGTCCCCTTGTGGCGTGTAGTACGCGTAGTTACTGGTCACTCATTTACAAGTATGCAGTATCTTAGTTGATTCAGAAGTAATTTTGTTTTGGCATGTAAAAATTAATAATAAGTTGTAAATACTAGTAGTAAATTCATAATAAAAAAAAAAAATTCTTCGCATTTATTCCAGAATATTTTCTCGAATTTTTTCTCTTAGAAAGAGGCAGTGTAACAATTTTATTTCTTATCTAGATGTGTTCATATATTTAATATCTTTATTTAATAATAAACAATATAATGCATAATAATGCTATACAATCCACTAATTAAATATTTCCTATTACCCAATAAAGTATTAGCATTCAATTCAAATTAAAATTTAATTTCCACGGTGACAAAATAAAGTTTCCATTTAGTTTCATTTTTAGAGCTCCATCTATTAAGAAATTGTGAAGTAATTTTGTTTCCGGGCAGCAACTCGCTTGACCCCGACACTTCCAATACAGCTGTGGTGAAAGCAGGTCGAGTTGTTCCTCGAATCCGAGGACAATGGTTTTTTGAAGTTTTTCGTGTTGGAAGCACGTGCGGATTAAATTGTTCTTAGAGGAGAGAATGTCATCTCCGAAAGGCACTTTTGATTGTCCACTTGTTGGAACAGCTCGTAGATGACGTGAAATTTTTTGGTTGAAGGGCCGTGGTAACAGTGAGTAAAATTTGATTCTGTAACCATATTAAGTAAAGATTTTCAGTGCAACTTTATTTATATATAACATGAAATTTTACATATAGTATTCAATTTAAATAAACATGCAACATTTGATAATTTTCGTGGTTTAATTTATACATAAAGCAACTTTAAATTAGCATGCAGATTGGTAATCAGAAGTCTGGTTTAACGTAATTTTAATTAAAAGCAAGAAGAAAATATAGGAGTTTACGCTTTGTTCAAGTGTGGACCTGGCGAAATTTAATTACTTAAAATGGATGCCGAGTAATGTGGAGTTTCAGTAAGCAAAAAAGTTATTTGTTCTAAATTGGAGATTTCCTTATTTTAATGCTGACGCAAGATTCCTAGCAGGTATTTTTCAGTCAGACGGAGTTTTGGTATGTAGAAATTTGTTTTCGTATGTTAGCTGAACTATGGACATAACAGTTAGATAATTTTTTGTTTAATCAAGTATTTAAACTTCAAAATAGGTCAAGGACAGACTATAAATATATTTTTCAATATTAAAAATAGGAATCTGTAAATTTTACATTTCTTAATAATTTATTAATTCATTGAAACTACGGAAGATGTCATTACGTGTTAGAGAAAGTAAATTCTTCTATTTAAGAAAAATTAGAAATTAAACTTCTATGTTTGCTATTTCATTAATAACTATTTGGAATTATGTATTGTAAGATTATGGTAGATCTACCCAAACTAACATTTTTGTTATCAGTAAGTAACAGTTTAGAAAGCAACTTTATGCTTTATCAGTTTATTAATAAACATTGGCTAGCTATTTCTTTACAGAAATAACCATATTTAACTTGATTGGTACTGATTATATCCAGTGCCTTTGTAAATAATTTTCACAAATTAAATTAATCAAAATAATATAAAAAAAGGATATTTTGTAAAAAAGCACATATTTGAATACTAAAGGAATAGATTTTTATTTTTGAACAAGACTATTCTTTTTAATTAGGATGAATGAAAGTTGATTCCATTTGAATTTTAAAATTTTGAGTATAAATGCACAAACAGTGCTATTCTTTGTTTAATCTGTTCACAGGTGTAGCAGTGAATTACTAAGGTCAAAGTCGAGCCATAAGGTAAGAAACTTTAGGGATTATGTTGTCTTTAATAAACTGTATAGCGGTTATAGAATAAAGGTTTGCGCATTCGCCTTGTACAAGGGACTTGAGTAAGGTCTTCTCTGTATAGAAAAATACGGTGGCGCCTTTCTCTTTTCATATTTTTGGTCGCAATTCAACCCCGACCCACAGCTCATGTTCCACCCAGAGCATATAGTTCGACTAGCCGCTTTGCCTTTGAGATTTCCACAACTTTGAGCCATTTTCCATCAGAACTTGCCGTGGGCTCTATTCGCTTATTGGAAATTCTCGTTAAATAAAATCCCATAACTATAAATGCTATAAGCTCAGGCGCCGCAGAATTGTTGCATTACGTTTATTTTTGGCATAAACTAAAACACGCCTTTTTCCTTTTAATTCATTATCCATTCACATAGATTCTGTTTATACTTTTCAATACTCCAACACCATCCTGTATATTTCACCTTCCTACAATAAGTCCGTTTATTATATTTTCAATGAAACTCATTTGTTGCGAATTTGGAAAGTTTCCGTTCTAAATGAAATAGTCTGTACCTTGTTTTAGATCTCTGCTGGCTTGTTGCATATTCTGATAACGTAAAATTACTTCCTAAATGCTACGACCTAAAAACCTATCGAAATAAGGTATCGCACTATTTGATAAGTGTTTTGAGTTTCTACTCACCTCTTGGCATGTTGTGATAGCGCGAGGTTTGAATGTTAAATTCTGCTTTCAAAAATGAATTGAATCTGATGATGCAGCTCGTGCTTGGTAGTATTTTTGATTTACTCGTTCTGGTATATCAAGAGCGATGCACGTTTTTTTTCTTGTTGACAAGTGGCGAATATCTTGGGTGCATCGATAAGTTTTCCCGTGCTTACTCATACTAATAAGATTATCTTTTAGCTCTTAACTGTGGGCCAAATTGTTTTTTTATGTAGGCCCGACTGTTTTGTTGCCACGGGGCCAACTGGTGCTTTTTATTCGTAGATGGCTGTTGCCGTTATGGTAATTTGGTAAATGGATCAGACTACCGTGGCCATTCTGTGCTGAGTCACGTCCGCTGGCGTCTAAGATAAGGAGCCAGCTACGTGCAGGTATATGACTTGTTCTCTTTGTATGTACATCAACAAATTACCCCTTATCAGAGTTTAGTGTAGCTATGTTCCAATAAACTTGTAAACGTAGGACTATTGTTGGTTGCTATATATAAATATTAGAATCTGATGCTGCAGCTTGTGCTTGGTAGTATTTTCGATTTACTCGTTCTTCTGCTTAGAAGCGCGATGCAAGTTTTTTTTCTTGTTGGCAAGTGGCGGATATCTTGGGTGCATCCGTAAGTTCTCCCGCGCTTACTCATACTAATAAGATTATCTTTTAGCTCTTAACTGTGGGACAAATTGTTTTTTCTTATGTAGGCCCGACTGTTTCGTTGCCACAGGCCAAATGGTGCTTTTTACTCGTAGATCGCTGTTGCCGTTATGATAATTTGGTAAATGGATCAGACTACCGTGGCGATTCTGTGCCGAGTCACGTCCACTGGCGTGTAAGATAAGGAGCCAGCCACGTGCAGGTATATGACTTGTTCTCTTTGTATGTACATCAAGAGATTACCCCTTATCAGCGTTTGGTGTAGTTATGTGCCAATAAACTTTGAAACGTAGGACTATCATTGGTTGCTAAACATAAATATCAGGATCGTCCAAACAGGTACGATGTGCAACGTTGGTCGAAAGAAGCTCACAAGCTTTATGATTAACTTGAATAGTTTTACTGATTAGTTTTTTTTGGTCAAATGCGAGATGCGCACTTCGTATCCAAACTAATAATTTGTCCATATAGTATACTTGTAGGTGGTTAAATAGCAACCCTCAATTCATTTCTTTTGCTGGTATGTATCGAATAAATTTTTCTTGTATATCCTAGTTAGTTTTTGGTGTAAATTTTTCTGGATTCATAGACATTGGAGACGTTACTACCTAAATTAGTAGTGGGGAATTTAGGAAGGTATTAAATAATGTTGCCGTCATACCTTTTATTTTATACTATAGAAATTCTTTTGAAGAGTATGACAAAGGAAACGGTTTTTTTAAGTGGGTTTTCTTTTTTATGTAACATGTTGCCTAATTAGACGTTTTTCTGTTACATGGTTCTTTTGTTCTAAATTAATGTGTGCTCTTTATCTCAGGCCTATCCTTTACCGTCCCGCCTACTCGCTGATTGAGCGCGGTTATTCTTGTTTTAGATTTCAGGCTAGGTCGAGGTAGGTAGCATAAATTTTGGCACCCGTGTGGGTCCGGGAATAGAATAGCCCCATGGTACGACCTGCCTGTCGTAAGAGGCGACTACAACAGTCCAACACATACACACGCACACTTTATACACACACACTAACACACACACACACATACACACACACGCACCCACACACACACACACGCACCCACACACACACACACACACTCATAAATAACTATACTGAGATTCTGTTTTATTTTTTTTGTGCGATTCTTAAGTTCTTTTGTTTGTTCTTGAACTTGTTCCTTGGTGTTATTCTTTTTAGGCTTTTCCTCTTTGTTGTTGTTGTTTTTTTTCTTTCGTCCCTTTCGTATCACATTCCTCTCATTTTTCCTATGACTGGTGTTACTTTCTGTCGGTCTTCGTGCTGACTTGGTATATTTTTCGATCCACTTCCTGTGATAGGTACTTTCTAGTCCGTTTTTCTTTTCTTCGGAAACCACGACTTAGTCGACTTTAGGACTAGTCAGCATTTCTTTTCTTTGATTCTTTGGTTGTTGCGATTCTTGGGTACCACAGTTTGAAGTAATTTTTTTTTCTATCCAGTATTTTTGGTGTTCCTGAGGCTTGACACTTTTGTCATTTTGGCTGTTACCGTTGGTTTTCTTCTTCACTTCTTTCCTATACTGTAGGTTTTCTGCAGGAACCAATCTTCGTTTGAGGTTGAAGACCTTACTGTTTCTTTTCTGAAAAAGTATCCGTCTTTGACGACTTTGACAGTGTTAACGTCATTTTACCTTTGTCCTCGCTCATTGCTACTACCTACCTATCTTTCCTTGTGTTTTCTTCAGTTTATTTTTTTTTGTTTGTTTTGTCCGGTACCTTGGTTCTTCAAGCCGAATGAGAATTTCTTTTTTTTTAGTTTCGGAACGCTTTCTTTTTTTTTATCCTTTCTATTATTCTATGTTGGTCTTTCGAATCGGCTATCTGTTTTTTTTTGTTAGTAATTTACTTAAGCGATTTTTTCTCTTCGAATACGGTACTGTCGTTACTTTTGATTTCCTACCCCGACCTTTTAATTTTGCTGGGGAAATTTGTTACGTTTATTTTCGGTATAAATTAAAATACAGCTTTTTCTTTTTAATTCATTATCCATTCACATAAATTCTGTTTCTACTTTTCGATACTTCAACACCATCATGTATATTTTACCTTCGTACAATAAGTCCGTTTATTATATTTTTAATGAAACTCATTTCCTGCGAATTTGGAAAGTTTCCGTTCTAAATGAAATAGTCTTACCTTGTTTTATATTTCCACTGGCTTGCTACATACTCTGATAACATAAAATTACTTCCTAAATGCGGCGACCTAGGAATTCGTCGGAATAAGTTATCGTACCATTTAGTAAGTGTTTCGAGTTTTTAATCACCTCTTGGCATGTTGTGATAACGCGAAGTTTGCATGTTGAATTCTGCTTTCAAAAACAAATTGAATCTGATGATGCAGCTCGTGCTTGGTAGTATTTTTGATTTACTCGTTCTGATACATCAAGAGTGATGCACGTTTTTTTTCTTTCTGACAAGTGGCGGATATCTTGAGTGCATCGGTAAGTTCTCCCGCGCTTACTTATACTAATAGGATTGTCTTTTAGCTCTTAACTGTGGGCTAAATTGCTTTTTATGTAGGTCCGACTGTTCGTTGCTACAGACCAAATGGTGCTTTTTACTCGTAGATTGCTGTTGCCCTTATTTAGCATTGAATATATAGCAAATATTTATAAACCAAGGTAAACAGATCTGTGTATTTTGGGTGTTTAAAAACTTTACGGTCGTATTTAACATTGTTGACATTTTGATTCCTAGTAGAAATTATCAAAATTCTCATATTTAAATACCTGAGTTTAAAAGATTAGACCACGTTTTTATTGTACATTTTTGTATATAAATTTTACAACAGAAAAAGGCAAATTTAATTAAAGAATTATCATTTGATTTAATTGAACAACTGTTTTATTTTGAACAAGTGCGTCCAAGGGTAGAAATAAATAAGTTAAAAGAGAATATTTCCCCTTTATAAAGAATAAGGTCGTTGGTTGTCATACAATGAAGAAGTACTATACAGTGCTTTCAAGAAGCTTGATATTTAAATTTCCTTTTGCTATTTATGCTTAAATTATAGATATTAATAACTACTCTTCTTCTTTATTGTATAAGGTAGCAAGAGTGTGCCTCTTGCGTCCTTCGTTATTATAATAACATTGTTGTTTTTTAGATCCTGCGTGTTCGCAGTAAAAGCGATTTTTCCCCTTAGGATTACCCGTGCTTTATCAACTTTAGGACTTGGTGGCGCCTCTTTTGCACCCCTATATTTTTATTTGAAAGTCAGTATACGAAACAATATTTTTGTTGTGAAACCTACGACCACTCCTCATAAGCTCTACCCGAGGAATAGACCCCTAGCTTAGTCAAAAGACTGTCGATTCCCCTTCACTATAAGAATTAAGTCGTTTTATTGGCGCACAAACGCCTTTGATTATTTTAACCTTGCTTGAAACAACAAGGGTGACCAATGTAGTACCTTTGGGTGGATCATTAGAAAATCAAATGTAGCGTGTTATCGTTGAGTGCTAGAAATATGCTCAAAGTAATTTCTATTCTATAATGGGCTTTCAGTGAGTATTTATAGAAAACAATTTTATAATACGTTTGTTGAACGGGATCTATATATTTTGAGTGTTGATTTGCGTGGGTTCCCTTGGGATAACAATTATAAAAATCTTATGCTGTTGTAGGTTTTTGAACCAATGCTTACTTGGCGGTGACATAGAAACCCCATTTTCTCGTTACAGCACTCTTCGCCTGGCTATTATTGCACGAAGGTTAAGTTATGATGAGATAAGTACATTGCAGTTACTAAAAAAACTTTTAACAGCTTAGGTGACGTAACATGTAACGATTGTCTTACTCACTTACGGTACGTGGATTTGCTTGTTCTATAACAAATATTAAGAAACTGATGAGCAAATTATTGTTTATTATTTAATGCTGTTATTATTAAACTAAGAATTTAGTGCATGTTTTGTGTGATATTGTCTTTATATTAATCGATAACTAAGTGATTTGGAAATTATATACAGACTTGATAATTATCCAACAGGTTTGGTATTTGATTAGTTATTGCTGCTAGTTTGTTGATTGCGCTGTAGTGCACTACTCTAAATATTTTTTTGAGTCCTAGGTTTAGCATATTCTATTGAGGCGAGCTCATCGTCGTCAACGTAGTAAGTAAGTAGGTAAGATTCTTGTGAAAACTAGATTTACTTTTATACTCTGTATTTTTTTATCGATGTATGTTTCGGGGAATAAATATGTGTAGACGTGCTGGAAAAAGCTCTATAATTATTCCGTTCGTTTTTCTGTGTTATTAGTTGGGTATTGTATTTTATTGTATTGGGCAGACTATTGTTCTGTTCGCATGTATATGTTGTATATATATATATATATATATATATATATATATATTTATATATATATAATACTATGACAAGAGTGTTATTTAGGGGTATATTGAGTCATAATGGTTACACGATACATATAAATAGTACTAGAAGTTAGAAAACTACATTTATTTATCATGAAAAATATGCAATGTGCACATTATGCAAAGAGCAAGCATTTATCACCCTGTATAAGGATCGAAATTGACTTTAAGTAATGCCGGGGAGCATATCCTTGAGCAATAAATACACATTCAGCAAGAGAAATAACTCTACACACAATCAAACTGGTCTTAAACTAAAAAGCATTCAGAAATTGTAAATAGATACGCAGTAAATGCAGTAAAGGCTAGAAAATCATGATACAATTCCCATTAAAATTAATCATGCGATAGTGAAAAGAGATAGCAAAGAGCTCTGATAATAAACGCATTTTTTCGGAATAAATACGTTTTGGAAACCCAGGGTGTAAACAGAATATGTTAATTTACGTCATTTCATCTACGTGATTTTCTATATGAAGTTAAAACAAAACTCAAAGTATTATCTAGACAAACAAACGCCGTAAGTTAAATTACGTGCCAAGGCGATTAGAAATTCCTGTAACAACATTAAAACATACAGTCAAGAATAAATGCATAACAGAAATCCATTGGTATCCTACGTGACCAAGAACATCGTTTCGGCGAATTATTTCCAGACGGATACCTGTAGAAGCCCAAAATATTCAAAACATCCTATGGCTTGTCGTAAATTTTGAACAGATAACGCCGACAGCCCATGAGTTTTAAATAGGGGCGTTGCTTATATAACATGCGAATTTGATAAGCAGGCAGCTTTCATTCAAACCGAGCACAGTTCACATCACTTGTAGTGAAGAATTTACGCAGCGAGTGAATATTAAAATTAAATATTTGTGAAAGCGGTGTTAGAAAATTTTAAAGTAAATAATAGTGAGAAATAAATGAGACAAGGTTCGCCGTTTGTTGGAAAACGTGAGTAAAAGTTTATTAATTAATTAATTAATTTTAAATATTCATAATGTAGGGCTTTAAGTAGCTCTAAGAAAGACTACGGAATAACTGGGTAATGCTAAATAAACTAAGAAAATACTAGATTATTGATTAAACGGAGTAAAATTTGGAAACTAAATAAATTAATAGTACGGGGAGAAAATCCGAATAAAAACAGAGGATTGTTTTAAGCATTAAATGGAGCAACTCAACTGAAAGTAATCCTGGGGTACTGATCCAGAGCACGCACTAGCAAATCCAGGGAGAACATAGAAGAACGCACAAGGAAAACTACAGATCAGAAATATCTAGCATAAGGCATTATTTTCTCTTTATTCTGAACTTTGACTATACTTATTATACTTGAATATTTTATGTAAAGAGTCGACAAAAATTTCTTTTATACGTGAAAATTTACGTAAAAAAGGGAAAAGTCTTGAACGTTGAAAGATTTTCCAGTAGAGTACAGTGTCATTTTTGCTGGCTTTAAAATAAGGAAAGCGAGCTATAATTTTGAGAATAAACAATTTAAAAAATATTATTACTTGATTCAGGGGTTTATTTTGTCATACAGTAAAACATATTAAGCTGTGAAGTGTATATGATTTTTTTTCTTTCTCATTTAATAAATATTAGTCGATTTTGTTTCTCTCATTCAAAGCAGGAAGAGTTTTAGATAAAAGGGGAGTAAATTGTTTGTTATCGTAACGTTGTACATTCTGTGTGAATTAGACTGAACTAGCCAAGGCATATTTAAATTTTAGGTTACTAAAAGACACAGAGCGGTGGCGGGCAGCAGGAGACTGAACGTATAATTAACATCGGCGTGCAGCGTTATCATATCAATCTATACTAATCGCTTATTTCCCGGGCGAATTGGGCTGTGTGTTCTTTTATTTTGTTCTTTAAACACCCCCCATCTCTGACTGCGTTAGTGTGGTATTCATTTTCTTTCTTTCTTTATTGCAATTCGACGATGGCCCATTCGTTTTACATGTAACAAATCTGGCGCTCAACGTGATTTTGATTTTTTTTGCACATCCATTCGTCCGATAATAATTTTCGTTTTGTCCGTTTTATTGTTAATTTTCTGTCACATGAGGTTTTTCTGTAGATTTTTGTTCCGTGCCGAATTATTGGAATTGTGTTTTCTCTGATAATTTTAGAGCTCCTGCGTAAAGAAGATTGAAAACTCTGGTGTCCAAATTCTCATCTACTTCTCTCTATTTTTGTCCATCATTTTTCGTACTATTCGTTAAATTTAATTTGTTTACTTACTTTTTGTAATTCCTTGGTTATTCTAGTTATTATATTACTTTGGCGCATTTAAGTTACCGGCTACGAAAAATTGAGCTTTAGTACAAACTCGATTCGAGAGGTTTTGATTTCCAGGCCAATGTGGATGAGCTATGCAGGTCCGTGCACAGTGCTTCTCATCTGGATTGCTACAAAGGCTTTGCTCCTACTTCCGGAGAATTCGATTTTGTTCCAAACAGGAAAGGGTTACAACTTCTATCTAAGAGCTACAACAATCTCCCGCTGAGGTTGATAGTGACAAGTATTCTCTTACGTTCAATTGGGTTAGTTCCCTGTGGCTACACAAAAAAAAGTCGCTTTTCAAAGATGTCCCTGACCGAGGGGAAACGTTAAATTCATTCCCAATTATTACTTACTTTGGTCAATCTCCACAGAACTTTCGAGACCAAGATAAAAGCATATCGTCACAATACGATTTCATCCGAGACGCCGGTAGCCACTTCTAGTCTTGCTTATGCTCTTAATGTGGATGCGGATAAACCTCTGTTACTCACTTCCAAGTTGGAATCGGAGGGTGAACCGAAACCGGTTTCCACTACACTTCCTACTTTCCTTCCTGCCTCTCATTATTTTCAAACAGTAACAAAATGGGGATTTGAAATTTTTCGGCGATCCGAATACCATTTCGGTTCATAATTTTTTAAAAAGCGCTCAACGTTTTCGAGCATGAGTTATTTCAGTTCGCGGTGGATTTATTTGAATCGAAATCGTTGTTGTGGTGCCGCAGTAATCGGCACATATTTTCTAACAGGAATTCGTTGTTCTGCCTTTTGCTTATGTAATTATGTTTCTTTTTCTGATGTTATCAATATGCATTTAAATAAATGAGTTTTGGGTTTAACTTATTTTAATTGTGAATACGTTTAAGAAATTTCACATTTTTTGGTACGCTAACTCATTCGTCAGAAGTCGTCAAATTATGCAGTGACATTTGCCTGCTTTTGATCGGATGGAGACCCTGATGAAATTGCAAAGAGTTTGAATAAACGTTTATGTGTATAGGTTGTAACAAATACGATTTCGCCCCTCATTAATATACGCCTTTGTTATAATTATTTAATTCACAAGGATCCTCTACAGTATTGGAAGCTTCTATTTCCACTTCATTAAAATAATATTTATTCGTCACATCTGTGTTCATGGTTTTAAAATAACATTTCAGTTACTTTGACATCCGTGTTGATGCGAGTATTTGGTTCATTGCGCCTGCCTGCTTAGTAAAACACGAGAATGCTTGATCTAATTTTTAACAGCAGGTTGTAATTAAAACAGACAAATTTTTGAAGCGTGTCGAAAGGTTGTTTCAAAGATGTTATCCGACCAGCATGTGGCTTGGTCTCGGAGGATTGCTTGGTCTTTTCGAAGTAGAAATCATCATCAGGTCAGTCGGCCTCTAAGATAATACAAATATAGTGGGTTTGAAGAACATTATCTACGGTAGGTAACTATTTTTATTTTTGTGTTAAAATTAATTCCGTGGTTTTATAGTGCAAGTTTAATTAGGTGTTACGAAGATTCAAAAGTTTTTTAGTTATGGGATATTGGAAGTTTTAATTATTGATTATGGAGTATTGTAAAGCTTTCGATTATTAATTATTCTGAGTAAAAATGTTTTAAGAGTATCCTTATCGTGAACAATAAATGAACACTCTTAGTAAATAGAAATTCAGTGTGTAATCTCAAGAACAGGCGAAGGTCGCACATCTGTCGTTATAATTGTACACAAAGTTTAATGGACGTAGGTACGAAGTTCAAGTTCATATGAATGGGTAACTATTTCTTTCTGAAAATAAATATATATTTGAGGCAATCTAATGGTGTTTTCTGTATTTAACTCCATACCATAATGAAAATGTAGTGACCTTTTTGTAAATTTTGTATATCAGTTTAAATTGGCGTACGTAATTTTTTTGTTTAAGATTAATTAGTTTGATGTAGTGTAAATGTTCGTAAGAACACAAAAATTTAAAGAAAGCTTTTTACAAAATTAATATGCTACACACAAAGTTGTTTGTAACAAAATAAGTGACATTTTATAGTTTCTTCTTAATCTTCGTTGGGAATGAAACCACTCATAGTTTTTAAAATCTATATTATTTACGTTTCGATCCATGACCTAGGATCGTTGTCAAAATAATAAAAACTTCAAGTTTGACGTTTATGACATAAATTGAAGGTTACTTTGATTTATTGATGTTTGAAATATTTGGTTTGAGTACACTAAGCAAAAATTTTTAAAGTTTAAAAGAAAATTTAAAAGAAAATCAGTCGTCGAATGTTAATGTAAATATTATCAAGGCCAAACAGCTTTCCAGTTTCGTGCATATTGCATCTGCATTCACTTTAGCTAGAGCTCTCGTCGAGAACCATCATGGAAACCAAAAGGGTTCTAGCGTGTAATTTGCGTCTGTCCTTGTGCGATAGTAGAGCCCTAGTGCGCTGACACTAGGCTTAGTGGTTTTAACAATGGTAAGAGTTAAAAAATAAGTTATTAGACAAACTGAATAATTTTGTTGTAGCGCTCTTTTAACGACGTCTTTTAATGACTTTTTTAATAACGTTTTTGGATAGTTTCTTTTTATAACGTTTTTTAATGACTTCTTTTTATAAATAACTTCGTGCGAATAATTCTTTTGATAAATTCATTTAATAATTCTTTGGACATTTGTTTAAATAGCACTTAAAATATTCCTTTAATAATTTCGTAAAGGTTACGATAAAACATGTTTTTCAACGCTTCGTTAGAAAATCTTCAATTAAATACTTATTGAAATGTTCCGGCAAATCTTCGATTAGATATTTATTTTATAATTCTCCTGCAAATGTAGAGAAAGAACTTTTAAGAAGTCGTTTTGTATATCAATTGTAAGGCTTCCCCGTATATTCATTTGTTAGAATAAACCCGCCTTATCTGGTTTTATAAAAATAAGGCAGTCTGTATGCTGTATTCCAAGAGGATATTAATTCTACTTTCGCACCTGCGAGCATCAAGTTATAGTTCATTCACGTCAACTTTGCGATAAAATATCGATCTAAGATGAACGTCCTTCAACCGTACGATGAATAGTTGGATTTTATGTAATGTCATGCGAGAAAACAATAAGTTTGGATTTTAAGGAAACGTTCTACAAAGTACGTAGAAATTTTTATGGTTTGGAAATAAAGTCCGATGATAAATTGAAATGATATTTTTGAAGTTGCGAGTGTGAAATTACAAGTAATTAGGAGGAAAACTCTACGATGGTAATTAGTTGGGTCAAGATCTACACACAGTAGAACATCTAAGTTTGGTATTGGAGTTTGGTTGGTACAGTTTGTGCGTATAAGAAAAACGCATGGAAGTTCGTATGGTCCGGTCCAAGGATCACGCAGCTGTTCGTGTCCTGTAAAACATGTGGATTTTACGTCACTTGTTTTCTGAAGAACGTATGTATTAACACCTGCCCTAACATGCTGTAACACCAACACGTAACCAACACTTGCTGAACCAAGGTAAGAGATTAGTATTATTCTTACATTACGTCTACATTTGGTGATCTTTGATACGAGGCTGCTTCAAAAAAATTTCTTTGTAACCACCTACTATCATTAATTCGTTTAACAAACTAAAAAGGACTTTAGTAAATTTTTATTGTCAATACCAGTACAGTGTAATCACAGTTACTAATTTTAATGAAGTTAGGCAAACCTAAAGAGTTTTTATTGATGTTTCATATATGCATAATTTCACTTACAATTTCTGAATGATGAATTAATAGACAATGTAGTTAAATTTTTTATAAATATGTAAACAGAAAAACAGATCTGATATTTCTGGTATAAATTCAAGTTAAATTTTTGTAACGAAAGCAACATTTAAAGTTTTTAATATTTCTTTTGAATATATAGTCCTATCTTATGAGTAGATGAAACCTGTATTATCTTTTCTTAAACATGAATTTTATATTTACAATTTTTATGAAGGAACAATTTTAATTAAAAAAGCAACATTTAATTTTCTTAATTAATTGTTTTATTCTGAACAAGTACGTTCAGAAATAGGGCAACAAGGTATAAGATCAAATAGCGTAAAGTGGTAAACCCAATTTAAGAAAAAGCTTTGATAGCCTTTTTAGAATTTGAAACAAAAATCTGTGTTCATATTATTGTTGCCTGATTAATCTTTGTTGTTTTTTTATATGAGGTAACATGAGAATACCTCTTGTGTCCTCATTTTTGTAAATTTAATTAAATTTTCTTTACAGCCTCTGCGTTAGCAGTCAATAAGGTATTCCTCTTTAAGGACGCCCAAGTCCCCCTTAGAGAAATCCTGTGTTTAAAGTTAATGACTTGGTGGCGCCCTATTTAAACCCTTGTTTTGTTAAGAATCTAGTCTTAGTAAGAAAATAATGCTTTGTAAAAAGAACCACGACCAATCCTCATAAGCTCTGCCCAAGAAATAGACACCTAGCATAGTCGCAAGATATTTGCGTTCCATCATTTTAGGGAAACTCTTCCTTAAAGGTCACTGGTCACATTAGGGGATAAAAAGAACCCGTAACATGATACCCATCAGTGTATAAACAAAGTTATAGGTTTGTTCGTCACATTTTAAGAACCAGTTTTATATTGAAGTATAATTATTATACAGACTATTTTATACCATAAAGGAATTTGACCTTGCATACATAGAATAAATTTTTCTAAAAATATAAGTTCAACAATATATAAAAAATCAATTCATTCACTTATTCACTTGTAAACCAAAAAGGATCCTATTTCGATAACAATTAAAGTTGTATCATATTAATACAAATTCAATATCTTTCACTGAGAATTTTAATAACTAGTATTTATTTTCAAATACATGAAATTTAATAAGAGATAACGTATAAACATTTTCACATTTTGATTGTTAACAAACATTAACACATGTAAAGTGGTATAAACAATGTATATATATATATATATATATTATATATATATATATATATATATATATATATTACTCATATTTAGACCAGGGTAGAAAATTAAATAATCACATCAAGTAATTTTAATCACCGTGTAGAAGCTTTGGGAAAAGGTACGCGTTATTAAAAAACCGTGAAGCATAAAAATTCATTCGTTTTATTAAAAATAAGAGATTTAAATTATTTATAAGACGCTTTATATAAAAGGAAGCAGTATTAGAAAACTCTACATGTAATTTAATTATTCCTAGTAAAGAAACAAAGAGAAATTATGTGCAAAATTTATATTAATTAACTCTATTTTAAGTAACCGGTATTAAACAAAAATGTACTGATAATAATTGAATATTTAATTAGGATTTACTAAAAACTAAAGGGTATTATTTTAATTGGAGTTAATTGAACCGTTAGTAACAGACAATATCTATAAAAACTTGTAAAAACCCAATAAAATACCATGAAATAAAGCTTTGAGAAGTAATATTATGTTTGAACACCTGCGTATTTTTAAAAAGCTCATTCTGCGTAAATTTGGCAGATAATTAATGGTTACAGAGAATCTTGGAGAAACCGTAGCTTAATAGTTACGAGAAATGCTAAAGGTGGGTTATTTCACAAGTCCACATGGACTGAAATAATCGATAATAAAGAATATCAATTTGCACCAATAAGAACAGGGTAGATAGAGACAGATAATATGCGCAAGACCGAGGCACATATAGTAAAAGGCGTGAGTAGAGCAACGTCATAGGGTTGCGATTGGTTGAAAGTAAAAGGCAAAATTTGAGAGGTAAAAATAACATTTCTGTATAAAATTCAATTAGTTATTTCCTGACGTTGCGTGCCGTGTTGAAATTTCTGAGATTTAACTGGGGCGCGTGCAAAATTCGTAAAAATCGCATGCCGGGCTGCGGAATGGGAACATAGCAGGCGAAATTCTTTAGAATTGTCCGTTTTGGAGACTCAACCGACAGACAGGCTAACCTCTATATATACCCAGGGGAATATGAACAAGCTCTCTTAGATCTTCGACTTGATTCAACGCGTTAAACAGTGCTTTTTAGTTTTCCGGTTTTGATTAAATAATTTTAAACAGTTTGCTCGAATATTTTTGTGATGTAAAACAGCTTGTTCTTTACGTGCTACAATAAATGTACTTTAGTGCACTTAGAAAAGAAGATACAAGGTGATAAAGTTAGTATCACTGTACCAATTAGCAAAAAATAAAACAACGACAAATGAATACATAAAAGTAGACAGTTTTGGCGGATATTGGTGAAAGAAGTATGAATTTCTTTGCTATTTTTCGGGGGTATTAATAATTAAATGGTGCATAAACGTGTCTGGATCCACAAAACAAGGTTCAGATATACACAGATGAGTTCCGGAAAAGCCCAGAAACAACTTTAAATAAATGGTGATGGAGAAAATTTTAAAAGCGTTGAGAATCAGAAGCCGTAAATATAACCCAGTTGGAATGGTGTAATTAACAAAGGGACGATGTACATTGAAGCTACGAGTGCAGTAACCTTCAGGTAAATTATACTATTTTGTTCGAACTTTGATATTTTGGTGTGTGTTGAATAACTTTATAATTGATTTACTTAAAATGGATAGTAGTGAAATTGTACTAACAATAATATTTTAATTTTAAGGTGAAATTTGCTTGTTTAAGTAGAAAGGGTATTTAGTATTGATGTTCTGGATTATGATGAAAATTTGGGTATGTCTTTGAGCTCAATTAGACGAACCTGGTTAATTAACGTAAAGGGGTGGTAGATGCTCCCTTTGTACTCAGACTCCGGTCTGCATATATTGTTATAGTAATTAGTAGGCATCCTACAAGGACTTTAATTCTGGATGCACATTAAAATGATAATAAATTTAATTTTGAAATTTTCTGATATTAAAATTTATGCTGAATTTTAATTTTGAAATTTTAATGTATTGTGAATATTGATGTAAATAGAGTTGACGTTGATGTTTGTGGTAGGAAAGTGTTTGTGTTTTTTTATGGATGAGGATGAAAGTTATCTAGAGGAGCAGCCGAGGCGATTAACAGAAGAAAGTCAATGGATCAACACAGTTAAGGTAATGAATAGCTTTTTGTAGGATTCACAGCATTCTTGACGCCCAATTCGTGAGGCTCGATTCGAAAAGCGGCGTACCCGGATTTTGTAGGTTTCACAGCAATATATATATATATATATATATATATATAATATATATATATATTTATATATACATATATTGTTGTGGATTAAATGGGTAATTTAATTCATTTAGTAAAAACGGACTGAGTATTAAGGTATTTTATATTTAATAATGGGAATGTTAGAATTACATGGAAGAAGAAAACTTCAAAGCATATAGAAGGGCAAGGATACGCATAATTAATCATAAGTTATTCTAATCAAACGCATATAAGCAAAAAAGGAGCGTGCTTGCATAAGAAAATCAATAATTTCTAACGCAAATATATTCGTTTTAAAAGCCAACTTGCATTAACACAGATACGGAGAAGCAGAAAATCGAGGAATTGTATTTTTCAAACGGTCAATAATTAACAGAAACACCTGCTTGTTAAATGTTACGTTCAAAAAATTTGAACGTACGTTAATATTAGATTTCATAGAAGTTGTTTTCAACCGTCAATTTGTATAAACAGCTGGGGTAACAAACACCTTAAGAAAAGAGTGAAATGAACAATCAGTAATATATAACAGATAGAGACAAATATAGAAAAGCGTTGGGATTGAAAGTGACGTAAGGTATACACGTGGAATTGATGAGGGACAGTATCGATTTTCTGTAACTCAAGTGGGGTTTGAAACGAGACAACAAACATGCATAGGACTAAGAAGAATAGCGCTTAGGAGGAGTTTAGTGACGACAGAAAACTTTGTCATTGATTGAGAGCCAACAGTTTTCGAAACGAACGTACACGCAAAGGTAGAAAACGAATTCGATATAAACAGCACGTAGGAGGAGAGAATTTTTTCGAATTTAACGACGGTTACGGTCAAAATCTTTAGAAACCGCTTTGGAAAATAAGCTGTTTGGATGAAACGGGTCCAGTAGGGGGTTTAAATTAGAATATAAACACCCAAGCGAAGTTATTAAAGCTCTCTTCTCTTTTACTTCGATTAAGTGCTGAATACTGATTCAGACCACCATAATAATAAAGCTTTTGGTTGGTATTTTGTGAGTGTAGTAAAGATACATTTATTATCGTAGTTGAAAGTATAAAACTGTAGTAGCGGACCTCAAATTATTAACGAGACGTACGAGTTAGTGCGTATTTAAATAAAAGGTCCGGCTACTACAACAAAAATTATTAAATGGATGCATGATATATGGGGGTAAGCAGAACTGGTAATCAAGTTTGTATGCATAAGATATGGGTATGGAATGGTACTGTGAGACGAAGCGAATAGCTTGCAAAGATATCAGATGGTAGAAGCCTGTGGATCCGGCAAGCAGCATAGTAAATGGAAACAACGCCAAGGGGTTTTCTGGTTACCATCTCCGACGAAAATGAAGAATGAAGAATTCTGCAGGTAATTAATTTGAAATTTCTGTTGTTATACAAACATTTGTGAAATTTTGTGTTGTGTGGTTGACTTTTTGGTGGCATATTTATGGTTTTAGAAACTTGTTTTAAAAGATACATGTACAGGGCAATTTACTAATTTTGAGTATTGAAAAGGGGTGTATTTAGAATACATTAAAATTTTATTCAGGATATAAATTGAGTTGTAAAGGGTAAACGGCTCTGTAAATTAGTTTTAATTAATGCACGATTTAAAAAGCATATACAAACAAAACTGGGTTATAATGAGCTCACAATACACCAGTGTGAAGTCAATTTAGGGTAACATGTGGGGCCCATCTACTCATATCTAATCGAATTTGTTTAAAATCATTATAAAAATGAAGGACTTTAAAACATACAATATATTGATCTGATAATTATTGTATCAAACTGTTTGAACACATGTGTAAAATATAATTTTTTAAATTTAGTTTTGATAAATTGACTAGGCTCTAGTAACGCCCTAGTTCTAAGAAACTTTGAGGAGGTTATATTTTCAGACAGTACGAGGTCGTCGTTCCAATCCAAGCTTGTAGTGTCACAAGTAAATAAGTATTATTTTTATACGTTTTGGTTGTTCATGAGTTTTTCTTTTCAAAGATTTCCGTACCTCATCTTCGGATTGTTAAACATTATAGCTATTATTAAGATACGGTGGCGTCCATTAAAAACTCTCTTTGATCGTATACCATCCACGACCCTAGCTCATAGCTCGGCCCTAAGTTGAAGAAACTTAGCTGGCTGGAAGAACTCTTTATAGGGCCCTTTGCACTCAAAGCCTCTTTCCATACATTTTACCCTGGGCTTGAATATTAGACAGGAACCCTTTTTTTTAAAGGCCTGCCGCCTATAAGGTGGAGTAGTTATACTTTACTATAAAAAAGAAGTGTAACAAGGTATTAGAATCGTTTCTCTTTATAAAACTCGGATTTGTCATAACTCTAAAAGGTGACAATTTAGAAAGCTTCGAACTGAAACAAAATTTATAGCAATATGCAATAATCAGAGCAATGTATCAAACTGCACCATCAATTTTAGCAAGAGTGGGTGAATACTTTTAAACCAAATTCACAAAATCGCCCAACGCAGTATACGAATCGATTCCCACAGCACATACGGGACTTTTTATTTGAATGAGAAGCTTGCCTAAAATGAAAAACTTTCAAACTTAAAATAGTTCTTGATCTAAAACCTCTTACAGTGCGATTTCGAAACATTTTTGAAACCAACATTGTATAAATATGTTGAAACTTAAGCCCAAAGTTCCTATAAAAACCTCATGCTCATAACAACTAAACAGACGTGCATTGCTTTATTTTAAATTTACATCAATAAACTAAATTAGCTGACATCGAGTTCGTTCATAAATGACTACTAGTGCTCTTAAGTGCTGTTATAATACATCCGCCATTAGTTACATACGTCAAGCATCAATACAGGAACTTCAATTTAGTGTTATTGTTATCATAACTCAACGATTCCCTATTCACCCTGTTGTGAACATTAATATCTTACCCGTTAATATAGGGAAGTAATTCAATTTTCGCTTATGCTTTTGACAGGTTTAAAATGATTAGCGGCGACTGTTCAACACAGTTTGCGGTTTCCTTATACAGTAACCGTGTTAATGCAACGTTGCGGATAAATATCGTCTGTGTCATGTTTAGTGCATGATGTTGGCAGATTAATATGCTATATGGAGAGCACTTAAGGCACACCATTTACCTCTAGCCTCTAGGGTATTATGAGAATTGAGAATACTTGTTTATGGCAGACAATATAATATTTTAAACTCATGGAAACTCAGAAATTCTTCTTAAATAACAACTTTATTAAGACTTGCTTAATTTTAATCACTTACCTATTTGGTTGTCTAGAACCAACAGGTTTTTCAAATTCATGTTAGTTGGCGTATCTTCGGGAAAAATAAGTATGAGAAGTAAATGCACTATGACGCATTAGCATCCCCGTTAAGAATGTCTTAAAAGCTTTCTGAGGATTGTATTTTAACTCACAACAGACTTTTTGTTAATGCGGCGGTTACCTTCGATAACCACAGACGGTGAGATAAGTGGACATGTATACGAAAACAATAAGAATAGCGGAAACCTTCAAGTACTTACCTGAGTTATTAGATTTAACGGTGTTCGAAGAACTAGTCGTAAAAACGTCGACTTTTGACAGGAGGTCGTATTTGTCTAACAACAAACCATTGCGAAGCATAGCGCACTTTTAACAAAGTTTTAGCGATATATCAATTACACAGAGTAGCTTGAAGGCTGAATCGCGACAAATCTAATGGCATTTAATGTCCACAAGGCGGATGCGAGTTTACCTGCGAGCTAACATTGAACTGAACGTGCAAATTGGGATTATTGAAACACGTAACAAAACCAATTATCATAGGTAAGATAAGGTTATTGCAAAGCACATTGTGCATTTTTATCAATTATCTATTTGCTATAATTATGTTATAAACAACAGTAAATTAACTATAAATACAAACGGAGCACCCCTTACATTTGAAAATGCCTATTGAGAAACGCCTATTAAAGGATTTTCAAGCATGTCGTATACCACTTCTCACAACGTAAGCTCTAAACTTAATTTCGGACTAATTGTTTTAAAACTTAAACCAAATCTTATGTCGACATGGATTTATTTTGTAACTAAAAATTAATTTATGTTTAAAATGGGGCGAACCCTAAAGTTTAGCTATTAATCGTTGTCCTGAAAGAAAAGGGAAGGTCTGTGACAGGTTTCAAAGCTGTATTCCTCCAATTTATATTTGAATGCGCTCACCAATTGAGCCATCGAAAGCGGTAATTAAATCGGAAAGTTGGATAAACTTCAGTCGCATACACAACCATGCACCAACCTAACTTTCAATCATGCCTAGCATTTTTGTCAATCATATTTGACTAGGATCAGATCAGGGGACTAGGAAATTGAACGAACGTATGATAAACTCCAGGTGTTATTCATGGAGTTAGAATGAGAAAAGAGCAGCTAGTTGTAGAAGATTTAATGAAGCTGTGAGACAAGATGGCGAGGAACAGTAGTAGGTGAGTATGATTTAGGAGTGCGAAATAAAAAGGTGATAGCTTAATAGAGTTCTGTATCAAAAATGAATTAATTCTACTTAAAACAATGTTTAGAACTTATAAACTCTGAATATATAGTTGGAAATGTCTTGCAATATAGGTTATAGCGCGTACAGATGTCACACTTTTTAATTTGCAGTATTTTAGGTATAAATTATCATACAACTACTTTATATCTTCTAAGATCGTATTGTTAGTATTAAATAAATTAAAAAGCTTTCAGCTATACGTTTTGTGGGTTGTTATATACATCTGTGTGGCGTTTTAAACACAGTCATTTCGGCGTTTTCTTGCGTGTCCTTGACCTGGTAAACGTTTAAACCGTTTCGGAGAGCGTGCAATCTAAGAATTGCTCTTTAAATTTAGTAACGTAGGTCTTGGTTAGTTTCATAATTGATCTCTTTGTTGATGCGCTAATTTATGAGTAAATTAAAATGATCAGCTAATGTTAGAACAGTTGTTGGTTGTAGTGGCGTTTTAAATACACATGAAACATCAAGTGCACGCCTGATTATTCAATGAAAATCCGAAGACACTGATTGCGAACATCATCCATCACACGGGATTTGAATTTTATCTTTCATCATTACTGTTTGATAAAGTAGTTTTAACGCTTATTGTTGTCTCCGATTAATAAAGTGGGCAAAATTGCTTTTTGGCTGTTAATGTCTTGTTTATGATCTGAGTTATTACAAATATGTTGGTGCAGGATTATACCTTATTTGTTGAAGTAATGAAAATCTAGATACAAAATTAAATTTTTTATATTTGGAATTTCATACGGTGTTGCTTATTAGTTGTTTAATGCATTAGTTTATCAATTCTTGGAAGTTTCCTTTTCAGCAATGTATCATATAATAAAAAACCTACTGTTCTATTGAAAAAATTGTTTTTGGATAACTAACCCAACCTATGCATGTTAAAAGAAACTTACGTACTTTGAACTCAAATAAATATTTAATGGAACAAATTCTTTCATCCTTTGTAGAAGTGTTAGAGGTAGTGGCCCCTTCCCTTTCCCGTAACAACATTTTATTTAGTCAAGCAAATGACACACCTACAACGCTTTTGTATTCACTGCAGGGATCAAGGCAGTGCAATGCAGTGGCAATCTTCTTCTAAATCCGTTTACCATCCGTCACGTAGGTTCTCTTTTGTGGCAGGCAATATACCTTTGATTTACCAGTGCAAAAGATAGATAAAAGGTTTAACTTCTCTCACTAATACCCCGAGGTAAAACAAAATTGTTACAAGATAGGTTTCAGATACATTATAGCTAGATTCAAAAATGCTGTAAAAGGTATCCAAGTGCCTGTACAGATAGTAACCACAATTAGATATTCTTCTTAATCTTCTTTGGGGATTAAACCACTCATAGTTTTTAAAATTATCTTTATTAACGTTTCGATCCATAACCTAGGATCGAAGAGTAACTTAAAGTTAAGAAAAGAAAAAGAAAAGGTAAAGCATGTCTAAATTAACCACAGTTAAACCAAGCGACATCAAAATTAAGGAAGAATGTAAAGCAGGGTTGGTAGTAAAATTGCGCAAGTTAGCAGAAAGTAAAAAAACCTAAAGGCAACCTGGCCATTCCTTAAGAAAGTATTACAGAAAGCATTGTATATTAGAAACTAAAAAGTAAGTACCTAGAAAAGAATGGATAATGCATGAAATCTTATGGTTAGTATAAGAAATTAAGAAATACAAAAATAGAAAAGGGTTAACACAAAATATTGAGCACATGAGAGAAGATAGAATGAGTACTGAATAATGGAGGACCCGACATAACCCATTAAATATTAGGAACTTTAGCTAAAGAGCTTGTAATAGATATAGGACAATGAAGGATGAAGCAGGCGCAACACTAGCAGAAGCCAAACATGTAGCAAGTAGATGGAAAAGCTATACAAAAGCTTTTATATATGGAACATTTTCAAGAAGCAAGATTAAAGCATACAAAGGATTGCAGAAGTATAAAAATGTTAAGGTGATGCGGTATTGTTAAAAAATATTAACTTTAATACACAAGCGAGATTGGCAGAGAATTTAGAAGGAATCGTAACGCTAAGGCTAGTATTAGAAGAAAAGATAAGATTTGAAAAATAACAGTAATAGGTTTTATGGATATGGTAACGTGAATTTTAATGCACTATATGGGATTACATAAGCGGTAAATATAAATAATTAACAGAATTCAAAATTGGGTAGGGTGTAAGACAGGGATGTGTGTCATCACCAATAGAAATGATATTGAAAATCAAAGAGGGAGATTCAAATCTGAGGTATACGGAAAATCCAGCTATATTAAAAGAAGCAAATTGGAAGGTAGGACTAGAACTGAATAATATTAAAGAAAAATTTTGGGTAAAGTTTTATGCATGAAAATCAACAAAACCAAAACGAAGATAATGAAATGTAGTAAATAGATTTTCTGTAGAAAATAGCTGGAAGGGCTAGAGGAAGTACAGGAATTTTACATCTTAAAAAGCTGGATTACAAATGATAATATAAGTAAAAAGAGTACAAGATGTAGAATACCTCAAGAAAGTAAGGCCTTTGAACAAGTCGTGATACTAAAATCTAATTAGCTGTTAAAACAGGACTGTGTTTGAAGTGGCTGCAAAATATGGACATTTGGTTAAAAATTGATTATAATCAAAAATTTTTTGGTTGTGGTGTTATAGGATAGGAGAACGCTGTACAAATGAACTTTGAAACTAGAAATGGTTTAAGAACATATAAACATCACAATAATTAACAGAAAACACACCTAGTTCAGTATTGGCGCTCATGTTCGTCTATTTGTAGGAATCGTTGCACTCGGGTTTCTCCTTGGTTCTTGGGCGCCGAACGGTGAGGGTCTCCTGATCTTTGTAATTCACATCTCACCACGGCATGACTAGGCACGGTTCCAGTAGCTGCGTTCCCCCTAGTTTGAAGGTAGTACATAATTTCAGAAATTGTGAAGTAATTAGTGCGTAACACGTGCCCAAACATCATATTGAGTTGCGAAGGTTCGTAGAGTTTTTTTTTATTTTCTTGTTCCTACGCTCGACAGGATTTGCTTGGGTATGGAATGTGGGCGCGGTTCATTGGTGACAACCCCATCAGTCCAGGTTGTGGTCCCATAGGTGCGAGGTAAACTGTTGTCCATTGTTTATGAGTATGATTCTTGGATGACCATACCTGAATATTACTTCATACAGAAGTAAATGAAGGATCATGGATAGATGGCTGTCGGGTATGTGGGGCGGCTCCGTGGCGTAGTGGTATGTGTGTGACTACTACGCCCAAGGTCCCGGGTTCGAATCCCGACACGGTCCGCTTGAAAAATGTTAGGCGAGCATTTTTCACAAAAATACACCCTCGTTCGGATGAGAGGTAAAATGGAGGTCCTGTGTGTGAGTGTTGTCACGCACGTTAAAGATCCCTACCTTGCTTGGAACAGCAAGGGTTTGGCAAAATTCAAAATTTTCCAGGTAAAAAAAAACTCGCTTCCTGGCCAATATAGTACCTTCGGGTGGAGCATTGGAAAATCAAATGTAATGTCGGGTATGTGGAATGCCTTGGTCCATCCTCTGAACAGATTTGTCACTACCAGTATATATGAATTGTCTCGGCGTGAGAAAATGTATGGTCCCACAATGTCTGCTGAAATAACCTCCATGTCCTGTGGGGTTGGTGTGAGAAGAGTGGACCATTCTAATGGTACGGTCCCTACTTAATAGCGGAACAGGCTTATATATTGTTAAACGGCGCTACAGATTTTTGATCAAAGGTATCGTTTGTTTAGGGAACGGTGTGTTGCTTTAGTATCTGGGTGATCAGCTTTTTCATAAAAGGCGTAGATCACGTCAGTGTGGTTTTCCAAAGATTCAACATTGCTTTGCGTCGTCAAAGGTGGTTTTTTTCTACCACGAAATCTTGGAATATACCCTCCTGGTATGGGTTCCGAGAGACTCTTTGTTTGAGGCTGAGTCAATTCTGCATCATCCTCCTTACGTCTCCACTATTTTGTTGTGCGCTCTGCATGTATATGGACAAGTAGGTGAGGGCTATGTAGTTCGCTTGCGGGATGCTTAAAGTAGTTTCCGGCGGTATAAGCCGTCCTTAGATGGTGGTTTCACTGGCAATGCTTTGCGTGACAGTGTGGCGTGATAAATGATCCGGCTGTTCGTTTTGCGTCCCTGGACAATGTAGGACGTCGAACGAGAGTTCGTGGAGTTGCAATACCTATCGGGTAGATTTGGATCTAGTATTCTTGGTCTTGTTTAACCATTACAGGGTGCCGCTATTGTGGGGAGTGTGAACCGACTATCTTCCAGATAATGTTGATACTTTTGACGTTCCAGATGACGGCCAAATACTGCAACTTGTTGACGTGGTAATTTTTTTTACTGGCCGAGTTTGATAGTGGCGTAGATGATTATTTTTTTTGAGCTTTCTTTTTTCTGATACAGACGTCAGTCTGTAGTACGAATGATTTGTCAAAGTCGAGTCGGTGTAGGGCCAATGGCTGACTTATAGCTTGTTGCATTGCTTGGAAGACCTGTTCTGCTTCGACGTTCCACTGAAATCGCAAGCTGACTCGGAGTAGATTGGTGAGTGGTGCTTGAAGTTCTACGCATTAAGGAATGTATCTCGAAACTAGTTTGTGAGTCAGGGCGGCTTGTTTTAGGTCTATTCAACATGCTTTGCTTCGATTGCCTTGGGCAGTGATGATATGCCCAAGGTGTTTGATTGTTTGAACTTCACAATTGCGCATGTTCTGTGCAAGGTATAATCGGTGTTGCGCCAATCTCTTGAGTACTAGACGTAAGTGGTTTAGGACCTCGATCCTGCTGTTGGAATATATTATTAAATCGTCGTGATAAACAAACACGAATTTCCTTAGGTGCCCAGGAAGTACTTGCTGGAAACTGGAGAAAGCATGTTTCAATCCACATGGCGTTACACAGAACTGGTAGCTGTCTCTGACTGGTGTGGGAAAGCTATGTATGTCTGTAGTCCTCTTCGAGTAGTACCTCCAAATACCCTGACTTGAATTTTATTGTTGTAAATATTGACGCTGTTCCCAGGTCTCAGAAACCCTCTAATATGATGGGCAAGTTGGAACTCTTATTTTTTCCACGATCACGATGGGAAAGTTGTAAGCCGAGACACTTGGCTCGATTACCCCGTTGGTCAGCATATCCTCGACTTATGTGGCTATGATGCACCTATTGACTTACGAGTATCGGTATAGCGGAACCCGGAACGGATTGTGAGGTGTAGTCCGTATGCCGGCAGTTGTAGTAGGTCGTAGTGTTCCACTCGCAATCTCTTAGAGTACGTTCAATAGCTTTTGAAATTTTGGCTCAAATTCAGCTGGAAACTGGTGTGTGTAACGGTTTTGATGGGTGGACCAGTGGTCGGTCTCGGGCATCCGTTTCAAAAGAGTGTTCGACGTTTGTTCATCCGAAGTGTATATAGCCCTTTCGTAGTCCATTACTATTCTGTGGCGTTTAAGCTATTGTTGACCCAAGATCACTTCTTCGGCGAGGTAGGAGACTACCATGATGCTTCGTGGTCCGATTAGAGTAAAGAATTTTCCCTTTTTTATCAACTTTATTCCGATTTCGCCTCGTCTTTCCTGTCATGCATGCTGAGGCCCCGGTGTCTTTGAACGCATTGTGGACTTTTTCGTTAATGGATATTGAAAGCTTGGGTAACACATCGTCTGTAATCAAAAAGTTAAATCGTACCTGTTCTTGTCTTCTGATCGGATGGTGTTCTGTCGTTGTTCGGTCAGTGAGTCGTTTCCCTATGTCCTAGTCGGACAATCTCGGTGCCAATGATGTTGTGTATAATTGTTTCATGATGCTTCGAGGCGATTTTGCTACGCTCGACTTTTTGCAGATGGTGTTAGACATATTCATTCCTTTACCGTTACTCTCGATTTTAATTTGGCGAGTCACCACATCCCAAATAGTTGTAGATGTGTGGTTCTGGATTGGGTTTCTTAGTGCCGATAGCAGAAAATCAGTGACCAGCTCTAAGTCCGGTTAACGTCTCACGGGTTTGGCGTGCAGATCAATGTGGTTGCTGTCTGAGATGACGTCCGTTTTAGGTCATAATAATCGCACATCATCATTGCCCTAATGACAGTGTCACCGTACTGCTGCAGCAACAGCTTCTTGAATTCGTGGTAGTGGGGTTGAAATGTATCGAAGTTTCCACCAGGCGACTTTTTGCCCTCGTAGCTGTGCCGTCTTAGTGAATAGGTTGATTTCCGTTTCTTTCATCGGTGCACTAGAAAGTTAGCGTATGACTACTAATACCAAGATTCCGGGTTCGATTCCCGACACGGACTGCTTGAAAAATGTTAGGCGAGCATTTTTTACAAAAGCACGCCCCCGTTCGAATTAGAGGTAAAATGTAGGTCCCATGTATGAATGTTGTCACGCACGTTAAGTATTCCACCTTGTTTGGAATAGCAAAGGTTCGGCAAAATTCAAAATTCCAAGGCAAAAAGCCTCTTGCTTCCTGGTCAGTGTAGTACTTTTGGAAGAGAATTGGAAAGTATTATGTAGGGTTCATCAGAGAACGTGGCTTTCTATGATTCCATGGACAACGTTGTTGCGTGGTGGAGCTCTTCTACCAATGTTTTAATGTTGGATATCATTGTCGTGGTTTGCTGTTGTTGTTGTTCTTGTTGCTGTCGTTGTTGTTATTGTTGTTGCTGGGCGCTATCGAGTTGTTACAGTCCCAGCGAGAAGAAGAGCAAAAGGGCGAGAGTGAGGGGGAGGCATGATGGGGGGAAGCTAAAAAGGGATAGAAAGAGAAATACAAAGGGTGAAGGAGAATGACTAAAACTTAGGATTTTAGAACGTTTCAGGTGCGAAAACTTTCAAACCTGTCTTGGTTTTTTTCAATTATTAACGGTAGCTAGACCAAAATACATTATTTATCCAATAGAAAAACTAAAGGGAATGCACAAAGGAAACCATCGGCTTTTAAAAGAGTTAAAAGCGCTTAGGGTTAAAAATTGAGTCAAAGGGTACAATTAAAATATTAAACGCCACATTTTCCGTAACGTACTGGCATTGAAGCGTCGGACTGCATTAATTAATCAGATGCGTTATTTTGGTCCATGGAGGTATTAAATTTGCAAATTCCATCAATACAAACCTCTGGCTTAGAAGATGATTTTTGTTCGCTTTGTACAGTCGTTAGAATTAAAAATTTTCTATGAATTTATATCTTTCAGTTTCATTTAGACAAACTTAATTATTAATATCAATCATATTTAAGCATGCTAGTTTTGACTATGCCATTTTGGTTACAAAATGAGAACTGTAGTGCTATTCTTAGAAAGAGTTGAGACTAGAGAATTTTAAACGCAAGTGTTTTTTTAAAGCAAACAAAGGAAAGGTATTATTTGTAAAGCTGAAATTTGATTAACTCTGATTTCTTGAAGAGCTGAAATGCCACTTGAAATCGTACTTCGGTCAAAGCTTCAGCTGAGAGAATATATTTTGATACTTAATTTGACAGCTTTACCTGCTTTCTATTAAATTCTTTAATAGAAAGTTTGAAGAATTAATGATTTAACGCAAGTTTCACGCACGCATTTTTCAAAATGCTAATTTAAATTACTTACAAAACGCTACAAATTAGATAATCAATAAGAACTTACCGCTGATTTTAATCTGAGGCAATAATGATCAAGAAAAAGTCACAGATCACTATCACTGAATAAATCGCCGATATATTCATGCATCTTAAAATGCCTGTCCAAGTCTTACCCGGTCCGATGGAAAGCTTTTGCTTCCGCAGACGCTAATACTGCACTGATGTGCTTATAGCGTCCCGGCGCTTTTACGTCATGGATGTGTCTGAAAACTAGTTATATAACCATGCGCGCTACTGGAAAAGCTGAAACGCTACTGTTACAGTTTGTGTTTGTATCAGGAATTTTCAGTTTTCTGTAAAAGCTGTTGGTATTTAAATGTGTTTGGAAAAGTTTTAGACCCTCAGAGAGCGTTTGTGCTGTTTCTGCATAGATCGAACAGTAATTTTCAGGCTTTCTTTTTTCTGTGGTTTGAAGGTAAGACTGTAAATTTCGTTAACGTAGTTGTGCATATTATACAGAGTGCCTAGTTTCATAATATTTTCCTAGTTTGTACATTTTCCTTTTGAAAATCAGAATCAGTGGTAATGGTTTCAGAAAGGGCTACTCAAACTTTTGCACCATCACAAAGGTATATTATTAGTTATTGTGTGATATTTCAAGTATAATGCACTAAAGCCAAACATCATTCATCATACTATGACATGAATTCGGTGTAACACGTTTTTACATGCTATTTGGCTTTCACAGACTAATAATGATCATCGTCATCATTAGGCCCTCAGTTCTACGTCATCATTAGGCCTTCAGTCCTGGAACTGTTGGACGCGTACTTGCATTGTTTTCTGTTTTGAGCTAATACATTTTCCTGAAATTCTCACAGCCTACATCTTTCACTATCTGTGTGCAGTAAGTCTAATCTAGATCTACCCCAAGCTCTCTTTTTCTCCTTTCTCTGCTTCTAATATATCCCGCACTACTCACTCATGCCTTACAACGTATTCTATCATTCTGTCTCTCCTATATTTATACTATCGTGTAAAGACTTTTTCTTTCCCTACTTTTCTAGAACCTCTGCTTTTTAACTTCGACTGTCCATGATGTCTTCATCATACATCTGTAGCACCACACTTCAATGGATTCCATCTTTTAACTTTCTACTTGTCTTACTGTACAAGTTTTACAGCCATACAGTGCTGTGCTACACACATATGCTTTCAACAATTTTTTTCTTTGTTTCTATGCTTGATATCTTCGAATATAGCAGCTACTTTTTATTGTTAAGTAGAACACAGCCTTGTGCCAATTTCTTTTTTTAAATATCTTTTGCATTATTCTTGTTTTCTAAAGAATAAACCTCATTCCACCGATATTCAGTGGTACGCGAGTTACATATCGCCTAAATTAGGATATATATTACTCAAATTTAGACCAGGGTAGAAAATTAATTAATCACATCAAATAATTTTAATCACCGTGTAGAAGAAAGCTTTGGGAAAAGGTACGCGTTATTAAAACCGTGAAGCATAAAAATTCATTCGTTTCATTAAAAATAAGGTATTTAAATTATTTACTAGACGCTTTCTATAAAAAGAAGCAGAATTAAAATGCTCAACTTGTATGTAATTTAATTGTTCCAAGTAAAGAATCAAATAAAAATTACGTGCAAAATTTATATTAATTAATTCAATTTTAAGTAACGAGTATTAAACAAAATGTACAAATAATAATTAATATTTAATTAATATTTGCTAAAAAGTAAAGGGTAGAAGTCAATGCCATTCATTATTATTTTAATTGGAGTTAATTGAACGATTATTGAGGTATAATATGCATAAAAACTTTTAAAAAACCCAATAATATCAAATATGAGACGCGTTGCTAGCATACAAATATATAATAAGCATAAAAGCTTGTGGAAAGTCCAAAGTTGATAAACAAACCGCTAATAGGAAGGTTAAAATAAGTGAAATATCCCAAATCGTAGAAGTGTTATTTAGAAGTATTACGATTGAACACCTGCGTATTTTTAAAAGTCACTTTCTGCTTAAATTTTGTAGATAACAAATGGTTACAGAGAATGTTGGAGAAACCGTCGCTTAATATTCACGGAAAATGCTAATAAAGTGGGTTATTTAACAGTCCACGTGGATTGTACACAACCGATAGTAAAGAGTATCGATTTGCACCACTAAGGCCAAGTTAGAAAAGGAAAGAGAAAATGGGTCAAGCAGAGACACTAATAATTAAAGGCGTGATTTGAGCAACGTCACGAGGAAACGATTTGTTGTAATAAGATGCAGATATGAGAGGTGTAAACGTAACGATTTCTATACAAAATTAATTAGTTATTCTCGGATATGTTTGCGAGCCGTGTGAAAATTTCTGAGATTTAACTGGCGTGAGTGCAAATTTAGGAGAATAGCTGTGCCCGACTGTCGAAAAGGGAACGTAGAATGCGAAATTCTGAAAACTGGCCGTTGAGGGACAAAAGCGACGAACAGGCTAGCCATTATATAAACCCGGACTTTAAACAGTTTCGCTCTCTTAGATTTTCGATTTTGATTCAATACTTTAAACAGTTTGTTCTTATATTGTTGGTGATTATTAAATACTTTAAAACAGTTTGCTATTTACGTGCTACGATATAAGTTATTAGGCATTAGTGCACTTAGAAAGGAAGATACAAGGTAATAAAGTCTAGTTATATTTGAGAGTATTACTGTACCAATTATCCAAATTTGCAACGATAAATGAATAAACAAAAGTAGGCAGTTTTGGGTATAGCGTGAAAGAAGTTTGAATTTCTTTGCTATTTTTCGGGGGTGTTAATAATCAAATGTTATTCGTAATCGTGATTGGATCCAGAAAACAAGTTTTTGATATACTTAAATGAGTTCCTGAGAAGCCCTGAAACAACTTTAGATGAATGGTGATGTAGAAAATTTTTAAAGCGTTCAGAATCAGAAGCCGTAAACATAACCCAGTTGGAATGGTGTGATTAACAAAGGACGATGTACATTGGAGCCACGAGTGCATTAACCTTCAGGTAACTTATGCTTTGTTGTTTGATTTTTGATGTTTTGGGGTGTGTTGAATAACTTTATAATTTGTTTGCTAAAAAATGGACAGTAGTGAATTTGTACAAACAACAAATTTTTAATTTTAAGGCAAAATTTTCTTGTTTAAGTAGAAAGGGGTATTTAGCAGTTTATGTTCTTGATTATTATGAAAATTTGGGTCTGTCTTTGAGCTCAATTAGACTAACCTGTTTGATTAACGTAAAGGGGTGGGAGATGCTCCCTTTGTACTCAGACTCAGGTCTGCAAATATTGTTAAATTAATTAGTAGGCATCCTACAAGGACTTTAATTCTGCATGCAAATTAAAATGATAACAAATTTAATCTTGAAATTTTATGATACTAAAATTTATGCTACAATTTAATTTTGAAATTTTAATGTATTATGAATATTGATGTAAATAGAGTTAACGTTGATGTTTGTGGTAGGAATGTGTTTGTTTTTTTTTATGAATGAGGATGAAAGTTTTAACTAGGTGAGCAGCCGAGGCGGAAAGAGTAAAGAGGCGATTATCAGAAGAAAATCACAGCAAATCGTAGCATCCAAAGGTGAGGCTCGAGTTCAAAATAAAATTTTTGTGATTTTATTCCAGGAAACTGGCGAGGCTTTTTGTACATTTCACAGCAATATATATATATATATATATATATATATATATATATATATATATATTGTGATATTATGTGATATATATGAGATTTGAACCTTGACGCACTGAAGTACCACTCAGATATAGACTTCTAGTTCGTAAAATGATTGATGAAGGAGATGGTGAGGGCAATTACTTGTTAAAGATATATAAAATGATAATTAAGAGAAAATGAAGTTTTAAGATTTCAAATTGGGTGTTGGTGATTTCATAAAGTAATTTTGAAAAGTATGTGCCAATGAAGTGAACTGCTGTTGCTTGTATATCATAAAATTTTGTTAAAATATTTAAAAGAAAACTTCACTGCTATCTGAATATGTATGTATAGCTAAGATTTGAAGTCACTTAGTACGTTTTCATTTGATTTAAGTTAGTTATAAAATGTAGAAGTTTTATTTACTTTTCAGTATATAGTTGCAAGTCTATTATTAGTTGTAAGTCTATTATATCATTTGAATTTCACTTGTTGTTAGGATTAAAATATCAATTTATAAATTTTCGGCCAATGACATTTGTGTATTAGTTTACTCCAAATTAGAATTTGACAAGAGCAATAAGATCTATTAATAAAAAGTTGGATCATAGAATGTTAGTTGAAAAAGAATTGTAAAAAAATTGGCTGGTTTAATGTTTAAGGGGCATTTCCATAGAAATAAGGGACAGTTGCTGAAATTGAAAATTAAGAAAAAACTGATTGGAAAAAAACTGAAAATAAAACTTTACAAACTATAGAACAAAAAGTATAATCTTTTTGTAACAGTTTACGAATTGTATACCTTTTATTATTGTAATCTTCAACATAAAATTCAACGTATGAAAAATGTATTTGTGATATTCAAAGTATAAAGGAACTGTTGATATTAAAAAGTGATAAATGCAAGGGTCCTTGTCATTATCTTATTATTGACTATTGGATTTCTGGGGGGTTTTTGTGTAGACAGAGGAGTTCCAAAGTGGTGCTATCAGAACGCTTTAATTGCTGAACTTTTGGTGTCGAGCACGGAGTTGATTTCACGGAGCTGAGTTTTCCTGATAAGACCAACGACGATAAGTATAAGTGTCTCTAAAGAATTTTTGGCGTACCTAAAACCCTGAAATAAAAGGCGTAAATTCAGTAATACAAATTTTTAAAACGTACTTATCCACAGGTATTAAGAACCCACATCTGGTTCGAATCGTCGCTGTAGGCAGTGGAGCTTAATTGTTCAGCAGCAAGACGTTTTATTGGAGGTTCAGGTTGTATTATTATTATCAGTGTCATATTTTAAACACTTAATCCGTTATACTCGATTGAAATCTTAAATTATTAACTAATATTAACTGTTTTACTGTGCGTATTTTTCAAGTAATTGTTTACACTGTCACATTTAGAAATTGCTTTAGTAGAATTAACTAAAGTTCATTTGACTGGCAGTGTCACATACATCTGTATATGGTTCAGAACTCACGCTGTATGCAGATATAGATTTATTCACAAAATTAACCTGAGATAAGAGTTTCATTGGTCGAGGCGCAGATTTAAAGACTCAATAGAAAAGTTAATAAATTAATTAAAGAAAGGAAATTATAGGGCAATTTGGTGCATTGCTAATTTGCTCATATATTATAATTATCAATCCTAAAAGGGGTTAATATTATAATATATATATATATATATATATATATATATATGTGTGTGTGTGTGTGTGTGTGTAATCAAATGGAATTATTAAATCTTAAGTTAGATTGTTACAATGTTTATATTGAAGGACATATTACAAAAGGTTAATGGAAGTTCATAAGCCAGACGTGAGAACGGATGTGAAATTTTGTATTCCAGACGTAACATGACACTGCAGGTGCAGGTCAGAATAGATAATAAGAAACTTATTGCTAGAATTAAGATTACTAAGAAGTAATACTATGTATTAAATAAAGAAATAGCAGATATGAGATCTGCAGTTCCCATATGCAACGTGAGGAGCATAAATACCCTCAGGAGCCCAAGATGACCAGTCAGTCTTGAGCTTTATAACTTTAACATTGTTGGGTGTTCAGCTACTCACCCTAATTTTAGTAACTTTAAAGTGAATTTCAATTTTTTTATCTCAAAACGTTACTGCATATAACGTACCTGTAATTAAAATTAATATTGTAATTTCTGTTGGAAATAAATTGATAGAAGAGTTTTTTGGAAGAAACCTTTCTAAAAAAGCCGCTCCAAAGGGCCCAAAACCTATCTGGCGCAGTTGATAGGACTTCAGAAGGGCATTAGAAAATCCAAAAATCAAAGAACTAGTGGTCTCGAATTTCTATTCTTTATTTGGAACACACAACCAATTGGACGAAGTACAAGAATATACCAAGTTTAAGAACAAAGAAGAAAAGAATATAATGGAACTGGCAAACAAACTCTTGTAAGTATCAAAGTTCATTTTCCTAACCTTTATCAACTGAATATTGATATTAGCTAGTAGGAGCAAAAATAATATTTATGTATAATTTTATTATCGCAATTTTATCATTTCTGAAAAGAATTTACTCAGGAAACTCATTTTTTATATAGACGCATTTATATGCATAATTATTACAATTATTACGATAAATAAAAACGATTTATTTAGCAAGTCTGAAGCTGTAAGGTATAGTTAGAACGCAATTCTTTTATTACAGCAATTATTACGTAAACGATTTGTTCAAGACTTGATTCTCATAATATTTTTCTATAATTAAACAGTTTCAGCGCAACGAATTAACGAGGGTGTGTAATTATAAAAGCGTGCTTTATTAGTGCAACATTTAACGAAATAATAACTCAGCACAAGTCTGAACAAAAGCATATAATTATAACGCAGTTCTTGCGAGAAACTATTCAGAAAACTTGAAACTCAATTCGCATCAATTTGTAATCTCTGCAAAGTTATAAATATACACTTTAACGCGACAGTAATTGACGAGACAATTACCAATTAGAATTCTTCAATGTAATTAGCACTTTATAACTACATATAAAATATACGTAAAAGATAAATGATTTTTTAAATAACTCTATACAAACTAAACTTAAAAGCAACCATTAATTTATTATAACAATGAATTCCGATATGAAACTCTACCTCGACTCCATTCCTCTATATAACGTAAATAAAACACTATTATGTATCTTCATCACCGCGTGCGAGATATTTTTAAAATCCTTTTACAAACCAGGAGACAGCGAACGCAATGTTTTACTTTTACGCCTGATAATAAGTTAGCTGACCGGTAGAACATCAACTTTGATTGCCAGTCGCGACGATCTCATCGAATGGGATAATTTCAAACGTATTTTGATTGCATATTTCGGCGACCTAAAGAACATCAAATGTCTGGTCCGCGATTTAATAAACTTACGGATGGAAAATAACCAATCACCCTATTAATTCGGTATGAAATGTCAAGACGTACGAAGTTTAATTTTGACCAAACTAGAAATCGAAGAACCCAACTAAAACATACCATTACTGATGACGGAAATGTACGACGAAATGACTTTAGACACATACATTAATGCCTTACCTGAATGCTTATCGGAAAAACTAAGATTTCAACATCCCCGAAATTTAGAGGAAGCAATGAACATGATTATAAAGGAAGAAAACGT